>OX376200.1:14261922-15461922 GCA_947363905.1 Lithophane semibrunnea
TTGCAAGTATAACGGTGTTCACCCTAACACCTGTTTATATATATTAGGTCTTTACCTATGAAATTGCCGTTTTGTATGAAAAAATTTAAACGAATTTTTTTCATGTATTTTTTATTTGTATTAATCGAAGTAATCACCCATGCAATCAATGCATCTTTGCCAACACAGTGGCAGTTTATTGATGCCCTTCTTAAAGAAATCAGCTGGACGGGAGGCAACAAAATCTTCAAAGGCATTTTGTACTGCCTCTCGGGTATTGAATTTTTTTCCCGCCAAGAAGTTATCCAAATTCTGGAAAAAGTAGTAGTCTGTAGGCGCAAGGTCTGGTGAGTAGGGCGGATGACGGAGAGCTTCCAACCCCAGTTCTTGCAACTTGGAGACCGTCTGCTGTGTAGTATGAGGTCGCGCGTTGTCGTGCAGGAGCAGCGGAGACGAGCGATTGACCAATGCTGGTTGGAGATGTGCCAGCTTCTCCATCATTGTGTTCAGTTCTTCACAGTACACATCTGCAGTAATGCTCACCCCGTTTGGTAAGAAGCTGTGATGAATCACACCGGCGCTAGACCACCAAACAGTGACCATCACTTTTCTAGGGGTAAGTTTTCGTTTAGAGCATTGTTTAGGTACTGAACCAGGATCCAACCAACTTGCTGAGCGCTTGCGGTTATCAAACAGAATCCATTTTTAATCGCAGGTAACAATGCGGTTCAAAATTCCTTCATTTGTGTGTCTGTTGAGCAGTGCAAGGCACGCCTCGACGCGTACTTCGCGCTGGCGATCATTGAGTTCGTAGGGCACCCATTTGTCAAGCTTTTTTATCTTGCCAAATGGACCAATATTGTTTTGACGCTAACGTCGAAAGCTGCTGCTAATTCAGCCGTAGATTGTGTATAATCAGCTTCCACAATCGCCTTTAATTCGTCATTGTCGACCAAAGTCTTCGGACGACCGCGAGGTTCATTTTTCAGGTCGAAATTTCCAGAACGGAAGCGAGCAAACCAATAACAGGTGGTGCGTTGATTTGTAGTATTAGCTCCGTAAACGTCGTTGATGTTGCGTGCCGCTTGTGCCGCGTTGCTGCCACGACGGTACTCATATTCCATAATTACTCGAATTTTTTACGTATCCATGATGACGAAAAAGATTGAAATGCGATGAAAATGTTACACTAATCATTAAACAAATGACTTCTTTTGAAAAAAGAATTCCATGTTTTTAAAATAAAATTAATTTGAAATTAGAATTCTTAGCCAAACAAAAATTATTTTGATTTGAAATGGCCAGTACTGCAGAACGGCAATTTCATAGGTAAAGACCGATAAGACGATATGGATGATGTTTTAAGTAACTCCGTCACTGTTATTTACATAGCAGGTAGTGGTATTCGAATTTGTGTGGGGTAGGTACCACAAATAAAAAGTGAAAAATAAAAACTAAAAAAAAAAACAAACGTCTTCCAAAACTGTAAAAAGTGAAAAATACTTTAATTTCGGAAGTCGGTGTCTTTACTTTTCAATTTTCGTTTTTTGCCACTTTAAAAGTTTTTATTGACAGATTGAGACAGATAGAATGGAAACGTTCTTAAAATTACGGGAAATCCCCCTCAGATTTTTTATTTACTTATTACAATTTTGCACATAAAGCCATGTCCTGCACAAGTCTCAAATATATAATATATAAAAGAATAAATGCGGAATTCTTCTTTAAAAAAAAAACTGGTTTTCCATTCATTCATGAACCGTTTTGATGGATTCAAAATTACAAGGCTTTAAAACACGCGGAAATGTTTCCATTCTACAGATTCCTTAGCGTATGTTGAACTATAATTGGCGGGTTGTATTTTTAGCTCAAGGAACTTTTATAAAAAAAACATAGTCTATTAATAAACTATAGTAGTCAATAACAAGTATGCAAGACGTTATTTTTTACTTTATAGGAAAAAAAACGATAGATAATTTAATAACATATTTATTTAATTATGAGTGCTGTAAACTACTTATGCGGATTTTATGAGTCCTTTAAACTAAATTGGCGGCTTCTATTTTAAGCATATCAAATTTTTTATCGTAATTTACTAATACAGGGTGAAATTGAATTCATGAGCATCCATTGTATTCATCATTATGAACAACTTTCACTAAGGGAAAGACCAGAAATCGCGAAAAAAAATCTGCTCCGCCATCAATCAATAAGAGGATGCCCTTGAACTCAATTTCATCCTGTATATGATATATGGTCTATTAATTCATGATTTGCAGTAATATGACGCTGTTCGTACATACATTATTTTTTACAATACTAAAGAAAAACACGTTTAGATTATTTTGTAAAGTTTTACACGTCCGTCTCTTCTTATTAAACTCTTATATTTTATTATGTTAGTTTTCGTTGATGGATTATCATATTTGGCCAATTAATAAAACCTGACAATTTTTGCGCAATATTTAATTAAATATTCCATCAATTATTATGGAATAGTCAATCAAAATAAACAGATGCAATTAAGTATAATAACATTGATTCTTAAACGGTTTTTTACGTGTTATTGGAAAACACAAAATGCTGAAGGTTAAATAGTTTATTATTCTTGTCTATATAAAACTTACTGAATCAGAAAGAATAAATTTCGTAATTATCTGCAACTTTTGCATATACGAGCCGAGCCTAAATGAGATATTTCAACTCTCGTAGGTACTAAGGAAGTGCTTTATAATTAAATAGCCCTTTGACGTAGTTAACATCTGATTTACGAATAATATAACATGTTTTGTTTTAATTAATAGAAAATACTAATGACGCAGGCTGTGTTTTTATTTGACTAGTTTTTATTTACGCATTTATGAACAACAGTTAATCTTGTGTAAATAATTAATTTAAAAAAAAAAACAATATATCTTGAATCAAACTTAGTGCTCACTTCCGTCGATAATATTTCACATCGTTTTTTTTCTCCCACTCAATAGAATCTACCGCTGTATGATAAAAATCATATATGTATTATTTACCTTTGTACTCATATTTTAATTATGTCGAATCTATTATGTATTTTACTTTGTGTACATAAATAATAAAATAAATAAATAAATATGTTGTCAATAATTATTTATCGTCCCATCACCTTCTGGATATTTTCCCGCATGACAACAAGAACCTTCCATATGTGGTATTCTTTAGGTCATCTACTTACTCTTGATGAGTTAATTTTGATGATCTAATATGTACTTTATGGTAATTTCCCTTCCAATGGGGTCAAGATTAAGAAATCCGCACGCGTTCATAACACATGTTTGTATGACGCGAAAGTAGGTACCTACTTCATACGGGACTGTCATTATTATCAGACATTCGAAGGTTAGCCACTTGTCCAGCAGACACTTGACAAAATGAAATAAGTTCAGATAAGATTTGAGACGAGTTGATTACGTTCTGAGTTTGATAAAAGATCTAATGGCGAAACTGATATATGATTCAAAGACAGCAAGTACAATTTTATCAAGATTCTGTTATGCAATCCATACTGATATTATAAATACGAAAGTAAGTTTGTCGGTCTGTTACGTATTCACGGCTCTACGGATTTCGACGAAATTTGGCACACAGATAGACATGCCCTTGGTTAGGACTTAAGATACTTTTTTATCCCGGGTGTACGTTCCTGTGCGATCATTTCCGACCTCCACTCAGATAAAGTCGCGGGCTAAAGCCAGTAGTCAAATTTTGTACATTTTTTCATACCTATATATCAGAGGACTACAAATTTGAAAATCTGATATGTTTTTATCTTTCTTTATGATCTGTCTTGTAATATGTCTTAGTGATAATATCAGAATCGATGTTGATACTTTCTGAAGGGTTGGCAACTGTGTATGTAGCTTTGATTTCTTTTCTTGATTTCTTTCTTGAATAGAACGATCGAATATTTTCTATCTTTCCTCTCAACTATGAGTATTTATATACCTATATGTTATTTTTTTGCGTTAGGTATACGTGTAGGTATATTTAATATTTTAGTTTAAGACTTCGCATATTCATATTTTTCTCTTGTTCTCACACTATTGTCTACATTTCTTTCTTATTTCTCCTCTAGCAGGTCCGCTGGAAGAAATTTCTTAAGAAATAAGCAGTACCTTTGCACTCAAATTATTATTATACCTTTATGTGAACATAAAGAAATTTCGTGAAATGTCTGTAGCTTTTCGGTTTTGCCGTAATACCTACGATTAAATCTCACAAGCAGCCCAGGAAACCGTACCTTTCAAAGTCCTTGCCACGTAAAAAAACTGTCTTGGGCCTGCGACACTTAATATCCTAACTAAACGCGAAAGTTTGTAAATATGGATGGATGGATGGATGGATGGATTGATGGATGTATGGATGGATGGATGGATGTTTGTTACTCTTTTACGTACAAACTACTGAATGGATTTAGATGAAATTTGGCAAACAGATAGTTTATAATCTGGATTAACACATAGGATTGTTATCACGATATTCCCACGGGATTGAGACTTACGCGGGTGAAACCGCGGGGCGCAGCTAGTTTTAAATAAAAACGAAGGTTGACCTTTATGTAAACAGTTGCAGATCACGTCATCATCACGGACATTTCCTCTGTCACTAACTACTTGATGGCTCTTTGTATTCATGATGAGTAAACTATGATATATTGTCTCAATATCTTAGTCACACGCTGTTTCCGCACTGAAAGAATTGCAAGGAGTTTTGCTTTGAGAAGGAGTAATACGGATATAAAACTATACACAGGCTCCTTGTAGTCCGGGCGTTGAGAGTATGCGTTCCTGCTAGCTGTCAGTTTTACATTTCTAGTAGTTTTTTTTTTTTTTTCCTAGCCTACTCTGTCCCACTCCTGGGCAAAGGCCTCCCTCTACTCCTTCCATCTTTCGCGAACCCGCGCGTCCTCTTTCCAGTTTTGATGGAACCTATCCAGCTCGTCCCGCCATCTCCTACATGGTCTGCCGCGACCCTGTCTCACGGCACCAGTTCTGCGCTATTTGGGCCCACGGTTTGTCCGGCAGACATGTCCTGCCCAGTCACGCCACGTCAGCTATCTTTGTTTTGTTTCTAATAGTAATAAGGATAAAATTCGCCCGCTCCACCCAGAGCGGGAGAAGTTATTTAATAATTTCCCACCCATAAAAAAGGGGGGGCGTTGATGGTAAACATTTGTGCAATTGTTTTGTGTAATGTTTTGAAAAACAAGATGGCGGCATTAGTTCCAATTTTGGCCACTCGCCAAAGATCCTTGTACAGCTATATTTAGGACTAGCTGTTGACCATGACAGCTCGCGTGGACCCTTATTCTTTTTATAAAATAAAAGTAGCTTAAGTTACTTCTTTTAACATCAGCTATATGGCAGTAAAAGTCCCGTCAAAATCGGTCCAGCCGTTTCGGAGATTAGCCGGAACAAAAAGACCAAATTAAAATAAAATAAAAAAATGTTATAAGTAGGTACTGTATATACTTTCATAATGCATTTAGTAAAAACCTGTTATTTTGACATTACAAATAAACACTTCAATTTTATTATTTATTCGTATGTATAGATATCAAGTTAGTAGGTAAGTATATGCAAAAACTTAAGATGTATTCTTAAAGTTAACAAGTCTACGGTTAACCACATGTCATGACAATTAAAGACAGCAATTGTGAAACTTGTTTTGCATTGCAGTTCCTTGATGGAAAAATAACTAAACAACTAATTCTAGAAACATCGAAAGTGTATCACGTTCGTCAAAACGCGTCGTAATTTTCTTATCGATAAAATAATTACAGACATGCAAAAGTAATTCCGTAGGGCCATTTCAATAGAAAATCATTACTGTCCGTATCATAGGTTCATTGAGGTTGCTCAGGCACGTATCACTGTACTAGAATGTTTACAATGTTGGTTGTTGGGCAACCGAGCAACCGATACGTGATCACGGTCAGTTGTTTGAAAAGTGAGATTTTTAGTAAGGGCAAGGACTTTGGTTTCGATTTCCTTCATCAATATCGAAGGCCTACAATCACATACTGTCCGTCACCTACATTCGTCCGATCCGAATAAGCCGGTTTTCCAAATAACAAAAAAAAACTACCCGAATAATCCGGTTTTCCAAATTACAAATAAAATATAAAAAAAACGTTAAATCTATGTAGTTTGACTGTATAGTTTGACTAACATCTTTTTGGAATGGCAAATATTATTATACCTTCACCCCAGTAATCCCGGAAGGTTAGGCAGAGGTGTACCTATAGTACACCCACATTGGGGCGAGACTTTGCCATCAACCAAAAAATAAAAATAACAAAAAAATATTGTTGTTTAGCTCTAGAAAACTAGTCTAATCTTTACATACTGAGACTCCTCCGTGTCTCGGAGAGCCGTTGGTCCCGGCTGTCATTCGTGGATCTTGGACAGTTGTTTCGGGTCGTCAGAAGCCCGAAAGTCAGACAACCAGTCTTACCAAGGGGTATCGTATTACCCAGTTACTGGGTTGTGGAGGTCAGATAGGCAGTCGCTCCATGTAAAATACTGGTACCTATCCAGCTGCGTCCGGTTAGACTGGTAGCCGACCCCAACATACATAGTTGGGAAAAGGCTAGGCAGATTGATTTTTGTCTAGACAAGTGGTCTTTTTCTTTTCCTGTTTAAAAGCAGGTACCATTTACTTCGTGGTACGGTAAGTCGGTTACCACAGACAAGTGGTCTCTTGTCAGTAGGTACCTACCGGTTTTGAGTTAGGAGTGTGGCGTATTTATCGTCACAGATAGAAATCACAGATATTAAAAAATAGCAGATAGCAGTTGCTCCTAACGATAAAAAATATCTGTTACTTAAAATCACAGATCCTCAAGACTGTTACTGTTAAAACTTCGGTTACGATTTTCACTTTAACGAAAACAAATAAAGAAGATATTCAATTGAGTTAATACGTATTTATCATCCGTACAAAAATAACAGGCTGTTATTTTATAACAGATAGATACGATTTTCGACTTTAAATCAAAAGAAATAAAGATGATATTCGATTGAGATACGTATTTATCGTCCATACAAAAATCACAGGCTGTGATTTAATAACAGATATTTGGATCTGTTATTTTTTTGTCACAGTCACAGTGATCACAGATATCGTGTTTCACCTGTTACAACCCATCTCTATTTTGAGTTTCCGCATCTTTGTTTTTTTTTGTGCCGATGTTTCCATTAAATAAATACCTACCCTGTATTTATTCAGATAAATAAATTTGAAGTACCTATCTGCTTTTAAACCGACTTCTTCAAAAAGGAGGAGGTTCTCAATTCGTCTGTATGTTTTTTTTTTGTATGTTTGTTACGTGAGTACTCCGCCAATTATGAGCCGATTTTGATGATTCTTTTGTTTGGTAGGTCATGCTTCCGAGGTGGTCCCATATTAATATTATTAACTTTGCTTGCGTAGTTTTTGAGTTAGCTAGTAGTAGTAGTTAGTTAATATTACGTATTTTTTCCCACTTAGTTTATCTAGAAGTTGTCTTAATTTACTCCTTCACTATTATTTACATAGCAGGTAATGGTATTCGAATTTGTGTGGGGTAGGTACCACAACTAAAAAGTGAAAAATATAAACTTTTTACAAAAAGAAAAACCGACTAACTTTAAAGTCGGTGGCAAAAAACGAATATTGAAAAGCAAAGACACCGACTTCCGAAATTAAAGTTATTTTTCACTTTTTAGTGTTTTTTTTGCAAGTCGGTTTTTTTTAATTTTTTTTTTATTTCAAAACATAAACCTACATGGGCACTTATGAAACTTCAGAAGCTAGGCGTGGTTTCAATTGGTTGTTTCATAAGGAGAAGAGTCGCCAAGAAACTCCACGGTTACTCTTTCACAAAAGGTGAGGCAGTTTCCTCATCAAGAGTGCATTTGAACCAAACGGAACAATAAGGTAAAAATTTGTTGCCTTTGATGATGTAAGATTGCATCTTGGAAAGGCCCTAAACCCAAAATACATATAAGTAGGTACATTTTGGTATTCACATCGCGTATACTTACCGGTTCTGCTCAAGTTTTTCCTTGAACATAATGAATGTGATTTCGAGTTTATGTTGCCGTTTATGTCCAGATTTCTTTTTTTTTGGTAGGTCTTATTTTTTTGTTTTGTTATTCGTGTGTTTGATTATTTTACCTACTTGCTGCTGCCCGCAGCCTTTGCCCGTGTGGACCCTAATATTAAAAAAAAAATAAAAGTAGGTAAACCTAAGTTACTCCTTATAACATCAGCTATCTGCCAGTGAAAGTCTCGTCAAAATCAGTCCAGCCGTTTCGGAGATTAGCCGGAACAAAGCAGACAAAAGATTTATTTTTTTGTCATCATTACCGTATAGAGAAAGTTTGACGCAAACGTTTCATGTAAACATTGCGTTATGTAGATACAAGTACTGTATCACTTATTTCCGAAATGAAACATTACATACGCAATAACCATGAAATATAATGGCCGTTTAATCTCAAATACAAATACATGCTTTAAAGTATTTATCGCTACATTGTACTATATCGGCCTGAAACAATAAAATTGTAATATTTGCAGGGTTCGCGTGACAATCACACCTGTGTTTACTTTATAACACGCATACCTACCTCTGGCTACAAATCGGGGTTATCGGGTAAATTGCCATTTGTATTTGTTAGCATACATAGGTAGTACACACGGCTACACATCAAGCTATACATTTCCAGTATAAGCTGACCTCGCATCGTACGGAAATCCTATACAATGCGAGGTCAGCATAAACTGGAAATGTATAGCTTGATGTGTAGCCGTGTGTACCTACTACGTCGTAGGTTTTCTATAATATTAATTTACTACCTAGGCATTTATTAGCTCGATTTTTTAAGAAAATGGGCTTCTACAATTTGATTTTTTTTAGATAAAAAAAGTTCACAACGAACCTTTTTAAATTTTCTTTTCGTTCCTGGGTTTGATGGTCTTAAAAATGATACGTTGAAAAAAAATCGTCTGTTCTATAAAATTTTCGGGGTCTCCACTTCTTCTTCTTGGTTGTTTTTTTTGGCTCGACAAGTCGCCGCCCGCGCAATCCCGCCGCGTACTTGTAGGTTGATACCAAAAATAGGGAGGGCGAACTGAAAACAAGTTTCAAAATGCCAGGTCATTCAACTTTTGCGGGTTTCCAAAATTTCGCCAATAACTGGTTTGTACTGGAACGTTCTCGGCCTTTTTTTTGTTGGCCATCGTTTTGTGCGAAATAATGAGGATGCAATTTTACGTAACCATAACCAATCATTATTTTTAGTACGTACCTACATATAGGGTTATTTTTATCGCTTTGTTTAGGTAAATACAGCAATTATATTAAAAAAATATATATCTACATCATATTTAAAACAAAAGTTGTCTTATTATGTACGTATTTTACTTGTAAAGGCTACTGTGCAAAAAGAAGCCTATTTCTTTTCATTGTTTACCGTTGAATATCATATTTTTTGCCAACCAAAAACCGGTTTTCTCAACACAAGGTTTCAGAGTTGCCCAAATAACCGAATGTCAGACAGTTATAACTTTATAATTATAGTTATCTAACAATAATACATATTTATGTTATTAGCTATAAAATTAGAATACATATTAGATTGGCCATTAATAAAAATAGTAGCAGTTGATAGAACAGATTAGCAATTTGCATGAATTACAATATTAATGGGTTTTATTAGCATAAGTAGTCTTACTAATTGATAATGATATTGAACACAGTTATGATACAACTTAATAAAGATTTTATTAATCACAAGCTTCAGTGGCTTCTGCCCGCAAATTCGTCTGCGAGGACTTAACATTTTGGTCCGCGTTTTCTGTACGTACGGCAAGATGTTCCTAGGTACCCACTGAAAAAGCGTAATTAATTGACTCGTAATCGTAATAAAAACTTAAGAGAAACTCGAACGATTTTTTTTACGATCATTAACTTTTTCACGAGGATTCCTCATACCAAGCATACATATTAATGTCGTTGGTAATCCGACTTAACTTTTTTTATATATTCAATTAATGTAACCCTCAAGTTGAAAATTAAATAGAAAATTGCATTGCAATAACAATAAATATTATTTTATTATGGCTTCTTAACAAAGGTTAATAAAACTTGACAACTGCATTAATTACGTCGCAATAAAGTCTTTAACTAAAATGTAAAACGGAAATATAATATATTTATCGATAAATATGAAAACCCGGTTTTAATAACCGATTATTTTAAATTGAATTCTCTTTTATCTGAGTAAAACGTTTAAAAAAAATACTTGCGTAAAACAGCTTGAATATTAGTGAAGTATAAGTACAAATATCCCCAAATATTTAAAAGTAGGTACAGTAGGTACACATTTAGGTAAAAACTATTTTCTTAGGTACATAATATTTCCTCCGCATTGTTATGCAGACCATGGATAATTAAATTAATTTGACAAGGCATTTTAAGATTTGAGAATGAAACGAAATGTTACTTACATAAAGATTTACATAATAATTTAAATGTCATACATAATACCTACTCCACCTTCATAAAAATATTAAATTCCAATTTCAAATGCGTTACTTAAAAAAATATGGCGCTGACTCAGCGGTCAGTGGTCACAAACCCGCTTGACGATGGTCAAATAAAAAAAAAAATAGAAAATGTCCATAATTACAGTAATGTTATTATTTGTTAGGTATTTACAATACAGTGGTTAAAAAATATTACTTTATTTATAAAGAACAAAGTTTTTATTAGCTTACATAAATCGATCAAATATAATAATGATCACCTAATTACGAAACCAGCGACTATGGGTTCACTCGCACATAGTTTAGAACTAGTCGAATTGTCTACCTATACAATATTTATTTAACTATATGTAACCATTTATTCATTTGTGTTTTTTGCCTCAAAAAGAGGAAGCCTTTGTCCCAATATTGGGAACATAGACTAATTATGCTAACCATTTATGTACACACATGTAAACAGACAAGAAACAAAGAAAAAAAATACGAACTTAGATAGACACTAACTTAAAGCCTCGTGCAAACTGCCCAATATCGCGGGCGCGACAAGAGTAGCTCTGCCTGACGCGCCCGCCATATCGCGCCTTTTATTGAGAGTCTTAAAATTCCAACAGTTCAATCATTGTTGTTGGCCTAAATTCTCAAATAAGCGTAGATAAAATCCAATTTATTTTTTCTAGATCTGTGAAGGAAAATCCTTTTAAACTGAACATTTATTATTTTTAGCCTGCGCACAACTGCAAAGTTTTTTCTTTCATTAGGCTGTTGATGATGCAGAATTTTGATTGACGAACAATGCGCAATTCCGTCCAAGTCGGAAGGTAAAATGATTCAGTAGCACATTGTTTGTCTGTCTGTTTGTTTATTTGTTGCAATAACAACCTTGTGACCTGTGTTGAACACATAAGGCCGTTGCAAATTAATCTGCTTAGCCTTTTCCCAACTATGTTGGGATCGACTTCCACATAGCTGAATACCTGTATACATGGAGCGACTGCCTATCTGACCTCCACAACCCAGTAACTGGGTAACACACCTTTGGTAAGACTGGTTGTCAGACTTTCGGGCTTCTACTGTAACGTCTGTCAAAGATCTACGAATGACAGCCGGGACCGGATGGGCATACCGTGCTTTTCGAGGCACGTAGCGTAGGGGTCTCAAACTCTCAATATAAAATGGATGGTCACCCATCTACTAACTGACCATTCGATCCGGCTGTTATCATTTTAGCCTCGAGCCCCACACATAAGGACGTCGCAATTGTAAGGAAAATGCTTTGCGTTTGGTTTTGAGAACATGATAACTGGTTTTAAGAACATCCTTGTTGGCTTTGGTAATAAAGTCGCGGTAATGGATATTTTTTTGAGGCCAGTATGTACGTAAACAGAATTATTTTAGTACTGTAGATTCGCGATTTCGAAACGGTAGGTTTCGCAAGTCAACCTTCTCCTGCCCTTATTCCAATTTATTGAGGGTCAGCGCATCATGGCAACTTGTTCCATGCATCCTCATCGTAGTATCTACCTCCACCCTAATTGCGTAACACACTTTCAATCGCAATCAGAATGATTTTGAAAGATATTGCAAATCCATTGCTTCATGTATTCAAAAATGTTGTCCTGCTCAGCAACGTAAATAACGCATTGAATGTTGTTGAACTGTCAAAATTAAAACTATTGCTACTGTTAGCGTGTTCCGGTCTACGGAATTTTCCTACTGTTCTAGCCACACCATCTTTCACGCAATATTCATTCAGGCCCATCAGTCAAATAATACGATTACTTAAATTAAAATATCGTTGGTTACTTTGGTATTTTGTTTGAATAATATATTATATTATCACGACGGAGTAATAAAAAAAACATTTTTCAGTGATAAGCAGTGCATTGTTTTTATTCTAAGAATCGTCATAGTCATAGTTATTTAACTAACTGAAACATTGTCGTAATATGCTACTTACTTGGAAATAGATAAGTTACGTTGCAACTTCGATACCTATATTTTAATGTCGAAATGTGCCACTGTCGTTTATACTGTCATAGATAATGTAAGACATGGCGAAACACGTTTGTTATTATCTTTTTAAAACCAATTTCAACAGTTCGCTTTTAAAAAAAGAATGCAGAACTGGTTTGATCAAAATCGCCGTCCGATTCACACGTCCGTCCGTCTTTTTTACACGTACGATTCACACGTTTTTCGGCTCAATCTTGCAATAAAACAAAAAGGTAGACAGACAAGTTTCTTTAAGTAGGTATATTACCTGCATTTTACCGCATGTATTTTGCAAGATAAAAGAATAAAATTGTTTTTACTACTATCGTAAAATAAGGCATTCATTCGACAAATGCCCAGTCAACCGATAGTAATTCAATCAAATCTTTTTTGACTCATGTTTATTTGCTTCTAATTTCGTTCACCATGGTTTATTTGGGTACCTATTTCGTTACGGTTCGCGTAACTGCAGCACCTTTCATGTAAATTCAAGTCCGTACTTAGGTATTATTGTATTATCTATTTGGAAATGTAAATTTTTACCTAAAATGTTACATTAAATGCCTGATAAGTTAAGTATTAGGTTTCTGGTACTGGGATTTTAAGGATAAATTACTGAAATCTTTTCCAACTGCCCGAAAAAGGTTTTTTACATCTTGTCGGTATTCTTTTTGATGGTTTACTTAAAGAAGAATAGAAGGCCAGAGAGGCCATCTTTGAATTTAACTTTTTTTCATAAATGTGTCAAAAGGTTCACATTCCCTGGTCTTTTTTTACATAACTCATAACCATGGCACTGCCATAATTTTCTTGCTACAATTTGACATAATTTTATGTCCTTGATTTGACATTCGCGTTGTATTTATTACCACTGAAGGTTACTGTGATATTTAAATATAACTTGGCGAGCTTTACCCTAATGACCATGCATATTTTTCTATTATTAGCATATTTTCACTTTTCTAAGTAAGTAATTAGTTGATTGTGTCTGTGCATAAAATGTTCGTGAAAATCCACTAAAGCCAGGGTTTTCTAAGACTGCGGTGGCCGCCACAAAGCGTCCGCAATTTACCGTCGAATGTCGTCAACGAAACGTTATTTATGAAATTAAGCTGGTGTGTTGCCCTAGAGAGAGTTTTTGGCACTGTAGTATTTATTATAATATCTGTGGCACTGTAAAGTCAAACGTCGATGCCATCATTATTATGACGGCTGTCACGAGACGCGAGCGTTTTCTGGCGGCCACCGCTGTCATAGGAACTCACTTTATTTATTTACGAAAATCTTACTTACATCTACCATTACAGATCTGAGATCCAATGCTTTTTAAATGATGCTGTATTTGCAAGGAAAGGAAACCCATTAATTCTAAGGTTCCGTCAAAAAAGAATAACAGGACCCATATGGCGTGACTTGGTCGTATGTCTGTTTGAAATAGTTACGTATCAATATCATATTGGTAACATTCATATCGTAATGTGATATATCGGAGTCCGGTTCAAATTAGACCGAACATGAATCGTAACATTCGTAACCGGAGCCAGCTTGAGGTCGTACAGACCCCAACCAACAGCTAACCTTTGAAACTGTAATTCTTAATTAGAATGATGAGTTTTGCTAGCGACGAATCGAATATTGATTCATAGTTTGGTGTTCAGGAATTTTGATGGAAACAATTTCCTTGAAAATTCTTAAACACCGGTAATAGTGTTGTTTTGTGTTTGACCTACGTATTTTATATTAATTTCAACTTGGTACCTCAACGCTTTCTAGAAGAAAAGGCTCTTGACAGACAGACAGACAACGAAGTGATCCTATACCTATGCGTTCCGTTTTTTCTGTTGAAGTATGGAACCCTAAAAACAAATTGAATGTTTAGCACGTAACGTGTTATGCGCACGTGAAATCTGATGTTTACTGAAAACCGAATAATACTTCATTGAAATGACACAAATTGTCTCTTTACGCTCATTGTAATTATGCTTTAAAGCCTACATAATTATGTTCTGAAAGGTTCTTCTTAACTTTAACGAATTTGCTAATTAGATTTTTGCAAAAGAGCTGCCTCTTTGTCTTGCCTAGTTTTAAAGATATTTGTAATAATAGTCCTCCAGACCGTATTTTCGGCCACGGCGGCCAATCTCAACGGAGACTAGCCTTCGGCGCGGGAGATATAGTGCACAAGTGTTTGCGCAGACACAAGTGCACTCTCTCTTCCCTCACTCTCATAGTCCGATGGGACGGTAATCCGACACGACCGGAGAGAGATCAGGCGTAGGACCAACGGCTTAACGTGCTTTCCGAGGCACGGGGGTCATCACACCGCCAACTTCCAAACTCCGGGCTGTTACTACGAAATTCCTAATGGAAAAATCCAATAACACTTTGCCCGACCCGGGAATCGAACCCAAGACCCCACGCTCTGCAGTCGCGCTTGCGACCACGAGACCAACGGGGCAGTTAAAAGCAAAGATATTTGTAGGCACATATCGTATGGTATTTTCTGCAAAAATAATTCTTCTCCTTATTTTAATGATTAATTAATATTTGTTTGTTGGCGCCCAACATATGAACAAACATTGGCACGTAATCGTTTTTCATAGGAAAATGAAAACATACTTAGATAATTTATTCGTATAAAAACAAATAATGTATTTACGAAAGTAAATAATAATTTTAATAGGAAGTGTGATTGTCATGCGGATTCGCCTCGGTATTTGTGTAAAGGGCAAATAAGTGTAGATTTGATCAACTGTGGAGAGTTACGTAGGTAAATACAAAATCAATAGGTACTATGACTAATGCTAATTTGGAATCCGTTTCTTTCGTAAACACGGCATTTGCGTCGTAACCATGGCACATGGTGTCTTAGAAAAAGTTTGGATTTCCGAGCTGTCTGTGACATCTATCCAGAGGCGTATTTTAAGATTCAGCGCCCTGGGCCTGAAAGGTTTGCCGCCCCATAAATTAAAGGAAAAAACAAGCAACGAAACTCGCCCGCGGTGCCGCGAGCAGCCTCGCGTCGCCGCTGGCAGCTGCGGGCAGAACCACTGACAAGAGGCGCGTGGCGCGCGGCTGCTCGCGTCACCGCGGATGGCCTCGCGACCTTTTCAAGCTTTTCAAGCGATACTGGTCTTTTCAGTATGTAGATAAAGTTTAAAACGATTTCACACTGAAAGTGCTCGCCGCATCGCTGCCGGCAGCGGCCAGCAGCGGCCGGCAGCGGGCCCCGGCGTCTCCGCTGGCGGCCTCGCGTGACCTCCAGACCCCACGCGCCTAGTCTCCTCTTGACTAGTTTAGTTTATACCTTTTCAAGTTTTTCAAGCGATACTGGTCTTTTAGGTATGTAGATAAAGTTTAAAATTATTTCACACTGAAAGTGCTCGCCGCGTCGTTGCCGGCCGCTACCATTCCGGTGTGACTGGGCCTATATACGATAGTCCCGCGTCTTCATGTCTATCAAATTTACAACAAAATTAGTTTTAATTTTTGATAAGTAGGCTTATTTTAATTTTTTTCAAAAACAAAGGCTAACAAAGCTGAGCGCGAGGTGCGGAATACGCCGCCCCTCGCAGCCTACCGCCCCGGGCCATGGCCCTTTTGGCCCTAGGGTAAATACGCCCCTGCATCTATCTCTTTTTACAAACTTGTTTAAAGTCTACCTACTCAAATAATTGTTTTTAATTGACGTTATTTTCACATAAACGAATATCAACTTTATAAAAGTTGCTTGAATTTCGTTGATTTCATAATGACATTACCTACTACATTATGAAAAAATCATAAAAAATGTTTGACGATTTAGCGCCAACTAAACTTTGTGTGTAATGGGTATTACAGTAGTTTAAAAAAAAAAAAAGTTTTTTGTTTACATGTTTTTGTAAACATATAAACAAACACCAAGGGCCTTACCTACCACAAAAACTTAGACACTTGCTCAACGCGTGTTTAATGTCAGTTTTATGTCAAACTCCATACAGAAATGTCATGTTTAAAAGGTGTTTAGGCTAAAAAGCTGATAAACACGGTTTTGTGGTTACAAGGTAGATCGCGAACGCAGTATAGGTTCCATTCTGTCCATGTCCCATAATATGATAGGTAATTGGGGTTAGTCGGCGCAAAATATTATCCTCGACCATTCTTACCCCGTCAGCCTTCACGTTATCATCTGAAAACAGGATTTCTAAACACATCAGAGAATTCGCTTTTGCATCATATGTAGTAAACAATGCAGCTAAAGTGAAACCTGATCGTGCGTCACCAATTAGCATGGCTCAACGATCTGTTAACGCCTTAACTGACACACTTGGACAGAAAAACATCGGAACACCATCTGTCATCGCTTACCGTACCATAGTGAAAGGAAAAGTTTACGAGTAAGTAGTTTGAAATCGCAGGTCTGAAACTTTTTGAAGATAAATCGATTTATTTATTCAATAAGTAGGTAGGTACACAAACAGCATTTACATATATCATTACCTTAGGTAAACAGTGATGTGATGCCGTCTGGTTGCCAAGTCAAGTGGTGTCGCGTTCGAACCCAAGTCACGCTCCTCTGACTTTTCGGGTTCATGTGCGTATTGTATAATTATCACTTGCTTTAAAACGGTATAGGAAAACATCGTGAGGAAACCGGCATGCCAGAGAGATATTTCTCGACGGCATGTGAAGCCAAGTCAGAGGCCCTTGGGCGGCTTTAAACCTTTGACACTCGGTTAGTCACTAACCACACGAAAAGAAGAGAATTAAGGCTCTTACATACTGGGGCGATTCGTCGCGCGACGCGACGCCGCCGCATTGTTCGCCGTGAAGTTTTCTCAGAAATTGTTTTGTTAAAATTCGCGTCGCGCGGCGATTCGCGCCAGTATGTAAGAGCCTTTAGCTTAAGCTTTTAATTATCAAGATACGTAGGGAGGGATCAGCATTCCCAAATGCGTAATCACAATTCGAAAGATTCTAAATTAAATTTCTAATTCATTGCTTCATATGTTTAAACATTTGCTTATCATAAGGGCGAAGCGACTGTGATAACGAAAATATTGACAAACCTCTCTAATGGCGGGTTCGACCAGAATTCGTCCAGGGGGGGCAAGTCTCCTAATTTACAAACGTGTCAGTGGTCTCACAATGATCAGGTTTTGACAGATATGCCATACAAAATCTGTCAAAAACTGATCATTGTGAGACCACTGATACGTTTGTAATTTAGTAGACTTGGCCCCCAGTTCGACAGCGTTATCGTTGGTCTCGCAGAGGTCTTCCATAGTGCAGGTGTTAGTTAGGTAATGCACAAAGAGCAAAACATTCAATTTACAAGAACATACCTATAACCAAAAAGTGATTTTATCTCATTCCCTCAATGTAGGTACTACCACCAGAAGGTAGGAAATACAACTTCGAATCTTATATTTAAACGCATAACCAATCGGTAACCTTGTCGGTTACGGCTTTAGTGTGAAAAAAACAATCAAAGAAATGTTGAAACCTTCACCACTGAGTGATTACGAATCTAATCTAACTATAAGCATTATATTATCAATGAACGTGTAGCATTTTTTTGCATTAGTTTGTTTGGCGCTTTTTTTGGTTAGATGATGATGCGGTTGAGGCCATCTGCACTAGTTACGAGTCTTGTAGAAATTTGCAAATCTTGCAAATAGTCTCGAAAATTGATTTTCAGAAAAGTATTTAAGTAGTTCCCTGTACCTATTTAGTTTACTTTTACCAAAAAAAACGTTTTATGTTTTCGGCTTTCGGCTAAACATGCAAATCAGGCCGAATTTCGTTTACGTTTCTGCCACAAATCCTTAAGATCAAATCAAGACTTGATATTTATAAAATAATGTCTTGCGTGGCATTGCAAATGAATGCAATGAACTTGCAGCAAGTAATTTGTAAAATGCAAATTTTATTACTTCCAAGTTCCAAACCTTGAATAGTTTTTTCCTTAAATCGTAGGCTTTGTTTTATTATTGTAACATGCGTCATTGGGTGAAAACAAATAAAAATCGTGTTGTCTTAAATGTTACAAAGTATTAAAACAAGACTAGCTGGTGATTTCAATGTTGCTAATAATGACTTAATCGATCAGTTATTAATGAAAATTTTATTCCACTTTCAAATAGAAATCTGTAATCCCGAGAATTTTGTTTATCTGGTATAATCCAAACCCAAGTTATGAGGGTTAAAAAAAAACGACGAATCGCTTCGAGAAAATGTAGGTAGTACCCTTGCGCTTCGCTTGCCTGGTCTTGGCGGGGGCTCTCCCGTGCCCCCAAATTGAAAAGTGGTCAGAGGTCCGTTTGCATTTAGGAAAATAAATTCGTTAAAATGTTGGATACAGCAATGATTGTCGGTCTGTCAAATGACCAGAAAGCCATTCTATAAAACGTTCACATTCAAGTCGCAATCTGTCAAACTTGTCAAAAATGTTTGTAAATTGATTGTAATTTTGACAGATTGCGAATGAGATTAGAATTTGGAATGCGAACGTTCTTAAAAATTGCGTCTCATCAACATTCTGGCATCTTTTCTTCTCTTGCAATTACATGCATTGTCTTAAACAAGGAGGATTTTCATCTCTTCAACAATTTGTCTGTGGCCACACAGCATCCACTATGAAGCCTTTCGTCTACGTTTAGTACTTACTACTTACGTTTAGATATTTCACCTTCCGATCCAACTATTGCATGTCAGTCGCTGTAAGGTCCTGTGCATAGATCAAATTAGCATATTTATATCTTGTCATTGTTTTCATTTCATTTACATTACTTGAGGTTAAGTTTTCAATCCATCATCATCTAAGATAATGATTGACAGAACCTTCCTTGCTTGAGTACGTGACGATCTTGGTGTTTTAAACTAAAGAGAATGTAGTTTTTGGTCATCATTAGTTCTTTCTTACTATTTCCTTGTTTATCCTCTCAATCACTATGTATTTTATTGTTGTTGTTTATCGGACTGGTGTCCGCAACTCCACGTCGAAGCGCGTATATTGCGTACGGTAAATCAGTACATGAGTAAGAAAGTTAAGAAACTGCTACTAGGAGTTTGTGCTGCCTTTTTTTCTTCATTTTCCATTCGGTCCACTGCGTAGGCAAGTCTTGACATTGTCATAACCTTTTATTCAAAAAGGTTGCAAAACTGGCTGCTATAAACTGCAGTATATTATATATAAGTAATATGTAGATAGAGGTATCATAATAAAACATGAGTCAGTGTGCATGGTACCTACTTAATTAAAATGTTTTGTTTGACATTTTGGAAACTAAACTCCCATAGCTATTGTAAGTTTTGTTAGGTAGCTAACGATCGGATTAAATTCGATGAGATCATCTCCATAATTGCGGAACATACGATCAGTCATAATCTGAATCAGTTTGAAGGAAACTGCAAATCCATTGCTTTGTATGTTCTAAAAATGTTTCTGCTCTACTAAGTACATGATGCAATGAATGTTGTTGAACTGGTAATGAAACAGATAGTGATTGATCGTGTTTTACGAAATAAGGGTGCATGTCCCATACAAAACTTGAAGCTACTCGACCCAAATGTATGGGATAGCAGATTTTTTTTTCGCGATTCTGAAATCTAGCGCGAACCCCTAGCGCTGGAGGCAGAGTCTGCGCCCAGCGCTCGGTGTGACAACACGTCGTGTTCTGGATTTGCGACTGGTCAATCGTCATCCTGAGAATCCCTCGTTGAGAAGTGAAACACGTGTCGATTCCTTACAGGGTTTTTTATGACTCTTGGAGAATAGTTAAGCGGAATAGGTTACTAAATATATCTACGTCTATTGTATTTTGTAATGGATTTCCGCAAAGTCACGCCTGAATCAATTAACTATCGCGATTCGTTGGTCTCATAAAGAAAAATGTTCAGTTTCATGGTCAGTAACATATGTTTTCACTGACATCGTTCTCAGGCCCACTTAGCTCTTAAAATGGCAGTAGGTACTATGTAGGTATTGCAATCATCAAGGTAAAGAGAGTCAATGTAATTAATTTTCGAATGACGTCGTCGTTCTCGGTAATCAGTATTAATCATCTACTACACAGGGTTGTTGTCCTCAAGTCTTAGGGAAAATTGTATGATTTTCTTTATTTATTCAAGGCATACGAGCAGTAGTAGCATTTATGTTGTGCTGTCTGTAAATACATGTTAATGTAAATTAACTATTTACATATAGGATTAAGGCATGTCGTCTTTGCTTTGAATGCTAAGTTGCCAACTGAAGGGGAATCTTTTGGATATCCTCATAGAAAGAGAAGGACGATAGTATTATCAAGAATCTATATATATATATAAATGAATCCCTATTTCCCTTGGTCACGCCATCACGCGTGAACGACTAGACCGATTTCGCTAATTCTTTTTCTATTGTGTTTGTAATTATCAGGAAAAGGTTCTTATGAATGAAAAAATTAAGGAAATTGCGCGAAAAATTAGAAAATTAAAACAGGACAACGTCTGTCGGGTCAGCTAGTAAAATATAAATAATATACAATAGACGTAGATACACATATTTAGCAACCTATTCCCCTTAACTATTCCTCAAGAATCACAAAAACCCTGTAAGAAACGTGTTTCACGACTCAACGAGGCATCCTCCCTCAGTATACCAGTCGCGAACCCGAACACGACGAGTTACCAAGCGGAGCTCTGGACGCAGAGGTGTGGTTGGCGTGGAATATAAATATAGTTTTAATTCTCTATTTGCGAGGAATTGCAAATTATAGTCAGAGCCTTATTCAGTAATAGACGATCAGATATAATAAATTGATCATGTTTTGCATCCCTAAGAAGGAAATAGTGAAACATATAGTTAAACTAGTGCAGTGGTGGCCCATTGGTAACGGCCCCCACTTACAATAAGTGTTGGTCATGGGTTAGAACCCAGACAGGCACTTTACTTTGTATAATTATTTATAATAGTATCACCATTGCTCTCAAAACGGTGAAGGAAAACATCGTGAAGAAACATGTTCTAGAACTAAAAATTCGAAGACATTATGCACATCTACCAACCCGCACTGTGATGAATATGCATTTTAAACAAATTAAGGATTGAAACAAAGATCTACATAGTACGCAAATGGTTGTGACATCCTATGCTGCACTTGACACTTCTAGAGAGATAACAATGATTGTTTCAAGTACCCGGATTGCAACTAATCCACTTACAACATCCTCGGGATGCGCCCACTTGAAACCAGTCACTTTATACTATAGTACTACCTCTCCTATACTGACTCCAAGGACCGTGGGTATCCTGTCGGGTGTTCCAATTAGGACTCAATGCTGTAGGACTAAAGTTGTCTTTTATTTAAAGATGTAATTGTTTTATCTAGTTCTATGGTTACGTCACCAGGTCAGTTCCTACTTTATTGTTCTCAGAGTTATCAGGGCATCATCTAGTTACTTTAGTGTCAATTGTTCATATTCCGAGAACATTGCACATAGTCTCGTCTCGTTCGTTCGAGCGTTTTCCGGAATGGTCCCTTGTGATTGCTTCATACGGAATATTATGTTCATTAATATATTTGTCTTCAATTTATTTTTCTGTCTGTCCTATTTTCAGTACGGGATGAGGAGAAATCGATTTTGCTTGATTTATTTAATAGGCAATATTTTTCATTATGGTAAAACGTCATATCAACTGAACTCTAATCACTGCCTAAAACGCTGTAAAGTGTTATATTTTTACCATCGTTTAGACGACAGCGTAGAAACCCATAATATTTTGGTACCAGCTATAAAAACATGAAAGATTAGCGCTAACCACGAAAGTTTCTTCAAGTCGGAAATAAAGACAGTGTATTCACATAAATTCGTAAATTATGTTTATTATTAAAAAGAGAGTATAGATCGAAATGATTTGTAGATAATAACGTCTATCATTCAATATAAGTTTTATGAGAAAGAGACTCAGGTTTTAATAATACTAAATTAAGACATGACAAGTAAAGAAATTCTGAATAGCCAATAACGTATAATAGCCAATAGTAAGGCAAAGTAAGGTTAAGTAAGTAACGCAGTAACAAATAGCCTAATGAAAGCTTCACATAATGATACATAGTTATATTAATAAACAGTTAAAATAGATTAACATTTCATTCGTGGATTCTACGGCAAAATAGTAAAAACTAACGATGATTGTAAAACGTAGTAAATCCTCAAGCTATTAACCTTCAAAGCTAGTCAAGCGGTGCCACAACATCTTGAATAATAGGTAGATGCGCTTCTTAGACAATTAGATAATTTATTCGTTCCAAATTTGCAGAAATCTTCCAGATCGTAGATGGAGTTGCTAGACCGTTAATTTGTTTTATTTACAATGCACGGAGACGACTCGACCCCTGATGCTAGAGGCGCCACTGTCAACACTTTCCATAAAAACCAAGCGTGTCACAGATGTCACCTCTGCCAACGGACTTGAAAAACTGACGGTTTTGAAAGCGGTCCGTGACAGAAGTTATGCGTTCAACGTACTTTCGGCGCCACGAATTTTATTAGTACTGCCTTCTCTAGATGCTACTAGTTTCTAACTAATACAACGTTTCATTTGATATTGTATCTTCGTCAAAGCTGTTAATGTAAGAAAGGCGGTTTCCAATGACCCAAGTCGGCATCAGGGGAAGAGTGATACTCGAATTAATGGCTCTTCAGCGTGTTCATTACCAATTCTTTGAGTTAACTCGTGAGGTCATTGGTGCCAATATACCATTGGCAAATCCAAAGATGGGTTAATTCACACTCCTTACCATCATCCTCAGCCTGAATTCACTCACTTCTGCGCATAGGCATCTCTTTTCTTATGCTAATCCCCACGCTCCTATGCCAACCTCATCCAGGTTCTACCCGTGATGGTAGCAATTTTGTCCACACACCTCGCTGCCGGACGACCGACATCTCGTCTTCCAGTCTTAGGTCACCACTCAGTCACTGCTTTACACCACCTGCCGCGCTTTGCTAGGTGTCCTAACCAACTCTGTTTAGAGCTCTATTCCATTCCAGCTCAATTCACTCTCCTTTTTTTTCCTTCCACACCTTATGTTTTCGTATACCATTTTAGTACCTTTCCACTTGTGGTCTTATTAGAAACATGCCTTTCGATACACGTTCAGTTCGTAGAGCGCGCTTAGACATCATGGCGACAGCCTACGATCGTATTTTCAATCGATTTAACATGCATTAAGTCGATTGATTTGTCACGACTTAAGACGCGGCTTGCATAACGAATAGGTAGTATGGCCCATATAAAGTGGCTGGTAGGGTATTCGCTACACTTTGATGTTCATTACATAAAATAGTATCTACTTAAAATTAAAAGAGGTATTTCAATTTTAAATGATTAACATATAAAATTGAAATTAAATATTGAATACTTAAATCAACTAAATTTTACTCTGCTTCTAGACCAGTTGTCAAAATTTTAACCTTTTGTCTTTATAACACTTCATAATACTATATCTGCGTAAATTATCTTAATCAAGATCAGTTCGAAGTTCATCGGTTATCGTCACGAAATCCTTAATATTCTTTTAATAGACTACATTAAGTTAATGACTAAGGGATTAAGTTAACGAATAAGGGATTATGTAACTAATTGTTATACTTATGTCATTTGTATATTGTTTACTAATAAAACTGCTTTCTTTTCAGGTAAGTCTTTTGTTGACGAAAATATTCTTGTTGGATGAAACATTCCATATGACTCGCCTCGTGATAAAAGGTAAGTAGAACGGTACAATGAACTTTTGGCGCGTGGCTAAAATCGGAACTAACGCCGCCATCTTGTTTTTTCAATACAATTTCTGTAACAATTTCACAAATTTTTACCAACAACGCCCTCCTGTCAATGTCATCCAGGCACCAAAAATACCTAGTATAGCACTTCGAAACGTATTGCAAATTATGAATAATGAAGAGAAAACTCTCTATAGAAACATCTGAGGGAAAAATTTAAAAATGGCGTTCTTAATTTTTTTAAGAAGCAATTTTGACTCAAGATTGCATCTTGGAAGCAATTTGTTGGGAATCATCATGAATCACGTATATTTTATTCATTTACATGGGTAAGTTATTCTTTGATATCAAACCCCGATTTTTCACCAAAGGTAGTAAATTTATTAGGTCCGTCGAGTTGAATGAATCGAATAACGATGATGTTATGTCAAACATGTATTGCATTGTCATAAACTACCGAAAAACTTTGATCAATCCTGTTGAAATTCGTTGTAGAAATATGAAACGCTTTGAAAGCAATTGCCATTTTTCTAGGGCCCTTAGGAAACAACGCTAGTAAGTTTGCTATCATTTAAAATATCATAATATATAAAAGCCCTATTAGCGGCAACCTGAAGTTTCTCGATTGTATCCATAGAAACACCTCAACTTCCAGATGTAAATATAAATATATAATGGCTCAGACCGCAATCATTTAATTGGTTCACAAATGTTTCTCGATTGTATCCATAGAAACACCTCAACTTCCAGATGTAAATATAAATATATAATGGCTCAGACCGCAATCATTTAATTGGTTCACAAATTACAATAGCAAAACGATTGTTGAGAAGAAACCTAATCAGTTGCTAATCGGCAATTAAATTGATATTAACCTTAATTATGCAGTTAGTTGATCGAATGTTTATGAAATGGAAAAATAAAGAAAATAAGGAAACAGCAAGGAAGGAATGGCCGCTTCAAGAGAGACTGATAAAGAGTAAAGAGGGTGTAGTGCTATCGAATTACTGACCTCCTTGGTATCATTATCTACCTAGATAGAACGTTCAATGTCCCGGCCCTAAGAATAGATACAAGTGTGTTAGCAAACACCATTCTAATAAAATACCTCCGTACTTTTATTTGTATAAATTTAATATTTAATCCTTTTATGTATTGTCTACAGTTCTTGGTGTTTATTTATCATGTATAAAATTCGCAAACGTAGACAATGAGACATGCAGAAGGTCACTGTTGTCAGAGAACTCAGAATGATATTCGCCGCTATTCTCTAGCATAGAATATTATAATTGTAAAAATATGTGAGAGTTATATGACTGTTATGTTATTGGTGTTTCCATAATTTAATTACATATTGAAGAATAATCGTTTTTGTTTACGTACGTATACGTCAAAAATGCGTATGGTGTAGCTACAATAAATCATTTTCATCGTCAATAACTTTAGTGTCAACTTTGTCAAAAGGCTTCGACGAATCCACACGGTTGGAGTTCCCCAGGGAGTCATCGCTTTTTTTTTTCAAATACAATTTACTAACAATCGATTGGTTTCACTTGATTACAAATTATTGTGTTATATCTAAAAGCGATAAAGCACTCTCGAAAGACTAGCCAGTCTTATTATAGCAACAGACAGGTACTTTCATCAATCAGTTTTGTTATCTAAAAATATTGTTTTGCTGAAGTAGCACGTGTAAGGGAAAAATAATCTAAATGGTAGTCACAATAGATGCATAAATAAGAAAATTATAGTAACGGATATCTGTATATAAAGAAGTAGGTACTTACATAGTTTGTAAAAATTCTTGAAATTCTTCGGTATGTGAAAAGATTATAGAATGATTGCTTGATTAAGTAATTATTATGGGATTGAAATGTACGTATTGATATGCGTCAAAAGCTAGGAACTACGTTATAATAATATTGTAAAAATACGGTTCCTACGATTTGAGTTAATAAAACCATTCATATTTGAATTGTGCAGTAAAGCCATTCTTTGGCTCACTTAAATACATTTACTAGCATGTGGCAATAGAAAAATGTTGTCGACGATGTCTGCACCACAAGCCCTAATAAATTACAATGTTGTTTTGCGGTTAGTGTCGAAACCACAACATTATTTCATAAGTGAAATAAACATAGGACAGTGAACAAATGAAAATGAAAACCTAGATAATTTTACTTTTCGCACTAGAGTTTGTTTACAATCAAAAACAGTACCGATTGAAAACATAACTCAGAAGCAGGTGAAACAAAATTTTTTGTTTCTTACATTTGGGTTTTTTGCGATTTCAGTGTTGGTCCCATAGTAAAAGTTGTTCATAATGATGAGGAGAGTATACAGGGTTATTGGTAAAACACCAACAACCTCTTAAGGAGTCATTGTACTCATCATTATGAACAACTTTTACTATGGGAACAAATTATCTTGGCATAAGTCGTCAAAATGTATGGAACAGCGGTTTTTTTTTTCGCGATTTCTTATTTATTCCCATAGTAAAAGTTGTTCATAATGATGAGTACAATGACTCCTTAAGAGGTTGCTGGTGTTTTACCAATAACCCTGTCCGTAGGAGTTTCTGATTTTTAATTATACATAGTTATAATGATATTGTTACGTCCCACTGATAAACAATAGGTCTCCCTTCCCTCTTTCCATTTACCCTATTATCCCGTAAGACCGACTTTTCCCGCCATCTCCTTTTGGGTCTACAGAGTGGTCCTTTCCCGGTGTTTGGCTTTTGGGACCCATTTTATGACTTCATTTTCCGTTTTTTTTGTGACAAAGCACGACGTTAGCAATCATAGATACCTACGTATTGACCCAAGATATTTTTAACGCACCTTAGGATACTCCTTTATTTACACAAGTTCTAACATTTGTTGGTCTAATCTAAGGTGAACAGGCAGGTACAAGTGCTTTGCACACTTGGAGGCCTTAATCACCTCATTCGTGGAAATAACTTTATGCAAATGTTTTTACGCCCAAATATACATGACTTTACAAAAGTTTAAAGTGGGGAATTGGATGTCACCTAGCTGACAGTAGTTCTATCATCGAAACTTGGTATATTGGAAAAGTGGTCAGTACCTATTAGATCCTCCATCATTATCATCATTGGCAGCCTTGTTCCACAGACTGCTGGGTACAGGCTACAGGCCTCCTTTAGTGCCATGCTTCCCTGGTCTGTGCGAGTCTCATCCAGATCTTTCCTGTTTAGACTGGGCCGAATATTTTCTTTCTATCTTTCCCGCGATCTGCTGTTAGTCTTACTGGGTCGGTCTTTACGACCTATTTTACTTATCGATACCACTACGGAATTCTGAACAATCACTAATTTTAAAGTAAATGAAACATAAAAGTTAAAACACTGCATAAACTAATGCAAAATAAATATTATGCTATGATGTTCACTTATCCTACACGTTACTTGATAAGATATCTTTTAAGGTGACATAGTCGTATTCTTTGTATTTATTTAATAAAAACTACGAACTCACTTAGGTAGTGCTGATGATGAATGACTTTTTGTTTAGTTTATAAAAATCTACATGGTTAAGTATCAAACTCAAACTCAAAGCAAGTATTTCAATGAAACCAATTACAGGCACTTTTGAACTGTCAAGGGGTCGGTCAGTCTGAAACTCGCCGTTGGTGAGTATATGTTCCTTGGTCAGAAAGATGAAGCTAATTCTAAAGCGTTATAGGTTTCTATGGAGAAGAACGGGAAAGAAACGCCTTTTAATACTGTTACAAAATATGGATAGTGAATTTAAATTATGAATTTGGCTAAAAGGTATTATAGAACTGGAGTTGGTCAGGACATCTGGCAAGGCGCACTGATGACAGGTGGAGTAAGGTTGTGACAGAGGGCGTCCAAGGACTGGAAGACGAGATTTGTGTCGCCCGGCGGCGAGATAGGCGGACGACATTGTTGCCATTGCGGAAAAAACCTGGATGAGGCTGGCACAGGGGCGTGGGGATTGGCAAAAGAAAAGAGAGGTCTATGCCCAGCAGTGGGTGAAGTTGGGCTATCGATAATGATGATGAATGGGTTCCCTGGTAAAAGTATTTGTCAAGAATGCGGTATCTTGAATGGCTGAAGCCTAAACGCCAGGGCTCGCTATTCGTGAAGGCTATTTTTATTTACACACATTTTGTCAAAGGTGTTTTTGTAAAAGTACCTACATGCTTGTTTGTAGAAGATGATCAGATCAATGCTTGAATTACGTTTTAGTCATAATTTGCTCTAGTTGTAATTAGCAAGTTGTCGTGCACTTTTTACAGCCTTTATTGTCAGTAACGATTAACTGAGTAAGTACATAAAAATGAAGTCCATTTATAGTTTACTGGTTAAAAATTTGCTTATGATGTCACACGAACAGTTATGAACACAAGAAATTGTTAGGAACTACCTCATAAAAGAGACTGACAATGAGAAAATTTTGTTATGTACCTACACTACCTACTTTTAATGTAGATCTGGAACGAGGCGAAGTATTTTTACAATTTATTTAATTGTAGCTACGATTACCTCGAACTAAATCCTAGTGATGTTTGATTAATTTTTGCTCTCCAAATATTTAAAAAATAAAAGGTGCGGACGAATTTTTGGAACGTATGATATGAAGCTTTGGGTGAGCAATTTCCTTCAAAATCCTTCGGGTTGTGGTTGAATGTATATTACGCAATTAGATATGGCGCAAACTAAACGATATGTGACTGCGACAGCTCGGCGGCGAGATGCAATCACAGGCTGCGGCCGATAATTGTAGCCATAAATTTTGTTCTAAGCTAACACTTGTTTTGGCGTCGAATTGCAGAGACGCAATGGCAGGTTAGGGGAGTCAGTCGCTCTCGCTTCTTGTCGCACCGTCTTGTCGTCGAGCTGGCGCAGTCGCATGTCGCATAGTGGTTATGAGTGCTGAAAAATGTAACTAATGTTGAATATGATTCAAGATTTAAAGAATGTGTATATAACGAAATTGTACCTATTCATAGAATTCTTCCAAATGTTACGTAATGTCTTGCTTGGTAGTAGCACAGTATAAATAAGTATAGTATTCTATCTTCATAGAAAACGGCCGGAGGGCCCCGCTTCGAAATCTACAGTACGCAACAGTACCGAGTGCGCGGCAGTTACGCATGGACGCGGAAGGTTTAGGACCCAGCGGCTCTAGGTAATTATTTCAAGGCCACTGCCGAGATATAATACTGCTACTTATTTATTCTGTGGTAGTAGGTTCCTAACTATTTATATCCGCAAGAATACAGCTCTATCTGTTATTAAGATAATTGCTATCATAACCAGTCGCTACAAGAATAAAAAGCTGGAAGGATTGTCTGTCTTCTAAAAAACAACTAAAAGTATATACTTAATATTATGTAACCAGTTTTTATCTATTGGCCATACCTTTGTAATAAGTATTACTGAAAGTATGCGATGATTATAAACCCTTTAGAAAGTTATCGTTACTTTATCAAAGTTTTGTACACATCAGGCCCACGTTTATTTTATGTGTGTCAAGTTTTTGAGGTATGTAGTACCTACTTTCTTCATTATAGTACAGATGTTGTTATACATTTTAGTTGATTGCTATGTAAATAAGGGAGAATTCAACCTAAATTGTATAACTACTACTTATTACTACGACGCGCACACTGTTCTATGAACTCGGCACATTCCGGCTCCGTTGAAATTTTTTGTCGGATATTTTATAGAAAATCATCTGTTCCATACATTTTGACCATCACATTTGTGGAAAATAGAATGGAAACGCATGTGACTTAAAGAGTGATGAAAATGATATGAAAGAGAAAGGAGTGAATGTTAGCGTGACGGTTGACCGGGGGAGTGGAAGAAGAAAACGTGTTGGGCCGACCCCAAGTAATATGGGACAAGGGCAGATGATGATGAGGTGTTGCACTTTTGTTTGAAACAGCGTATTCTTGAGTGGAAACCGCGAATCTGCAAACGTAAGGTAGCACGCCCTCAGGTTAGGTGGAGCGACGATCTTCGCAGGGTGACTGGTAGCAACTGGATGAGAGTTGCCGAGAATTGAGCTGAATGGCGTGCAATTGGAGAGGCCTATGACCAGCAGTGGACTGCTGTAGGCTGATAATCATTATCAGCCTACAGCAGTCGTGATAATGGGTATGAAACAGCAGATTTTTTTTTAATAACCGACATAAATTATATTCTAGGGGGGCTAAAATCATATGCTGAATTCATGGTATCGTTAGTTTGCGCGTTGATGTCTCTTTCATTCTGTATAGTACATCTACGTAATCAATTTAACGTTTACAAAAAATCAATCTGCCTAGCCTTTTCCCAACTATGTTGGGGTTAGTTTCCAGTCTTACCGGATGCAGCTGAATAGCAGTATTCTACATATAACGACTGCCTATCTGACCTCCACAACCCAGTAACAGGGCAATACGATACCCATTGGTAAGACTGGTTGTCAGACTTTCGGGCTGCTGACGACCCGTAACAACTGTTAAAGATCCACGAATGATAGCCGGGGCCAACGGCTTATCGTGCTTTCCGAGACACGGAGGAGTCTCGGTATGTAAAGATACACGGACCCATCCAAAGACCAACCCCGGCAAGCATAGCTTAACCTGATGGATCGACCCGTGCGGCTGTTATAACTTAGTCACGAGTTCAAAATCAATTTTACGTTGACACAAACAAAATATAATAATCAATCACAACAACAACTACAAAAGATTGTCAACAACGTTGATTTATTTGAACGTTTATTCATTCATTTAACAACACATTGTTTTTTCCAACAAAACGGTATCTGGTTTATGTGAATCTAAAACTAGAATTGGCATAAAGATTATGTGACAATGTCAAAGTTATGTTGCATGGCGAACTAATAAGACAGTTCAAGGCACTATTTTTAAGTATAAATATTATATAAATAAAGGCACTATTTTCTCGTGTCGGTATATCTAGATATTTGAAGGTAAACATTGCTTTATCTTGATCACAGAGGATCGTTAACATATCAATCGATTTTGATTTCTTTGTCTTAAAATATTTACCTACAGATTAAAATAAAAGTCAAGGGATATAGATTTAGGGATGAGTTCAATTTCATCATCTGATTCGACCGTGTCAAAAATAGTATTGCCTCGCTCACTCATATTTAAAATCATATCTAGCGTTGCATGTGGGATGTGTGAGTTCCATCTTCTCAATATTCTCTCATATGGTCACTTCTGACGATTTAAATCTTTGCAGAATAGTTGACGTTGAACTCTCTAGAAGTATCTTCAGATATCATAGTTTTTATATTTTGTTTTAAACCCATCACAAAAGCGTTAACTATCTGTTTAGTGAAAGTAAAAGCTATGATAAGTACCAACTTAGCTGTCAAAAATCATGCGAAGTTAAGGCGGGTCTCGTTAATTGCATAGCTCTTAGCGTGTGGCGATAGCATGATGCCTAAATGTTTTAGCTATCTAGAACCTTAGTAACTGTGGCCAACACGCTATGGGAAATACAACTAGGTTTGTAAAAATTTACGAAATACTGGCCAGACACGCGATTTATCGCTTCCGAAATTATTTATAAACAACCCAATTAGTGGCATAGCTATGCTAAGTTAAAACCTTTCAAAGGCACAATCACAAAAAAGCTTCGAAACAAAAATTTCATATAGAGGACTTCGGTCAAACTATCTTAAGGTTGAGGGCAAATGAATAGGAGTCTTTGACCTGTGTTTTTCACAATGCCACCTTGAGAATATGACTTACCTACAGGATCAAGCAATTTTATTCGAAGTTCTTAGTTATTCAAATGCGACGGATTCAGTACACAGAGAGGGCTCCCTACACAAAGTTATATCAAATTATATAAAGTTCGTTTTTATTCCCAGATACTAATTTGACAGGTTAAACTCCAAATTGAAAAAACAAACAACAATAATTTGAAATATCAAATTAGTATCTGAGATTAAAAAATGAGTTATAGTGAAAGTTCACATACGTGACTGGTATTTAATTATTGATTTAAAAAAATAACCAAACTTGAAAAAAGTAGGTACTTACGCTTAGATGGTTTGGTCATGTTGGGAGGGTAATGAAAGGTCACTAGTAGAGGGTATTTGGCAGAACGGATGGTAAATGTGAATTCAAACACCGCACCGGAAGGACTTCAAGGACGGAAGGTTTAAAGAGACTAGAAGGACATAATACACTGACCTTATTGGTGATGTTCTTCACAAAGGTCAGATGCGTAGTACTTGCAACCGGCGTGCGTGTATGACCTACACCTTAAATGCGTTATGCACGATCGGTCAAAATTGGAATCGGTTTGAAGCAAATGTCTAATCCATTGTATCATAAGTTCGAAAAACAATCTGCTCAACAACGTAACTTTCGAACTTATGAACCAATGGATTAGACATTTGATTGGAACCGATTCCAATTCTGATTTATCGTGTATCAGGTACGCAATTAGGGTGTAGATGTATGAACGTTAACGAAGCAGGAGTTTGTAGGGATCGTAGCATTCTGTAGTTGAATTGCGTCTGTATGGGTGTGATATTCGATATTCTGTGAAGTTTCAACAGATATTTTATCTTGAAATAAAATGAAATTGTTTATTCTGTAAATAGGATATTAGAATCACTTTCACACGTCATATTATAAAATAGTAAAAATAAGCTAGATGAGATCGGCGTATCCTATCTGACTACTCTGAGAAGAAAAGCCGAAACAAACTCAGAGATCGCGGTCTCTTTTAAGGTCCAGACATAATCTTGGTCAGGGCATATGAGGGCCATGTAGATTATCGTCTGAAATGGTCTTTTGAGGAAAGAACCATACAGATTTGAGTTGACCTGTCCAGTCAGTGCAAGCATTTGTCAGTATACAATTAAACGAAATAGCTGAAAACCTGAAAAGGGATCACTGTAGCTATCATTATGAACAAGTTTTACGAAAAGACCAACACTGAAATCGAGAGAAAAATCCGTTGTTCCCTAATTTTGACGAGCTGGCCTAACGTGCAGGTGATATTCATCGCAATTGCATAGATATTTTGTGTTCATCAGCTATTGATCAACTGATAGGATGATTCATTAGATGCATCGGCTCAATTGCACCTATTTCAGTGTACAAACAACTTTCTTGTTAATCAGTCTCACGCGTCTTTTATCTGTCAGTGAGTAGTGTCCACACCTTTTGACTGATATCTCGAGTATTGCTAATTGCTCCACGTGGTCAATGTCTGGAGATTGTTTTTTTACACTCAAACGCCCGTAATATATCGTTCTGGAGGCATCTACATCGCCATATGTGAACTGCGCAGTACACTGACGTCATGCAAAAATCCAGCATCACGCAAGCCTAGAAGCCTACTAGATTAAATACATAAAAATACTTAATCAAGTTAGCAAACCGATAAAACAATCTAACATTAGCGAAGCGATCCGCCCCTGGTTCGCACGGTTTTTACAACTATAAGCAAAACCGCGAGATTACTTAATTGTATTTAAGTTTATGTATTTTATCTGCCTACACATAAACCTTCCGGAATAATTTCTCTAAATTATAGTGAAGACCACATCAAAATTCATTGTGTAATTATCTGGTTTAGAAGGAGTACGCTAACAGAAAAATACGAAAAGCGACTTTGTTTTATACTATAGAAGAGAAGATTTATAGATTTACATGTATAGATATTAGTGAATATAGATTCATCACGTAGTAAGCGGAAAGCACTACTAACTTATAACACAATCTAAACTATGCATGTTTGGTAACATCGTGGATCGTCTACAGTCTCATTTTTCAAGGACTTCGTAGGTCAAGACGTAGTAAGGTATTGGGGTCTCGTAATAACCAGATTCCATCGCAGTCAATAATGATATACCTGCCAGTCATTAAATAGCTGCCAGTTCATTAGACAAATTGAAAGAAGAAAAGGAAAGAAAGATTTTTTGTAGTGTTGTTATTGTTTTTGTTGATATTTTGGTGTTGTGGAATGTTCTTGTCAAGAATAAAATGGAATGATACCTGCCTGGGTTCTACCGAGTAGTATTATTCCATTTTAGAGCCATCATCAACTCTGACATATTGTTTGAAAAAATTCTGCATTGTTAGTGGGTGATTTGAATATTAGTTACCACCACCCGAAGGTCAAGAACTAGGTCTATTTTTGTATATAATTTGAACCTTAGTGAATTTTCAATTGACTGGGAATTGTTGTCAAAATTGGTGAATAAAGCAATAGCGAGGTGGACTTTATTGATGCCTCTAATAAAGTCAGGGTTTAAGCAAATTGACAATTAACTTATAATGGTGCCGATTCTCTTGTCACAAATTCTCTAAACTAAACTAAAAATCACTCAAATTTAGTTTATTCCTGTCAAACGACGATTTCCCATTCTGAAAATAGACTAGAGTTGTGTCACTTTAGTCTATTTTCAGAATGGGAAACTTAACTATAATTTAGTTTGACAGCACTAAGATGGCACTGAGTTTTAATTTAGTGAAAATGCTATTCTGAATTTGACGTTTTAACCAAAATTTTTGTTCTATAATCTAAAATCCTCTAACTAACTCTGACTATTTTTAATCACGATTAAAAATGTGTGGAATAAAATTAGATGTCATGGACTAAAATTCAAACCATCTTTTTTTTTATTTTCTTTTGCTTATATCTCGAAAATGGTGTGTCCTATCGCAAAAATAATGAAAATTTTGACCCCCTTTGAGACCGCCGATCCCGCAGTACTGTACTACATGTAGGTAACTTTTTTTTTGTTTTTTTCCAAAAAGTGAAAAATTCCATATAAAAATACGTCGAGACGGCCACATTGCGCGCCTCTCAGGCTCAAAGAAAATCACGTGGTAGGCAAACAAGTAGGTACCAAGTGGATTCGCGATTGTAAAATTCGATTTTAGTTGTGTCAAAATAATTTTTAAATTTAGAGATTTTTTTTGGCAGAATAGCTCTTAGATTCTCATAGTAAAAAGTAAGGAATTTTAGTGATAGTTTAGTTAGTTTAGTTCGGTGTACAAGAGAATCGGCACCATTGTCCGTCTATTCAAATCGCAACTGTTATTATTTGACAGTTGTATGAAATGGCTGTATCACAGCAAATTGACGTAGGATGTCAATTTGTTTTTTGATTAATTTCCGAAGTGGTGCAGATCCCATTTAAACCGGGTAGGCTTACCTTACCTACTTAGCTTTTCTATAATATGGTTTTTCTCAGAGATAAAAAGAAATAGTCCATAGCGACGCGAAAGGAAAGCCTCCAAAGGTCCTCAGGGAGACTTAGAAGCAATCCTGTTACTTGAATAACTTGAATTCCCGTTAATATTAACACAATACCAACACGTACCACCTCATCAATCAATTCAATTCTAATAAACAGCTACAAAACGTTTCTAACGGCTTCTTCAAATGTCAAACGGCCATGTTGTTCTGTAGGACAATGTCAAGGTATGAACACACGCGCCGCCATTGACATTCAGAACGGTACTCGCGTTCTAGTATGTCACTACCCTATTGTTTTGATACCGTTTGCTTTACTTACACATTTACATTAGGTTGTTATCATTGTGTTAGATATAAAGGCGGGTACCTACTGTGAGAAGATTTGGTGCTATGTATGTCATGAACTCTGATAATTATATGAAAGTAAAGGTAGTACCTAGTCAAAGTATTTTTTTTATTTTACAGGGGACACAAACAATTAACAGTGAACCGTTTTTCGCGACATAGACATAAATCCAATCCAGTTTTTGATTGCTAAATAAAATAAAAGGAAAAATGTTTTTAGACCTTTGCAGTTGCAAAAACATGTTCTACAACAAGTTTTTCAACTACAATGTTAAGTTTGTTCTTGGGATGAATTCATCCCAACTTCGGAACCCTTCATTGTGCGTGGTTCGACTGAGTTCGCCACGCACATGGCCGGTTTATATTTTTAAAGAACTCTCAAATCTTAAAAGGGTCAAATCTTAGGTACCAGCCTACGTTTATCCCATGACGTAATTTCAATATCACCAAGCTATTTATACGCGCGGGATCAACAGATTTAATTAGTGGAAGGAGGTGTGTCGTGTGAGGCGGAGCATTATACCTATTGCAATGTATTACGGCAGTGTGCAGCCTTGCATACATACACGTGGCTTTCAAATCGTTCGTATAAGTAGGTATCTCGTAGTTAGTAGGTATATTAAGTAGTACTAATTAATATCGGATAAGGAATTACCCATAAGGAGGAGGAGCTCGTGGCTAAGTAATAACAGCCGCTCGGGTCGATCCATCAGGTTAAGCTACGCTTGCCGGGGTTGGTCCGTGGATGGGTGACCATTTTCACATATCGAGACTCCTCCGTGTCTCGGAAAGCACGTTAAGCCGTTGGTCCCGGCTGTCATTTGTGGATCTTTGGCAGTCGTTACGAGTCGTCAGAAGCACGAAAGTCTGACAACCAGTCTAACCAAAGGGTATCGTATTACCCAGTTACTGGGTTGTGGAGGTCAGATAGGCAGTCGCTCCATGTAAAATACTGGTATTCAGCTGCATCCGGTTAGACTGGAAGCCGACCCCAACATAGTTGGGAAAAGGCTAGGCAGAAGAAGGAATTACCCATAACTCGCTATTTGAAAGAAAATTTGTACATATTTAAAAGGAAGTGGTCTTCTAAGTGGTAGTCTAAAGTGGCACCAGTGACAGAAAATTGTGTGGAAATCGGTTTTCATGGCATGTGATGTGGAGGAATGAGGCAAATGTCAAGAGGAAAGTTTTAAAATAGGGGAAGACCAAAGAAACAATGAATGTTACTATGTGTAAGAAAATGATTCGTCTAGAAAGGGTGACTACTGAGATGATGACTAATACTTATGTAGACAAATATTATGGTTTGTATGGAAAGTGTCGATAATACTGTCTCTAGCAGTGGCAGTCGAGGCGTCTCCGGGGTCTGTGAGTTCGCGTGTGGAAGCCCCCAATTTAATAATTGGCTCCTTGAACGCGCCAGTTCTGATGATTCCGATTAGGTAGTATTCCACATTGTGCACGCTAGCTTTAGGCAGGGTTGGCAAAAACTAAACTAATTCCCACGAAAATTCCTTTCTTAAATTTGAAATCTGGGTTATCCCAACTTTAAATTTTAGGGTGTTCCCACACTGCTGTTAAAAACTGTTTACAAACATTTCCTGACACTATTCACTAATACTTACTTACATCAAATCAGTCAAGTGATCGTTTGTATAAAAAATGTTTACTAATGTTTGTAAACATTTTTTAATAGCAGTGTGGGAGCACCATTACCTACGTCAATATACGGTGTAAAGGATATCGACGCTCCAACTGTTACCATTAATTTAGCACTTCATTGTAGAACCACCAGCGTAGAATTTTTTTGTGGGGTTTTAGCAGCAGCTGTATTTTTTATACACCGTCAAAATGTATGGAACAGCAGATTTTTTTTAATCTCATCACTGGTGGGCATCAATACCATCATGTACCGACTGAATTTTACTCATGGTATCAAATTGCTCGTGTCGATGTCCCATTACTGCGTGTATTGACGTAAGATTTGAAGTTGGAATTCCCCAGATTTCAAATAAAGAAAGAAATTTTCGTGGGAATTAAATAAACAATGGGCAACGGATCTGCTCACCAAAATGACCTTTTATACTTCAAGTAGCTTTTAAGTAAAATCAAAGGAATGGCTCCTGTTTTAGTAGGTAGGTATCTAGGTAAGTAGGTACTTCCTTGCTTAATATATTTTTCCCAAAAATTACATGTTCGCAGCACATAATTATAGGGGCTAGGTTGTACTTACTTCAGTACTCCGGTGGAATGCACCAATGTCATCCTATCCCACTCATTTGGAAAATTCTAGAAACTTCAGGTCTCCAGGCCGGCAGCCCTAATAAAGGCGTGGGCTAATTCTAAACGGTCACATCCGCCACACAATGGGATGCTACAATAATCACTATGGTATTCAATCATATCACAATAGCACTTAGGATCTCAATGGGTGACAAAAACTACCTATTCTGGGATCAGGTCGTAAACAGTTTATTTAGGTCAGTATTTTGGAAGATTTCCGAAGGATTGTCGCCGCGACCCATGAGAAAATATTGGGAAAATGTAATGATCTGCAATTGGTGTTAGAATTATTGTGTATATTGTATGATGGAGTAACACCACTTGACATACGGTTGGCGTTTGGCGTTAGATATCTATTTTGTCAATCAGCGTCCGTAACCAAATAGCCGGTTAGCCTAAACAATATTTTTTTTGCAAAAAATATATTTCTTGAATTCAACAGTCAAGCGCCCTCTATTTTAAAGCAAACTCAACTTTTCCACATACGTTGTTCATTCTGTCTAATAGTTTCATAATGAATTCAACAGATGGCAGTATCCATAGAATGTTTCAAACATTTCACTAGATGGCGCCGTAAGTACATTATTTATTCTTTGTTTTATTACATTTTGATTGTTGACGAAATGATGGGACATGTTAGTTACATGCATGTTTTTGATATTTATGAATAATTTATTACCTGTTAAGTAGGACTTAGATTGGATAATCTGATAAACGTTTGTAGAATTGCGATTTTAGGAACTCGCCTCGAGCCTCGAGGGATAGTTCGTTGAACTTGCGGGTTTTTTTGCAAATTTATTACAAACAACGAGCTTATTATTTAAAAAGGACAATATAGAGGAGTTTAGATGGACGACAAACAAATAAGTGACAGACTTGACAGTGTCGAGTGTAGATTGTGATGGGGACGATGGGGTAAGGGCAATTCCCTGCAATTGGCAAGAAGGAAGAAAGGTTAGGTTAGGTTTGGCCTTCGCCGGTAGGTATGACCTTCCTAAGGCCAGGTAGGTTTTATGTATAGAAACTCACTGTCCGTTCGAAGGTTGCCTGGAAGAGATCGCAGTAAGCGATAAAGGCTCGTGCAAATTGGCGCGACAGGTCGTGCTACCCTTTTCGCGCTCGAGATATAGCGCCTGTTTATGGGAGCCTTAAGGCCGGCCATTGTAGGTATATTTTGTAGTGTTTAAATTTTTCTTATTGTAGGTATATTCTGGTGTACAATACAATATAGTAATACCCTAAATCTCAGACCAACAAAAAAAGCCCTAAATATAAATAAATAATTAAGTAGGTACCTAAATAGTTGGGTAGGTATAAGTAGGTAGGTATGTACCTACGTGGAAGCCGACCCCAACATAGTTGGGAAAAGGCTAGGCAGATTGATATTGTATGTACCTACGTGATTTAAATGTTCTGGAGAATCTGAGATGAGTTTCTACTTTCCAGTTTTGGTGGCAGTTAATATACTGACGTATCACTTAGGTAAGTGCCGAAGTTCGTGGCCGACTGGCCGTACTAACATGGATGAGTTACCTTGCACATAGTATAATTTTATTATTAACATTGCACCTGAGCTTAAAATTGAACATTATGGCTTGGCATGAAAATTTTTTCTATCACGGAAACCAATAAGTATAAAATTGGTTAGAAAACTAAGCATTTTGGTAGCATCCGTCATTCCAAGGGCGGATCCAGGGGGGGGGACAGGGGCACGTGCCGCCCCCCCCCCCCAACGGTTTAAGTGAAATAAAATCGAATCGCCTGAATGGACTGGCCTGAATGCTTAAATGTCAAATCATTGCTTCAATTATGAACGCTGAAGAAGAAGCCTACTGTAAACCCAAAAACAGGGTGCAATACAAGATATGGGAGACTGTTCTCTGACCCATGTGCCCCTCCCAGAAATAAATCCTGGATCCACCCTTGCGTCATTCCAATACATTTTTTCAGTTTACGAGCTATAAACGATCGAAAAACGAAAACTAATCGGTAGTGTAGTGAGTGACATCAAAGTCTACCAATCTATAATCTTCTGCGTAACTACCTAATATTATTAGCACCAAGCCCTCTATTTCCGGCTGAATCATTTCATACACAAACTTTTCATGCTTAGTCAAATGCCTGCAAAAATATCTGCAGATAAAGAATGACGTTGTAGCCAAAGATTTTTGAGCCCAGCCTCAGATGAGAAGTACCTAAGCCTTGACGTGACTCACCAAAGACAAGCCGATGGCTGAAAAATCCTGGCTGAAGATAACAAAGCAGAAAATATGGAACACACCTACCGACAACTTCATTTCTATTTAAAAAAAGAAGCCATCAGCTAAGACTTCACTGAAACGCTAACCGTGACTCGAAGCGGAACGCGATAATTAATTACTCGCATAGATAACAGCAGAATCCAAGCTGTTCAAATATTATGCAAGACATACATACCTACCATTGCTCACGCTTAGGAGAGGAACTTGCTACCCGATAGCATCACTAATACATTGCTGTCATCACGAACGTAATTCAAGAAACAAGTTAACAAAACGCGCAATGTATTTATGGCAATGATGTTTTGTAGTGTTATGCTAATAACGTAGGAGAGTGCGCGTGCGCGTTCGTTGATGATTCATTAGTAATCAAAGTAGGTAATGCCTATTGACCCTCTGAACTTAGTGGAAAAGCCTGTCAATGTCATCCCGTGGTGGTTGACTCATTTAGGGATGGTGGCAGAATCTTTATTGGATGATTTTAAGGGAAATCCAATCCTTGTTTTTTATTGGGTAGGTATAGGTATGTGACCTAAAACGGGGGCCTAAAACGGCTACATTAGCAATTCCTCTAAAAGCAATTAATTTCAAGAATTCCCAGCTGTCATTAGCAATTCCTCTAATTTGACACAAAAGCAATTCATAATTTGTGGACCATTTTACGAATCTCCATAGAAAACTGTCAAACAGATGAATTATTTCGTAATATTCGTAATTGCACGCAGATCATAATATGAATTGTCAGTTCGTAACATTTTACGATGATTTCTAATATATTCCTATTAAGATTCTGACAAAATGGCTGTTTTAAGCCCACAGTCTTCTATTTTCAAATTTTATAGGAAAATACAAGAGACAATAATTATATTACCCATATGAAGAAGATCATAGCAAAAACCTTTAACTACCGAGAACATTCTATTCTAGTCACGCAGGGCCTGAATCCTGAAATAAAATAATTGCTTCAGGAATTGGTCATGCCCTTGCTAATCAGGTAATGACCGTCGACCATACGCCGTTAATCAAGAGCTGGACCCTGGCCATAAGCCAAGGAAACGTTTCTATTAACACTTTCTGTAATTATATATATATGTGAACAAACCCCTCATACGTAATAATATTTACCGTATGGGACGCTTGACAGCCATTGAAAATTATTAGATAATACAATGTTTCAAAATGAGCGAAGTTTGACTTGACAAAGGCTTTTGATTCATCTAACATTGTTTCGTGAGCCACCATGTCCGTTCCACGAAATAATTCAAAACAGTCGGTGGATGTTTGTTTGCCTTAGTTTAGATATGGACTAGTCCTTCTATCATTGTCATCTTCTTATTTAATATTTCCTTCACTTATTCAACAAGATTCTGCCATTAGCCGATAGAAATGCCCGCTGTGAGCGTACGTAAAGCTATAAAAATGCATAGAACTCCGATCAATAAAGCATGTCGACTGCCAGTCTGACTTTCAGCACTGAAGTGCATCGTTCCAGTTTTCAGGATTGATACCAGAACACTTTTTAGAATGTTATCTTCGCGTCGCTTCAGCGCTTTGAACTCCCGCCGCATAACGGTACCTATTCCTATTACCGACTGCTTTCAGCAGCGTTCAGTAAAAAAGTTGAACCGCTCACGTCACCGCATGCTCTGAGCGCGTGCGCCGACCCGCCGCGACCCCGCGCGGCCCCCGCACAACTCTATATTTACCATCGCGCCGCGTCGCCTCACAACCGTCATTCAGTCGGTCAACAGTCTGCTTCAGCAGAGCCTTCCTAAATCGTCACGTGATCAACCCTCGCCATGACCACCCTCTGTCATTCTCAACCACTCGTTGGCTCGCTCACCAACGTAACGTAGGTGGTAGTTCAGAGGACGTCTTTTAGTTTAATTTATTTTAGATTCTAATCTAGTTAAATTAGGATTCTTTACGTGCTTTCCTCTCGATTGTTGAAATGGTTTCGTCAAGCCGCGGTGCTCACGTGTTGGTGTGGGAGCAGCCCGGTCTGGAGGACCAGCGTCCTGGAAGCAAAGCCGGTGAGTTTCCCGATTGTTTACTATTTGCCTAAAGGCGTCCCTCCGTTGTAGTGACTCCCAATGGGATGACGTCACGGGCAAGGCCGTCCGTATCCCCATGCTTATCGTACGGTACAGATTTTAGAGCGCGAAAAATACGCTAATGCATGCGTCGTTTGATGCAATGTTTTGATTAATCACAACGGAACACGTGTAGCAGTTTACGAGAATGTAAGCGGAATCTTCTAAAGTTTGCACTTTTTTGCTGTATTCAAATTTACCATGATGAAATGATTAGGCATTTTCTATGAAGTTTTATTAGGCCGGACACATGAGGAAAGGAATCTTATCAAAAACGATATTGCAACTGTTGTAATATTGTTCCTTTCCTCATGTGCTACGGCTCCGGGATATTAATTAAAATCACTATCCCCAACCCGAATTCTTGAAGTATATAGTGAGTTTTAGCCCAAAGTCATCGTTTTTCTAAACTTTCAGTCCATATCTTATTTTCTAAAATGGATAACTACGGTAGGTTCCATCACTTTAATGATAACGTAATATCCTCCTGCATAAAATTCATTAAGTCCAGTAATGCATTAAGTAGGTACCTAATCATAATAATTACAAACCAACATTATACGATTCCTTCCGATAGGAATGATGATGGCAGGAAATTTACGATCGTCATTTATTTTGTTTATCTTAAATCTGAAGCAGCTCCCAAAATTATTGAATGAATAGATACATGAGATACAAGGTCGTGTCTGTCGTGTCTTATAAAGATGACTATTAATTCTTTGAATAAACAAAGATCCGTAGCAAAGTATCGTATATCTACGCTCAAAATAGTCCGTCAATCAAATAGTGTGTTATTTGAGCTCTTGCAACAGTATGTAAGTAACTACATATATTATGGTTGCTATCGCCAAGAATATTCAACAAGTGTCAAGTTTGCGGCATTGATTTAGCATTTATATTCCTATGACAATGTTTTCTATTTAAATTTTAAATTCGTTGGTACCCTTGAGCTCCACGAATGCAGAAATGTACCTAATATAAAGAATTCAGAGAAAAAGGATGTAAAATTCAGATATTGAATTTTATAGTCGGGTGAACATTAAACATCGCATTTCTTTTCTAACTCTTCTAAACTAAAACAAGAACACGATCCATAAAAAAATTATGATGAAAAACTAAGTTCTTGAAATTTATTGGATGAGTAATGTCTAGATCTTGAACTTGTAATCTAAGATGGATAGAATAGATGGCTACAATATGCTTTATTGAACATACATCAGCATCAAAAGCAGCGTAAGCGCAGCTATTTAACTGGAGCATCTTGTTACCGATCGTGTCGCAAAATATATGCTAAGTTAAGCTTATTAAATATGAAAGTCATGTTTAATAAGCATAGCTTAAGCATAAGCAGCCTATAATACAGGCCTCCTTTCATTGATATTTGATAAACTCATCAGAAAATTCTTTGAACGAGGATTATTGTCATTGTATTGACCATTAAAATAATATCAGACAGCCAAAATTGTATCCAAAGATCACACGTTTTTAGTTCAGTTAATTGTGCAAGCTGTTGAAATAATGGCTTCCTCTATTACATACAACAAGGAGGTGCAAAAGACTCCTTGATTTGCTACATTTATGCATGAACTCACAAGGGAATTTGTTGTTTCTAGACAAGCGTTCTTGCGTACACCATAGTGGAACGCATCATCTCTCACAAGAGTTGTAGTAGTGGTCTAATGAATGAACCAGCTTTTAAGTATCCTTGATAAAGCCAGTAAAAAAAACAATGGTTATTTTGAAATACTTTCATCGTATCTTCGTCTTCCCGTCGTTCGTTGTACTATATTCCTTGGGGTTCACGCGAAATGTTTTTCCCTTTCCATCCCAATCATCCCTTACACAATCTTCCTGTGCATCTAGTCTACATCTATCAACATTTAAGCAGAATTCCTCATTATTTGAATCATATACTTTTCTTTTCTCATATCATGTCTTTCATCTCTGAAAGAAAATCCAGATTTATTTTTCTATAAGGCTACAAACCAGCACTCATACTTACGGTATTAAAATCGTGAGTCGTCTTGTCTGTTTATTTTCGGCCTGAGTGCTAACGTCTCTTCATCATGTGTTTTGGTGAAAATCAATCTGCGGTCTAAAAACAGAATTACGAGACTAGCTGGAAATACTTTTGTGATGCCAATTTTCTTTTAAGTGAAAAATAGAGGGAGAGTATCATCGGTGTAAACTCCTCTCTCTTCTCGGCTGTTTTAGGCTTTCAGCCTTCCGTATCTTTATCGTCCATTTCTCTCTACGCTCTTTCTCTTTCTCTGACCTCATTTCGCTAATAGCCACTAGATTATCATTAAAATCTTTAACTGCTTTCCTATATTCATTCGCATTATTCCTACCTACGCTACGTGATCTTTGACAAAAAGTAAAGTAAGTAATAGGAAATGAAGTGTTATTGTCACTGAAATTGCTGATGCAAAAACTTGATAGCTTAGATACTAAGGTACAATTACAATTAATTTCGCTAAATAAGCAAAAAGTGGCTTTAATATCAAAGTGTTTTCTTTATTCGTCGTCCTTGACTAGTTTTCCTTGAATTGTGGAGTCGACTAGCTCGAAAAAGATGTTTTTGATACTAAATCTATTAAATTGAACAAAAAACTGTTTGGTAATACATTTTGTAGAAGACTTGAAACTAGGTAAGTTACGTTCTGTATTGGTACTTTTTGATGTTTTTCTATAGAACTATCATTCTTCTGTTTTATTGGTGAAATTCACCACTAGTCTACTAGAGAACCTCCTCCTTTTTTGATCGGCTAAAAAGAATGTTCCTCTGATCCGCACGTGTCTATGGCGTTTTGTTTAGCACCCGTATCATAAATTGTATCAAGAAAAATGTGGGGATAATAGACAGCTAAATTGCCAATTTCACCTGTTATTGGTACGGATTCGTACCTATTTCATCTACAGTAGATTCTTGCGCCAATTTACGTCAGGCGATAAGTTTCACGTTACATAAAATTCCTAATTAATGGAATCTGTACAAAGTTTAATTTTACGTGTTTGCAAGTACTTACGTAATTTCTTATCTGAATGAATAAAACAAACTTTGGTTGTTGTTGTTGGCACAAACTTTGGTTCAAAACACGTCACCAATTTCATCACATCAGTGATGAATGGTAGTTAAATAAAATGATGTAAGATCTAAATGAATGATCTACATTCATTCTTCGTCCTGTCTAATGATAAATAGATTAGTTTATCCTAATCAAGGCTTTCACCGTCCAACTTATAAATTTTTAAATCCTAACAATTACCCATTAGTAAGCCATAATTTTATAATGCTATATCATTTTATAGAGTAGGTCATTTTCATTTAAAAAATCAAACCGAAAGTCATTTATTGAAACTAGCGAATTCACTGCGAATCAGCACTTTTCGAACGTCAGAATTACATAAGACAATCTCCCACAACGCCTACCCTTCACCACTTACTAGTGCTTTAGCTGGGAAGAAGAAGTGGCTCAACAAACTCCCATAAATTCTGTCTGTGGTGTGCTGTGGTTTATAAGAATGACTTTAGACATAAGTAATCTGTAATGATCCAACTCTCAAGGTCGTTTCCACAAAGGTTTTATTGTGTTCATACAGTCACAGTGCTTGAACACAACCCTGTAGTTAGGATTCTGTCATGTAATAATGACTACGATGCGTTGCCGACAGTCCACTCTGTTCAAGGTGACTGCACTTTAATTTAAGCTATTATGTTTCCCCATGGAGTGCTGTATAGTATACAGTGTATACATACCTACACTGTAGAATAAGCACGAAGATACTGCGAGACAGTTTTTTTTAAATATCAAAATACTTATTAGAGAACCATCTGATGAAATACACAAGTTTGTGGTGAAAAAAAGAACGGAAATTCCAATATTGCCAGTTGCTACGTTGAGGACCCAAAGACTAAACCTAGTCATGCTTTGGATAATGCTTCGAAGAGCAAGTAATTTATTTCTAATAAAATAAAACTTGGTCCTTTACGCGACGCAAAGGACAGACTTCAAAGGGGTTGGCTTGTTGAAATTAGGTACTAAACCAAACGAAATTAATGAAAAAATATTTAGGTATTTTGAAATTATTTGGATTGGCTCTCGTACCTATCACAAGAAATGAGATAAGAATCAAGCACATAAAATCATTGAAGGTTTCACATGGTTCCGTGGAATTCGATATTTCAAATCAAAACTTTGCCGCCTTTTTTGTGGATCGTCGCCAGTTTTTCGTGGAACTACTGCGGACGTTTTCAGTTTGTATTTGATACGCGATCCATGTAATTCATTCTGCTGTGTCAGGATGAGAGCTGTGTGCGAGCACGGCCAGTCGGCCCAATCCATTGTGAATATCCATGTACGTACCTACATGGATATTCACAATGAATTGGGCCGACTTGTTATGGACAGTTTGAAAACTAATTTGAAATGAGTTTTTGAGAGAAACTATATATCGTATTCTTATGTAGTAGGTATATAGGTAACTGCTTCCTATGTACCTTTGAAGGGGGGAAGACTAGAAAACAATGCATCGTATCGACGCATGATGTAAGGGAGGTCAATGAACTCACTACGATAGACGGCACTCTTTACATAGTAATAGGACATGACATGATGAACTCACTTATCTTGCAATTCCGCAACAAAATGTAAGTAGGCAGTAAAAAGCCATTCAAGAAAGTAAGATAATTAAGATTAGTGAGTACTTATAAAAACTTCATAGTTATCCACCAACCCGCACTGGGCACGCGTGGATAATAAATAGCCTACTTCGACTCACAGAGAAGAGGCCTGTGCTGTGTCCCAGCATTGGGAACATTATATAGCTACCAAAATGCCACAAAACGAAATAAATTTTACCATATAGCTACTCCATATCATACCTATCACAAATTTCCCTGTTAGTATACACAAACGGGAATTGCCTATGTACCTACATGGTATGGTAAGCGTATGTAAGTAAGCAATAAATAAATAAAATAAATAAATACATATAAATCACATTGTTAAAATACTTTATAGTTCCTAAAAAATTGGTTCATAATTTATTAGCTTTCGTTATCAAGTTCGTCACGAGAAACCTTGTAGTTTGGTTTACAATGCAGCCTGTTTCAAGAAAACCGCGTAAATCGAGTACTTACTGATTCTCTGACGTAGTTTAATGTGATGTCATCGGTAGAGGTACCTCGCTTGCGTGTCATGTGCGTTTGTAGACAGAAATTTTCCTATTTTTGTCTAGTTAGGTACTGATTTTCAAAAACGATGCTTTAATATTTTTGATAGAGATTTGTAGGTTTACGAAGTTTGGGCGTCTGTTTTTGGAAATAGGAAGTTTCTGGGTTCAAATTACCTTTTATTGACGGAAACCTAGCCTAACACAATATTATGTATACTATTTGTAAAGGTACTTAACTTAATTTATATATCTAGATATTACACGCAGTAACGCAACTATAATTTGCTTAATTTTTCATGAGAAAGATAACAAAAGGTAATATAATTATTACGTCAAGCCAGTCAACAAAGGCTGATGTAAAAAAAACTGATTTCTTTGAAGAATCGATAGCACGTAACTGTTGAGCATCATAGCTGTAATTAGAATGTTTATATTAAACAAACAGTTCCACCATGGTTTTGCTTAAAATTGATGCCAAAATAAAGCCGGTACCTACCTATTGACTGCCAATTTTTTTTCTGTTTGCCTATTTGAAAACGTTTCCAAGAAAACTATTTACAGTTCATTTTTTAATCCCAGAGACTAATTTGAAAAAACAAACAACAATCACTTGAAATGTCAAATTAGTCTACGAGAATAAAAAACATGATTTATCATTATCAATTACATTCATCTTTACTTCGTAGACTCAGACCAACAAATTGTTGGTCTGAGTTTGTAGATGGTTCAATAAATTAATCAACTCAGCCTATCGCAGTCCACTGCTGGACATATTTAAGGCTCTTACATACTGGCGCGATTCGTCGAGCGACGCGAATTTTAACAAAACAATTTCTGAGAAAAGTTCACGGCGAACATATAGGCTATACATAGGCTCTGCGAACTTTCGCGCATGTTCTCTCACTCACACTCGCCTCAAGGCACCATTTGGTTCCTAAAAAATGATACTACGCAGCCTTCTGCGCGAAGTTCGGAACTGTCAAGTTAATCGGCCGTATGTACACAAAGGGAAGCATTGCAAGTGCAACGTCGCCGTCGTCGCGGAGTCATTTGACTAATAACATGCGTACGGCATCCTCAAACAATATGAAAGAAACTATACAAGTGCACTACTAGCTACTACTTAATTGGAAACTTCCATGAACAGCAATCAGAATCACTATTATTGAATGTAATATCTAACGGAATAAATAGAATGTACAAATCTAGGAGGAAATAAAAATACTTTCATTCTGGTAACCCCACTTACCGATTGAAAAATCTGAAAGATTCTCAAAAAGTAGGTACCTAAGTAAGCTGAGACAAGAGCGGAAGTTGACCGTATTTACTTAAATTATTTTCAGGGAGGACTGAAAGATTTTGGACATTACAGTTTACGACATTTTGTTAGAACTATCACGGAAAAAGTCCAATATTTAATATATTTTGAAAGGGGTTAAAATTAATCTAAGATAATAATTGTACCTATTTAAACAAGATGTTTCGAATAGGTAGTTGTTGTGACAGCGGGGCCTTTGACGCTCCCGCAACACATAAATCTTGCCAACTTCTGAACGCTATTACAGATTAATTTATGGATTAGTCCGTCTGTTGCACATACTATAAAATAGTGTGGGATGTCCGTCTAACATTAGAAATGGAAACTTAAAATAGCGCTGATGTTATTAGAGTTTAGAAAAAATCGGTCAGCTTCCTATTTTCTCTCAGACACAACACGGATTTTTTATGGTAATTGTAGAATCCTGTTATTCCCATATTTAAGCTGATTATATCACTACACTGGCTCATCACCACACCAAGCCACCCGTGCAGGCACGCTCCACTTTTCAACCATTTCCCGCCATTCATCGTGAACTGACAGTTGACATTAGTGACAGCGACCTCACTGCTGACGTGCATGAGATAGTGTTTACATAACTAATAAATAGATACACTACAGTAATGAATGAGTGTAATTAAGACTGAGGAGGGGACTATAAACGGACACTGTTTCCTTACCTAGCGTTTTATATCAACAAGAATATAAAAAATGAGATTATTTTTTGCATGATGACAGCAAAATAGCCTCGATATGACAGCATCATCAAAGATTCCTTGAAGATGCATTGTGATTTAAATATTGTATTACCTACCTCCTTGTAACAATTACTTTGATAGACGTTGACTTGACACATGTGTTATAATTATGTTCATTACATGGTACCTATCTTACATACAATTAATCTTCTTTTCGTGTGGTTACTGACTAACCTGGTGTCAGAGTTTTAAAGCCGCCCAAGGACCTCTGACTTGGCTTTACATGCCGTCGAGAAATATATCTCAGGTTTGCCAGTTTCCTCATGATGTTTTCCTTCACCGTTTTTAAAGCAAGTGATAATTATTATACAATACACACATGAATTCGAAAAGTGAGAGATGCGTTGGGTTCGAACTCGAGACCTATGACTTGGCAGTCCTACGGTCACACTACTAGGCTATCACCGCTTACTATTGGTATTGCTACTTACAAATAACAATGTAACTCATTCTATTTTATTAGCTATTTACTTATCTATAAAAAAAGGAATTCCTCACTTTGGTTCGGTCTTCCAATCATGTCAGAAATATGGTGAGCTTTATAAATATTTTCAGTTTATTTTCATTCGGCTTTGAACAATGACTCCCACGCAATCCATCGTAAATACAGAACGCACGTGTTCTTTGTTATATATTAAACACGTCAAAGTTTGGTACTGAAAAGCTAACTAAAGTTCGTTCCCGAGACTAATTTGACAGGTGTAAATGTGAAACTCCAAATTGAAAAAAACAAACAACAATTATTTGAAATGTAAAATTAGTCTACGGGATTGAAAAACGAACTTTACTTCCATTATTTTTAAACAAATATTTCACAAGATTTTGTTAGCCCTGATGTGGCAATTAAAAACTGCTATGTATTTTCGTACTGTAAGATAAATCTTAACATCTTTCAGTCACAATGCCTTTTGCGGACGAAAGGACTAAATTCAAGCACATGTTCTCCCTCTTTATTTTTCAAACGATTAAATTTTCAGTGGCGTTCCGTCTATCAAATGGATCGCGTTTCTTTCCGGTTCTAAATATAACTGTAATGCAACTATCTTGGCAACTACGTCAGACGTACATGAAAGCTGAGGAGATTTTTTTGCTTGGTTGGTCATGTTTCAATTCGAGCTTCGTGATGGTGGATTTCACAGAAACACTTTTAAGTTTTAAATGTACCAGAAAAAAAACATAATTATTCTTGGTTTAGGTCCAGTTTTATATCGCGATAAGATTATCTATTTAACCCTCATACCAACGAAAAAAGGCTTTAACCAGAGATTGTTGCTGCTCCATTCCATAATAACATTTTTAAGGCTTCCGAAGACAGGCGCTACGCGACACCCGGCAGAACAAATTCCGTGAAGTTTTCATAGAAATTGTTCCACCAGAGTCTCGTCGCGCCTGTTAGTTGAGCCTTTAAACAGTAACAATGATAATTTAGTTGTCTAATCTCTGAACCACAGTAGAATTTCCATAATTTTCTTATGAATAAGAATTTTCTTATTGACACAACACACAGCAACAAAACAGGCGATCATCGCCGTCTATTGAAATGTAGACTACGACTAGATGTCTTTGTTACAGGATATTGGTTCTTTAGACCTGTGTTTTATACCTGAAGGCCTAGAACAGAAGCTGCTAGTAGGCACAATTGTTTATTTAAAACTAGCGACTCGCTCCTGTTTCGCACGGTTTTTACGATTCGATAAAACATCGAGACAAACACGAAAACGACTTTAATCCTTACCTACTAATTATTATAAATGCGAAAGTAACTCTGTCTGTCTGTGGCGCTTTCACGTCAAAACTACTGAACCGATTTATATGAAATTTGGTACATAGATAGTCTAGAGCCTGAGAAAGGACATAGGCTTCTTTTTATCGACATACCACGCGGGTGAAGCCGCGGGTGGAAGCTAGTTTATAATATGTACAGATGTTACCCGTAAGGATTTAGGGCCGTTTGGGTCAGAAAAAACACTAGGTACTTAGGACTCAGCCCCCAGTGAGGAGCAGCAGTTTTTCTATTAGGTATCTAAAAATAAGTGGTCTATTACTTCATATTTACGTAAATATGTTTACATCAATCCAGTCATGATAGAATTAGGGAAATAATTAATTAATAAATACCATGTGAAGGAAAACTGATATTTTGGCTCGTACGCGAATAGGTAAAGTATTGCCAAGTTTTCGGTACCTATCGAATATCTTTGATGCTGTTTAGATACCTACCAACAAGCTGTATGACATTTTAGAGACACGAATTTCAAACTAATTTCTTTTAAGTTTTACTCGACATAAAAATTTATGCAATTGACTACAAAGTCCTTGTATACAAGGTGGAGACGACAATACGACAAAAAATGAAACTCCGTATATCTAATGACGTTCTCGGTCTACATACAAAAAATTAATCAAATATATCCAATAGTTTAGTTACCATAGCTAGTCAAAGATCGGCAAACTCCATAGTCGGCCCATCACTACTATTTAGTTTGTTTGAAAAAATGGCTTTTTTAATTTCTATTATAGGATTTATTTGATAGTTCCAAAATACTCTTATGCATTAGTATTGCCAGTGTTTTCATTTATTGTTGTATTGTCGTCTCCACATTGTATAATATTTTTATTGCGGTTGAATAATAATTGTCAGGAGCGGCGTTTTTCCCTTTTTACCTGGGTTTTTAAAATGGCTGAATTGTGGTTTTGACGTTTCCTCACTATTCATATTATTTTCTGATTAATTGTTCATTCTAGTTTCCTTTAACAAAGTACCAACTGTTATACTTAGTGGTGATTTCATCAAAGTCAGATATCTTTTATCCGTGGAATAAAATTGTCGTCTGACAGTTTTTGTATGGAAAAACTGTCAAAAATTCAAAATTTATTTGCAGGTTAAGACTACTCGGAAGAATACTCGGTATAAAAGTTTGGTGAAATTCGCCCTTAGTCATTTTATTAAACACATGGTAGATTAGATTGGCGATCTGGTAATAATAATAATAACGAGGACCTCCTTACCTATGGAGGGAAACCAAAATTATAGAATACCTATATATAGATAACGGATAGTTTCAGTTACATATGAGCCGATTTAATATCTTTTGATAAAAAAAAATATTTCAATGACGGAAATCGGAAATCTTCCGAATCCATATTATTTTAAGGATTTAATAAAAATCACTTGATTGACTTTCTGAAAGAAATCTTTTTATTTGTTCGTCTTATTTCTAAATAAACCGAAATACATAGTTTAACATTAGTTATCGTTTTAAAATTTTTAACATAAAATAAGTTTTTGGAAAAAAATATCTTTTAAAAAGGTGGAAGAGATTTTCACGTTTATATATTCCATAGCGTCATTGTTTAATGAGTAGGTTGAAAACTCGTTCATTTTCACAATGCAAAAACTACAAATCTAACTATCGCTTTCCCGCGCTTCAGTGAATACGTCATCGGCTTTCCAATATGGCGGTTTTACGGTTCAGTTTAAAAGCTTTCCTTTGCGCTGTAAACATTTTATGACGTATATCCGAGGCGACGTTAGAAGATGGTGAGTATTTTATTGTAGGAGCCTAAATTACCACTCTATCATAGCAAGTGCTCGTAAATAATAAAGATCGTAAATCTTTGTTGCCTTTTCACTATTTATGAGAATTTGAATGAAAGCAGTTGTCGGCCTTAGGATTTTGGGAAACATAAGAAAAAGAAAAAAATGTAGGTAGGTACTGGAGTCTACAACAATGATGACTGGACTTCTGGTTCTCGTAGTGAAATAAAAATACTGATGCTAAATGAATCTCGTTCTTATTTTGTCATTTATAGTTTTCGAGATACAAATTCACTCGATCCTGCAATAAATGCAAGTCACTATTATAAGAGGTACTCAAAAAAGCTGCAATAATTTATTCTTATGAAATATATGTAGTATAGTACGCACGGCTACACATCAAGCTATACTAAACCAGTTTACGCTGATCTCTCATTGTAGGGAAATCCTATACAATGCGAGATCAGCTTAAACTGGTTTTGTATAGCTTGATGTGTAGCCGTGTGTACATACGAGTAATGTGTATAAAGTAGGTATAATAGGTATAGTGCAATTAATGTTCTACAAACATTGACATAATGTCGATAACTGGTAATCAACCATACCGTATCACAACACAACACAACACATACATACCTACTTATCATAACTTTTGTTTGATGAACAATAGTCCTGTATGTATTACCCTTTATCTTATCTGGGGGTAATATGAAATTATACGGATTACTTTGTAATCTCCTTATGTACACAATCATATTGAACGACCTATATCTATCTTTTTAGTATTATATAAGTTGAAAGGATAAAAAGTTTACTACGTGCGGTCCCTTAATAGGAAAGTTGAAGATACTGAATAAGTGAAGTATGCGATGTAAACAATATACTTAGATACGTGTCGTGGCGTGCAACTAATCGGTAGACCACGACAGTAAAGCTTATTGGTATAAACATATGGTATAAACATTCTGCGGTTAGCCATGGCAGTAAAATAACGAATTGGTGTGCCGAAATGTACGTATAAATTGACGTCAGAACATGAATACAACAGGTACACATCGAAATTGGTTCGAACAGAAGGACCATTTTATTGAGGCTTTATTGGGTTTTGGCAATTTTCAAGTTTCATTAGTATCGTGTTACCCAGGGCTGTGGATATTAGATAAGCAGTCGCTATAATACACTGGTATTCAGCTGCATCCGGTTATACTAGAATCCGACCACAACATAGTTGGGAAAAGGCTATTATGATTGCTTAATTGCTCATCCCTTTGTGCCATATTCACAGCATTATGAATTTATTCCTACTGGTTAGTTCTTTAAAGCCTCAAGAGTGGCACTTCTAGTCCTCTCTATTTAGCGTCCTACCACGTACCACGCGGAGTCATGCAGTTATCTGTCTATCGATCTAATTTTCAGCCAGACGTTATCTTAATGCGTTTAATCCAATCGTGTTGTACATATTATCTTTATCTATTTTATCTATCGGAAGGTTATTGCCGTATACAAATTCGATAAGGCTTCCTTCTTTTTCTTCCTATTTTATTCCCGTTGCTTATTTTGTAGTAGCATACCATACTAAATTATTATATCAATTTATATCAGCCATCAGTTGCAATAATACAAAGCCATTCTATTGTATTATGGATCAACAAATATCATTCGCAACACATCATACTTATGCGTCAGCATTCTTTAGAAATTACTATCTACTTTTAACTTTCTAGCAATTTACATCAAGCTTTCGGCACCAGAGGCCCTACACAAACTGACATTCTATCAGCGATAACGATGATGAAAAACGCAAAATGTATAGGACTGACATAAGCTATCGAAAAGCTTATGTCAATCCTGTTGAAAGTCGTTGTAGATATTCGAAACGCTTTCGAAGCGATTGTCACTTGTCTAGGCCCACAGCACTCTCCCGTACGCATAGACCAAATACATCTTCATCTTTCTGACTTTCGACTCCTTGACAATTCAAAAGTGCCTGTGATTGCTTTAATTTAATGCTTGGAGTTTGAGTAAACTTTACTAACGAACCCATCTCTTTTGTTGCAGGTGGCCTCGGTACCCGTCACTTCGTGACGTTCATGCTGTTCCTTGGCATGGCTAACGCCTATATCATGAGGACAAATATGTCTGTTGCCATCGTCGCCATGGTCAACCACACGGCGCTGCCTGTTCACACGGAGCCGACGGACACTGAGTGCGGAGTTCTCGTTGGAAATGAGACCAGCGTAAGTTGAAACTTGTCTTTAATATTATTAAATTTGGTGACGCCACCAGGTTTATTCTTGTGCAGAGCTATACCTACTTACCTAAAACTATTTAGTAGCAACATGGATGATGTACTTTTTAAATTATTAGCCCAGATTCCTATAAACGGTGAAGGAAAACATCTTGAGGAAACTGGCATGTCCTAGAACCGAAAATTCCAAGACATGTGGCATCCACCAACCCGCACTGAGCCCGCGGGCTGGATTACGGCCCTCTCCCTCTCAGAGAGAGGAGGGCTATGTCCCACTCCCAGCAGTGGAAAACTGTATAGGCTCATTATATATGCAGTTGGTGTTGGCCGTCTCGATTTTGTCCTTGCTAGACTAGAAGCATGGTATAGCATTTTGTGCCAATTTCAAAGTCCTTGAAGATTGACTAAAAGGAAATATTTAGAATGACATACAATCGAGTACTGTAAATTTTCTCTAATATCCTATTAACAATATATTTTTTTCTTTGTTTTAGTCGTCGTCACAAGACGGCTCGTTCGTTTGGAGTTCGACGTTGCAGGGTTATATCTTATCCTCCTTCTTCTATGGATACGTCATCACGCAGATACCCTTCGGTATCTTGTCTAAAAGGTTTGTAAAATTTTCGCCTTATTGCTTCACATATCGTACTACAGGTTATAGGGGTACCCCAAGAGACGATGTTCGGTCCAATCTACGCGTTTGAGAAGTAGCATTATTCTAGGTGTAGATAAGTAGGTACCATTTTACTGCAGCTATAATTGAAATTCATTTACTTGGTTTATCCACTAGTGAATACAGAATTTTGTCTACGTCAGATTTTTTTCCAGTCAAAATATACAATAAATCTTTTTAAGTTTACTTTCTACCGTAGTAGGTAACTTTAGATAGTAGGAACTTGCGTAAATATAGCGAAATTTTACAACATACTCAAAGAAATAATTCACAAGTCAGGAAATTATACTAATCCATCATAGGAACCTTGTCATCCTATATGATGATAAATGTTACAGTAAATGACATCACGCCGCCTATATTCACCGAAGGTTGTGCAGAGCTGTAGGTACACACGGCTACTCTTCAAGCTATACATTTCCAGTTTATGCTGATCTCGCATTGTATAGGATTTCCGTACAATGCGAGGTCAGCTTATACTGGAAATGTATAGCTTGATGTGTAGCCGTGTGTACCTATAGTAACACCCATATTTAACTGGTGGTTTAAATCTGATTTCTTATTAAGAACTAAATATATGCCATCTTGAGTTTGAGTTTAAGTTTGTAGTCTTGAAGATAGGTAGGTAGGTACTTTTCTTTCTTTCTTTTCTTTTTTCCATTCTTTTATTGTTTTATCATTATTCAATCAATAAATCAATTTGTTATCTCAGGTTCGGAGCTCGTTACTTCCTGGGTATCGGAATGTTGGTCAACTCGGTGTTCGGTCTGCTGGTGCCGGTCGCCGCTGAGGCTGGCTTTGAATACCTCATCCTGGTGCGATTCATCCAGGGTTTGGGCGAGGTAAGTCCTATTGCCATTAGAACTCATGAACCAGAGAATCTAGAGAGAGATAGAGAATCTTCGAAGTTGAATGGTAGATTATCAAATTCAGCAGTTTTGATAATTAAATTCATATGTGTAGTGATTAAATTCATATAGTCATATGTTTTCCAAACACAAGACTTCTCTTTAATGATTAGATTCTGTTGAATACGTTGTCTTATTGCTTTTGATAATATAACTAATTGTATCTTTATATCTAGGGACCGATCGTACCATGCACTCACGCAATGTTAGCGAAGTGGATTCCACCGAACGAGAGGAGTAGAATGGGAGCCGCCGTATATGCCGGTAAGATATTATTAATAAAGACTTCTATAGTAGAGCTTCAAGCAGAAACAGCAAAGACCTTTTCCTTAGATCGTTACTTAGGCCGAGATCTTCCAGCATGTGCTTTGGCTTCTACATGTTACTGTCTCTATCTTGTAATTGTAACATGACAGTTGTGCGACAGTGACAGGAATAACGTTTAGCCAAAGTACGACTTATGTAAAGTTTATAGATTTCAGCCTTAGAATTATCGTGAGGAGTCACAGTCGCTAGTCGTCAACGATTGGCAATAATCATCACCTCTTGGTTACGAAATCTTCATTATATCCTGGTGGATATAATGAAGATTTCGTAACCAAAACGTTCCATAAATAAAGTATCAACTTTTATGCAAGGTATGGTACCTTGCATAAAAGTTGATACTTTATTTATGGAACCCATGAGAAAGAAAATTTCTTAAACCAAATATCTGATAGCATATTCGCATATCCAGGGGCCGCCGTGTTATGAAGTATTAATGCTACCATTATTCCACTGCGAAAAAAGTGGTGCTATCAGCCTTGTATAGCTCCGTCTCTTACTTACACTGGAAAAATAGTGACATTACTACGTCATAATACGGCCCCTGCTTCCTGTTATATACTCGACATTTTTACGACATTTTATAATTCCTTCCTTCTATACAGGTGCACAATTCGGCACGGTGATCTCTATGCCCCTGTCCGGCCTATTGTCAGCATACGGCTTCTCTGGCGGCTGGCCCTCCATCTTCTACGTGTTCGGTCTGGTCGGCACCGTGTGGTGTGTCGCCTTCCTGTTCTTAGTCTCCGAGGACCCGGAACAGTGCCCTTCCATCAAGGAGTCTGAGAAGAAGTACATCTTGAGCTCGCTGTGGGGCGCTGCTGGTTCCAGCGTGAGTATTTTTTATGAATATACTTTGCGCCTTAAAGGACCAGGTTTGCGCATTTAGCACTGGATAAAAGATACTTATGTATAGTTGGTCTCTATAGTCTACAAACGCCTCTTACCCAAGCTGTACCTGAGCTGTACCTACACATTCTTCATAAAGGAAAAAGATTAAGTTTTGCGCTTGAAGATGCAGCTTTTTATACTAATTTTTCTATTGCAGTCACCACCGATCCCTTGGAGAAAGATCCTGCTATCAACACCATTCTGGGCCATCATGTTGGCTCACATGGGACAGAACTATGGTTACGAAACCCTCATGACGGAGCTACCAACCTTCATGCGACAAGTGCTGCACTTCTCTATCAAGGATGTAAGTACCTACTTGTTTGTCTATGGTGAAAAGACTAGTCAGCCAGCTTCCCAGGGTATTGCAAACTTATTTCCCCATCCCGTTATTCGTTGAAGCTCTCCAAAACCTTGGGAAAAGTTCAAGAGATAGTCCTTAGAAAGAAATGCGTTGAAGACGGTTTTTTTGGTTGTTGCATTAAATTTTTGCCTCCTCTGAAAACTGAAACTAGAGCCAAATGAAAAAAGAACAATGCGTTATCCTGAATTCCTGACTATTAGAATGAAGAAGTAAAATTTTCCACATAAAATCATCACACATAAAAACGAATCCATTCAAAATAAATAAACGCCCACTTTAGCCAATATAGCAATTTAGCAATAAAGTCGAGAACGTAATACAATTTGGATCGTTCCGGCCATTAATCACTCGTAGCGAGCCGTCGCGTCGTCCTCGGGTCAAGAGTTCACGATCCGCGGTCAATTGTCCTGAGTTACAGGGTTGACGACTCACCAACGAAATTTATTGGCATTTTTCTGGTTTTAATTTTGTCAGTTGAAGGAATTGACTGGATTGGTTAATTACATCAGACAAAACTTAAAAATACTTATATCCCATTTTCTTTAGCGCACTCTCAACTATGTGAACATTGCCATTAAATCTAGGCCTGATGACGCATGATCATGACTTTATGAGCCTTAGGACCAAAATAAATTTATGAATGATCCTTTTTTCTACCTGTCACGCGGTCCTAGTGACAGGCGACAACCCTATACAAAAACCAGTTGAATCGGTGGCCCGTCCCGTTTAGATTGCACGGAAATGTACCCACAGACGGGTGACAATAAAGAACCCGTTGTATGAAATACGAGCGGCAATTTTGACGCCATTTTATTACACAATAAAGAAGTTTAATGGTTTTTGGTAGATAGGTATCTTATGTAAGCTCTGGCCACAGTGAAGCGAATCCCACGCGGGGTGCGGGGCGATATTCGCTCGCGCCTATTGCGTCAACTAACTTGTATGAAGGTGTACCTACAGACTGCTGCGAATAGTCGCGTGACTTCCTAATCATTAAAATAATCGACGCGCTCGCAGGTTCGCCTCAGTATGGCCAGAGTTTTTACTGCAAGTAGGTTTTATGATTATCTGCACAGGAAGCTTGCAAGTTGCAGCAACGCAGTCGAGTTGATTTTGATTAGCGGTCTCTGCATCGAAATGAAGGCTAACCGCTGGCTATATCCCTTTGAGGAATGCATTCGTTATGTTATGTTATCTAATAAGAATGTTTTCTTCCAGAACGGTTTCGTGTCCGCCCTCCCATACCTGTGCATGTGGCTGTTCTCCATGTTCATCTCAGTGGTCGCTGACTGGATGCTGTCGAGTGGACGGTTCAACCACACGCAAGTCAGGAAAGTCATCAACAGTATCGGTGAGTTTCGAGAAGTTTTAACGGTTTAAATAGAGCTGTACCTAAAGTTGTTTATCTAAGCGATGTGTGAGCACTTTGACCACTTTGAATTAGGAATCCACTTCAGCGGTCAGCGGGGTAAAATGAAAATTGATCGCAATGGGTTTTAATTTTGACAGTTCACCCATTTTCATTGCGTTATTTAGGTACGTTGTTGAGCAGTCGAATTTTTCAAACCTATGAAATAATGGATTATCAATATCCTTCAAAACTCTCCGATTATGATTGAAAGTGTGTTACGCAATAAGGTTACTGGTTTGAGGTATTTTAAGGCTCTTGTCGAATAGCTATTATTCGACAAGGGAACTCCTATCAACAAATAGTTTGGAAAGTCGTCCGGAACTGTGCTCCAAAGACAAATAATTCCCTTCAGCCCGTTTTATAAACATAAATAAATCCTATACTCACAAGGTTCTTCATCTTTCCAGGTCAATACGGTCCGGCATGCGGTCTGTTTATCGCCGCCAACACTGGCTGCAACCCTGCAGCCACAGTTGCCATCTTAGCCGTGGGTGTCGGTCTCAACGGAGGTATCTACTCCGGTTTCAAGGTAAGCAGCAAACGCGTTCACTTGTTCTTAGTTGGTCATTCCAGGGGACCTACCACCACCGCTTACAGCAGTATTATATTAATCTTACTTCGTGGGGGAAAGAGATGGAACTATACAACCTGTAGAGCTTCATCTCTTTCCTATAATGAAGTAATATTAAAATAATACTGCTGTAAGCGGTGGTGGTAGGCCACCAGGTAATGGTAAGGAAAGAAGGATCAACCGGTTGATGGCAACAGGCTCACCCCATATTACATGGGACTTAAACATAACTGGTGAAATGTGGGTGTACTGTAGGAACACCTCTACCTAACCCTGCGGGAAACGGACGTTGTCTAGACGCCACTGGTAGCCTCTTCGGGATATTTAGCGTCATGGGTGTTGGTAAGAGGATACAAAGTCCGTATTGCAGGAGAAGCTAGGAAAGAAGTAGGTAGATATGTAAGAATCATGATAGAAGGGTTCTTCAATAACCAGCTCATGAAATTAAAAGACCGGGATAAATGAGACGGTTCTCTATATCTAATACAACCATTTGACTAAGCCATATTTTTGGCACGAATCTGTACATATCTCAATACTTAATGTTCTTTGTTTTCAGGTGAACCACTTGGACATCTCGCCACGTTTCGCAGGTGTTCTGATGGCGTTCACCAACTGTTTGGCCAACCTGACCGGTCTGCTCGCACCCATAACCGCTGGATACATCATTGAGGGCAGGGTAAGTACACTCTATTGACTTTCACTTCGTAGCTTCTTATTAGGACTTGCATGGATTTTTAACTTGAAATATTTATAATTTACTCATCGAAATATTTTTTTCAACAGCCCACACAAGCGCAATGGAAGAAGGTATTCTACATCGCTGGCGGAATCTACATTTTCTGCGCCACATTCTACAATGTGTTCGCTTCAGGTAGAAGACAAGAATGGGACAACCCTGCCGATGACGAGGCTAATGCCAAGAAAGTAGCCGACAAGAAAGCCATCAAACAAGAGAAGAAAGCCGCCAAGAATCAGAGCGAAGCCGAAACTGCGCAATAGAAGTCAAAAAGTGGAGAACCAACAGCGAATACAACTGTTTGTACAAAAACGTCTTGACTCAATACGGCTTGCAACACTGGTCCCTAACGTGTTAATTAAAATAATTGTTGAATTAGGGCTAGAATAGTTGCAAAACGTAATGTGTTAAATAAAAATATTGGCTGAATCGAACGGCTCACGTGTCGATTCTCTTGTAAAAAAGTATTATAATGTTTCCCGCGCGTTTCAATAGTGGCGGTTGTGTTTGTTGGCTTTGTTCGACCAAACGCGAGATCAACGTATTTTTAGGGTGAGACTGTGTATTTGCAAATTATTTTTAATTGTTATTTGTTTTAAATGAACTTTTTAGATATGGCTGATAATGTTTCTGATTAAAAATCGTGGATAAAATAAAACTTTTTTTAAAGTCTACAGTCTTTTCACCTGTCTATTGTATTTTTGAAATACGATGAGACGCACATCAATAGGGCTGTGATAATATCTTGTGTATGATACACAACGAACTCGTGTTTGGTCAACTTTTTAACTCTTTAACTTTGCTATTTATTATATTTAATTTAATTATTACCATACAAGTATTGTGCATAGTTATTTTATAGCTTGTATTGAGACGAGTGAACGGTGGAATAGAGATTCTGGGGTCCAAATGAAATCTAATGTTACCGTCCTAGCCTAGCCAGTGACTTTTATATCCTCGCAAGTAAAGATAAATATCAGTTTAAATACATAGGAAGTGCCATGATGCCATCTAAGCATTTGATACTAGGTATGTCGCAGACCCTCGAAAATAGATCAACCGGAAAGATCATTTCGACTAATCCATGTCATAGACTATCAGGAATATTCAATCAAATTAGTTTTAAAATTATCAAATACGGTTAATTTATTTAGTATGTTTCAGACTCATGACTTGTAGACGAACGCGCTACAAATTCCTTGAGCTTTTGAATTCAAATGTTAACCGTTAGCGGTGTAATCTTGCCGCCAATTCCTCTCAGTCTATGCCTTCGAGTTAGTGCCAAAACGGAAATATTGTGTTGTGAGTTGATTTTATAAAAATCATACATTGTTCGCTGAAAGCGGATGTTGTTGCGTTAGTTAAGTCCTTATAAATATGTTTTCCATGCAAGATTATTGTAATATTTATGGATTAGTTATATTTCATGTAACGTTGTAACGCTACACGCCCAGGAGCATATGTGATCATTCTGTTATATCTAAGTTAACATTAAGCTTCAATGTAAACCGCGTACAGATTATTAAAGTAAACAGAAACATTTTATTGCTATAACTTGTAAGTGGTTTTACATACACTTAGTACGTAATCACAAGCTTTGAAGAAACAAATGAAATATTGTTAATTTTACCATTTTCGTAAAAGTTCCATGTCTTGTCTGTGACAATGTTAGGTGCCTTGATAAGAGTACAATTCAAGGATTACGGTGTGTCAGACACACTGGATGATGTCCATCAACGCTGTAATTAATACTTAGTCGTTTTAATAATCGTTTATAAGTTCTATTGTAATACGACAAATACAAAAAGATTTTTAAAACACTTTTGTAGTTTTACTCATTCAATTCTAAATGAATTAATAGGAATAAATGGAAAGTCAATCTTGCAATGCAGTCTTGTTTTGACTGCCTTGTTGGTCTAGCGGTTGCAAGCGCTAGGTACTGCTGAACATAAGGTTCTGGGTTCGATTTCCAGGTCAGGCACTTATTTTGAGTTTTTCCATCAGGAATTTCTCAGTAGCAGCCCGGAGTGGAGTCTGGATGTGTGCCCGGTTTACGGCAATAGGTTCGCCCAAAACCAGGCGTGATGTTGTCAGGCTGGCTATGCACCAGGATCACCATGGACCATAAGATATCTAAAGTAGGCTCGTAATTTTTTTTTGAATGAGCTTTCATAGAATCTTCATTGGGTACCCCAGGGCTCGATTGTAAGCCCTTTCTTTTTTTAAATAAAATAATGTGCGTGTGGTGAATGTGCTGTGAGGGCCACTTTGTTAAAACTCTTTGAAAATGTGCTTAGGATTTAGTGAACATTCCCAAAGAATTGTGAAAGTTAGAATCAGTTTGGGAAAGTCAAATAGGCGAGTTATGGACTGTAAAGTTGGGCCCTCAGCCCTCACCACACGCACATTCAAATTATAATTCTTAAGTTCGTCTCTTCATTGGGATCATAAATATCTTTTGTCAGCGCCTACAACAGAGCCATAACAAGCAATGCAAATTAAAATCGATATATTTATAAACAAGAAATTTATTCTTAAAATAAAAACAATGATCACTTATACACGATTCCATAGTAAAACTGTAATGTATTCAGCTAATAACTTTACTGAAGTGTTGTAAACTAAATGAGCCTGTTCCGCTTCTACAAGGCTGACCTAACATGAGACAGCTAGATGCCGACCGTATGTTGTCCTTCTTGGAATTCAGCACAGCTTCCTTCAAAAATATCAGCGAAGACTCGAAAGACATCTGCTGTAACGGCGAAGACGATGCTTCCATTCCTTTGCGACTCATTGGTTCAAAAATACCGTTGTAAGTCATATAATCAGCAACCAACGACAAATGTCTAGGATCCACTGTGATACCATAGACATTGAAAACATTCTGTATTTCTGTTATTATCACTTTATTAGCGGCTTCTATGCCATAAGTGTTTGCAATAGCATGAATGTCATTACTGTATAGTTTGTTCAAATCTAAAAGATGGTTGTACTTGAACATTTGTAGAATGTTGATTCCTTCAGTTTTGAGGAACAGAACATTCTTTTCCTTGTTCGTGATGGCTCGTTTTATGTTTTTGATTTCGTGAATTACGGATTTCATTGCGGCTTCACGGAGAGCTTGTGACAGATCGACTCTTAGAAAGGAGATTGGGAAGAGAACAGTCAATTCGCACCATTTGTGATGTTTGGTGTCGAACGAGTAATTAGTTGCTTCTTTTAAGTTAGAAACTACGTCGTTCATGACCTTGCTAGTTTCTGCGTCATTGCCAGCAACAGTCCCGTCAAGAACATCGTCCCCTTTATCTGCAGGTTGTTCGTCGTTGAGTTCTACTTCGTCATCTGATTTTTCTTCTTCCCCTGATTCGGGATCTTCGTATTCTTGTTCTTCTGTTCTCTTCTTACGAATTTTAGCCTGAAAAAGAAAAAAAAATGGTTTAAAAACAAGTAAAAGTGTGAAGGGTAGTAGAGTCGCAGTCCAAAATAAACCTCCAACTGTCACTAACGAGACACAATATAATTTTAATTGTTATCGGCCTTTAAAAGGCCAATCAACAGTTGAGCGAGATAGTGACAAAGATTTTTAATAGATTTCTACAAAGACAGGAATCTTTTATGATCCGATCAATTTTAAAGGTATGATATTTTATGGATACGCCAAATGTTTATAGGAGCTACAATATTTATATCAATATCTAATGAAATCTTAATGTATACACTGTAATAAAACTTACGTCAGTATTGTCATCATCTTCATTAGGAGCCTCGTCATCCGAGCTGTCCACATTTGCAGCAGGCTCCACTTCTGGAGCGTCATCTTCATCATCATCGTCACCCCCCTTTGTACGTTTTTTTTTCTTTTCCGAAGACCAAACCACACCACTAACAGCCTTCGCTTGTTTCCTCACAGTCGAGAACATTTCGTCAAAGAATTTGTTCTGCATATGTTTTATTATTTGCGGAGGCTTCACCGCGTACTGCGTTTTGTACTGAGAATACGGCAAAAATTGGAAGCGCATTGTCGTTTTCAGTTGCCTATCAGGCCTAATCACTATCTGGCATTGGACATCTATCTTTTCTAACACATCGGCCACTGTGACTCTGTTAAGTTTTTGCCGTAATTTTTCAGCTTTCTTTGTCAAATCCGGGATTTCGTCCCGGAATGGGATGTCCATATTAGGAGTTTTGAGCTTAGCTGAAGCTGTCATTAGAATTTCTCTAAGACGAGGTATACCAAGGGTTACGTTCATATCACCACGACCGGCAAAGTGGAAAGTATTCAGTGTCATCTGAGTAGATGGTTCTCCTATGGATTGAGCGGCTAACAGGCCTACGGGCTCACCAGGAGCGGCCATAGATTCAAGATATTTGGCGTTCATTACTTCTGCGAACTTGTCCTTCGCTGTATGTTTCTCATACACGCTAGAATGACGCTTTTTCAAGTAAGTTTGTACTAAATTATCTAACTGTTCATTTATAACACCGAATTTATATTCAGGGGACATTTTGCTTGGGATTGGGTCGGGGCATTTTTTCCGAGTATATTGTTGTCTTTCTTCCTCATCCATACCACGCCATTTCTTTTCTAACTCCCAATAAAATGGATCTCTTGTTTTATCCGTCGGCAAATCATCAAGCTCAATTTGTTTTTTCTCGAGAGCAGAGAATTGGACAAAGCCACTTGTTCGGACTTTTTCAAAAGGACTACCGTACTTTTTCTTCCACTTCTTCAAAGATTTAATAGATTTTGTAACGTCTTTTAAGCCTTCGTCCTCTTTGAGTTTATCAATCACAGCTTCACCGACTACTGCGCTGGAATTCACGTCAAGGAATGTAAACTGATCTTGTCTAAGGAATTGGCATTTGAGGACATCTAAACCATCTTCTCCATAAGCAAACTGGATGATGCTGTCATCAGAATCCCTCACTGTATGGTCATAGGCAATTGATAAACTTTCCAAATGTTTGATTAAGCATCTTTGCAGGTAACCAGATCGACTGGTTTTGACAGCGGTATCGATTAGACCTTCACGACCAGCCATACAATGGAAAAAGAACTCTTGAGGCTGTATTCCTGTCATGAATCGACCGTCGATGAATCCACCTGCTCTTGGAGACACGTCATGAGGTGGAAAACTAGGCAGAGATCGACCAGATATCATAAGTGGTGGTCTTTTACCTTCCAACTCAATTTGACCAAGTAAACACGAAATCTGCATAGTGTTTACGGTTGACCCTTTAGCACCAGACTGGACCATCAACTGCAAGTTATTATAAGGGAATTTTTCAAGCAGCCCCTCAGACAAACAAGCGGTATTTATGTTATTAGTGTAGGAGTCTAGCATACTTTTGTACTGCCTGTCCAGATTCGCTCTAAACTTCGGGTCTTTTGTGTAATTTATTTCGATGGTTTCCTTTAACTTTTCGTCGTCAACATCTGCGGGTAGGTCAGTAGCTTTCACGGCTGCAGCTTTGCCAGCGTTACGAACCAAACATATGATATCATCGCGCTTTTTATTGGATTCTTCTACTACCAAAATATCTTTGACTCCAAGCGTAAAACCAATCCATTGTAAATAAAATGTGAAGACTTTTGAGAATGAACTTAATAAGGCACTTGAACTATCGCCCCCATATAATTCGTACATGCAATGGACTAAGCCATATGGTGTAGCACCATAATGAGTTTTATCCAAAACTCCGGATAAAAGTTCTCCTTTCCTAATGATCACTTCTGCTTCTGACATTGTGTTAGGATTATTGAAAGGAGTGCCACCAGCTTTCCAAGGTCTCGGAGGTGCCTTTTGCCAAGCCTTTGAACTAATTTTCGCTTTCCCAACTAAAGTAAGGCAGGGCTTGCTTTTAGGTATTGTATTAATAATAATTGTTGACAGAATTTGTTTGCCAGACCAAAGTACTAATGGTTTTAGTATGGTAGGTGGAAGAAGTTTGATTGGTCCTTTGTGATTAGGTAATGCTTGGAAGACCAGCTGTTGATAGTTCGCTTTTCCGAAAAAGGCGCCTCTCAGGGACATCTTTACACCAGAAATAACGTGATCCTGGATCAATCCACTCAATGGCGTACCGTCTTTTGGTACAAGATATTGTTTACACACAGACATTATATTGTAAGCTTCGCTTCTCGCGATTTCATTTTGTGGGAAATGGGCATTCATTTCATCGCCATCAAAATCGGCGTTATAAGATTTACAGTTGGCATAGTGTAACCTGAGAGTTTTTTCTCCTTTCAAAATTCTTGCTCTATGAGCCATCATACTGGGCTTATGAAGGGAAGGTTGTCGGTTCAAAATTAAGACATCACCATTCACTAAATGTCTATGAACTGTCTTCAGTCCAGACCCCTTAAACTCATCAGGGGTTAGCAATCTTTTGGCAAGACTCTTTCTCTTTTGTATAGAATCAGTTGCTATTGTGATAACTCTTCCATTCTCCATTTCAATTTTCTCAGCACCTGGATGTTTGTTAGGCCCATTGATAACCATCTTTCTCAATTCATCAACATTCCATTCTGTGACTGGAACAGGGTAAGTCAGTTTCATAGCAAAGGCATCCGGTATGCCTATTTCATCAATATCTACATTGGGGTCAGGTGTGATGACAGATCGAGCAGCAAAGTTAACTCTTTTGCCCATCATATGCATTCTGATCAAACCAGTTTTCTTTTCAATGATCTGCTTTAAGCCTTGGCTAGATAACCCTTGACCTTCACAGTTTAAAAGGTTATTGATACTCTTTTGTAAATCTTGCCAAACTATGTGAAGCTTCTCAGGAGGTGATTTGCCTTGTACAGCCTCATAAGCCTGTCTTGGTACTTGATCAAGGCAGTCAATAGTTTTCTTTTGGTCTGAAGATGATAGGACATGTAGAACTGCTCTGGCAGCAAAAGCATTTTGGAGTATGGTCTTATAAACATTAGTCTGAGGATGTTCAATTAGCTCTCCTTTCAAAACATTGCAAGGTCTTACACAAGGTGGTAAGACAGGGACAACGTCCATGAAAAATGCATTACTGACGGGCTGAACTTTTGAATATTTTAGAACTGGGAAGCAATGTTTTAGAATGTCTTCGTCATTTTGGGCTATTGCTGTGCAAAAGCGTTTGATTTCATCAGGCATTAGAATTTTGATTCCTTTGGTACCTTTCTCAGCACCCTCGGCGCTAAGATTGTACATGATCTTATTCTCTGAAGTGGTCACTTTAATAAGTTTGCAAGAGCAAAAGGCGCATTTCTTAGCTGTATTGATAACCCTAAAATATTGATTAATGAATTTTGCCCTTAATTTATCTACATTTTTGTTTTGAAAAGTTTCCACCAATGCATCTCTTTTTTTTAATAGTTTCTGGTATTTCCTAATTACTTTATTAGGTTTGTCAGGAGAGTTTTCATTTCCACTACTAATATCTCCAACATAGTTGTCTAGGTCTAAGGCAGCTGTTATGTGACCGGCATCAACTAATTCTAGCTGTAGTTTCAGTATAAACTTCATTCTATCATTCATTTGAATTTTGAAGCATTTTAGGCAACTCACACGGAAGAGTGAGTAGATGTTCTTGATAAATAGTGGATTAATGACCACAAGTGGTAGTTCTATGTGGCCAAAGTGTCCTGGGCAGTGTAACAACACATTGTTACAAGTTCCACAAGTTTCATTCCTGTCTCTAAGAGGACCTAGAGCAGAGTCATACAGACCTCCCTTTGTAGGGTTTCCAATAGCGTCGAAACACTGTACATTTGTGATTTTGGAAACGCTAAGCTTCTTGACATCTTCATCAGTAAACATCAGGAACTGGACATATTCGGGGTCTACAGACGTCAGACCCGACGCAGACGAGCCGTACGATGACTTGAAAGCCATTTTTAGTATCTGAAATCACATAAATACTTGTAAGTAAATAAATACGACATGATAACATAACCTATACTACACGCAAAAGTACTTTTGTACTAAAATATGATAAGATAACAGCTGTCTTGGAAACTCTAGTCACTCTTAATTTATGTACTTACTTGCTACAGCATACCCAATTTGGTACAATAATAATCTGTTTTTATTAATTTTTCACAAAACCCTATTTACGTTTAGCACTAAAGCACATTGTTTTGACATTTGACAGCTTTTTGTTTGACATTTTGTATTAAATGTGGCCAACTTATGGGTTTTTCTCAAGAATATAAAACCGTACTCAAAAACCGAAACTTACAAAACACAGTTACGTTCTCAAACTTATAACTTTTTTCATGTGGCAACGTCATTTAAGTCAGTCAACATGGCGGCCCAAGATGAAGTTGACGTATGTGAAAGTTGGGAGGATATGGACGAAATTGGCGTAAGTGTAACTGTGAAAGCCAAACCTGGAGGTTTCCCGCATCGGAGCTGGCCGCCGTGGAGTTATTTACATGTGGGTTTGTCTATTTCAGTTGGACCAGAAGATCAGGCTGATGTCAACTGACTGCGCGCCAGTGCAAACTTCACTCAAAGGTTGCAAGGTTACTGTTGAAGAGAGCGCGTGTATTGGATCTCAGTGCGTGATGCCGGAGCCAGCTATCCGTATCCTGAAGAGGCCGTCGTCGTCGGGCAGCGGCCAGCTGAATGGCGAAAGTCGTGCGCGCCCGGTCAAAACACTTGAACAAAGACAGAAAGAGTACGCCGAGGCTCGTCTGCGGATTTTGGGAGAAGCTCGAAGCCCCGAAGACGTCATTGACGACAAGTAAGGCCAGTTTCATTTATCAAACACTGTGATACTGTTTTACATAACACCCATGTTTTAGGTGTGCTCTGGGTTGTTGTAATCAAAGATCAGACAGGATATCTTTGAAATAATATTGATGGCCAACACTAATTTATGTTTAACACTTTTTATGTTGATAAGTCAGTCAAAGACTCAGTTTTTTAATCATTACTTCCTTAACTCATTCAGCTAATCCTGGTTTAGAAGTAATGTTCTTATAACAACTACTTGTCTACCAACTAAAACTTTAAAAATGGTCATTATCACTACATTTTCAGCTTCAATGAAAATCTATAAGCATGTTCCTGCAATATGCATTTATTGCATCAGAATCAATGCAGCACTGGGGAGTAAACTTGCTAGACATGCTATGAATGTTCTATCTTCATAATTATTGCTTTATCACCAGTCAATACTTACATCAAGTAAATAAAAGATAGATAAATCTTTTGGATATAATTTATTTTGATAAAGAAAGTCTGGATTCATGCCTGATTGACGGCAATAGGCTTGCCCTTGGGTGTACTATAGGTACATCTTTGCCCAACCCTTTGGGGAATGTATGCATGAAGTTATGTTGTTTTGATAAAGTTTATGTTAATTATCAATTAATCCTAGAACCATTCTTTTAGTGCAATTCCATGCTTAAAAATAACTATGTTGTATCAAGTAACATCCACAACATAACATCACATCACATCTGTAATGTAATCACTGTAGGCCCTAGGCAGAGTCATACAGAACTCCCAAATTTTGCCAGTTATGTTAAAGTACCAAGTTTATGGGATAAGTGTATTGCCATTACCTAGGTGCAAATTTAGACTCAGGGCTGCTATTACAAGAAAATCCTACCATCTTTTTTTTTTTGCAAAGGTGTTAATTTATAGGTTTTACTGAATGTAGATCTTGAAATTGATTTTTCAGTTTCATTAATGAGGCTTAAGTGAAGCTAATAGTTATTGGGGGCATGCAAATTGAGTGTTGCTTAAATGTATTGTGAGAGATTTAAATAATGTCTGGTAACTGTAAATTTTTATTGTAACTTGCTGCACAACATCATTGAAAATAATATGTTTTAAACAAATAAGGGTATACATCGGGTATGTAGGATATTACATCACTGAAAAGATAATCATCTTTTTGTTTTATTGATTATGTATATGTGCAAGTTTTTGATACAGGCTTAGCTGATTGATGTTGATTAATGAACAAAAACATGTTAAATTGAATAAATAATTGTTGAAAGTGGGGCTACATTTTAAATAGATTTACTTTAAAACTGCCTTTCAAGCTGTAAACTCTTGATTAGCTTAAAAACTGCCATTTTACTTGTACCAAAGAAAATACAACAGTGGAAGATACAAAACGTTAATTTATAATTTTCTCTGTTTCAGCCTCAGCCGGCTCCAAGACAAGTTGCAAGCAAACAATCTCAATGACAATCAAAATAATAGTAATAAGACAAAATGTCCTCAAAGTGACAATAATACCAAAGGAAGGGAACGGAAAGTCCTCAGCCGCCTGCCGCCCGGGGCCACTGCGTCCGGGGTGTTCCCCTCCCCGCCGCCCCGCGGGGTTCTCGTCATCCGCACCCCCAGGGGTCCAGACGGCACAAAAGGCTTCCAGAAAAGGTAGCACCACCGACAGAATGAATCAGTAAACTCACAAAGACGTAATTCACTTCCATCCATTCGATTTACCCATGTAATGTTAAATTACCAGTTGTGCTGCTGTATTGATATTAGCTTATTACTTGTTTCACAGTTTTTAATTAATTTATAACAGATTGTTTTGTCTAAATTGGAATTAAGTCTTGTGTCAACTGTATCTTAATTTAAATGGAATCAGAAACTTTTAATCATGTCATGACTTCGTACATTTCTCATTCAAAAAGTAAGCATGTTAAGAATCAAAGCTGTTCTACACTTATTTCCCAATTGAGGCAGACTGATTTAGCATACATTATGATTCTTAGTAATTTGCTAAGGTCTCTGATTGATCTAGATACATACAGTTATGCGTCAGTAAAGGCATATTTACACTTTGATTAGTGTAAATCTATAAGTACCTTCATTGCTTAAGAAACGAGTTGTTGTGCACTTGCTAAATGAATTTCTTCAAATTTAGTGTCACTTGTATTAATAGAAGTGTAAATAGCCTTTAGATTTAATCATGCCAATGTCAATTGTGATTGATCAATCATAACACCAATTTTATTAAATTTTCGTACATTAAAATTAGAAATTAATTAAAAATTGTGAAATAAAATTGAAAAATTGAGGAGTGCTCACTTCAGGGAACAATGTTATTGTTAATATTAACGTTTATATAGAACAAAACGTTGCAATAGAGTCATAATGAGATTTAATGAAATGAACACTCTCGACTAAATTGTATGTGTGCATTTACATATATTTTTACATATATGAGCATAATTTATAGTTAAATTTCAAATTGAAAAATTACATTTAACCACAAAATTATATGAATTTAGGAAAATGACTAATTAAACTATTACCATTGTGTGAATACGATTTATATATTACTAAAAATTCAAAGTTTTAGCATTAAACTTTTTATATACAGTTTTTCTACATGTATAGCGTATTTTTAGGATAAGATATTGCTAATTGTATATTTATAGTATATTATTTTACTATGTTAAGTTTTTCAATGCTTGCACATTGTTTGTGTCAATTCTGGCATGCTAAACAACTTATACGTAGAAATCAGTAATATTATTCTCCTCAGTTTTTCTGTAGGTGTATATTATGAAATATCATAGTCAAAAATGGCTTAATAACTGCTTCGAGCTTTTGACATTTAGAATATTAATAAGCAGAAGAGTTTACACAAACTTTGTGAAATTGCATTTAAAGTGTGACTGATATTGTGTGTATGTGATTTGACTAGATATTATTTTGATTGTAATTATTTTGTGCGATATTATTTATAAATAATTGTGTCCATAAGACTGCAATCCTCAATGGGCCTACATACATGGGTATACATTGTACTATAAAAGTATCAAAATATTTCATGTGTCAAGATACTTTCAGTGTATTCAATTTTAGCTACTAAAGCTAGGTACACTAAATTAAAATAAATATAATCAAAATAATGGTGGTCGCACCAAACCAACGCTAGTGTAAGTCTACATAATATATAAAAGGATTGTGATATAGAATAATTGTCTATGGCAAACCTTAACTCAACTGTGAAGTTGACTGTACAGAACACGGGAATACACTCTTATTAATTGACATGTACTTTTAAATATTGAACTTATAGGATTCGTTATAAGAAGTACAGGGATAGCTTATCAAGTCGGTACTGTATAACATCTTCAGTAGGACTAAGATAATTCATTTGAAAATATAAAGAATGGAGTTGACCGTGTACACTTGAAAAATTTGTGTATACAGCATGCCTATAAAAATATACAAATTCTTGCAGGAAACCTCGCATCAGAAATACTCACATGTATATATTTTATAGGTTTTCTGTGTATATAAACAATGTGATGATTTGAAATTTTGAACCAGTGCCAATGTTAATGAGGTGGCCAAAAATCAGTCAAAAAATTGCCTTGACCGACTTTAGTGGTGCCAATTTCAACAATTTGTAGAGATTAATTATTATAAATACTATTGGAGCTTCACGATTTAAGCGTGCCATCTATTGGGGAAGGTCAACTTAACGTTACTATACTGCCGTAAAGACAGTGCAGCCATTGCCATAGATCATTAAATTTTTTTTTTTTTTCATGTTTGCTATATTAATGTGCGTGTGGTGTGAGGGCCCGTTTTTTAAAACTCTTTGAAAATGTGCTCAGGATTTAGTGAACATTCCAAAATAATTGTGAAAGTTGGAATCAGATTTTGTGAAAATCAGGTTTTGTGCTAGATATGTACTGTAAAGTTGGGCCCTCAGTTCTCACATAGAGGATTGAGGGCCTACCTGTACCTGATAAACTATGGACACTACAGAACAAGTCTTTATGCAAAAATTTAACCTAATGCCGAACAAAATTTGTGAAAACAAGATATTATCGCAAAACACTGTCCATCTTTGTATATCTTCGTTCAAAATGGGCTCTCAATTCTCACACGTAAAAGTTTATTACGCAAATAAAATGAAACCACTAATTTACAGCTACTGTTTGAAATCCTATAGGCTACTAAATAATTTGTGAGAGCATGAACAGGTCACCACGTTGTTTGAAAGTAATGAGCTTTACAAAATTCGGGCCCTCAGTCCTCCATTTCTTTTTGTTTTCGTTTTATTACGCTTATCGTATGAAAGATAAGACAAATACAAAATAGTTTCTTTTTGTGAAAAAAATTGTGCAACATATTGGTGTTATTAGTTGCTAATAAGTATTACGATAAAACGACAAATCTTAATAGATACCGAAATCAACTATTTTGTTGTTGTGTATGAGGGTAGGGTGACAATAATTTCCTTTTTACCCTCATTTTATATACTTTGTTAGTGGCAATTCTGAGTGATGTTTTAGTGATTCAAGTGTTAGAATCCTGAGCGACGCGAGTGATTCATGGCCCTCGATATAAATCCGTTTTATCCAAGATTTGCATACATCTTTTATACCACGACTGCGAGAAAAAGAAAGATTTAAGCGAAAATAGACATTTAATGATGAACAATTTCGGTTTCTAGCCTTCTGATAGCCTTTTAAGGTAGGCTTGCAACTTCGAGTATGTGTTTATGTCAATGTTATGCCTGTTTTTATAGTACACCTTAGCAAAGTCTACATACTTACCCCATAGTGTCGATGACGTCTTTTTCTTCGACAGCTCATTAAAATAAGTTAGGAAAACTCTGAAAATGTGCCAAAAGCTTTATTTTCCTTTTTCCATTTGCAAAACTCATCGTAGGCTTTGATGTGAACTAGCCGTGATTTGTTGGGTAACAAGTTTTCTACTACATATCGGCCGACCTCTTTTTCATAAACTCAGGTATTAACACATCTTCACCACTTGGATGCATTTTCAATCGATGTATTAATAATTAACACTAAACTTTGTGTTATGTACGAACACTTACAGTATTCAACATAGCGCCAATTTACTAATGACAGCAAAGAACACAAAACAGTTTTTATTCTAATGCTAAACTCTTTGTCGAAAATGTCGACTGATCAAATCTCGAGGAGTTATTTGCACAAGGAGTTTGTATAACGAGTATTCTTTGCACAAGGAGTTTGTATAACGAGTATTCTTTGCACAAGGAGTTTGTACCGAGTATTTTTTCGGAAAGAGGTTTTATAGCATTGAGATGCAGGTCAAATATATTTTTGTTCTAAATTCAAATACCATATTTTTCACTTTTTAGTTGTGTTACCTACCCCACACAAATTCGAATACAACTACCTGCTATGTAAATAACAGTGACGGAGTAACAGGACATCGTCCACAAATACTAAGTGGGAAAAATACGTAATATTGAAACTAACTCAAAAACTACGCAACCAAAGTTACACCACTGAATCATGACCTACCAAACAATTAAAATTTGTCATTGCATTTGATTTAAATGGTACTGGTATTGCCTGCAGTATACTGTAAACACTTAGAATAAAATCAATGATGTACGAACTTATCGGAGCAATTGAATTCGTTCCTCCACCTTTCGCTGATAGTATTGGTCATTATTAGTACATGAATAGTAATTTCAAATGCTATGACGATAATAAGCGAAAAATCGAAGAAAGTTTATTAAAACCTATGACATTACATTTATTCATCTTTGCTGCAATCTAGAAGGAATTGTGGTCACCCTATTTCCTAATTCAGAGAATAAAAATAAAACTCGATTTTTTTAATACAATAAAGGGTCTTTTAATTTGTTTCTGGTATCGAATTTCTTGCACAATTTTTTTCACAAAAAGAAACAATTTTGTATTTGTCTTATCTTTCATACGATAAGCGTAATAAAACGAAAACAAAAAGAAATGGAGGACTGAGGGCCCGAATTTTGTAAAACTCATTACTTTCAAACAACAAGACGTAAAAAAAAATTAAATTGAAATTTCAAACTATTTATTTCAAAATAAAAGAGACATATTTTTACAGTACAATAACGCTTAATCTTTTTTAGAAAGATTATGTGCGTTATCAAAACATAATGCGTTACTCACAAGCGACTTTGACTGATAGTGGACCCACACGTAGGCCCCTCTCCCATTCTAAACTTAAACGTGGTGACCTGTTCATGCTTTCACAAATTTTCACAAATTATTTAGTAGCATATAGGATTTCAAACAGTAGCTGTAAGTTAGTGGTTTTTTTATATTTTATTTGCGTAAGAAACTTTTACGTGTGTGAGAATTGAGGGCCCATTTTGAACGAAGATATACAAAGATGGACAGTGTTTTGCGATAATATCTTCTTTCAAAAATTTTGTTCGGCATTAGCTTAAATTTTGGCATAAAGACTTGTTCTGTAGTGTCCATAGTTTATCAGGTACAGGTGGGCCCTCAATCCTCTATGTGAGAACTGAGGGCCCAACTTTACAGTCCATATCTCGCTTATTAGACTTTCACAAAATCTGATTCCAACTTTCACAATTATATTGGAATGTTCACTAAATCCTGAGCACATTTTCAAAAAGTTTTAAAAAACTGGCCCTCACCATACGCACATCTATATTATACTCAAACCATCTTGTTATCTGAAGACTGGAGACTTAAAAACCGTAAAAGGCTCGAGATTCTGATCTGCACATCAAATCTTAATTGCTGTATGTGTCAGACGTAACGTACTGTTAAAAGATAATACAAGCAAACTAATGAATGACATTAGAATTTGGCTGATTGTGCACATATTGAGCCATTATGTTGTTTATTTACTTTAATTATTACGGTTGATGACATCGAATAATAAACTGTATTGTCAGTGATTTGCAGTACAAACGTGCGCGCCTGAGTATCCGTTGATTTTGATTTTTAGCGGCAATGTTTGTACACTTTGTACAACTCGGCTCTTCACTGATAATAAAGTTTAGTTTTGAATATCATCAGCCATTATAATTAAAGTACCTAGGTAAATAAACTGTTAGAAAAAAACTACTTCTCTGGCTTGCGTTAAATAGTTTCCAGCGTACTGCAAAGATGGCGTTAGTTGCCTGTACACCTATTTAGCCATGTGTACCTTGCCATACATTTTCAATTTCATTCTTTATATTTTATTGGATGCATGTATCAAATAGAAGTGTTAATTGAAATTATAATCATTTATTTATACTTTTATCGAAGCGCCTATTTATAAGATTCTCTGTTATGTAGTATTTTGTACTGAATAATGTTACACTCAGATATTGACTGTAAAGTGGAACTATTTTAACTGTACATTTACTAGGAAAATAGAATCAGTAAGGTAGTCTACTGATGAAGTATGGAACTTGAAGTATTTTACTGTTTCTTATGACTATAGTTACTACACAGCCTATGAGGTCCTCCCGAAAGGGGGTAATGACCCTCTAGACACTAAATAGGTCAAAAGAGCGGATTGGTGCAGCACTGAGCCATAAAGCTTAGGGTATATACCCTACAGGCCTGTGAGTGGCCTATCTGTTACAAAAAATAGTAAAAACCAACTGTGTCTTTTATTTTTAGTATAATATAAAAGTTTTTATACGACCGAATGCATATTTTAGCTGTTGATCGAGACACTCGCTAGAACAACAAACTTGTCAAATACAAACATTGTTGTAACAATAATTTATTTTAAAATAAAATATTAGTCATCTCATGGTCGTTTTTTTTTTTGTTTTTCAAGAACGGCCTATGGCGTTCACGCGCCGTTGATCACTACGATGTTTTACTGTAACCACGGGTCCACACTCCAGGAGGTATGGCGAGGTGAAGCGAGCTCGATATGTATTTCGATGGCGCCCTCGCCTCCTCTCGTCTCTCGCCTCTCCTCGCGCGCGCTCTGCTCGCTGTCGGTTTTTTGACCGGAGTCAAAGGACGCGATTGACATGCGAGCGAAGTAGCGAACCCACCACACTCGCATGCATGTAAGACATTAAAATATTGGTAAGCTCCCAAAAAATGGATCGTAGTCACTGCAATCATGTCCATCTTTGCGTAGACGTGGCGGGCAACTGAATGAAACGAGAGAACCGCTTGCCGCGCCTCGTGCAAGAGCCACCACGAAGCGCACTCGCGAGAGTGTGGACCGGGGTAATATTTTGGGATGTCAGTTTTATATTGCAATTGTTTTTAGGTGTATTATGAACAGTGGGATGTTGACGTGTGATCCCAAGTTTTTACCGTAAAACATACACAACGCCGAGCAAAAAGCCGCTATCACTCCTAAAAATAGGAGGATATCATGCGAAGTGACGATTATACAGTATGTTAACTAACAAAGGGCGTTCCCGCTAACCTGCAATAGTATAGCGTGTATACAAGCTAAAAAAAATATGAACACTAAAAAAAAAAAATTTTTTTTTGATTTATGTATTGAAATCTTCACAAAAAGATTAAATTTAAACGTAAAAGAAACACTCTGTACACGCACACTTGTATTTCAACTTAAAAAAGCAAGTGTGATAAGTGGGTGTGTACAGAGAGTTTATTTTCCGTAACAATTTAATAAATTTTTTTGTGAATATTTTGCTATACAAAAATATATACTTTTTTTTTTGACGGTGATGTTTTTTTTTAAATATGTATACACGCTATACTATTGCAGGTCAACGGGAACGCCCTTTGTTAGTTAACATACTGTATATAATACCTAGGTACCTTACAAACAGTTAAAATGTCTAAATCGTTAATGATGTATTAGGGCCGGCGCACACCTGGTAAGGCGCAGCGCGGCGCGGTTGTCACTGTTAAACAAATATCAACGTTGCTTGCCTAAAAATAAAGTTGAGAACAGATAACCTGAGACGCGCGCCTCTTTCCGCTTACGGCGCGCTCTCGAGCTGATGGAAGTTTATTTATTATCAACTTTATTTCAAGTGGTACAAGGTAGCTATTTGTTTGGCAGTGACGAATGCGCTGCGCTGCGCCTTGCCAAATGTGCGCCGGCCCTAAGACACATTCAACCTTAGGGTGGTAAAGTCGAATAAGGTCGAATAAACACCTACCTACTAACTATCAATTACTTTTTACCTGACTATGGCGAAGCAAAAAGGAGGGTTATTACGAAAGGAAATTACAAAAATGGTGGTCACCTTTTCATATCGTGGGAATTGGATCGACTAAACTGATATTAGTAATTAAATATTGTGATTTCTTCATAATTTATAGAAATTTTATTTGAATCTATGAGCATAGATTGTTATCTTGTGTCGGGCTGATTAGATTCTGCGCAGAACATAAACAAGCAACCAGTTTTTAAAATTTACATAATGTTGATCGAAGTTGTATCGCTTCTTAGGAAGATAGCTAATATTGCAATCTCAGATTACTGATTTCATCTCATAAGAAAAAATCGAAGTGTGTTTCTGTACTGACAAAGTAGATTGTAGAATAAAGAAGCGTTGTTATGCATGGGCGACTTGCCTCTGTCTTCGCAGTCCGAGGGGCCTCGCGGTTCCATAGATAAACTCTTTCTTCATGTACTGACGAAGTAGGTAGATTGTAGACTATAGAAGCGGTGTTATGCATGTGCGACATGTCTATGTCCTCGCAGTCCGATGGGCCTCGCGGTTCCATAGATACACTCTTTCTTCAGCAGTTTTTTTCAACTCATCCATACTACCTAATATTATAAAATAATACAGAAATAACTCTGTCTGTCTGTTATCCAGAAGGCACGCAGGTAGATCATAGGATATTTTTAATCCCTGTATGCGGTAGTATGTTCCCGCGGGATAATTTCCGAATTCCACGCGGGCAGAAGCTAGTCTAATCTAACTAATATTATAAACGCGAAAGTTTGTAATCCAACTTTCCATCCATCCATCCATACTTACAAACTTTCGCGTTTATATAGATTTTTTTTTGAGGATCAAGATATTTATTTATTTATTATGTACAGTTATGACTCGGATGGCACGGCACGCCAGCATTAATGACATTATCCGTCGGGCTTTTGTCACCGCCGGGGTGCCAGCTGTGTTAGAACCCAACGGCTTGGCACGCGACGATGGGAAGAGGCCAGACGGAATGACCATAATGCCCTGGAAGTTGGGTAGACCTTTGGTGTGGGACGCAACCTGTGTCGACACTCTCGCGCCATCCCATCTTCCTAGCACGGCGGGCTGTGCTGGGGCAGCTGCTACAGGAGCAGAAAATCTCAAACGGCGCAAATATAACAACCTTATTGGGAGCTATATGTTTGAGCCGTTTGGGGTTGAAACACTAGGACCGTGGGGTCCGAGTGCTCATCGAGTATTTCGGGACATCGCTAAGCGATTGGTCGACTCTTCACGTGACTAGAGGGCTGGCCTATTTTTAGCCCAAAGAATCAGCATTGCCATTCAACGTGGCAATGCTGCCAGCCTTTTGGGCACCTTTCCCATTGACAGCGATGCGGACGAATTCTTTGATGCTCAATGAGCCCCTCCCTTTTATTTTTTCTTTTTAATTTTGTTATACCTATATGTAATTGTTTTTTAGTTAATTTAGTATAAGAAGTTACCCAATGTATATATTTTACTATTTTGTTTAATTTCATCTTATTTCGTTTTAGTTTTGTCGATTAGATTTTGTGTAATTTAATTTTATGATAGTATGTGTTGACCGATAACTTGTATATTGTGTGGTGCAAACTGTAAATTATATAGATTAGATTAGATATATAATAATATATATATATATATATGATTAGATATATAAAGTTTGTAAGTATGGATGGATGGATGGATGGATGGATGGATGTTTGTTACTCTTTCACGCAAAAACTAGAGAACGGATTTGGATGAAATTTGGCACACAGATAGTTTATAATCTGGATTAACACATAGGATATTTTTATCCCGATATTCCCACGGGATCAGGACTTATGCGGGTGAAACCGCGGGGCGCTGCTAGTGTTCTATAAAGGCTTGTATCGCAACTCATTGCAAAAATCCTCCTTTATCACACTTTTCACACCGCACTTTTTAAAATGAAAATACATTGCACTGTGGTACATTGCGGCTGTAGGTAATGTGCGCTTAGCTCAACGTCACTTCTAACATTTCACATACAAAAATTAACAAACAAGACAAACCCATTTAACAACATAGTCTCAACTAGCATCGTTAACATACAGAACTGGTTCCACATTCCAGTTGACAGCAAGTTTCGTGTCGGTACAGTCGCGTCCATAATTTAATTATGGCCGCTTTAGATAACCTCAGTGAGAGAGACAGGGCTGTGCTCCGGAGTATTTTCGATCCGACGGCTACTATCGCCGCTGATGTCGTTGAAGATGCAGGGGATAAGTTCGTTGAAGATGAGGAAGGTAAGAAAGAAGGTCTGGAGGTTATTTATTGTTTATTCTAACGATCATGGAGAAAAAATAACATTAAAAGCCGTTTTATTTGTGATCATTAATGTTTGTAGATCTAATATTGAGCCCCGTGGTGGTACGGAACTCAAAGAAGGGTATTATGTAGGTAACACGACAAGCCTCGATCTAGTGCAGTAGTGGGAGGAAAATATCTCGTATATTTTTATGATTATATACCTAAGTTTTTAAGTGTTCCGGCCTTAGCTACCTACTTATTAATGATCAACTCGCTGTTTACTGATTTGTTTGAGTACCTAGAACAATTAGCATTTATACTTAATAACTGTGTAGCCCAGATTTCTTTGTCTATTGTCCGTTCCACCGTATATTTTATAACACCACTTTATTTGTTAGGTGGGTTGATGGCTAGACCGCTGTTACATTGTACTTGAACATAAATGGCGAATGTTCTGCCTAATCCTTAGGGAAAAGCAGACGTGAATGTTGTGTTGATTATTTCAGAGCCCTCTACCGACGCCTACAAGGAGTCTTCCTCGCTTTGCGCCGAAGGTGTACGTTTGGCAGAAGCTGGTAAGCTGGAGGAGGCGTTAGGAGCCATGACCAGAGGAGTGCAGGCCGCGCCGGACAGAGCGGCCGGTTACAACGACAGAGCACAGCTGTTGCGAATGATGTTGAAGGATGATGGTAAGAGATCAAGATTTAGCCCGTATTGCAAAAACTAACTCAAACCTCAAACGAGTTATTTGTTCGAACCAGTTGGGGTTGAAACACTAGGGTCATGGAGTCCAAGTACCTACTTGGTTTTCCAAAATATCGGCAAGCGGTTCGACTCTTCACGAAATAATTAAAACTACGTAGGTAAATTATACAGTCAGTAGTACAGTCGAAACAAATCAAAATGGCCGAAGTACCTACTACGCTAGACTTAATACGTGTGCGAGTGAGTGCGTTTTTCTCCTACAAACTGTGCAACTAATTTAATAAATAAACAATGTTTTATACATAATCTATCTGTGAGAGGGAGGGCCGTAATCCACAACGTGCGTGCAATTTCAGAGGATTCCATTTTGAATGAATTACGTTGTGATCAATAGCAACTATAGTTCGATTCAAACTTAATGGCGGCTCGGAACACGAGGCGAGTCGCTGCGCAGTAACAATTTCGTGTGTCAGCGGGGGTGAGGGGTGGGGTACTGCGCAGCAAAAAGCTAACTTCCGAGCCGCCATTAAGTTTGAATCGAACTGTACACTGGTAGACAAGGATCTTTTGACGATCGAATGTCGTTGACACGGGGCTCTGTTGGTAATCATTGAGAAATGTATTGAAAAACAAAATGGCCGCGATACTTCACAGTAGGTAGTATGGCCACGCCTCATCATTGTACAGCTTATCTTGTCATTTCAGACGCAATGTCAGATCTCGATCGGGCCCTAGAGCTAACAACAGGCAAGCAGTCTCGCGCACGCGCTCTAGCGCTGTGTCAACGAGGCGTGCTCCTGCGCAAGCAGGGGAAGGACGACGACGCGCGCGTCGCCTTCACTGAGGCTGCCAAGCTTGGGAGCAGCTTTGCTAAGAAACAGGTTAGAACTTGTAAACTGTGTAGGTCATGGTATTTATTAGATACTTATGTGGAGTTCATATTTAAAAATCCACAATCTACTTGAACTATGATTTATTATGTTTATGATGATATTACCTACATTTAACGCTTACAATATTTTGAAACATTATCACTGCCAATATATTAGTGAACTCGAGTGTACCAAGTTAATGTAGAATTTACTGTGCTCAATTTATGTTATCAAGCCAACCTGCCATAATTCTTACGAAGAAATTTAGGAATCTTCACATATTTTGCAGGTGGTGGAACTAAATCCGTACGCAGCCCTCTGCAACCAGATGCTCAGCCAAGTCATGAGAGGAGAAAAGGACATCAAATTATAGTGTTGCGCATTTGTATTAAGGTTACTTACATATTGATTATTTTGTAAATAAACTCAAAAATAGAGTAAGGGTTTTTCGTAAATAAAACACAAATAAAATCTAATGGATTAGAAATTTATATTGTTGAGTACAATCGACATTCACCTTCGAGAAAATCCATACAAACGAACCAGAGATCCCAGTCACAGATCTACCGAGTGAGACACTCGCGTGGCTACTCGCCCCTGCAGTGGCTTCACTCCCCAACAAGTGGCTACATGCCCCAAAAATCCTTGAAAATGACAAATTTAATACTACAAATCGAAATACTGTTACTACACTATCGATATTAATAATAGAATATGCAATAAAATCTCATAAACCATGATCGCGTGCTGACACTCACAATACTTTGGTAGCTGTATCCGCACACAACCATCTTTTATCATCGCAAATTGGTTAAAATTCAAAATTTTAATAATAATTATTAATTAATCCTAGTGAGAGGCGACGACGGTAAACTAACGGAAATTGAAAGTGCACTTTACATATTTTAAAAAGGTCATTTCAAATATGGCGTCCTTTGTTAAAAAAATCGCGCGATTTCTATTGCCATAGACAATATAATTTTTTCGCGCCAATTTAAATAGACCGATTAACCTACTTTGAAGAGTTGCTTACACTTCTAGGTCATGAAAACAAAAATGGATGAAAAGAACATTTTTTGGCACATGATTTCTTAAAACAATTAATAAAGATTGTGAGAGATGACAATTAAAATTTTCTTAATAAAATAAATAATCGTCAATTTCTAAACAACTCTTCCCCGTAGTTTGTGAAAGGATGATATATCACAGAAATAGTTGCAGTGTAGTTTAAAAATTCATTGAAGCATTGCAATAATAGTTAATGTAACAATATAAACAGTTCTTGTATAATATTATTATTTGAAATGATTTTATAAATTCCTTATAAAGCATTGTTTAAAGTTTAATAAGTTACATAATGAGCCCTTACAATATGGTGGCAGTCTAACAATGATAATCATTATTAATTTAATAAACTAAACTTTAAACAATGATTACAATAAGTTAGGAATAAAATAACAGTGTATGATTATAAGTTAATAAAATAGTGCTTTAATATTTGCTTACATAATTGGATAACGTGCAAAAACAGTAGAAATTGAAGTGATTGTTTCTTTATTTCATTAGTGGAACATTTTATTTATAAAATTAAAGGTAATATCGAAACCAGTATGCAGATACAATACTGCACTGTCATAAAAAGTAAAACCGGAATGTGACTAGTCGAGAAAAACTCTAGTTTTCAAAGTATTGCCACTAATAAAATAAAGACTCACAAAAATAGGTAACAAGATTAAAATGATTGGTTACAAATATTCAATAGAATACTAATTTATCATGGAAAATATTTACATATTTTGGCACAGGTGTGGTGCAGTTAGCGACATCGTCTTTGTAAAATTTTAAACACTTGAATATCCATTAGTAAAATATTTCAAAAGTATACTAAGACCTGTATCAACTACGGGCTTAATCTATAGAAAGGTTTAGGCCTATTTATGAGATATTAACAAAAATCGAAATAAATGATATCTCGGAGTAAAGACAATTTATTCATGATTTTCATTCCTCTCATCACAAGCGCATGATGATTTGGTTAAATTCATTAAATGTCACTCAAAATATACAGAATATAATCTTAAATCTTAGTCAATTTAAATCGGATAAACTTGAAGGAAATAGCCCATCAAAAAAACAATAAATAAATAAATCATTTCGCTTGTCATAAATTGAAGGAATTCACAAGATTTTCGCCACACTAAATATATTTCTGTTCTCGCAAACATTTGAATTACGCAAAAGGATAGGACTGTCGAAAGAGCAACCTAACTCTAACACGATATCATATTCTATGCTAAATAATATCAAGTTAAAACTAATTCTCACTGAACACATACATTAACTATTCAACATTTTAAACATACTGTCCAGATTGACTCGAGAGTATTCATACCCCTGCAATCCATTGCCTAGTCCCTATTATTCATAAATTTCTTTTTTCATTGTTACCCAGAAATGCAATTATCATCAAACAGTTTTTTACAGGGAAACTAGTGATGGATGTAAAAGTAGAATCGGGTTTTTAAAATTGGTTAACGTCACAGCACTAAAAATAAAATAATGTCGAAGCATGAAAAGCAAGCTTAGGACAGATTTGGAAACTCGATAGTATGGCTTAATCCTACAACTTACACTAAGATTCAATATTCAATGGTTATATGGAAATGACTTAATATTATGACCAGAAGGTGAATTCATTCACGCGACAAAACGAGATTATTCGAACGTAACTGTCGGCTACGGTAACAGAAACCGCGTGTATGAAGGCTTAACTCCTTACGATGCCTTATTTACAAGTGAGATCTTACAATAAAGGTTAGATAAATAAATAACTATAAGTTTTATAAACTTTTTAATTTAATTTTATAACTATTATTGACCAAGTCAGAATAAAATAGGGTGTAAAAGGCATAAGCTAGCAGACACTAATTAGAAGTAATAAAACAATTTACGAGTACCTATGTGTTGTTTTTACCCGACTACGGCGAAGCAAAAAGGAGGGTTATGATTTTGTAGTTTTTGTAAATGTTAATTTTTGGTGTTAATGAATTTATGCAATTGCCCAAAGTCATTTTCTAGATTTCGTTTTTTTAACTTAATTTTTCTGATTTTATAATGTTGGGAAAATACAGTATAGCAAGACAAGCCCTAGGTGTCATTCAAGTAGAGTCTGTCTGTCTAGACATAATTTCAAAAAAAGCTGAACCATAATTTGTCTCCTAAATACAGCGTTTTCATTAGTAGGTACTCGAAATGAAAACAGAAAAGTTTAGCTAATTAATTCTAAATATAAAGAAATTGTAGCTGGGTGGAGGATTTGAAGTTTTGCATTGTTGTAAACACTTGTAAAATAATTTTCAATTACAATAAATTTCATTAAAAACTACATGTCAATAACGCCGCTCTAAACTGGAGGTTGCGCTAGCGCATTAGAAAAACTTAGTGAACGGGGTCCACAGTTTTTCAGGGCGTTAACACTAACTACCAAACCAAACTGTATTGTAAAAATAATGAATATTAAGATACAGAAGGTGAAAATGATAAACTATAGGAATTTTGGAACAAATAAAAAAATGAGCGTAAAAATCCTTATAACTGGAAATAGAGTACGCGGGCGGTTTAGAAGTGTTACATCAAAGAGACGATGTAAGCTTACGAATGCGTTCACGCAGATACATCGCATACCAACACTCGGATGATCTTTGTAGAAGATATTTGCTCATACATAGGGTGGACCAAACAGTGACGTCATAAAAAAAAAATAGATTTCGAACAAATAGTGACGACATTAAAAAAAAAACGATTTCTCATGTCCTGGAAGAATTATATTATATGTTTATAAAATGGTGTATTACATTATAAGCCTTACGGAGCGACTAAGTTTTGATCTTGTTGACCGAGCTCCTTAATTAAAGAAAATTTTATATCCTTACATATTATAAAACAAAGTCCTCCACCGCGTCTGTCTGTCGTTCTGTTCGCGATAAACTCAAAAACTACTGCACCGATTTTCATGCTGTTTTCACCAATGGATAGAGTGGTTCTCGGGGAAGGTTTTAGTATATAAATAACCGACATCAACGAGGGCGAAGCCGCGGGAATCACCTAGTTATTTATAAAGTAGGTAGGCGATGCTATTTTAAAAGTGTTTATAACAAGACGGGGTCACGGGGTTGTGTCATACTGTACAGTAGTACAGGGACAGGGATGGGTGTGGGTAGGCAGTGCGCCCGCTAAGTTGTCTCCCGCTCCAGCTGTTGTTAACCTACGATGCTGGCTCATTTTCACTAATAACACAACTATGAACGAGAAATAAAATGCTGTCAAATAAGTTAAGAAATGGGGGGGAACAAGAAACACATTTAAATAAAGAACGTCGGTTAAATGTTGCTAACGTAAAAGAAATAAACCCCTCTTTACTCTATAGTAGTTACTTTTTGACATAATACTTTTTAGAATAAAAGGAATACAAAAATAAATACCACATCTATTTAACAATAAAATGCATAAAACGATCAAAAATAAAGTATTAACGCAATGATTTGATTTGAATACTGTTACAAATGCAATAATGACGTAAAAGTAAGCCAGCGTCCTTAAATTAATACTTAAGCCTACTAAAAGAATTAAAAAATTACTATTATACCTAATTATATTTAGCAAAACCGCATTGGGAATGCGCGGCAAATCGAGAATACTATTGAAAGATAATAATTAATTATTATAATTAAGCTAAAAGTACTTTTATCAAATAAAAACAAAAACACCTAAATGTCATTTTATTACATTTCAATTTAGAATCAAATGCTTTCTTTTTCATTTTTTAATCCACATCGATTAATCTAGCAAGAGTTATATACGATTTTAAAGTTTATTTTTATTAGCGATTAATTATTAATTAAGTTAGTAAGGCTATTTTAGAAGACGATTATTTACAGCTTTTTGCTGTTGACAACTGGTACCGATATTTTAAGGGTTGAATGGAAATATTAAACGATAGTTTTTAGTTGAATACTGTTAATCGATTAATAGACCCATCACAAACTTTGTTGTTTCAGAAAAGTTAAAATAACTTGTAACAAACGTTTAAATATTCTATTTTTGGGAAGCTTTCCTTCGACAGTAACATAAAATAGTGTTGTCCAAAACCTCATAATATCGATACAAATCGAATCGAAACGAAATCACGCAAACATGCACAAGTATACAGTCATCCCACATACATACAAGCTAACAGTCAAGCTAAACGATACACGATTAGATCATCCATACATCACAAAATGCGATCACGACACTGTGAAAAACCTTAAAAACAAACAACGTGTTACCATAGACAATGAAAACTTAATAGTACGACCTCCTGTCAGACGTAAGTCATAAACAAAACACGACATCTTTGGGCTGAAAAGAGCAGTTATAATAATATTATTATTGAATAGGTATAAGTTTGCCCAAAAATGATCAAAGTCAACAATAAAACGATATTCATTAACTACGTAAGTAGACACGAGATTCAAATCAAAATGAGCTAAATAATATAGTGAAAAATATCAAAAACGAAAACGAAACACATTTAGCTTACGCTGGAACCATTTCATCCAAATCTAATAAAATGCGCTAAACAACCATTCGCTCATCAAGATAACATTTTACAATACTCATGTCTTTAAAATGCGTTAGCAACTTTAATTAATAGTATTTCAAAAATTTTACATAGGCTAGACGCTAGAAGATCTAAACAGATATTCAAGCGATCACTTTGGCTTTATAGCGTACGCTAAATATGTTTCTTTTAAGCTCCTTGGACATCTAAAACGCTTAACAATATGGCCATCCACACGACACGACAGTATTTACATATAAACAACACTGATATGTGATAAAAACGTGAAAATTAAACAAAAAACATCCACACAGTTTGACGCGATCTGTCAAAATTGCAAGCGATTATAAACTTTAATGACTTCTAATAGAGTATATTTTGACAGAAGGTATAAATACTGAGTGGTGATTAACATTTACTATATTTACCAAGTGGCCCCAAGATCATGATATTAGAGATTGCCATGTGTCGAGATTCTGAATATGATTCTCATGTTACTAATTAACAAATAAATTAACATTTAAATTGCCGAAAAAAATATTGCCGATACACAGAGAGCAACAATTCAACATTAAGTTTTTACTCCAATTAATATTGCTTAGCGAAATTCGTTGGATTACATTTCCGATTTAATTATTATTGCAGTTAAGTAAATAAATTAATTATTGCGAAAATTATACTTAAACAAATGACTACTCTTAGAATAACGATCCATTTTTAACTTCGATACTAAGAAGTACGCAGCACTCATATTTCGAATTTTAAGTGAGACATTTTTCCAAATATCGAGGCTAAAGACGAAATAAATTTAATAAACTAAGTCATGTCGTATTGGATGGTATGTAGAATATCATCGACTTAAAATAAGAGTAGTAAAATTAACGGGAATGAGCAAAAACTTCTCCTAAACGTCCTTCGAAGAGCCTAAGAATGGCATTCCCTCAAGAATCAACGATACAATGATAGCTAACCGTCGGAACTGAACGCAGAGTGAGAGAGCGAACGACGCGCGCCGTATGAGTGACAGAGACAGTCGACAGATGGAGTGAAATGCTGACTCGTACCGGGGTGAGTCCCACCACACAGCCAGCTTCAATAATGAGGAGAAATTCAACCCTGGAATGAGAAAAAAGTAAATTAATACAATAACTGAGTATTATAATAATAATAATGTGGACTCTGCGGTCATTGTGCCGATAGTCGTATCAGCCAATGGCTTAGTTGCCAAGAGCCTCGACCAACACCTATGGAGGCTCTCAGTTGGGCAGCTGGGTGAAGGGCCTGATTCAGAAAGCGGTACTCCTGGACACGGCCCGTATTGTTGGGAGGTTCCTTTCTCTGTAGCCCTGTGTATACCGGTGGGCTACTATTTTATATGTTTTTAAATGTTTATATAATCTAATATTTAAAAATGTAATATTTAGGTGTATAAATGAATTAAAGGAAATAAAAAAACTCGTTTATGGAAAGGCACGGTAAGGCCTGTCATGCAAGTCTGGCTGGAGCGACGTCCATGGCGGTCTGTTTTCGGTACAACATGAACAGTTTGTCTAACGTAATGACGTCAATAGTACAATGTTTACCTGGCTTGTTCAGACATGCTGCACGAACTCGGGGTTGTGGAAGGAGAAGCCCATGAAATCGTTCTGGTAGCGGTTCATCCTGAACCATTTGTCTACGTGATGACGTCACGTCAATGTTTACCTTGCTTGTTCAGACATGCTGCACGAACTCGGGGTTGAGGAAGGAGAAGCCCATGAACTCGGTTTGGTCGAGATTCATCCTGAACAATTTGTCTACGTGATGACGTCACGTCAATGTTTACCTTGCTTGTTCAGACATGCTGCACGAACTCGGGGTTGAGGAAGGAGAAGCCCATAAACTCGGTCTGGTCGAGGTTCATCATGAACAGCTTGTCTGTCGGCGTCAGTTCCGTCTTCTCTTGTGTGAACTGTTTGTCGAAGTTCGACACGTCCTTGCGATGTTTCTGTGGAGAAATTGAAATAAATATTTTAGTTGATGATCATTTTGTTGTGTCCAATATTCATTAATAAAATATGTATTTGAAGAGATCAGTGAAAGTTATCTTTATTATAATAATTGCAGAACTCAGAGCACTATTGACAAAAGTAAATAACACTTGAGAAGTTCGCGATTCTGGGCCCGGTTGAGTCCGAAACTAATTAGGAAATTCACAATTATAATGTCGATGACAAATGTGTGTCCATACAAAAAAGTTAAAAGTTTAAAAAGGAATTTGAACATTTTGATCAAAAGCCACCAACCAACCAAACCACCAACCAGCCACCAACCAGTTTGAAGGTAACCAGAAAGTTAATGTCAAGTCAAATTCAAAGTCAAATCATTTATTTCAAATACGCACTAAAGTAACTTTTGAACGTCAAAAATTTACCTTCTAGTCGCCCCTTCCAAAAGGTAGGTATGGCCGTGGTAGCTCTGTGGGTCACTTTATATTTACTGCGTTTGAGTTACAAAATCGATAACGTTCATTCACAATATCGATATCGATACTCACAATCTTAGGCTTGAAGGGCGGCTGCACGTCGCGCGCCTCGATGCGCGCCCAGTCGATGCGGCGGAAGAACGGGTGCGTGCGCACGTCCTCCTCGCCGCGCGCGTTGCAGCCGAGACGCTTCGATGGGTTCTTTATTAGGAACGCCTTGCATGCGTCTTTGGCTTCCTGTAAAAGTTAAACAAGATGACACATTTTACGAGATTTCAAAAGAAAAGGCTTTTCAAAATATAACACAGAGATGATTATGCCTGCCAGGGTTGAGGGGAAGTCCGAAAGGGATACCGGGACACTTGGCAACAGACAACTGAAGGAACACGGGTCCGTTTTAATCAGTAAAAGTCTGACATGCCCGCCCTCCCGCTCCGCCCAGAGCGGGAGAAGTCAATAGATGATTTCTTACACTTAAAATAAAAAAATGGTGATTATGCGAGTGATAGTTAAAATTTAAATGGAGTTGAAATTTTGAAAGCATGTTCCGAATCAGTTCATCTACGTAAACTGCAAAAGACACGAATGTAGCTCTTAAAGACATAGGTAAAAGTAAGTTGCTTAAGCGATACGAGTTTTACTCGGTAACCACATTTTTCCAATCATGCTATACTTTTGAAGCAACGTAAGGAAAGGAATACAATACAGTTTTACTTATTATTAAAAGAAAATATTATAGGGCTGGAAAATATAATCCTTGCCGATCACATGGCACTTACAAAGCTGTATGTAAAATCATATGTAGCTTAAAGGGTTCGACAGTACAACTATTATCTTAATGTCCCTCGGCAAACTTCGTGATTCGTCGTATTTTTGTCAGTTGCCCTTTACGCTTGGTGCAGACCGGACGCTCTCAATCGAATTCCAAGTCTGCACCAAGAGGACATTAAGAAAATAGTTGTATTGTACTTGTGTACTAGGCTAAAAACAGCAAATCACGCTAACCTTACTCAACGTCTTCGGATACGACACACTGTTATCCGTAATAGCGGCAAACAGTTCCTCCTCATCTTCTCCATCAAACGGCGGCTGACCGACCAGCATCTCATACAACAGCACTCCATACGCCCACCAGTCCACAGACTTGCCATACGGCTGGTATAAGATGATCTCCGGCGCGATATAATCTGGGGTTCCGCAGAAGGTCTTGGTAGTTTTGTCACCAGTAATTCCTTCCTTGCACATGCCGAAGTCTGCTATCTTAATATGGCCGTCTTGGTCGAGAAGGACGTTGTCTAGTTTGAGGTCACGGTACACAATGCCGCGGGAATGCAGGAAGAACAGACCGATTGCTATTTCTGAGGCGTAGAAGCTGGGGAGAAAATTGGTGATATTGAGTAAACATTTGACAAATTCACCCGGTCTTTGAAACTGATATAACATAAAGTCTCGCCTGTATTCCCCGAAAGATTGGGCAGAGGTGTACCTATAGTACACACACATTTCGCTAGTTCTGCCGTCCCATATACTTAATAGTGGAAGGAACATCATCAATTTTTTTAGCTAACAAAATTTTATTTTATGCAAGTAGAAAGAAAGTCAACAAAAAAAAATGTTGTACTATTTGGTAGCTAACTAAATTATCAAACGCATTGCAGCTGCTGTGATTGGTTGATTGAATCAGCGAATCAAATTACTTGACTTGAGTGTAATTTTGAAAAAACAATATTTTAAACCGTTGTCAAATCCAATCATGATCAGAGATCAGGATCAGACATCCACGGTTAAGCGCTACAAAAAAAAAAAGGTTTCTCTTTTAGCATAGTGTTTTCAGCTTATTGCAAACGCCTGCTGAATATTGACCTCTAGAAATAATACGTTACCTATACCTACAATCCTACATACGGTCTACACTTGTAAAAAGGGAAAAACGGCGGCTTATGAAGTTAAGTGAATCGGAAAACGTAAGGTAGGACGCCCTCAGGCTAGGTGGAGCGACGATCTTCGCAGGGTGGCTGGTAGCAACTGGATGAGAGCTGCCGAGAATCGAGCTGAATGGCGTGCAATTGGAGAGGCTTATGGCCAGCAGTGGACTGCTATAGGCTGATGATGATGATGATGATGAAGTTATGAATAACTTCTTATTAAGCAGTTTTTGAATAAGCCTACAACGGCATATTCATGCCAAAATTATAACATTTTTCTGCTTTCGAGAAGATATTTCAATTTCGTTATCATTATAAATCTTGACGGATTAGGTATATAGATTAAAGATAATAATAACGAGCTTTTAACATTATCCATTTTCGTATACCTACTTATATTCAAACATTTCTTGGAAGCTTCTTGTTAAGTATAAATCTTACCTACGACATTTCTCAGAAATGGATAATTTATATTATAAGCGTAATACTGAATGTGAATAAAGCGATCATATCGACTAAGCTTTACCTATTGTCTTATCAAATCAAGAACACAATTCTTTGATAAGTCAATCGGTAATCATCACTTACAAAATATCTAGGTAGCTACATATTATAAAACAAAGTCCTCCACCGCGGCTGTCTGTTCGCGATAAACTCAAAAACTACTGCACCGATTTTCATACAGTTTTCACCAATGGATAGAGTGGTTCTCGAGGAAGGTTTTAGTATATAATAACCGACTTCCACACCGGCGAATCCGCGGGCATCAGCTAGTAAACTCATAAAATAATACAATCCTTGTCAATAGGTAGGTATACTCACACGGCCACAGGCTCTTTGAACTTGCCGCACTGTTGTATCTGGAACATTAGATCACCGCCGTTGACGTACTCCATCACGAAGTATAGACGGTCCTGAAAATATAGACAGAAAAATTAATAAACTGAAAATTAAAAGCCCGTAAGTAAAAAATAAATTGGCGTCTATTTATTTTGTACTAATACGGAGTTGTTTTAATTCCAAACTTGCGAAAGTTAGTTTCAAGCCCAGCTTTCATGTCTAATTCTTTAACACATCCTTATGACTCGGAGACGGAGTTAGGCTACTGTCCTTTGTTTCTAGGGACGTAAGGAAAATCGTGGAAATTCAGTACATTTAAGTAACTATTGTATTTGAATATTCTATTCAAATACAATAGTTACTTAAATTGTGTTCTATTCTATTGTGTTTGTTTTATTCGTATTAATGCGTAGTGTAGTCTAAACAGAACATTAATAGAAGTGGTAGTGTATTTCACGTATTGTTTTTCCATATTTTACTTCTTTGATTACAATTACAACATGCCACTTTGACAGCTAAATCCACCGCAGATAGGGAATGCGTGAATCGTGAATGCGCCCGTGGCGCGCGGCGTCTCTTTGCTTGTCACCACAGATAACACCAATAGACAAGTGATGTTGGAACGTCTGGCGTGTTTCATGCACAAATTAATGTTTATAGTTACGGTTTTTATTAATGTATTATTTTTTATTGTTTTATTATTTATTTATTTTTATGTTGTAACCCATAAGGTAAGATTTATATATTGTGTCTGTAGGCGAGTCCGTGACATCACAGCGGGCCCTATCAGAATACCAGCGCTGCGATATTTATTTATTTAAATATCGCAGCATTATGCTGAGGTAGGAGCCTTTTTGGCCTCGCACAGGTAGCCTAAGTATTTTTGTTAGTTTTAATTTTTCTTTTAATTTAATTTAGTACCTACTCACTTTATATTACTGATTGTTTTTCCTGTGCGTGTCCCAACTAAAATATTTTTCTTTCTTTCTTTCTAATATTAATAAATAAATTTTAACTTGAATTTAATTTTTGAAAACTACTATCAATCAAACGTAGGTACAATAGGCCCGACGTCGGTGATAAAACTTTGTACTGGAGCTGGCCTAGCATAGTAAGGAGTTTTAATACATAGAATAAGGGATCTCGCGCACTAGACGGCCACCCGTGGAGGACTCCGGCCAGTCGTGGCCGTCTAGTAGTATTGCATGGGCTGCGGCTGGTTGGCCGTTGCAAGCAAGTGCGCGATTCGTATCGATTTCTATAATTTACTTGGTCACTGCGACCACTGGTCGTTGCGTGGCCGTCTAGTCTAGCCGTGGCCGTGGCCGTCTAGTGCGCGACATCCCTAAGAGGCTAGCTTATAGTGGTTTTGTCACTACGGACGTGCAGCTTACCGCGCACAGATTTAAGAAACACAGTACGACGTAAAACGGTACCGTTTTGTACCTACTACTTTTCCAAAATTCTCATACAGAATACAGAATCTAAACGTGTCCCTCACCATAGTCTGGAAGCAAGAATGCAGCTGCACCAAGAAGGGCGGCTTGCTGCTCAGAGCCAGCACTCTCTTCTCGACCATCGTGCACTCCACGTCATCGTCCTGGATGATGATGTCCTTCTTCAAGATCTTGATGGCATACAGTTCATCCGTGCCGCGGCGTTCGGCTAACATGACCTGGATAAAAATAAGGGGTTGAATGTAGGACACCGATTCTTCCAGGTATTTTGGACGCTACTGATGACCAAGACGGCGAAAACGCCTCACGTAAGTAGTGTTGTAAGTGAAAAAAGTTAACGAATCTGAGGCAAAATGACATTCTATCAGCGATAACGATGATAGAAAAGGCAAAAATGTATAGGACTGGCATAAGCAATCGAAAAGCTTATGTCAATCCTGTTGAAAGTCGTTGTAGAAAAACGAAACGCTTTCGAAGCGATTGTCACTTGTCTAGGCCATCTGGATAATCTTTTGCCCTTATCACAGCAGAAGGAAAATGAAAGAAGCGAACCAAAGCCGCCTGCGAATGTATCGAAGCTCAATCTACCATTTTACATAGTGAAAGGATGTCGTGAAGCCATTCGTTGGTGGTTTTATTCGGCTTACCTTTGCTGCAGTGTACTAAAGCCTAAGAACTTTTGAAACTTTACAAATTGCAGTCTACAAACCTTTCCGAAAGACCCCTTTCCGAGCACCATAATGAAGTGGAAATCTGAGGCCCTAATCACATCAGCGGCGGCCATATTATGCGGAACCTCTCTATCCGGAGGGGGTGGGGGCCTACGAGCTCCAACACTGGTCGCTCTCATCTGGTTCTTCAGTTGGGCCAGGTCTGTGCCCTCCTCAGGCACTGGCACGTTGTAGAATTCTCCTTCTTCCTGGGTCAGGAGCTTGAACCAGCCGTCTGCTGGGGCCTTCATCAGTTCTGAGATGCCGAAGGACAGGGATCCCATGAAGTCGTTGCGGGAGGTACGGTCCCAGTCCCAGATCTGGAAATGTTAGATGAAGCATGCATTAATTGGGTGGCGGATTACCTTCTTTAATAGTGTTGTTCAAGGCAGGGAACTGTGCAGCCAAGAAAAAGGATCAAACAGTCAAGAAATAAGACAACCCAATTACACCATAATTATGACACATCATAATGCACCTTATTTATACATTCATTTTATACTAAAACATACAACATAATTACAATAAGGGGGATGCGCTAGGGTGGCCCGCGAAATTCAAATTTTCTTAAGTTTTTTGCAATTTGCAGGTCACTATCAGGTTGTATGTTGATCTAAATATTATTAGCGCTCGTAACAAATATGGATTTACAGAATTATAACATTTAAATCAGCAATACAACTCTCTAAGCTCATGAAAGTGTATTGAATGACTATTTCATGAAATCATGACATTTGGCACTTTCATGCACTTAGAGAGTTGTATTGCTGATTCTAATGTTTATAATTCCGTAAATCCATATTTGTTACGAGCGCTAATAATATTTAGATCAACATACAACTTGATACTGACCTGCAAATTACAAAAAAACGTAAGAAAATTTAAATTTTGCGGGCTACCCTAGCGCATCAACCTTAATGATACTACTAGCACTAGCACTATTGATAATACTAGCTTCTGCTCGCAACTTTATCCGCGTGAAATTTCTTGTTTTAACATCATCATCATCATTTCAGCCGAAAGATGTCCACTGCTAGACATAGCCCTCCACCAAGCACCGCCACTTCGACCGGTTCTGTACTTCTCGCATCCAGATTTTTTTAACATGAAATATTTAAATATAAAAAAATGTTTTAGATATATCCTTTATCTGTGCTCCGTTGCTTCGTTTGCGCGTATGACATTATGACATTTTTTTACTCCTTAGGGTCGTACCGTGATGTTAAATAAATAATCTAAAACCTTCCTCAAGAATAAGGCTATCAAATGCAAAAATAATTTCTCAAATAAAAATTTAAAATGGTCTCATTCAAAACCTATTTCAACCTAAAGTATTTTAATAAGAATGGCTCTAATGCGAAATTTCATTCATTTCGAATAGTTGAACAACCAAATTGATTCACAAAACTGACGGCGATTATGAATTAATTTGCAAGTCTGAGGTCCTAAAATGGAAACTATTTCAGTACAAAATTAAGCAATTTTTTTTCGCAAATCTGTTATTAAACGCGATGGAAAATACACCGTTCGTTAGGACTTTTTAAGGTGCCCAAACATTGAGCGCCAATAGTGCGCGGTTGCCGCGCGCGGCGGGTCGCGCGTTGTTTGGACGTCTCCCGCGCGCGAACGCTTCTGTCTACTAGCCGCGCACAAAAATTTCTAGCAAACATTCGTCAGTAATTGTGTTGGGACGAATTATAAGCAGAGCTTCGACACACGCAACCGCTTTCATTTTAGTTCTGATGCCAACTGAAGTGCGCGGCATGTCTCGGTTATGCCGCGCAGTACTGCCGCTCAAACATTCGTCGGTTTAGTCCTAACTAGAGCGCGGAAGAAATATGTCCTGCAAACGCCGCGTGTTGCTACCGCGCTCTTGCCGCTCAATGTTTGGACCTTTTGGCAAATAATATTTTTTCTACTGTATCATTATTTATGCTGAATTTTAATTCAGCATAAATAATTACTGACTTTTAAGTCAGGACGAAATCTATCGTAAAAGAGGAATATTTTGACATGAGAAATGTCTTTTCAATGCTAATCTTGAAGATAAATTACTGCTTTTTTCTTATTTACAAAAATGTAGAGAATAACATAAAAATATCTATCTAGACACACGGCAGCGTGACAAGCCAAGTTCTAAATTATTTACACACAGTAAAGTGCATGCCTGGGTTCAAACCCACGACCTACAACTCGCAACTCGGGGCCGTTACCGGGGCCCGTGCCCCAGCTGCAGCAGTGGGAACATTGTAGGCGGATTATATTTTATGTAATAATCATAGTATCACTTTTTTTGTAAGTTGGCACCTTGTACCTACTTTCTTTTTATTCATGTTGTACTTAGTTATCATTAAAATGTGCTTTTTTGTGTTGTACTATTTCTTTTGTGCGCACTAATAAATGTGCACTAATAATTCATCTATCGTGCGTACCTATAAAAACTTCAAAATCTCCATTACCTCAATCAGCAACCTCCGGTCCTTATCCTCAGCCTTCAGCTCAAACGTCAGGGTCTCGTTCCACACGGGGTTCAGCGTGCTCCTTATAGTCTTGGTTTTTTTCTTCACATTATCAGAGTCTGGGATGAGCTTCATCTTCACGTAGGGGTCCGACAGGCCGTTGGGGTCCATTGGGATCAGATTGCGGCCCTGTATCACTGGTTGTAGAAAAATATTGGTTAGTGAATAGGAATTTCTTTTGATGGTATAAACAGGGGTGAACTTGTTTATATGGGCGAGTATCTGCGCGGTACGATCATTTGTTCTTCAAGGATTTGGAAATTGACTCGTCCGGAAAAGTACGTAATATCACGTAATCCTTTGTTTTATTTTGAATTGTGAATACATATACACAATGAACTTGACATTAACTTCAACCAACGACTTCAATGCGTTGGGGTTAACCTGTGTAACCTGTTTATTCAAACCCCTTGGTGTCGCAATTATTGTTTACCATTATTTTGACTAAGTATTACAACGAATTACATTGAAAGAGTCATAGCTACCTTAGGCTAACGTAGATTAGGACAGGCCGCACCGCATTGCAAAAACGTTCCTATCTCACTTTCATACATCCCCGTTAAGCCCACTCCGCATTATTGTGTGTATTGAATTTGATGCGCTGTGTCATGATGGTAATGTGCGCTTAGCTTACCTACGATAGTGAGCTTGTTCCCCTGACAGGACACGGTGAGTTGGATGCGTCCGCGTCGCTCGGTGTGGTCGCAGCCGCACAGGTTCGGGACCGACTCCTCGCACCGTTTGTGGACGTTCATGTCGCATGCTGTTACATGTTCAACGTATTATTAATATCTTAATTTATTTGTCTTTTTAGTTTATAATCCGTGGGCTTCAAGAGGCCTGCGAGTAAAGTTATTTTTTACCGCAGAACTTTTGTTGTGTGCTTTGTTATTTTTGCGGTAAAAGGGATCTAATTTGCTTGAGGGGTAACTGGTAGAAAACTAACAACAAAATCTTTTAAATGCTCTCAAAAGCTTTAATAGGAATTTCTAAATATTTTGGATTATAAAGTTAAATTAAAATAAAGACTGTCAGTGGCAAATATTATAAGAATCTTGGGAATGGAAGTCTAAATATAATACCTTAGAGTAAAAAAACTTAAGAATGTACGCAATAATATCGTAAATCATTTCCAATAGCAGCGTTTAATGATAAATTGCCTCATGCATGCTGAGTGCAGTTCAAAGCCACTAAATATCAAGTATTTTTATACGTAAGAAAGAAGGCCATTAAAACTAGGTATGAATCATTAAAATGTATAAAGACTTCAAATATAACATTTGCGCGTATATTGGGAATGACTTGCGAGAATATATTCGATAAACATTCAGTTTTTCAAGCAATAACAGTCACTCAAGAAACGAAGATAAACGTGCATTTGAAGAGAATAAAAACAAAAATGACGGAATAGAGTTAAAAAGAGAAGATACCGAGTTTACCTTAGTAATTGTTCTGAGTAATTATAATATTAATGGGTATTATACAACCGCCTCCGGGCTAATTAATAATATAAAATAAGGGAAAGACGCGATACAAGTTACATTCAGGAAGGAAAATTGATCAACATTGTGAAATTATGGGTTTATTTTCCCTTGTGTAACGTACAAAAAATATTCGATAATATTAGGATGGGAACTGTGTGATTAAAATAATACAAAGTTATGTTATATAAAAGATGATTATAACAGAGAGATATTAAACAAAATCGATTATTTCAATTGAAACAAGTGAATATCGAACATTAAGTTGTAAGAGACAAAATTAGCAGTATGACATATCCATCTAGCCAATTGTTTTGTTATATGTGTAATAACAGACTTGATGAAAATTGTTTACCTTCTCAGAGAATTACAACCAATTACGAAGTTAATGTTCAAGCAAAGTTTCATATACGAAGTTTCGCAATAAGGGGCAAAGAAAATACAATCGTGGTAGTTGGTAATGATATCGATTTGTTAGTAGATACACAACTCGTTAATACTGCACAGCCAGCGGTTAAACATAAATGCTTAACTCATAACCGTATCAAACGAAACAAAGAAGTGTAACACACACAACAAGTTGCAATACCATTTGATGAAATGTTTGTCAATGCTCCATTTACAACCGATGAGTAAACAATAGCTTCATACAACAAACTACCTACGTGGTAACTACGTGCATTGAAACATACGCAAAGACGTGCTCTCCTATTCAGCAAACAAACTTAGCTGCAGAGTTATATACAGAGGGGATAAACAAGCAAACAAATTAAAATAAGAGAAGCAAATTCAATTTGTTGAACGAACCTACGAGGGGACTTTGATAATATAGTTCAGTTATTAGATACATATTTATTAACGATTCAGATATTTCGTGCAAAGGGAGCTCCTTGTCGCACTAACGGGACCTGACACCTGGGACTTGGAATCTTCTTGTGCTGACAACATATATTTTTTTAGTTGCAAAGGCATACATTAGTCGTCTCGTGTTAAAGCATTCGCTATCCAGGAACTAGTTTCCTCTTGTTAGTGTCATTCTATAGATACATCTATATTATACCTCCGCATTTTAATCCCTGATGGGCGAGACCATGGAGTAATGTACCGCAGTGTTCACAAAAAGTTGGCGCAAGGAACGTCCACGTGTTCCATTTGTGAGGAGCGTAGGCCGCCTTTGCAATCACAAACATATCATTATCAATTAAAGCACAAATAATAAGGGCCCCGAATAAAGCGAGAGCGTTCTTACATAAGAAGAGGAACCTAAAGATTCTACGGACATAAAAGAGTTAATAAAAAAGCATTAGCAGAAAGCACCATCACCAATCTGGAAGTAGAGAGATCTAAATAAAACACAGAAGCATGTCCAAGCGTTAGTGGGTAGTCCGCGGTCGCTTGGTACCTTGACACTTGAGGCCCTGGTGGATGAGGCCGTACAGCAGGGAGCCACAGTGGTCGCAGAACGTCGGGGACGAATATGTGCAGTTGCGGAAGTTGTGCTTGGTGCGTGTATCCTGTTGGTCAGTTTATACCTGATGTTATAGTCTCTTGGAATGAGTTAGATAATCTTCGGTGTCCAGATTGAATCCTCTCATAGCCTTGGGGATGTAAAGTGGGTGATAGACGTGTGTCGCGTAAGCAGTCTTTAAGTTCGCGACCTTTCTCGGCTCGCCGTCGGTGACACACGTGAAGCTTGCTAAAAATTTCCCTGTCAAATTGGCTCGCGACGATGACAGACGGGCGAGTAAGCTCGCCGAGCCATAAGTACGCGTACTTGCTCGCAAGTCTATCACTCCTTTTACTTGTACTTACTGAGCGCCCACATTTGATAGGTGTTATTTACATTAATGTTCATTTATGATGAGAGATTTCGACCGGCCGACACGGTTTTGAAAATGTTTTTTTTATTTTTATGTAAGGACATTATGTGCGTTGCGTGTAATCCCAGATGCATGACATGATACATGACAACCAAATCCTTCAAAGTATCTATGACCCAATTCATTCACTTAATAATTCATGCATTAATTGTTATCTAAAATGTCTTACTTTACTAAGTTTGCCAAACTTAAAGATAATTCCACTCTTCGCTAAGTCTATTCAGAACTTACTACTTGTTATAAACAATATTTGCCATTAATCAAACATTTAATAACTAATAAATTATTATAAGTAGTGTTAAAAGCTTCGACGTGGTTATTGGAAAATAAATCATTTTAACAGACATTAACTCTTTCAACGATAATAGCTTTTAAACGATTTTTAAATTATCGACTGCCGAGTGGCCAGTACTTATAGGAAATAATTTTTGATTGGATAATGATGGTCGTTATTGTGATTAAATAACTATTTATTATTATAATTAATTGTTTATTGGGATATTGCAGATATTTTCTGCCAGCACGCTTAGCGTGACCACAATAGAAACGGGTTTTGTCCACGGAAGAATAGACAAAATGACAGGTCAATCAATCATAATCTGTCATTTTGTCTATTCTTCCGTCGACAAAACCCGTTTCTATGGTTGTCATGCTACGTGTGCTGAACTGAAGTTTTAATAATACAAGAAATATCTAATGAACCTCCAACTGTCACTAACGAGACACAATAGAATTTTAATTGTTATCGGCCTTTAAAAGGCCAATCAACAGTTGAGCGGACGAACTATAGAGTGAAGATACACTATTATCTATAATTGAAATGTAAATTAGCTTCATCCTCCATTATCCAGGAATGAAAAAAATCATTCATCCTCATTTTCCAGGAATGAAAAAAATCATTCAGCAATTTCCATTTCAATTTTTTCCAATTATTTTTCTAAATTAAAAGCGTAAGACATTAAAATAAATTCTTGATTAAAGTAAAACTACAGTCTGTGTAATTGGCTCCCGTTTCTAGCGTGGGAGACTGTATTAGCCACATTTTTATAAAACTCCCTCGGTCCCCGACCCACCGAGTCTCATCGGATCGCCCGCCCGCGGGAATACTTCGTTTTTGCTTAGTTCTTTCCAACTTTCTTTTCGTTTTGCTCGGCTCCTTAGGGTCGTAGCGCAATGTTAAATAGCCTATAACCTTCCTCAAGTATTGGGCTATCAAATGCAAAAGATTTTTTCAAATCAGACTAGTAGTTCCAGAGATTAGCGCGTTCAAATAAAAAAGAAACTCTACAGCTTTATTATACTAGTATACCGACATGGGCATCATCTTAAGGGGTCATTGTACTCATCATTATGAACAACTTTCACTACGGAACCAACCACGAAATCGCGAAAAATAAATCTGCTGTTCCCTACACTAATGTTCGCATAGCTCCTCATAATATAGGGAACAGCTGATTTCTTTTCACGATTTCAGGTTTGGTCTCATAGTGAAAGCTGCTTATAATGCACCCTTAAACCCATGAAATCAATTTCACCCTGTAATTAGACACGGTGATTTTAAATTAACTATTAACCTTTCAGGAGGTGAAAGTACTAATGATTATAAACAACTTTCACTATAGGACCAACTATGCAAAAGCAAAAAATGTTTCATACATTTTCATCGGGTAAATATTGCATTTTTGTATGAAACAGCTGATATTTTTTTCGATATTTCAGAGATGGTCTTATAATGAAAGTCGCCCATAATCATGAGTATTTTCACCTTCTGAAAGATTAATAGTGAATTAAAAATCATCGTGTATATTTACAGCTTGCCATCTACATACTTAAAATCTGACATTATTAATTTGCGCGGCTACAAACTGTTATTTATTAGCTAATTTACTCTTAAAGTATAGGTCTTCAATTTCAATATTAACTTGCTTAATAAATTCTTAGAATAATATCCTATCACCTCAACGAACCTAATTGGTATATTTCTCAGTATTATTATCTTAAGCGCTCATATGTATACTCTATTAAAATATTAATTAAGACATTTATGTACTTTACTTGTACCTCTTCACGAAAACTTGGGAGAAAACGTACGTTGCTAAATATCAAATGCATGTGTTACACCAAACCAGCGCGTTCCTAATTGGCTTATTGTATTATGATGCTTCCATGTTATTAAACTTACAATGTATTTTGTTGCTAGCTCCCCACCTACTACCTTTTGAATTAGGTGAGGAGCCAGTTCTATGTAGTTCAACTTCAACTATTTTTTTTTGTTGCTAGTTTTTTTTTTTTTTGTCAAATTATCTAGCGAAATGTGGGTGTTCTATAGGTACACCTCAGCCTAACCGTTCGGGGATTACAAGCGTGATCTTATTTATTATTATTTATTCGACAATTTTTTGGTACCTAGCATTAAATAAACTCAACTCAACTCAAAGCATTTATTTCAAATAAACCAATTACAGGCACTTTTGAATTGTCAAGGTGTCGGTCAGTCAGAAAGATGAAGCTAGTTGCCCATTCCAAAGCGTAGTAGGTTCCTATGGAGAAGAACGGGCAAGAAACTCCACGGACACTCTTTTAAATCAGAATATTGTTACAATATATTGTTTACATTGTTTAAAATAAATCAACAACAAATTATGTAGGTACCTAAGGGTCAGGTTCTGTAAAAAAGTGAGTTTCGTTTAATGTTTCTGTAATTTAAAATGTTGGATAAAGTAAGCCAGAATCAAAATGCTGTTGTAAGAAGGTACATGACATATCTTTGTAAAACCTTTTTAGATAAAGGTCCACACAAACAAAATATTATACCGTAATGACCTTTCTTTTAAAGAAATTGAACAAAAAAATTGGAAATGAACGCTTGAGGCTACAGCAAATATTATTAAGTCCGACCTTAAAAGTTAGCTTTTACAATATTTACTTCATCGCGATTAAATATTTTTAACAAAGAAAAATATTCGCAAAAATTTCTAGAATAATCAGAATTAAATTATCCAGATATTTGAGCGAAGAAATTACTTAGTTTCCCAGTAAAAGCGAGTCTGTAACAAATTTTAATTAGGTACTTAATTCTTGTCAGACAAACAATGCCTTTTAAGTACCTACTGAGAAAACAAATAAAAATGTTATCTTTTCCAACTTAATTAACTCTCTCGTACTAAATTTTATGACGTATAGTGGACCTCGCTTTACCACTTTTGTCAAAAAAACCTAGTAATATAAAACTTTCTAGACGTATGAGGAACAGGGTGTAAAGTTCACTCATCCTTTATAGAAAAGGTAGGATCTCCCGACCAGGAGATGGTGACCCGGTGGGCTGCCCGACGATTGATGTCGGGACATTCATACAACATGTAAAATGTATCGTACTGAGAGTCTATTTAAGTAATAATTTTCAGGAAAAATAAGAAAAAAAAATCACCACATTTTTTTCCAATGTATTTTACTGGGTTTATTACATGGGGCGCGGCGGCCGTCGTTTAGCGGGTGTCTTCTAGTCATAACTTATAAATTATAACTCCTGTTGAAAATTTGCAAATTTTTAATGGATTTAGGATAACTTTGGTACTAACAATGTAAATTTTAAATAGCAATAACTTTTTTTATTTTCTATAAAATTAAGATTTTTTAATTACTATTTGGTAATGATATTGCAGTACCTATCCCCTTTCGGATCGGACAGGGTTTTTTAAATATAATTGTTCATGCTAGTCGCGCGGTAAACAGTGCTTGCGCGATGCAGGATTTTGCGTGACGTCAGTGCGATGCGTAGTTCGCATGTGGCGTTGTAGATGTCGCCACAACTTCACTGAGGTTGAAACTATCTAACTGCCACATAGACAAATTAACCTTGTTGTTTTATTGTGTTTGTAAACCAATTAAAAGGTAGACTGTGCCTATTACCCTTTTTGAAAATTAAGTAAAATAATAGTACCTACTCATCAATCATAGTCAGCCTATAATGTTCCCACTGTTGGGACACAGATCTCCTCTGTGAGACGGAGTGGGCCGTAATCGTCACATGTCTTTGAATTTTTTGGTTCTAGGACATGCCGGTTTCCACACGACGTTTTCCTTCACCGTTTTGAAAGCAGTGGTGATGAAATTAAATAAGTATAGAAAGTAAAGTGCCTGCTTGAGTTTGAACGCACGACATACAACTCGTTAGACGTGGCCGATACCACTGGGACCACACTGCTCATAATTATAGTGTGTAAAACAAGCATTTAAACTCACATTTACAATATCAAAGTTACAAACGAAACAAACATTGTGTTTGCAAAAAGCAGTGTTTGAAACTGCATTTGGCAAGTTCAAAATGGATAAAGTTGGAGTATGCTTTAGTACTGTTTAGTAGTCAGTTCGTTGCTCTTTACCTAAAAACAATACATCATCATCTGCCTAGCCTTTTCCCAACTATGTTGAGGTCAGCTTCCAGTCTAACCGGTTGGAGCTGCATACCAGTATTTTACATGGAGCGACTACCTATCTGACCTCCACAACCCAGTTGCTGGATAATACGATAGCCCTTGGTAAGACTGGTTGTCGTTGAGGCACTATGTTTAATGTTTGGCATCTACATCGTGTGCTGATTGCAATGTAAAGACAGCGTATTCTTTGTCTATGGAGTTTCTTACCCATTCTTCCCCATACGAAACTACTTTTTGGAAGGGCCGACTAGGATGATCTCTACTTTTTTCGTAATTTATGACTTTCAAAAATGCCTTTTATTGGTCTGATTGAAATATGCGGTTTGACTTCGACTTTACTTAAGTATTTTTAACTCTTTATCGATCGTATTATTTTCCAATGACTCGGTGACTCCTCCTAACACGTCTACATTTGGCATTTCCGCAGTATTTTCACAAAACAAGTCCCAAGGTAAGGTAGAAAACATAATTATACCTATTTAATAACAGAATTGATTCGACAAATTGCTCCAATTGTGAACTATTTGAAACGGCACAAAATGGCCGTGTCTCGTTCCCGCCAATTAATCCAACATGGCCGCTTATTGCTAATAACGTATTATTTGGAGTGATGAACCGCTATTAAACAATTTTGTACTTGAGACACGATATTTTAATGTTTGTGACCTGATTTTCTATTATATTTTCTGGAATTTTCGTTAAGAGGCCCATTTTATTTTAATCTGCGCAGTGATAGCGTGGTTTAGCTTGTAATGAAACTACACGCTGCGCATTTTCATGAAAAGCAATTTTCTATATTTTGTAATGCGTAATAAAATCTTGTTTAGTTTTAACTTAAAAGCTACATTATAACTGTAGATCTTCTGTTCGGAATGTTGTTTATTCAAAACCAATTCATTTTTATTCCGAAGCTTTTTCCTACATTCTACAAAAGTTTCCAGACGCTTATAATTAACGAAGAGTGGAAGTAAATTTAAGTAAGAAAGTCTGTTATAAAATGCTTTTTAATATCAATATTCTGGCACGTAGTCCCAGAGCTGCTCACCGGCTATAATAAACCTTATCATAAATTTTAATGTACAGTATTTTAATGACAGTGTACTATGATGAGCACATCGATCGGAAAAAAGAGACGATCGGCCGTGATGGGTTACGTGGCCGGTCGGACTACATGAGTAGTTATAGAGTCGTACATGCAAAGTTAGTAACAATTTGCATTGTTTTTAATGAGTGTGCATTTTAGTAGGCACAATAAAATAAATGTGGCCACTTACTGGGTCTAAACAGTATATTAAGAAACATAGTTAGAAAGTGTGTCCAGACATGGATTAGCGATATTCTAAATACTTAAATATAAACTATTTTAAAGTACAATTACACTCTAAGCTCGGGTCCAATACACTTCCCCGCTATGTGGCAGCCATTTAGTTTTTTTTGTTGAAATATTCTTTAAGCAAGTACAAAAAAAAAAACCATATCTCAAAGTTTTAGTCATACTGAGAATACTCAGTCATACTAAAAATAGGCTTATCATTAATATTGTACTTTAAAATAGTTTATATTTAAGTATTTAGAATATCGCTAGTCCATGTCCGGACATACTGTATAGTACCATGGAAACGAAAAACATATAAGTAGCTAAAATTTGATAGAATTCACGCCATCTCTAAAAACTAACGCCGCCAAAAGAATTACTTGACAGTAAGAATGACGATGACAACGTTACGCACACAAAACGGATTTCAGTCGATTTTCTCTTTCATTTTCCCGATGTTTCTTTATTGTAAGCGACTGTATTTATAAAACACAATCTCATTATGTTTGAGTGCACGGCGCAATACTTGTTGATGGCCGTGCCCTGACCAGTTGGCATACACGCAAACTGATATACAATAATTACTTAATAAAAGAGAATGTTGTTTTTATTGTAATTGAAAGTTCTTTTTGATGTGTAATTTCTGTTCATGTTCAGAATAAGTTTTCTTGTCATTATGTGAATTGTGCTTGTAGATGCAAGTGGACGATAAAAATGCAACAAATTATTTTGCTGCAAAGTAATAAATTAATTTATCAAGTGTTTATGCCTTAAAAACAACTTTAATTAAACTACGCTTCAGCTGACTTAATAAATAAGCCTCAAATATACCTAACATTTAATTTGTTTGCGAACTTTATTAAAATTGATTTGTGATGACTTTCTTCAAAACATTTCAAATTATATAATTTGAAAATTTTATTCTAAAACAATTGAAAATCGAAAATAAACAAATAGCTCTGAATTATTTTGCATCATCGGTAAAGATATGAAAAAATACACGCAATACTTACGTCGGAATCCGCCCCCTTGTCGGCACCAGGGCAGGTGAACGTCACGTACTCGTGGCATCTTTTGTGGACCACAAAGCTGCACACTGCACACAAATACAGAACAGATGACGACAAAGGTTCCCCTGCCTAGCTCTTAGACTGTAAACGATAGAGCGCAAAAAATGTTTGAAGGAATTTTAAAGCCAGCTTTTCTTCAGTCTATTGCCATTTTGTGCTACCTTTTGTTACAGTTATTATATTAAAATTGTACAAATATTAAGAAGGATTTACACCTTGCATTTTCGATAAAGACTAAAAACCCTAGGGTTACAGTATTAGTACGATTAAATGTTCTCAACAGGCTGAAAAATGCTTGGTGGACTTAAAAATTTTAGAAGTCTAGTATCGATACTTTTTGGCACTTCTTGCGGGTTGCAAGAAGTGCATTCCGCAAGAATAAAGAAAAAAATACGATAAGAAACGAATATGTCGTAACAATATTTAAAAAAAATATCAATATCTACTTCGGTATATTGACAAAAATATCGATATATCAGTGAAATTTTCTAAAAAATACTTTATGAAGTTAAGTTTTTTATTTATTTAAATAGGTACCAAACTAGGAAAAAAAAGTATACATTTTACGGCTCTGAATTCCAGCAGTTTTAAATAAATAAAAGAGACGACAACGATATTTGATACATTTTCGATACTTGATATTTCATATCGAATTATTAAACATCGCCGAAAAATATTGATATTTATACGAAAAAAAATACACGGTTAGTGCGGCAACTACTTTTTTTTTTTTTTTTTGCAAAATCATTTTATTTTTGACTATATATTCAGTTTCGTTAGGTCGCCTTTTACAAGTCTGGAACACTTCCGTTTGTTTTCAGTCCTTCATAATATTTATAACTAGTAATACCTACATTAGAATCAATTTATATTACTGTAAATCTTACCTTGACACTGGTATCCTTGTTTCCCGAACCCCCTGTAACAAGAAAAAGGGTATAAATTAATACCAAGACCTCAGGGGCTATCAGCACTGCCAGGGTTGCGGGTTAGTCCGAAAGGGATACCGGGACCTTGGCAACAGGCAACTGAAGGAACACGGGTGGGTTTTAGTCAGTAAAAGTCTGACACGCCCTTCCGCTCCGCCCAGAGCGGGAGAAGTCATTGGAAGACGTACCACCCACAAAAAAAAAAAAAAAATTGGCTATCAGCAAACTAATTTTGTGGTCTACCGACCGGTTGCTATGAAAACATTGTGGTTACCTGTCAATTTTTACATAGCGTTGAAACAATCATTCTGTCTAGCCTTTTCCCAACTATGTTGGTGTCAGCTTCCAGTCTTACCGTTTGCAATTGAATACCAGTATTTTACATGGAGCGACTGTCTATCTGACATCCACAACCAGTTATTGGGCAAAATCAAAATATTTTATTTCACATAAACCTACATGGGCACTTATGAAACGTCAGAAGCTAGGTGCACGGTTCCAATTGATCGTTTCCTATGAAGAAGAGCAGGCAAGAAACTCCATGGTTACTCTTTTAAAAATTAATTGGCTTTTACAATACTTTCAAATTAGTGTTGGTAGGCATGGGAGGACAATGTAGGCCTTTCAACAAGTAAGTACCAGGTACTTAACAAAAATAGAAGATGTTCAATAAATCTACAGTCCAATAAGCCTACAATGTTCTCACATTCACAAAATAGAAAATAATCTATCTAAAAGACTAATGATAATAAAATTAGATTATATAACTGCATAGCACAGGTGTGAGTACTATGTACTATAGAGCCATTTACCGGGTAATTTGTCTTTAATTGACTTGAATGTGCCCTGGCGGCTGGGAATGTCATGCTGACTCAAATGTCTCGCTGATGGTGGCGCGTGTGTTGGATCATTTAGCTCCCTTCAAAATGGTTGAGCTGAATGGTGCTGATCCATGCGTCATGTTCGTGAACGGGCGCCGTCAGTTGTGGCTGGTCATCTCTTAGCTGCCATGGCTTATTTTAATTTTTGATTTGTTTGTTATAATTGCGGACGCTTTTAACGTGCTTTCTACATTGTTCTCACATGTATAATTTCAACATTAATGATGTAACCAATATTTTGTAACAATATTTTGATTTAAAAGAGTGTCCGTGGAGTTTCTTGCCCGTTCTTCTCCATAGGTACCTACTACGCTTTGGAATGGGCAACTAGCTTCATATTTCTGACTGACCGACTCCTTGACAATTCAAAAGTGCCTGTAAATGGTTTAATTGAAATAAATGCTTTGAGTTTGAGTTTGAGTTAGAATTCATATAGAAATAAAAACCTATTTAAACCAATTGACGTGATTGCTATTACAACTGTAACAAATTGAATAATTATAATCCTGTCCACAAAAGCCACTAAGAGTTGAAATTAATTGGAGGTATATAATGTCAAATACAATGATTATATGTCAAGGATGAATGTAAAGAAAATAAACATGGTAACACGTAGTCTTTCATCTTATAATATGCTTTTCTGATAAGGACACGTTTGATGTGGGTTTTGAACTTTCCATCGCTAAGTTCTGTAACCGACTTTGGCAACTTGTTATAGAAGCGGATACTGTTTATTAGAAATGACTTGCTTGTTTTAGTTAATCTAAATTTGGGTATGACAATTTCATGTCTACTACGTGTATTTATATTATGGAAATCGCGAACACGATACCGACACGATACCCCTCGGTAAGACGGGTTGTCAGACTTTCGGGGCTTCTGACGACCCGTAACAACTGGCAAAGATCTACAAATGACGGCCGGGACCAAGGGCTTAACGTGCGTTCAGAGGCACGGAGGGTATCTTGGTATGTACCTAAAGATGGTCACCCATCCACGGACCAACCGCGACAAGCGTAGCTTTACCTGATCGATCGACTCGTGCGGCTATTATAACTTATCCACAAGCCCCTACCGCGTTAACCTATAGCAATTGATAGACATTACCTACTAATTCTCACAAACAGGTTCGTTTAATTTGACATTTCAAGTGACTGTTGTTTTTTAAAATTTTGAATTTGACATTTGCACCTGCCAAATTAGTCTACGAAATTAAAAACAGACTTTAAGATATTAGTACTAAAGTAAAAGCGAACATAAACCCCATTCAATCAGACTTGTTAATATCGTTCGTTTCATTGCGAGGAATATACAATCCTCTATAATGGTCCTTAAGAGGAAATAGGGTCGGTCTTTTCTCCATTCAAAAAGTTGTAATTCGAGGTTCAGCTCTCGTCTATTTCCTCCTCCAATATTGGACCAATTTGAAAGATATTTTAAAAATTGAATAAGGGCAAATTTCACCAAACTTTTATACAGAGATAAGTCTTATCCTGCGAATAAATTTTGAATTTTTGACAGTTTTTCCATACAAAAACTGTCAGACGCCATTTTTATTCCACGGATAAAAGATATCTGGCTTTGATAAAATCAGCCCTAAGAAGGATATTTACTGTTCCTCTATGTTTTTCTTTTTTCATGAATAGCTGTCAAATTTGTACAATAGGCCTCTGATGACAGCGGTCTAAACAGGCAATTTTGAGCATTTTCTGAGGGTTCTAGTGCTTCTTCAGATAATGTATCTTCAAAACGGAAAAAATAGGGGCATAGACCTAGTTGATATTTATTTTACTGTAAAAAATCATTGCTCTGAGGTCATAAACCAGAGAGAAAACAGGCGAGAGCGTTTGCATGGGCAGGGGACCGACCCTATTTCCTCTTAATCCAGCTTCTCACTGTAAAAGGCTGTCTTCACAAAGTACTAACACAGAAACCTAGCTTTGATCAAGATCTTGTACTAAGGCATGTCACTGGAATTCCGGGTTCCAATGAATTGCCGCCGACAAGGCTGAATGCACAGACAGTATAGAGATTCCAAGCTGAATGAAACAAGGATCGTTGCGCTCGCTTATTGGACGTTTGCAGTAATAGCTATACACGTAACTTCTGTCTTTGGGTACACGGCGATAGAGAATTTCCTACTGGATGAGGTAGTACGGGAATGTAGTTGACTATGGAAACTAAAAAGGAAGGAATTATACTGTTAGTTAAAAGTCTTAGCGCTTTTGTCAATGGATCGGATAAGGATCTAAATTGTAACAATTAAAGTCTTAAAAACAGTAAATTGCTGGTTATAAAACGAGAACATTAGAGTTGGCCAAGTAGGTATAGTAGGGTTATTCCACTAATCCCCTTTGTCAATCCCCATTAATGGGGATTTGTGAAATTTTGGTCCACAAATCCCCATTATGTCTTTTTAATAATCTGTATGCACCAAACAACCCCACGTGTATACGTGTATACTTCAAATAAAACTCTTCAAATAATTTTTTGAGACATTTAAATCTTCCCTAATTTCCAGAAAAGCTTAAAAATCATTCATGTAAATGTAATTGAAATATTATTAAAATCTGAGTACGCGCGCACGAAACTATCCTAAAGATTTTTATCATCGTATTTGCAGGATGGTTTCCTAAACACACAGGACAAGCAAACAATTAGCGACTGAGCGACGTGTGAGAATGAGTCCGAGTGAGGGTGTGAGTGAGTAAACGAAAGACACAAAAAATAACGGGACTCGAAGAATGTTAGGAGGAGGATGGAAAAGGAGTAATGAGTGAGTATAACTGTGTGGAAAGCTAAAAATATGGTCGATATTTATTCATAAAACCTAACACGGCTGCACTTAAAGGATAAAAATGAAAGAAGAAAACCATATTCCTGATTTTATAGTAATATTGTAGTAAGTTTTATATGGCAAGAAACAGCCATTTAAAAAGCGAGCCACATCCAGCACTTTACCGCCCACGTTTACCTCATTGAATAGGATGCGCATCGGAATTGAATCGTTCGTCCGCTCAGACTGCTATTACTTCAATTAGTGCGACTGTACGCGAATGTACACCTGCGACAATATTATATTGAAAACAGTGAATGGACGAACTGGCCATCGACGTTGATGGGTTCAGTAAAAGCAATAGAATTGGATTTGAAATTGGAATTAGCTTTGGATTTTTACTACGTTGGATTGCTATATTGGAAATGGCTGCGTATCATTTTACTTTACAGCCAATAAACATTCATTACTAGGTATACTCCCAGCTTTGCTTTGGACACTAAAATCTAGCCAGAGAACTTAGGTAGAATTTATGAATCGCTATAAAAATCACATAATGTAATAGTGTGGTATGGCTAGTACTACTATCCATTTGCTAGTAGGACGATTTTCTAACAAGAAGATTTCGCTAAAGTCATTTTGCTAATAACTAAATAATACTAGTAATTTTGCATTTTGTTTTTTTATTGTTTTGATTTTAAGTCGTTATTCATTTGCTTTTAGGACTTTTTGATACGGAGGGACGAGAGTTTTCGAGCTACAACCTCACAAATGGAAAAGGAAATGCCTTTTATAATAATATGTTAGGATTTCTAATTATTAAAAGATACCAAGAGTGATGTATCTGTTAAAAAAAGTTTTCGACCGACTGCTTTACAGTGACAACAATGAAAACATTATTAGATTACTATCAAGAAACTCTGACTGTAACTAGCCCCAGTGCCCAGTCTCTGATAGTACCATAGACATGGAGAATGGATGGAGCGTTCCGCATTCAGTTGTGCAGTGAATACACACCGAAAAGTACGAAAAAGACAAAGCGAATGTGAGGCCAGTAGTTGTCTCTTTCTAGAATTCTGATTTTGAATTGACTATTGAATTTGACAATTATTCAAAATTGGATTGCAACTAATAAAGTAATTATTTTCTTAAACTACTGCAATTTTATTCGTTCAAAAATATTTGCTTGTGTATAATGTCAATAAAATTTAAATCGTTCTGATTGGTTGAAATAGCTCAGAGGTGCTGCCATCTGCTTTAGTTAGCCTTTATTGCATCGTCTGCTCGCAATTTCTTCAATTAGTGCTCAACTCTAAACTACACCTGTGCCTTTGTTGTAATGGATGCAGAGTAAATGGTCATCACAAACAGTAGCTAAATGGTAGAAATAAAATTGGATTTATCTATTTTATTTGTGCTTATATTTTTTGCTGGAATAAAGTCAAATTAAAGTACTATTATAGAGGGCTTTTTTTAATTAAAAGGCGAAACTTCAGTCTTTATTGGCCTCTAACGGCAATATAAAGATTTTTATAAAATCATAGTTTTATCGTTTACATAAAAGAATGATTTGAGGAAATATTATTTTTTGTTTAGTAAGTAAGTATACTGCTTTAAAACGCCGATATATATGAAGTCTCTGAAGTTTCGCCAATTAATTTATAAAAAGCCCGGTATTTAAACTGTAATCTCTTTACTAAAGTCTACCCCATTTCAGCCCATGATTTTTACCCCCTCCCCCCTCTGCTGAGTGTGACTACTTACACAGCTTCCACATTTACCAAGTTAATAATTCTGAGTACCCACAAGTAAGTACCAGAAGCCTTTGGACCAACTTTCGCGAAAGTTCTTCCATGAATAATATATACAATATTCGAAACTACTACAAAATCTAGGCGAAGGTAGTGCGTACATACGGCCAACCAGCCAACCTTAGGTAAATAATACTAAACCAAAACATTTGTGAATTATTTATTGCGCTAATGTAACTACATTGGGCTAGCTTTAACGGTATCCTGAGGGCATTCACGAAGAGGTTTTATTGTTAGTACCCTACTTTGAACCACAAGTACCTACTACCAAGCTACTGAGAAATCTAATTTTGGTCGCCAAAAACTACTTCGATTTTAAATGAATAAATCCTAAATAAAAAACTTGTTGGCAATGCTCAATAGGTTATGATAAACAAACCAAAACTTCAAATTCGATTGAAAAAGTTAAAAGTGCAAAAAAAAAAATTCTTAATTAGAAAACTTGTTGGCAATGCTCAATAGGATACGTTAAAAAAACCAAAACTTCAAATTCGATTGAAAAATTTACATGTGCAAAAAAAAGTAAAGTTATCTGTCATGGCGGCGCCACTCACAAAGGCTAGACGTCAAAAACCTGTCAAATCCAGTACATTTTATTTTAGTTCCCTATTTCGCCCCATGCAAAGATAAGTGTGCCATATATTAACGTTTCCCGTTTTCATAACCACAACGACATTGGAGTCTTTTAATGGAAGGCAATATTCCGGCCATTGCGAGGAATTACATTATCATATTCGTATTTCAACGACAGACGGTATTAACCTTTATTATTATGTATAGTTGATTCAGGAATTCGTTTTAAGTAAGGAAGTGCTAAGGAGGAGCTCGTGGTTAAGTTACAACAGACCCACAGGTCGATCCATCAGGTTAAGCTATGCTTGTCGGGGTTGGTCCTTGGACCCATCCACCATCTTTACATACTGACTACAACCCAATAACTGGGTAATACGATGCCCCCTGATTGCCAGACTTTCGGGCTTCTGAAGACTCGTAACGACTGCCAAAGAACCACCAATGATAGCCGGGACCAACGGTTTAACGTGCTTTCCGAGGCACGAAGGAGTCTCGGTATGTAAAGATGGTCACCCATCCACGGACCAGCCCCGGCAAGCGTAGCTTAACCTGATGAATTCTCAATTCTCAATTCTTTATTGCATTCCATAATGTTGTTAGAACAGTTGGTAGGCTTAAAATTAATGGTACAATAGGGAATATGCATGTGATTCAAATATGGGTCAAATATTTTTTTCTATAAACTATGTTACTTCAGAATTATGCCTCCATCAATATTTTTGAATAAAATTTCTTTTTGAGCGAGAAATTAATTTTTAAAAAGTCCCAAAAAACTGTGGGTAATTCAAATACTTGAAAAGGCTAAGAGCGGATGTGACGTAACAATCCGGAATAACAATCAAAATGTCAATGTCAAGTCAATCAACAAGTGTCAAGTCAATGTCAAACGCTCATAGAAAAAGGAGTTTTTGACGTTGACTTGACAGTTGCTTGTCTGTTTTCACGAACTGTGACGTCACCACACCAAGCGCGCCAAATGGAGGGCGTTTAAATAGCCCGGATCGGTTGGATATTTTTAAACATTTTTTTAACTACTTTAAATTGCTTTTTTGCCGTCGAATTTTTTTTTACTATTATTTGACGATGTAAACTATCGAATAAAAATATTAAAAAAATACATGCATATTCCCTATTATGGACCCTGTCGGGCACAGCATAGTAGGAGAGAGGAGGAAGAGCGCTTTTTTTGTTTATAATATTATAATATTAAGTGATAATGTATTTTTATTTAATTTTTACTTTTCCTTTTATGTCTAATTTCTAGTATTTTTACGAAATAATAATTATTTAAAGTCAATATTTTAATTATATTAAGTCAGTACCCGACCCGAATCGACCCGTGCAGCTATTATTACTTAGCCACGAGCTCCTATCAATAAGTCCAAAATGAAATGAAATACGGCCCCAGACTAGGGCGCAAAATCCAAGTATTCTGTTAAGTTTTTAATCGACCATAGCAAGTACATAAGTTTCTCTAAGTAAACAGAACATTTGACATTAACAAACTAAAAGTTAAATTAAAATGTACTCAAATATTAATTTTTGCGCAGAAGCCACATTTGCTAGTCATCTGTGAATTCCGTAGTATTTATTCAATCATAAATATTAATAAGTTCCAGCATAATCTACACTGGTCCGCGTTGAATATTCATATTTTGACAGCCCTGAGTGATTCCCAGTTCGTCACACAACTCGGATCCTGACCAAATGTACCAACTTGTATATTCAAAGAGGACTTGATTTAATTTTCTGGATCTATGGTTTTGGTTGTACTTTCCATGTCGGACTTCGGGAGGTCTATGAAAGAGCAGTTTATGTTGCGGTAAAAAGATCAGGTAGCTAGTGGGAAAGGTTGGAACCGATGATTTTCAGGAGGTCAGATAGGCAGTCGCTCCATGTAACATCCCAACTATCCTAACTAATATTATAAATGCGAAAGTGAGTTTGTTTGTTACGCATTCACGCTAAAACAGCTGAACGGATTGGGATAAAATTAGGCACAGGGGTAAACCATGACCTGGAATAGGACATAGGTGCCGATTCTCTTGTACACCGAACTAAACTAACTAAACTATCACTTAAATTCCTTACTTTTTACTATGAGAATCTTAGAGCTATTCTGCCAAAAAAATCTCTAAATTAAAAAAATATTTTGACAGAACTAAAATCGAATTTGACAATCGCGACTCCAATTGGTACCTACTTGTTTGCCTACCACGTGATTTTTTTGAGCCGGAGAGGCGCGCAATGTGGCCGTCTCGACGTATTTTTTATATGGAATTTTTCACTTTTTGGAAGAAAACAAAAAATTAAATCACCAACATGTAGTGTATTACGGGTTTGCGGGATGCAAAGGGGGTCAAAATTTTCATTATTTTTGCGATAGGACACACCGTTTTCGAGATATAAGCAAAAGAAAATAAAAAAAAAGATACAGTACCGTTTCGCAACTGAATTCAAGGTGTTGGTTTGAATTTTAGTTCATGACATCCAATTTTATTCCACACATTTTTAATCGTGATTAAAAATAGTCAGAGTTAGTTAGAGGATTTTAGATATAGAACAAAAATTTTGGTTAAAACGTCAAATTCAGAATAGCATTTTTACTAAATTAAAACAGTGCCATCTTAGTGCTGTCAAACTAAATTATAGTTAAGTTGTGTCACTTTAGTCTATTTTCAGAATAGGAAATCGTCGTTTGACAGGAATAAACTAAATTTTAGTGATTTTTAGTTTAGTTTAGAGAATTCGTGACAAGAGAATCGGCACCATAGGATACTTTTTATCCCGATATTCCCACGGGATCGAGACTTACTCGGGTGAAACTGCGGGGCGCAGTTTCCCCCGCTGATAGAATTTCACTTTGTCTAGGGCCTCGGGAGTCTTAAGTTTTACCAATAAGGTTCCGTAAATTATGTGAATCGGTCATAAGACAGTGCAACATTTTTACTAAACAACTAAAACGTCGTATATACTGCGCGTTGTATCGGCGCACAAAACAACAAGATGACGGCTTTTGAGCGCGCAGCCGCGACACACGCCGGATGGAGCGGCGCGACAACGCGACAACGCAATGTCGCGATAATATCGCAACGTGAATAGTGCGCCGCTGCGATAGTTTTGAATAGAAGCTTTTTGTGATTATGTTTTGTTTATCCGTTAGTGACTTTTCTAATGGCTGTGTGGATGTTTTATGAGATCTCTTTGATTTAACGGACTTCGTAAGATGAATAATTACTTACCCATGATTATTGTTGGGACTTGGAATTGATCAATATTGGAAGAGCCAGAAATTAGTAGTGATAATTTTTTATCACGTATTTAATTAGTCAATCATTTGACTCTCAATCAAAATGACCCTTTTTTACCCGACTACGGCGAAGAAAAAAGGAGGGTTATGATTTTGACCGGTATGTATGTATGTATGTATGTATGTATGTATGTATGTATGTTCATCTGTTCCCTCCTATCTTCCAAACCACTTATCACAATTTGACAAATGAGGTATCGTTAGAAGCGTCGTGATTGTCCGCTGGTTATAGGCTATGTGAAGTCACATTAAATTAAAAATGGCGCCATCTAGAGGACATAAAGTGAGGAACTTAAAAAAATATATGTTTTAATCATACCATATTGGGTATCAAATGAAAGGGCTTAATGGGCACATTTTAAAAATATATATATTATAACCCCAAAAGAATAAAAAAAAAAATCAAGTAATAAAAACTAAAACCCAACTACGACTTAAAAGGTATAAACAAGACACCACAGACAGACAAATTATAAATCCGGAGTCACACGTTCTCTGTTCGATTTATGCCCTAACACGTGTGACTCCGGATTTATAATTTGTCTGTCTGTGGTGTCTTGTTTATACCTTTTAAGTCGTAGTTGGGTTTTAGTTTTTATTACTTGATTTTTTTTTGTTAGTTTTTTTTGAGTGTGGGAAATCATCAAAATAATTACTTCTTCCGCTCTAGGCGGAACGGGAGGGCGTGTCAGACTTTGACTGACTAAAACCCACCCGTGTTCCTTCAGCTGCCTATTGCCTGTCGGGTGTGACTTGTTTGCCCAGTATGAGAACAGAAGGGCCTACCACCACCGCTTACAGCAGTATTATTTTAATATTACTTCAGTGTAGGAAAGAGATGAAGCTCTACAGGACGTATAGCTCCATCTCTTTCCCCCCACTGAAGTAAGATTAAAATAATACTGCTGTAAGCGATGGTGGTCGGCCCCCTGTTCCAATACCTTATAGTTATACATTTACATATAGGCAGGTAACTAGTTGAAAATGACAAGTGGTACAAGGTGTAGAAATGTTAGCGGTGTGACCACGAGTCCGGACTCCAGGAAAATCATTGCTGTTAGTCACACTGGTGTTACAACCTGGTGTGACCATGAATCCACCACCAATAGAAAGTCTTCCCGTCATAAGCTTACAAGAAAATAATAAAATATCTACCCAAGAACTCAAAGTCGATTCACTTTAATAAAGATTTTAATATTCTCGTCAAAACGCCCCCTCAATCACTAGAATCGTTCGAGAACGTCGGGCCTGTAATTTTCACATCAATCAGAATTCTCGTGAGTTTCAATAAGTGAGAGTACAAAGTGAACACTTACCTTCCCACGTCAATTTTCGAATATTGCTTATAAATGCGTCCAAAGTCCCGAACATTTCGGGCTACGGGCTTTATGTCGAAAGTTTTCGATGGAAAACGAATATTGAATTCGTCTATAATGAAGACTGTTGCTACTTTACTTTTTATGAACTAGGTTTTTGAGAGTTTGTCAAATCATACATAAAAATGTTGGTAACTAAGAACCCATCTTATAGAAACATATACAGACCCAATGGTCTGTATATCTTTCTATAAGATGGGTCACTGTTAAAAACACAATTGTTTTTAACAGTGATGCAAAATCAGAGATGAAATAACTGAAAGGATACAAAGATTCAGAAAACGGTGAGTGATAGGAATACATAGTATAAATTGAAATACATAATCAATCCAGTTTAATTGTGTTCACTGAATAAATCTATTGAACTAAACTTTGCGTTGTAACAATGAATTCTAAGGAATCAAATCTGCCTATCCTTTTTCCAAATACAATATTGAGGTCGTGGGGTCGGCTCCCAGTCTAACCGGATGCAGCACGTACCAGTGGCAGAAAGCACGGAAGGCACTCTATATGTAATGGATGGTCACCCATCGACGAACCGACCCGGCCGTTATTATTTAGCCACGAGTAGGGTTGCCATACCTCAGGATTTGTCCTGAGATTTCAGAATTTTTAGGCTACTCACAGTTTTGCGGCCGGATTTAGCTGAACTTTTCGACAGTAGATTTTTCTGCATTTTTTTTAAATTAAAAATTACAATTATTCCTAATAAAAACATAATCTTGTTTGGATAATAGCACAAATTAACTGTAAGTATATAAAAAAACAATTTAATTTGTCTCTGGGTATCACTATTATCAACTTTTAATAAGTAAATTGCACTAATAATATACTTTCAATCCAAAGTTTGCGACTTTTCTATGGAAATCTGGTTTTTTGTTAGAACTTTTAAATTTTCCATCTGGTAACCCCTACCCTCGAGCCCCTCCTATATACATAGAATAGATTTTACATAATATACCTAGTTAAATATACTATACCTTCTGCAAACCATAACTGCTCAAATTATATTTCGAACCACGCACACAAAATTAGCACACGGCAGTATAATCACTACATAGTCATCAGCGTTTTCCAATCGGTTCTCTCGCGCCATTGGGCTGTAAAATTGGTACCCCTGTCCCACCTCCGCCCCTCATTGGCGCTGCCTTTGGAATTTTTATGTTGGCAACACAATAGAAGAAAAAAAAATAGAGGGAAACTCTGTGGGCGTTGAGTTTATATTAAAAAGGTTTTATTTACTTACTGAAGATTGGAGTATTTCATATTTGAAAAAGAATTGTAACTATGTAAAATGAAATCATATTTTGCTGTGGTTATGTAGCTAATTAGTTTTTTTTTTTTTGGAAAACCAGTCTAATTTAATACCTGTCTATACATGATTTAACGACAGAAGTCTAGCGAGTGGGGAACGAACTCACGACTGGATTCGAATTCCTAGCAGTAACCGCTCGTCTATCACCAATTCAAATTCGCTTAACAAATAGCATAACTATAATCCTACATACAGTATGCAAGGGTAAACACCGTTGTCACTCAAACCATGGGTAGTTGACTTAAATATAATAATAAATGACCCAGTAACAAATAAAAAAAACCTTATTTTCATTAAAAGATTTTTAAAAGTAAATATCCGACTCCGTCCCGATACTCATGGATACGCTGCGAAACAGCTGACTAAAGAGGGGCCGCGCGGTCATGTAACGCCCCGCGCGCCCCGCCCGCCCCCGCCAACCGCCGCCCGCCGTTTTGAGACGCAAGTTCGTTGCCCTGGCGTATAGGGTGAAATATTCTTGTGGAAAAATGTAGATTTTCTTTAAAAAAAAGGTGTTTTTTTTCCAGTGATTTTACATTCTATAAATGAAACCAAATCACCGGTTTCAAGGATAACGGTGTTTACACTAACACCCTGTATAATAAAAATGTGAAAGTATTATAATTGTGAGGATGTATGGATGTTTGTTACTCTTTCACGCAAAAACTATTAAACGGATTTGGATGAAATTAGGCAAACAGCTAGTTTATAACCTGGATTAACACATAGGATACTTTTTATCCTGATATTCCCTCGGGATCGAGACTTATAAGAGTAAAACCGCGGGGCGCTTCTAGTCAGCCTATAATTTTCCCACTGCTGGGACACAGGCCTCCTCTCAGTGAGAGGAAGTGGACCGTAATCCACTACGCGGGCCCAGTGCGAGTTTGTAGATGTCACATGTCTTCGAATTTTTGGTTTTAGGACATGCCTATTTCCGATTTGCCATTTTGAGAGCACTGGTGATGAAATAATTTACACAAAGTAAAACGCCTGGGTTTCGAACTTAAGACTTAATCGCGGCCGTTACCACTGGGCCATCACTTAACTAAATGAAATTAAAATAAGATTAATATAATGATCAAAGTACTAACTCAAATTTTACTCAACCCTGTCAAAATTGAGTTATCAGGCGTATAGAATTAATGTGTCTTAATTAGACTCATGAGCTAGGAATCCCTAAGTAAGGGATACATAACTTGACATCTTAAATTATCTATTCCGAGAGGCATCTCTCTCTCGGGTCGTATCCATTAATTACTGAGTATCATGACTCCACCATAAGTCATAAATAATTTTGAGTTCTGTTTACTATTGGCATAAACGGGCTCTGAGGCGAAACGACCTTCACGCTTCTAAGGATATCAACGGAATATCTAGCAGAGTTTAAAACTGTATGAACTAAAGATTATATTCTAGTATGTGGGCTGCAGGGTTACAGGACACATTTCAGTAGAGGGAAAATCTAATGCCTACAAAATTAGATCACTTCTCACTATAAATAACTTGATTATAGTTAAAGAGTGTTATCCATTATTTTTTTAAATTTCTTGGACTTTAAAGTTATTTACTTCAGCACCCGTAGCATGACAATCATAGAAACGGGTTTTCTACGGGTTTTGTCATAATCAAAATATTTTATTTCACTTATGCCTGCCTACATGGGCACTTATGAAACGTCAGAAGATAGTTGCACAGTTCTAATTGGTCGTTTCGTATGGCGAAGAGCCGGCAAGAAACTCCATGGTTACTCTTTTAAGAGATAACGTCGATGTCGACGGAAGAATAGACAAAATGACAGATTGTGATTGTTTATCTATTATTTTGTCTATTCTTCGGTCGACAAAACCTGTTTCTATTGTGGTCATTTTAAGCGTGCAGTACAATTTTCGACATGGTGTACGATAATTGCTTCTTAGCCAAAACATATCGTAAAGGACCATTGGCATATATATTTAAATCAATGTAAAGGACACTACAAAACAGGACACTCCCGTAATCTTTCACTTGACCCAGTAACCGCAATGAATAATAAACAAAACACAATCACACCATCCCGTTTTTCTTTTACCTTTTTTTTTTTTTTTTTTTTTGGGTGGGAAATCATCAAATGACTTCTCCCGCTCTGGGCGGAGCGGAAGGGCGTGTCAGACTCTTACTGACTAAAACCCACCCGTGTTCCTTCAGTTGCCTGTTGCCAGGGTCCCGGTATCCCTTTCGGACTATTCCGCAACCCCGGCAGGCATCGGTCCTAACGGACCCCGTCAGGTGTGCTGACATCTCTTTGAGGCGCGCGTGGAACACGACGCGCCATCGACCCGGGCCTGGTCCTTATCGGACGGCGAGCTACCCATTGCTCGCCGTCCGCAAGCCCGCGCCTATGGTGGCCGGGAATCCGCCTGGGATTCCCGACGCCCAGGGTGTCTCCAGCGGCGGCGATTAGGGGCGTGAGGGCGCAGGCCTTGCCTCTCCCTCACGCGTTCCGCCTCCTCCTTCGCGAGCATCACTGCTTCGCAGAAGGAGGTGACCGCCTCCCATGCCCTCTCGCTCCGTACCATGGCCTGGACCAGGGCCGGACGCGAGAGGTCAGTGCCGCCAAAGTGTTTTTCTTTTACCTTCAGATCAGCGTAAAAGATAAGCTTTTATTACCGAATCGAGATACAAAAGAAGCAAGTGTCGTCGCCGTATATCACAACATGTGTTTCGGCAACAATGGCGGATGGTACAGATAATATATTATATTTTGTGCGTATACCGTAGACAAACGATGTGTGCGTGGCTGAAATATGTAAGTATTAAGTAAATAGAGGACGTTTTTGTAAGTGGGTTTGTTTTTTGGCAGCCTTGAAGCTCTGAAAGTTCTGATCCGAAGGCAGTAGACAGGTAGAATAAGGGCCGTTTTCCCACAAATCACTGAATTTATTTAGCGCTAAACATTTAAAATAAAATGAGCGGTGATTACGATTATTTTCTATTCTTCTAAGGCCAAGTTTTAAGGTAAGAAATACCCAAAAAATAAATTAAGAATATAAGAGAATTACGAACAATCCAAACTAATATTATAAATGCGAAAGTAACTCTGTCTGTCTGTCTGTCTTTCTGTCTGTCTGTCTGTCTGTCTTTGCTTCACGCCTAAACTACTGAACCGATTTGTGTGAAATTTGGTACAGACATAGTTTGGAACTTGAGAAAGGACATAGGATAGTTTTTATTACAAAAAATAAAATAAAAAATAAAATTTATTCCGGACATACAGCGCCATCTATTGGTCAAGAGTCGGCATCAATTCAGTACTGAAAATTCATCGGAAAAATGTAAATAAATAGTAAAAAGGTATGAAAAATATAATATAATACAACTTTTAGTACATAGAAAATGCTCTAACGGAGTATAGATAATTCTATTAGTACTATATGTCGAGTTGGTGATCGCGCAATGGTGTCGATCGTTACACGAGTTCGGTTCATATTATTGTTTTAATTCACTGAAAAAAGTAAATAAATAGTAAAAAGGTATGAAAAAAATAATATCAATATAATAAAACTTTTAGTACAAAGAAAATGCCCGAACGGAGTATAGATAAATAATCCGAGTTGTCACTATGCTCGATAGATGGCGTTGGGATCGAAATAGATCGCGCTATGGTTTCGTTACACGCATTTGGTTGGGTATCGGCCGAGCGCTTCGGTACTGTCGTGGAATTGTGGATTGGTGAGTATACATATCTTCATTTCAAACGCAGAGCTCATTATGTTGAGTTTTGAAGAGTTCCCTAGAATATTTTCCACATTTCGTTTTTGAAGAGATACCGCGAGATCGGGAACTATGTTGGTAAAACCAAAAATCTGCCGGAAGTCACTATTCCACGCGAACGAAGTCGCGGGCAAAAGCTAGTATATAATAAGTTTAATTATTTTCCTCAACAAAAAGGAAAATTAAAAGTAAGAGATCTTATTATTTATAAATATATACTATATTGTATACCAGATTATACATTACAAAAATAAAAAGTTATACACTGCAAAATATACAATGGGCGGCCTTGATCTCATTATCATATTACGACATCTTGAAACTGTACGTTTTGTATTATCCCCAAAATTATCTAGAGCCGCAAAATATTATTATTATTAACATGCTTAACATCCAATTCAATTATTTTTAATAGCTTTCCTATAAAAACAAAAGAAAATAAAGAGGAATAATTAATGGCGCGCCGACATCAAAGCGGACTAACCTGTCGACATGAAGACATTATAAATAATCCGCCCACGATAACTTTTATACAAATACACAATTTTCTAATGTTGCCAGGGAAATATACTTTGTTAATATCTAATATTCTTACCTAATTTTATTGGATTATTTATACAATCAAAATGAAGATAATATTCGCTATTTTCTATTATTTCATATTCGCTATTCTATTAAGAGTATAGGTCACTCGAAATAAATTATTTTAATTTGAAATTTCCAAGCATTATTCCGTGTGTTCCGTGATTCGCGCCCGGTTCGTCGGCTTGTCTGCCAGCTGACGACCCGACCGCGGTGCATGTGAGTGAGTATTTCCCGCGCCCCCGACGCATGGTAACAGGAGGAACACCCAGAAAGAAAGGTACTAATGAGGACTTCCGTCGGAACAAACAAAAGCCGACGAATAGTGTCCTGCACGTGTAGCGTGACGCTTTCTATTTCTCCGAAGAATAGACATAGCTTTTTCTATACAAAGTGACATTTCGTTTCTACATTTTTGACATCGCACCGTAGAAATCCTTCTACAATCTGTCATTTTGTCTTTCGTTTCTAACGATCTTTGTCTAGGTCTTTTTATATATATGTAGACAATTTCGGAAGAAAGTTTTCTATCCCAACTGTCAAAATTACCATCAGAAAAAATATCCTAACAAAACAAAGAATTCTGAGTCAAATTATGTAGAAGATGTGTAGAAGACTGAATTTCGTAAAAAGTGCAGTTGGCTCTTTCTATTTTGCTGCTGTTGTACACACGGCTACACATCAAGCTATACATTTCCAGTATAAGCTGACCTCACATTGTCCGGAAATCCTATACAATGCGAGATCAGCATAAACTGGAAATGTATAGCTTGATGTGTAGCCGTGTGTACTGTCTACACGGAACGTCATTTTTGTCTACTCTTCTGTCGACAAAATGGTGCTTATGCTACGCCTGCTGAATCCGCAACGGTTTGAGTTTCCCTAAACGTTGCCGAACTAAGATGTCTCTTTGGAAACCACTTCTGTAGACCCTTGAAAACACTCCTGTGAAGAAGTGGAAGTTTTAGAGAGACTATAAGAACACTACATAGCAGCAAAGACTCTCAGACATTCTTTTTTGTTTTCTTATAATGTAGCCTGGCTTAGAAATGAAAATACCCGTAGTTTACGAGTAGTTGTCTCTGGAAGAACAAGTAAGTATATTCCTGCATTTTCCTTATTAAAGAAAAATAACAAACGGGAAAAGATGCGGGAAAAAGCTAGGTTATAAACTTTGCAAACGTAATAACTTTGTCTTTGCACTGTGAGCGAAAATATTAAATGAATTTAATGAGATAAATAAAAATGTAAAAGATGCAATGTTATGAGTTTATGACTGTTATAAATGAGCAGTTAAATTAGGTATGTGCTAAGATTTACATGTTTGTTATTTTGTTCAAAATGATGTCTGGTGCAGTTCACTGTGCGTTTTATTTTTACATACGTTTGTATTTTGTCAGGTACGACTTTAAAGAACATGATTTTTAAGCTGTGAGATATGTCATTAAACAGGTTTTAAATAATGTCCAGACAAGACAAGTTGACAGGTTTGTTTGTAAAGCTGCTTCTTCGAGCAAGATTTCATAAAGATAAATAGAGATCTCAATGTGAATCCAGTTAATTAATTTGAATAATATAATTTATGTTCAGACTTATATTCACAAGCTCAACTAATATAACCTATCAAAAAGCAATAAATGTAACACAATTTCTAAAACAAATTATTCATAGACATCTCACCTAGATGCACGATACATAAAGTAAACAAACTCCGTTGCACCTCCATAAAATATATTATCTGTGGCGCATTAATAGTTCATCTGGAAACATGCCAGGTACCCTACTATATGCGACACAAATATGTCAAATAAATTATTATAATTGTGCACGTAATAAGTGTAAATCATATTTTTGTAACTAGACTTCGGGTCGGCGAATAATGAGGTATAAAGATCAAAAAGGTATTTGAGGAATAATAAATTATTTTTGCGCGTAGTTTATGCTTGGGCTTTTGATAATAATGGCCTGACTCACTTAATAGTTTTTTAAGACATTTTAGTTTTATCAAATGTCGATGAAAATAAAGTATGTCGACCACAAAACACATTAGCGTCAGACACTACGAAGATTAGTGGCGAATCAAGAATTCGGACACTCGACCTACGAACGGGTTTTAAAACGGGTTTTTAATAAATAAATAAATAACTAATTAAATAAATAAATAAAAATCAAAAGCAAAAAATGTTTTAAAGATAAAAATACCAATTAAAACAGGAGTGAATATACGTGTTAACATAGTTAAACATTTTTGAGCGCATGGGGAAACTTTTTCAACTTCGAGAATATTTTCAACAAAAGCATTTGGTATATGAAACCTACACGACAGATTCTTTTACAATAACATTATAGAGACTAAACGTTTGATATTATTTTAAGCATCGAGTTCAGTAAAAACATTACCCTCCTTCTGCGGCAGTCGGGTAAAAATAAAGTATGTAATTTATATTTAATCCCTTAATGCGTTTGACGTTTGATCAAAGACTTTGTTATCATTTCCGGAGCACAGCACTGGCTTGCCATAACCACGAAAATTTGATACCTCAATCTAAAACAACGCACCACATCAGACCGCAATCAAATCAAAACATAAAACCAATACATCCATTTTCCGCTGAATATACCGACGACCAAAATCCCAAAACGGTATTCAAATTCCGATATTCCGTTCGTTCGTTCCGATACATCGCTCGACAACCATTGGTAGCGATCCCATAGGATTTTTACCAAGCGTAGCACGAACTACGGAGCGTCGCTCGTAGCCGCAATATATTACCGCGAGTAGCCCGTAGTTTTAACACTTTCCGACTATTTGTCAGAAGCGTATGCGCTGAGCGCACGTACGTGCTGAAAAGAGAAAATACAATAGCCGTAGATATATTTAGTTACCTATTCCGCTTAACTATCCTTCAAGAGTTAACAAAACCAGACCAATGGCGGTGCCTCCATATTCATGAATAAGCTAATTAGAATATTTTGATAGGTGATTGATTTGTGTTATTTAACAATTACAGACTCTTGAAAGAAAAAACCCTGTAAGAAATCGACACTTGTGTCACCTCTCAACGAGACATCCTCAGAATGACGATTGACCAGCCGCAAACCAGAACACGACGTGCAGTGACCGTGCGCTGGACGCAGAGTGAGAGTTTTCCCTGCGTCCAACGCTCGGTGTGGCAACACGTCGTGTTCTGGTTTGCGACTGGTCAATCGTCATTCTGAGGATGCCTCGTTACTAAATATATCTGCGTCTATTGTAGTTTTTAATGGATTTCCGCAAAGTCACGCCTTAATCAATTAACTATCTTAAATAGTACAGGTTTATCCTGGTTTACAGGCTGTTACAGGCAGATATTATTGTGTTCTTTGTTTCCTCATGGAATAGAAAAAGACTAGGTGAATCCAAAGTCTGAAGAAATTACAAGTCGATTCTGCTCAGTCCGTAAATAAAAAGCAGCACTTACTGCTCTCCGGTTTGGATTAAGTAACACAACTGCTAAAATATAAAAACGAACAGTAACAATCGACATCGACATAAATACAATGGAGGTCCTATGTGAATAAATTCGACTCAAATTAAATCATCAAAAAATTATAATAGATTTTTTGTAAAGCTTTGAAATTGGTTTACTGAAACAACAATCGCATTTGATAAAATCACAGTTTATGAACCCGAAAATTTTTATACGAAAATACATTACAAACATAATCATAATAATTTATTTGCAAAGAATGTAGGTGGAATATTTATCAGCCGTGAACAGGCTGTTACAGGCAGATATTATTGTGTTCTTTGTTTCCTCATGGAATAGAAAAAGACTAGGTGAATCCAAAGTCTGAAGAAATTACAAGTCGATTCTGCTCAGTCCGTAAATAAAAAGCAGCACTTACTGCTCTCCGGTTTGGATTAAGTAACACAACTGCTAAAATATAAAAACGAACAGTAACAATCGACATCGACATAAATACAATGGAGGTCCTATGTGAATAAATTCGACTCAAATTAAATCATCAAAAAATTATAATAGATTTTTTGTAAAGCTTTGAAATTGGTTTACTGAAACAACAATCGCATTTGATAAAATCACAGTTTATGAACCCGAAAATTTTTATACGAAAATACATTACAAACATAATCATAATAATTTATTTGCAAAGAATGTAGGTGGAATATTTATCAGCCGTGAACAGACTTTACACATGACACTCTTCGGCGCGTTCCGAATTAATTCAAACCGCTCGTATATCACGCCAGTACGTCTCACGTCTTCGCGCGTTTCTCTGACCACATTACGTAATCGAGTAACATTCAAGCCATTTCTCGCCTCACATGCGCGACTTTCTTGAAGTGCCAGTTCTATCGGTTTTAAAGCAAGGAACAGATTTTTAGCACTTCACGCCAGAAAGCTGGCTAGCTAGAAAATTGTTGAAATGTACCCGCGGAGAAATCGGGCCAATAAGAGGTTCCATTCACTTGAAATGCTACAAGTGTCATCTGTCGTCTTTCACGTAAGTATTTTATTTTTAAAGGAACAGCCGGTCAATTCAGGTAAAAATCTCACCAAGAAAACTTAGTGAATTGGGCTTGAAGTCAGTTGTCAATAGTGTCAATTCCTAGCATCAGGTGGAGTGACAGCTTACTTCATCTTCTACATCGGCAGATTTTTAGCGCATCACGAGTTCTCACTGGCTAAAAAACAGATAATATTCGCGTGCTGAAATGTGACCGCAGCGGCAGCGTTCTCGTTCGCGTCGCGGTATTTTCCAACAAGTGTGATCTCAGCTTTAACTCGACTCGCATCGTATTCCATTCATGTATTTATTTGTTTACAAACTGTACTAACGATAGACCGGCAAGACGTATAGTATCCATGAAAAACTCGAAAGCATTACCCACTAGAAGACATTACCCGGCAGAATATAGGTAACGGCCATAAAATGTATCATTATTTTTACAGTTCTGTCTAAACTGTTCAGAGTTATTATTTCATCATGATTTCAGAGTTTGACGGTAAACTTGATGATTTTATTGCACGATAAAATAGTTTTCTTTTAATTTTATAGGTTATTGAGTTCATTTTGTAAAATCGCTCACTCGTCGTCTTGTTTTGTGAACGTAAATTGTAGCATAGTTGTAATACTATTAGTTCAGAAGCTTCTAATATCGTCAAACATGTTCGTTAGTAAAAGGAGTGAAGTTTCATTAAAAGTTCATGGTTTTTTGTCCTTTCGACAGTGTCAACCTAATTTTCGTAAACACAGCCTTTGTTATAGCTCGCCCTACATAATATTTAGAAATAGAAAAATTATTACGAAAGTAGGTAAATAAAACGTGATTCTAAATAATTTTACGACACATTATCCAGACTATCATAATAACGCGCACGACTGCACGTGTGAAGTGGCTTTACAAAAACAAACAAACATTTATCTCTTTTCTCTGTGGTCATTTCTTGTTTTTTTTTTTTGCCAGGCTGCCAGTTTTAAATTTGCCGAATTATAATCGTGTTTGCAAATAAATAAATCTGACTAATAAAAACTATTTGAACGTTAATAGAATAGCTTCCTTTTTCAAACTAAACACTACAATGCACTCACGATGCTACAGCAGTTTGATCATCATTTATTCTCTTGTCCTTACCCCATTTTTTTTTTATTTTCTTTGGTGTTACCCTACTCTTATAGCCAAAAAACTGCATTTTCCTCACTCCTCCGCATTCTATGCATGACAACCGATTTCTACAATTACTTTTCAGTCACCCGTGCCAATTTACTACACCCGGTGCAATTGCAGTTTGATATTCAGCTTAATATATCAAAGGTTAGGTTATAAATCCTTCTTCTTCAAAATTGAAGTGTCTCAGCACGTGTTTGGCGAGCATGAAACAATGCAGGCGCCAACACGGAAAATGCTGTCTTGGCAACTGGTGTTAAGTGCATGTAACTTTCACTTTCATGATTAAAGAGGGGTTAAAATAAGACTTCTACAGCATGTAACAAAAACCTTGTCCTACCGAAGAATACCAGAAATAAATTGAAAATAAAAAAAGTTTTTGCAATTTGAAATTCACATTTTTAGTACCAAGATTACCCCAATTTCATTGTAAATTAGCAAATTTTCTGCAGAGGTCATCCCGGCAGTTAGACGACGACCGCCGCCCGCGCCCCATAAACCGGTAAAATTGATAAAGAAAAGATTGAAAAAGAAAAAAAAACGGCGATTTTTTTTCTTTTTTCCAAAAAAAGAAATATAAATAACAACAGCCTCAAGCATCGGACAGGGTTTTTGTTACATGCTGTATAGCAGCGAACTACAATATTCATGGGACCAACTGAAAGAGGTGCAAAGGTACAGAGGAGGTTTGCTCATTTACAAGGAGGGTTAAAACTGTGTATGTATTTAGTTGTAAACACGAAATGAGTGAACACGCATCATCAATTCATCATCACTCCACAACTAAACATTACTGCAATTTCACACAGCTCAGCTCAATCACCAACCACTCTACATCCAACACCAGCCAATACACAGACATGAATCAAATAAAGAATAAAACCTAAAAACACGGGCAACAATTATTCCACCATTTTTCTTTTTCAGGCCACAGTTGTCGGTCAACATGTCGTATGCGTTAGCCCATAAATTGTTCTGCGAGCGGAGAGCACTCACCGAGACCAACCCTAACAGGAAACGGTCAAGTGCGAAACGACCGCCATAAACATTCGGCCAGGCTTAATTGAGATTAGTATAGAGAGGTGTGAATGTGACGCCTACACTCCGGATTAGTTTTAGGGAAAAGGGAAACATGAAATAATCAAGTGCTCATCAAACCACCGACATTTATTGCTCTTTGCACTTTTACTCAGCCCTTTATTTATTTATCTAAGCGTAATATATTTCTCCGTTCCAACGCTATAGGCTCTTACATACTGGGGCGATTCGTCGCAAGACGCGACGCCGCCGCATTGTTCGCCGTGAAGTTTTCTCAGAAATTATTTTGTTAACATTCGCGTCGCGCGGTGAATTGCGCCAGTATGTAAGAGCCTTAAAGGGATTAGAGCAACGAACACAAAAGGCTTTACATTGAAACTCACTATTGTTCGTGAAATAAATGAGTTTGAAAAATTGAAAATCGTACAACGCAACACGGGCAAACATAATAATCGGAACGATTCATAACTCGAGCAAAACGCTGGCCGCAATCTCTGTAAAAAGTAAAATAAAAAAATAAACGTAAAAAGTCGTTGAAACCGCCTCGGTTCTCCAGATTCAAAAGTGGAACGTTGCGGGGGGATGTTGCGTGCCAGTTCCACTCGACAATGGCCCTCGAGTGTACCATCGATGTAGTATACGAGCGCTTTTTACTCGTTTCAAATTATTTTTGAACTCCCTTCAATCGATTTTTAATTTAAACTCGAGAAGAGTGTCTTTGTGTTTGAATTGTGTACCGAAATGAAAATGCATTAAGTAATATTGTGTTACTGAATTGCTTTTGGCAACAACCGCTCCCAATTTAGAATAAGAATAGAAAAAAAAAGAACGCAGTTTTAATTCGGGTCTTAATATAAATTGTTTCCGGAAATTGTTGATTGTCCCAAAACAACTGTAGGCCCATAAAAACGATTACAAACATAAATAAACGCCATCAAAGTCTAAATACGTCACAAAACTAACGAACACAGTATTTACCAGCCCTGTGTACACAATACTGCCTCAAAGGCGAAGACGTCTCGCTCGATTTATTTTTCATCAAACGATGTTTATTTTCTGTTGATAGAAGAATAATAATCGTTGGAAAAACACTGGCGTTTTGCGAAATGAATATTTTCATACAATTGCAGTTGAAAGTGGGAGACTAATTAGCATTTACGTTATAGTACCTATTTTAGTAATTGAAGCTGTTACACAAATGAGGTGGCGCGTTTGAGGTGGTTATAGCTAAGTTTAATTTGTGTGAGGTTGTTGACCTGAAATAATCCGTTTTGGACTGGTTTTCAAATCATTTGATTTTAGTGCTAAATTCTCTTAAAGTTTGGGAGTGGATTTAAATGTGGTGAGCTGTCATTGCACCTGCCGACCTATTCTGTATAAATCTCACCGTGAAAACTTATGTGAAGTGAGCTGTCAAAACCTGTCATTAGATGGAATGACATCTCACTTCACCTAAGTTTTGATACTGAGATTTTTACAGAATAGGTCTTACCAAAAACGGCATATAGTGTCGTGTAAATGGAATTCCTACACGATGGCAAGTTATGAAACCAATTAGAGCCGATTATAGCCCCTACGACTCAATTGATGGCCTCTCGAGGCTATCCAAGAGGACTTGTGTTCTAAAACCACTCAGCTGATCACATTTGTTTGTTACGCTTAGCTTTCACGCTAAAATGGCTGAACGGATTTGGATGAAATTTAGCACATGGGTAAACCATGACCTGGAATAGGACATAGTATCCTTTTGATCCCGATATTCCCACGGGATCAAGACTTGCGCGGAGGAAACCGCGGGGCACAGCTAGTTCGTTATAAACTACTCTACTAGAATCAATTTAAAGTCTTCGGTATAATAAATTATATTTAGAGGCGTTCCGTATTGAAATCAATACAAGTTTGATTCGCCTGTCAAACTTTCTGAAGTCTATTCACTTGAAGTCTGCTACTGACAGCTGATTAGGATAGGAATACACTTGGCGGATATGGAACGGGATCTTTTATATTTTTGCTTTTATTATCAGGTTTAAAAAAATATATATACTTTTGTTTTTTTTTGGGGAATATTTTGGATTTATATTTTTATTCCTGAAAAATATTTTAAAATAACTTTTTTAAATTAAGCAGGAATCTTAATTAGGAGTGTATTTGTAAAATGCTTAACAAACACTTATATTTTGTATTTAATTTACTTCAATTAAATCAGGCGTGCTACCTGCTTTTAAACTGCACATAGGTTTTGCATAATAAAATTTACTTCAGACAATTATGTAACTATTAAAATTAGCATAAATACCCAGTAAATAGCACTCAGAAAAGTCCAAACCACCTGCAAATTATGCACAACTAGCTGCGCCCCGCGGTTTCACCCGCATAATTCTTGATCCCGTAGGCATAACAGGATAAAAAGTATCCTACGTCCTAACTCAGTTCATGGTCTACCCACGTGCCAAATTTCATCCAAATCCGTTCAGCCGTTTTAGCGTGAAAGCGTAACACACAAAAAACTCACTTTCGCATTTATAATAACTCGCAAAAAACAGATTTGTTTTAAACAAAATGAAAGCCAATAAAATTTAAACATTATAATGTATAGGTATTACCTATCTATACTTTTCACATACAACCCGAATATTGCGCGTAAAATTTTATGACGTAAACAGAAGGCGTCTGTTTGCGTTTCATTTCCGCATCAACATAAACGGAAAATACCTATTACTGTTAAAGGGAAACTGCGACATACATTCGTGTATACTAGGGTTTATGTACAGTCACGAGCATAAATACCTTCCACTAAGGTACTAAAATTAATACACATCACGCTTGTATTTCCCTGAAGGGTTAGGCAGAGGTGTCCCTTTAGTACACCCCAGCAGGCGTAGCATGGCGCTTTTTATCTCTACGAAGAATAGACATAGCTTTTTCTATACAAATTGACAGTTCGTTTCTTCATTTTTGACATCCACCGTAGAAATCTTTCTACAATCTGTAATTTTGTCTTTCATTTCTAACGATCTTTGTCTAGGTCTTTTTATACGTAGACTATTTCGGAAGAAAGTTTTCTATCCTTACTGTCAAAATCACATTGACAACCGATAAATCCTAGGATAAAACAAAGAATTCTGAGTCGAATTATGTAAAAGAGTGAATTTCGTAAAAAGTGCAGTTGACTCTTTCTATTTTGCTGCCGTCTCGTACTGTCTACTGTCTACAAGAAACGTCATTTTTGTCTACTCTTCCGTCGACAAAACGGTGCCCATGCTACGCCTGCTGCTATATTTAAGTTCCATATAATGGGGGGCCAGCCTATTGCCATCAACCAGACACAGATCCCTCCGGGCTGCCACTGACAAATTCCTGATGGAAAAACCCAATAACACTTTTCCTGACTTGGGAATCGAACCCAGGACCTCATGCTCAGTAGTATCGCTTCCGACCACTAGACCAAACGAGACCCACTAAACCAATTTTCTCTTAAAGTATAGATATTTTTTTAATAATATAAACATACATATTATGAAATAAGTCTTTTTATGAATTGTGAATTATTATTTTGAATTGTATAATAATATACATAACATAACATAATCAGCCTATAATGTTCCCACTGCTGGGACACAGGCATCCTCTCTGTGAGAGGGAGTGGGCCGTAATCCACCACGCGGGCCCAGTGCGGGTTGGTAGATGTCACATGTCTTCGAATTTTTGGATCTAAGACATGCCGGTTTCCTCACGATGTTTTTCTTCACCGTTTTGAGAGCAGTGGTGATGAAATTATTTACACAAAGTAAGGCGCCTGTCGGGGTTCGAGAACCTGCGACCTACAACTCGTAAGTCGCGGCCGTTACCACTGGGCCAGCACTGCTCCCATACCACTGCTCATAATAATATACTCTGTAGTGAATTGTAATTTAAATGCAATGTTGGTGATTATTATAATTTACTAGCTTCCGCCCGCGGCTTCGCCCGCGTGGTATGTCTGTAAAAAGTAGGAGGTAGATGGCATCCCGGAGACGGACATAGCCGTCCCCGGGATGCCATCTATCTCCTTGCCAAATTTTATCGAAATCGGTCTAGCCGTTCACGCGTGATGGCGTGACCAAGGGAAACAGGGATTTATTACACAATGTATTTTGTTATGAAATAAATGACTCATGACTTCACAAAGTTCACAGTTATTTCACGAGAAAATCGCTTTTGAATTTAACGTAACTGTAAGCTATGCTCGTAACTGTACTTTCGATGCTCGTAAAAGATACGCGCCTAGTAAAAGAAAGCTGCGAACAACTGAGAGAATAAAACTGTGATGTCTGAATTATTTATTTCACTTTTTTTTCTGTTTAGGGAAGTCGTATGAATTGATTTACAAAATTCCCAGAAATTCTCGGTAGTAACCCAGAGACTGAGATGTGTCCGGTTGATGGCTATACGCTGGCCCTAATGTCCCTATTAGACGGGACTGTACCCAAAACGAGTAATTCGTCAACTCGTCCTACATACCCACGGCCCATTTAGGACGTTTGATATTTTGCAAGTCGTCCTAAATGGGCCGTACGCATGTAGGAAGAGTTCGCGGATTACTCCCCAAAATTGGCGAATTATGGGTGTACTATACATACATGTATACTCTTTACCTTCCAAAATGGAACATTTTTTGCATTATGCTCACGTAGGCAAAGTCAAATCATTTATTTAAAGTAGGCAATTAAAACACATTTTTAAACGTCAAAATTTACAAGAATATAGAATTCATTCAAGGCGCCTCTTCCAAAAGGTATTTTCGTATGGAGAAGAATGGGCAAGCAACTCCATACTAAGTCTTAGAGATCTCGCGCACTAGAGGGCCACGACCTCTACCAGTAGTCGCACCGACCAATTGGCCGTTTTGCAACCAAGTACGCGATCGGTAAATATGTGAGCACCATGTATCTGGTAATTAGTTTATTAATTATTGCTCCATTTATAATTCTTTTTACCTTTTGTGGTACAGTAATCTTATTGTAGGTGCATCGTCTTCACATATAATTATATAATTGATGTATACAAAATATTGTAAAACATTTTTAAAAAGAGCAACGGTGGAGTTTCTTGCCCATTCTTCTCCACACGAAAACTACCTTTTGGAAGGGGCAACTAGAATCAATTCTATTTCTTTGTTTTGACGTTCAAAAGTGCCATATATGTGCCTATTTGAAATAAATTATTTGACTTTGACTTTGTTTATATTGTTTACCTGGTCAGTGCGACCACGACCGTGGTCGTGGCCGTCTAGTGCGCGAGAATCTTTAATAAGCACACCAATATCAATGGTCTGATTATACTGTTTTATATAAAACTAGCTGATGCCCGCGTCGATGTCGGTCATTATATACTAAAACCTTCATCGAGAACCACTCTATCCATTGGTGAAAACAGCATGAAAATCGGTGCAGTAGTTATTGAGTTTATCGCGAATAGAACGACAGATAGACGCGGCGGAGGACTTTGTTTTATAATATATACTACTACTACCTTTATTATTATTATTATATATACTACCTTTTGGAAGGGGCAACTAGAATCAGTTCTATTTCTATGTATTTGACGTTCAAAAGTGCCTTTAATGTGCCTACTTGAAATAAATTATTTGACTTTGACTTAATATGTAAGGATGTAGGTACACACGGCTACACATCAAGCTATACATTTCCAGTTTATGCTGATCTCGCATTGTATAGAATTTCCGTACAATACGAGATCAGCTTATACTGGAAATGTATAGCTTGATGTGTAGCTGTGTGTACGCACATCATTCTACCTTTCCATATTAACTAGCTGTTGGTCTTTACTCGAAGTTCTTCAAAGACACGAAAGCAGAAAAAACAAACTCATTCACATTTACAACTTTGTAGCCAAGTACCTACGTATAGCAGGTGATCCTTTAATTTAATGCTGCGTCGTGCAGCGCGAATGTAATTAGTCACAAGTGTCAGACACTCCCGCTGCAACTTGTGTCGTAGATTAAACGCAGCTTTGTGCTAATTAGTGTTCCTATTTACGTTTTAAGTGTGAACTGGGATATTTACGTGTTTTTGACTACAGCGCCTTATTCTAATTGCCTAGAATTTGTTCCGCCAGAGATGTGCTATGCTACGTTCATAGAGTATATCTCTATGGCTGCGTTTGATATCCACCAATCATATTCATTGGTCCAATATTGGTCCACATAGCCAATGAATATGATTGGTCCACATCTCTGGTGGGAGGACAGAAATTATTCAGACCTTGCTTAATTAATAAAACTATTTGTTTTCCTACTATTCTAATAACTATTATTGCTTCGACTCGAAAATATAAGTAGGTACCGATAAAAATATAGGCGTAGCAATGTCTCGCGAAGGACAACGAGAAATATTAGGAGTTGCTGGTCAACCTTCAGTAATTGAAAAGGCACCAAAAGTAGAAGAATTTCTACGAAGGGTAGCGAATCCTACGTAGCGTAGCAATGCCTACGTAGCCATTGCGTAGGCTCGTAGCTAAGCGTGGGCTCGTAGCGTTGGCTCGTAGCGTGGGCTCGTAGCGTTCGTAGTCTATTTGGCGTAGCAGCATTTTGTCTACGATGCTACGCTTTAGAACACTGCACTCTACTTAGATTTAATTTGTCTGGTTGAACTTTAATCAGAAGGTCAATAAAACGTTCACATTCAAGTCACAATTTGTCAAACCTGTCAAAATGTTAGTAAATTGATTGTATTTTTGACAGATTACGAAAGCAATGCGAATGCGAACGTTATTAAAAATTACGGGAATGGCCGTTTTGGTTGAGATAAAATGGGCTACATTTTCGCTTACAAAGCCATCAATATCATCAACAAAAATCAAAGAAAAATAAGAACCCACAACACTGTAAATTCGCTCCACGACACTATCACAGTATGGATAAACAAGTAAATCGAGTAACAGTCGAAAGTGTCACTAGATTACCTCGTGCAAGCGGCGCTCGACGTACTAATTAATGCAGTTAGCTCCTTTTAGCTCTCACACTCGATAGTCACTTGTTTGCTTCACGTCAACATCGTCACCGTCACCACAAAATGTACTGTGCCGTCACCTGGTAAATGCGTTAAACGTTCTTTCGTTAGGTTTTTTTATATTTAAAGGACTAAAGTGTAGCCTGAAGTTATAACATACAAAATGAAGTATTAGAAAAAACTAACTCATATTAGTTGAGTTTGTTTGTATCGCTTTCACGCTAAAACGGCTGGACAGATTTAGATGAAATTTGGCACATGGATAGACCATGACCTGAAATAGGACATAGGATACTTTTTATCCTGATATTCCTACGGGATCGAGGCTTACGCGGGTGAAACCGCCGGGCGCAGTTAGTCATCTTATACATTGCAAGGTGTGAAGCCGGCCGTAGCTATTAGACGCAATCCCTTGTCTTGGATTCCGACGGTTGGTTAGCTAATAATGCGAGTGCGGGCCGCAGTGCAACCGCTGCGTAATTAGAACGTATACAAGGCGGTGTGGATACCAATCTCTTGTGTACGTTGTGGGTTTGTGGCCCGCAATGTACACACGACTATACATCAAGCTATACATTTCCAGTATAAGTTGACCTCGCATTGTACGGAAATCCTATACAATGCGGGATCAGCATAAACTGGAAATGTATAGCTTGATGTGTAGCCGTGTGTACAACGAAATTGGTATTGTTTGGATATGGTCAAATGAAAGCAGTTGTTTGCTTCTAATAATGAAAAAGAAAGAAAACTACGTTTATTTGCTACAGAAACATCATCGTATAAAAAGACTAGCTTCCGCCCGCGGCTTCACTCGCGTGGTATGTGGATAAAAGTAGCCTATGTCCCCAGGATGTCATCTATCTCCTTGCCAAATTTTTTCGACATCCGTTCAGTGGTTTAGGCGTGAAAAGGTACAGGCACAGATACAGACAGACAGAGTTACTTTCGAATTTATAATATAAGTATGGATAATTAACTGGAATAATAAAGACAAAATAAAATACATCTATAGGTAATCAATGAAAAATCAATTTCTTTGATTACGATGTTGGACAGTCTTAAAAAAAAAAAACCGAATGAAAAGCTACCATACTAAAGCACATCAGAAACAGAAAATTCATTACTTTATTCGTTGTAGAATTTTTTGAGGTCCAAATAATCCTTTTGTTATTCTGTAATTAACATAAAATACAAGGGGTATCGTATTACCCAGTTACTGGGTTGTGGAGGTCCGATAGGCAGTCACTCCATGTAAAATACTGGTATTCAGTTGCATCCGGTTACACTGGAAGCCGACCCGAATTAACATAAAACACAATGTTCAATTCAATAGTACAGCCTTGAAGGCACAAATTACCTTAATCAACGGTTGTACAGCGCCTTAATGAAGTCGGAAACACACAGAGAGTGCGGAATGAGCAGCTACGAGGCGGCCCAAGATTCGCACAATTACACTAATTTTCAACAAATTGCGAGTTCCGAATATTGAAGAAAATGAGCCTAAGATTCCCGAAGCTTCCCGTACCTTCACGAAGTTACCCGAAACAGCCATCTTCCATCCGAAACAAACACTTAAACAAACACATTTTGCGATTGCCTCTCCAAACTTGGGATTGGCAGACAATTTTAATATATTAACAGAGGTAGATGGATTGATAAATATTTATTAGATGTTAACAGGCTGCGATGCTTTTACGTTGTCGTTTTCTTTTTTTCTGATGCCGAAGGGGTGGAAAGTTCTGTTGATAAGAGGTTAGACGGCAGGTAATCAGTTTAAAAGACCCTGAAGTGACATTCTGTCAGCGACAACGATGATGGAAAAATCAAAAATGTATGGGACTGACATATATATACCTAGCCTTTTTCCCAACTATGTTGAGGTCGGCTTCCAGTCTAACCAGATGCAGCTGAATACCAGTATTTTACATGGAGCGACTGCCTATCTGACCTCCACAACCCAGTAACTGGGTAATACGATACCCCTTGGTAAGACTGGTGGTCACTTTCAGCATTCTAACGACCCGTAACGACTGTCAAAGATCCACAAAGACAGCCAGGACGGCTGACAACGGCTTAACGTGCTTTCCGAGGCACGGAAGAGTCTCGGTATTTAAAGATGGCCACCCATCCACGGACCATCCCAGGCAAGCGTAGCTTAACCTCATAGATCGACCCGTGCGGGTTATTACTTGGCTGTTTAAATATTTATATAAGATCAAGTGTGCAAAAAAATCTACAACGCAAAAGCAATAGAGTTTCCATACCAAATCGAAATGAAGAATCGAATAATAAAAATGGCAAAAACAATCCGAAGATATTTCAAGCGAAGCCGTCTACATAATATCGAGAGGGCTCATTTCCATGCAAAACTCAGTCAGACATATTTGATTTTCCATAGAACGATAGATTTTCCACGTGTAAGGAATAAAGGCGAAACATTTCAGAATAAAGCTTCTTATAAATCATACAAAAGCTCACAGGCTGTTTGAAAATGTTTAAAAGTACCTACATTCCCGTCATTATACGCTACGGTTTTCTAGAAGAGCGGTGGCCGCCACATGACGCCCGCATTGATGGCTGTCATGAAAATGATGGCAGCGGGGTTTGACTTTACGGTGTGAAAAATCGCTATCAACTTAGGTACTGCCATAAATAAAAATCATTTCAGTGCCGAAATTCGTCGGTAAATTACGGACGCTATGTGGCGGCCACCGCAGGAAACCGTAGCTTTACATTACACACTTTAGAAGACTGGAAGACGTTTTTCGGAGCAAAATGTACAGCAAGGTACGTTTCGTTCGTACCTTTCGTCAAAATGAGTTCAGTAGTTAAGCATTTTAAAAATAAAAAATACCTGCCTTTATAATGTAATATAGGGCAGATTTTTCAATTCTCAGATATAATTTATCTGAGGAATAAATATATGACAGTGTCAAACTGTCATATATTTATTCCTCCGAATTTAAACCGTCCTATTTATTATTTCATTAAACTTGTTTTTTTTCTCTAGAGCCGATCACTAAAGAAAAAGAAAACAAGTAGGTTGTTTATACTTTAATAAAAAAATGCAGCTCTAGGGAAAGCTGAATTATATTTTAATGAGCAATCAATTTTTAAGTACTTACTCTAACAAGTTGATATTTGATATTCTTTCTATACATTTAAAACGTAGGCAGAGGATTTTACGAGTAATTAGGGATTTAAATACCGTTGGTTCCATTAAGACTTGTGTATCTTTAGGTAAAGCTGTGCAAGTATCTTTTGTCGTGTGGTCAATATCGGAACTAACCCGGCCATCAATACATTTTAAGTTGTAAGTGTGCTCTGTAAGTGCATTGAATAATTATTTCATGAAATCATGACATTTGGGACTTTCATAAACTCAGAGAGTTGTATTGCTGATTCTAATGTTTATAATTCTGTAAACCCATATTTGTCACGGGCGCAAATAATATTTAGATCAACATACAACCTAACACTGACCTGCAAATTGCAAAAAACGTAAGATTTGAATTTCGCGGGCTAGCTTAGCGCATCCCCCTCAACGAAACAATTTCACAAATGTTTACCATCAACGCCCCCATGTCAAAGTCATTCTAGCACCAAAAGATCCTTAGCCAGTTTCCATAGTAACGATGAATCTTTCCATCAAGTAGACACTTCTAAGATGGGGTGCCGAAAGAGTCTCCTTGCGTTGTTCCGTACCCTTAGCGATCACCCCTGATTTATCATTTACTAAATATTCTGACTGGTACATCTTTTTAAAAGTATGACTTATTTTTAATCAAGCTTGTCACCAGGAGGATAAAATAAGAGTGACTAATGCTTATTTTCTAAGATTCTCGATAAACTCTCTCACTAAACAAGCTTCGCTCGCTCAAGTGTTTTCATTTACCGCGCGAACAAACGCTTACTCGATCAGAACGAAGTGAAAACGCAGATTTACATGCATTTTATATTATTTATTTATTAAAATTTTATGCACAAGTAAAAAAATACTAGACAAAGGCGGACTTAATGCCTGAGGCATTTTCTACCAGTAAACCTTAGGGTGATGCAGAGACAGACATGGCAGGTGCAGACATGGCAGGTGCAACATACGTTATACCGTATACTCGTAAAAGAAGAAATAGTAATACTTAATACATACATATAAACTTTGTCAGGAGAAATAACGAAATAATATTATAAATATTATTTTAAACGTTATGTTATCAAGGTTATCAATAAATCCAGGTTACAGTTAACTGTAACGTGACGTTAGCAGTCGATAAAGGTCATGCAGTCATGTATTCATTAATCATATATACATAAACTCACGCTTTGTTACCATAGAGGTAGGCAGAAAATACAGAATGCCACCTGCTACGATCCTTACATACTCCTTTTGCTTCGTTAACGTTCATTTATCTGAGGGCCTAGATAAGTGACAATCGCTTCGAAAGCGTTTCGTATTTCTACAACGACTTTCAACAAGATTGACATAAGCTTTTAGATAGCTAATGTCAGTCCTATACATTTTCACCTTTTCCATCATCATTATCGCTGATAGAATGTCACTTTGTCTAGGACCTCAGCAGGCGTAGCATGAGCACCGTTTTGTCGACGGAAGAGTAGACAAAAATGACGTTTCCTGTAGACAGTAGACAGTACGAGACGGCAGCAAAATAGAAAGAGTCAACTGCACTTTTTACGAAATTCACTCTTTTACATAATTCGACTCAGAATTCTTCGTTTTATCATAGGATTTATCGGTTGTCAGTGTGATTTTGACAGTAAGGATAGAAAACTTTCTTCCGAAATAGTCTACATATAAAAAGACCTAGACAAAGATCGTTAGAAATGAAAGACAAAATGACAGATTGTAGAAAGATTTCTACGGTGGATGTCAAAAATGAAGAAACGAACTGTCACTTTGTATAGAAAAAGCTATGTCTATTCTTCGTAGAGATAGAAAGCGCCATGCTATGCCTGCTGGTCATACACGCACGCCGGTTGCGAGTACTACGTACCTGACCTTTCCGAAGAACATCACAAATACGGTCACTATATATGTATGTTCTCCTAGGGCACCCCTGCCGGCGTTTCGACTTACCTCTGCCTTGTAAATACCTTTTGTAAGTCACCTATCATTCCTCCTCTCAACATGACCAACCGAAACTTACATAGTTGGAAAAACAATTGTCTGAATGGAAAAATCTGCCGTAATGAGCGGTCAAACATACACAATGTATGGTTGATCGCCTATTACGGCTTGCGCACTGTAAGTATCACATACGATCGGCTACTTACATAGGTACTTACTGTGCGTATTAGAAACTATTATTTTTTATAAAGAAACCCGAAAAAAAATCTCCTTCTTTAATCTTCTTCTTCTGAAATCTTCTTCTTTTTTATTATGTTTAAATGTAGGTACAGTCAGCATAAAAAAATATGAACATAGACAAGAATTCATTTGATTGTCTACAATTTGTTTTCCATAATACTGTATCAATGTGTAGTTACAATTAAGTATTTATTTTATCTTATTACCACAAAACGTCTTACGTCAAACTCCATACATACATTTAAGGTCGCTGCACACAGCGGGCGCGGCGCGGCGTGACCGGACGGCGACGCGACGCTGAGCAGTTGCAATGTACTAGTTATTATGGACGAAGTCACACAGAGCCGCCGCGCTCGACGCGACGCTAACCGTCGCGCCACGCCGGCGTCGCGTCGAGCGCGAATACTAATCCGACGCGGCGGGGCGCGGCGCGACGGGACGTTTTTGATTTATTTCATGCCCCCATTTCCATTGTTTTTCTTAGGTAGCGCAAATAAGAGCAAGAGCGTTTCCACGTCTGAATCGCTAAAGATCTTTTTGATCGCGTCGTGAAACGTTCGGCGTGAATGGGCGCGGCGGGACGTGATCGCGCCCGCAGTGTGAACGCTGCCGTCGCGCCAGCGCCGCGTCGCCGCCCGGTCACGCCGCGCCCCGCCACGCCACGCCCGCTGTGTGCAGAGACCTTTAATGTCGTGTTTAGGCTAAACAACTGATAACCACGGTTTTGTGGTAATACTATGGCCAATGTTTAATATGTTTTGTGGCTACACATTGAGACTTATGGAACAAAGATTGTAGACAATTAAATTAATTCTTGTCGATGTAGGTACATAAATCTTTTTGAGGCTGACTGTACCGTTTCCTATAACTAAACGATGGTTCTTATAAAGATTAGATGTAGGTACAACCGCGGTCATTTGCGGTGATTCACTTTTACCCTTATGCCCTTAGTAATAAGTTTGAAAGTGGTTCACCGCTTGTGTCCGCGATGGTTCGTACGTTAAAATAATATCAGTTTTCACCAAATTTCATTTATTTCAACAACCCTTTGTGTTTATAACATGATGTCGAGATAACAGCGTATTTGTGGCTGTTCAGTAGCTAAGTCTTAACTATTCACGAAGATACTTAGCTTTGATCAAGAGTTCAGTAGTGAGCCCTTGGGGCTAATCAGGGCAGTCAACAAGTTGATTATAAACTATACAATGTATTGTACCCGTAGTATGGTTGTGTGAAAGTTTCAAAGATTAAGAGAGGTCCATCTTTGATCATGATACATTTTACAGTTTATAAGATATTAGAAAGAAAGAAAATACGTTAAATTACGGCAAACATGACGCTAAGAAACGACAAATACACGAAAAATAACAAATTGGGGGAAAATATGCGTCACATTCACGCAAAACGGCCATCGCTCACAGCATGCAAGACAGAGCCCCAGCGCTGGTTTTTAGTGACAGCCGGCGTTGACGTGATGACGTCAATCAGTGCAGCATATAATAAATTAAAGCAAATGATAAAATACTTACCAACCCTCTTGATATAGCAGAGGCTTTTAACAATTATTTTGCGGATCAAGTCAAATCAATTAGTAGTTCAAATAATAATAATAAATTACCAATAAATACAATAAATTCGTCCATGTTTATGAAACCTACAATACCACAAGATATTCATAAAATTATCATGTCTTTAAAGAATACTCCCAGCACTGGATATGATGGTATTAGCACAAAAATAATTAAAACAGTATCTACAATAATTGCACCAGTCCTTAGTCACCTGATCAATATGTGCATCTTGCATGGTGTTTTTCCAAAAGAATTAAAAATTAGTATCATAAAACCGCTTTTCAAAAAAGATAATAAAGGCAACATGTCTTCCTATAGACCTATAGCACTGATACCTATTTTGTCAAAAATATTTGAAAGAGTAATATACAATCAAATCAATTCATATTTTGAGAAAAATAAATTATTTGTCGATAGCCAAAAGGGCTTCCGGAAAAATAAGTCCATTGACATGGCAATCTATGATTTTTTAAAACTCGTTAGCAACAGAGTAGATAAAAGAAAACCGGCTCTGGCTCTATATATGGACATGTCGAAAGCCTTTGACCGCGTAGACCATAGAATATTAATTAATAAACTTGACGCATACGGGATTAGAGGTAACATATCAAATTTAATTAAATCATACCTACAAGATAGACAGCAAATAACAGTTATTAATAGAATATGTAAAAAACATGAAACAACATTTAAATCTAGCCCGAGAACAGTGATGTATGGAGTTCCACAAGGTAGCATACTTGGACCTCTCCTATTTATAATATATATAAATGACTTTCCAAAAGCATCAACCTATCCCATGACAATGTTTGCAGATGACAGCACTCTACTTTTCAACAGTGACCAATTAGATACATTAGAATCAGACATTAACTCTAACATAAAATCAGTTATAAATTGGCTAGAGAATAATAATTTGGTAATAAATTTAGATAAGACAGTAATAATGAAATTTCAACAAACAGTAAATCAAAATTTAAATTTAGATATAAGATATAATAATAAAAGGATTGATGAGACGAATGTGACAAAATTTCTGGGATTAAATATTGAAAGCACATTAAAATGGAATACCCAGATTGACAAAGTATGTAGTAAAGTAAACCAATTTTCTCATGCGCTGCGTATGCTAAGTAAAACGGCCAATCAAAACACCGTACTAACTGCATATCATGGTCTAGTAGCCTCAACATTAAGATATGGCATTATGTTTTGGGGAAACGCCTCGGGTAAAGATATGGTGTTTAAGTGTCAGAAAAGGTGTATTAGAGCGATCTGTAACCTGCAAACCACTGACAGCTGTAAACAATATTTTAAAAGTATGAAAATTTTAACAGTGCCGTCATTGTACATATACCAGACATCTATGTTCGTCAAAAATAATATGTATAAATTTGACCGAGTAGGTAGTCAGCGTCGAGCTGACCGGCTACAAACTGTTGGATCTAAAACTGCTTTATACAAGAACAGTATTTTCATAATGGCTCCAAAATTATACAATAAATTGCCAAAATGTATCAGAAGTGAGGAAAATGTCAGCCATTTTAAGAAAAAGTTGTTCCTGTTTTTAGTTGAAAAGACGTATTACTCGATTGAAGACTATTTAAATGACAAATTATGACTAAATTTAATTTTCTTTGACATTCTTAATAATTAAAAATATAATTCAATTACTTTATTTTATGCGGCTCATGACATTTTTCAATTGCTTCATTTCTTTTATCCTAGACTTTATTCATTATGTTAGTAAAAATAACCTGCTTACTAATATTATATTTGTATGCCGATTATTGGCCGAACATACAGATCAGCTAAAATGTATAAATAACATCTTTTTGTACTTATGTTCACAAATAAAGATTTGATTTGATTTGATTTGATTTGATTTGATTTGATTTGAATAATATAACAACAAAAAAAAAAAAAAAGAAATAATAAATATAAAATACGTACCTACTGCTTTTTAAGCCTACCATATTAAGTACCTACTAGCTTAAGAAATTTTCACACGGGAAAGCGTGGATAAAAATATCTTATGTCCTAACCAAGGTCATGGTCTATCCGTGTGCCAAGTTTTATCCAAATTGTGAAAAGTTACTATCACAGAGTATGGGTTTAAATAATATGCGAAATGTTTAAGTTTTCTATATTTCTCAGAATAAGCCAATCAGGAATTTTCAAACATACTTTGCAATAGGCGAACTTCAAGAAATCTTTTATTCCCAAAAATGGTAAGGAAGTAACTAAACCAATTTATTCGCAATTACCAAAGACCAGCGCCCTGTATAACAAAAGTTACAAGTCTACACGTTCACAAGTTACCTAGAATGTAAATTAATTTTTCGTTAAATTCATAGCTCATCTCCATATTCATAATCAGCCTTAATGTTCCCACTGCTGGGAAACGGGCATCAGGTCATCTTTTGACCACATTTAAAATAAAGAAAATCGACTTTAAAAATTGATTACGGTACTAAGCACGGCACTTGTAAACTTGTAAGACGGAATAGAGAGTCGCCTGACACTCTCAGGATTTGTTATGATTTTCTACATGTTGTAAAAAAATGTTGATAAACAAAGTCATGAATAAAAGTGTATGTACTTGTGAACTAAATTATGACACTTGTAACAAGTAATTTAGGTACACGTGTAGTTTTTTTATAATAATGACATTTTTACAGGAAAAATGCTTGTAATACAAGGCTTATAACTTTTGATAAACAGGGTACTGCTGCCAAAGAACGCATGACCGAAAGATACGTCAAGACAAAATTCGCAGACTAATAATAAAAGAAAGAAAATCTCCTACAAAATACCGGGACGTTTTCTTCGGCCGACGAGCCGTCAAAAGAATAAATTACTTGATTACATTCCATTAGGTTGTCGACTTTTTTACGGCTTGTTTAGCCTATCATGTTTTATCGCCGCGTTAAAACATTGCTGATAGGCTTATTTAATAGGTTTAAAGATATAGTAAAAAAATGGAAGAATTTATTTTTTTAGGGTCCAATATTTACCAAAACTTAGCAATGGTTAAGTGCTATGCCAGGCACAACATTGCTACACTTGTCTCTAGAGTGCTACGCATATTTGTATAGTGCTACATCAATCAATACCGAACTACGCCAGTTTCTAGAGTCCTACGCATATTACTATAGTGCTACGTAAATCAATTCAGACTACGCCAGTCACTTCAGTGCTACATCAGTCACTACCGAGCTACTCCAGTTTCTAGAATGCTGCGCATATTACCATAGTGGTACGCCATTCAATTCAGGCCAGGGCACATATGGCGGTGCGTTAATTTAGTAAAAATCGTTACACTGTAGTCAGTTATACGCTCATAACTAAATGACTGCACAAAACCTATCCATAGAATACCCCGAAGTACGGAGAAAATTCTCCGTTCAGATTTTACTCCCATGTGGTACGGCTAACAAATTCAATCCCGACTATGAATTCCGATATTCCAAGTATCCGAGAATCCGAGTATACTTTATGAATGAACGAATCGAGTTATTGGATAAGCGCCTTTACATCGCTCGTATTTCTTCCACAAACGATATAGAGGGTGGGTTCTGTTGACAGGACTATAAGGCTGGAATGTGTGTGTATTATCAGTTATTCAAAGATATACTTATCATTCTGGTTACTTAACCCAGAATGTATATACTATGTATAGAAGCGGCTACAGTTGATTTTCCATTTTCTGCTGTATAACGTTCAATGGCTCATTATGCATTCCCGTGATAGAATCTAATACTTATTAATGTGACCTATATATTCATTAAACTGACGCCTAATTTACACAATGGCAGAACAAACACGAGCGAGCAAATTTACTCAAGAGGAAACCGGCTACTGGATTTTCGTAACTTGTAGCATAATCAGCCTATAATGTTCCCACTGCTGGGGCACAGGCCTCCTCTCTGTGAGAGGGAGTGGGCCATATTCCACCACACGGGCCCATTGCGGGTTGGTAGATATCAAATATCTTCGATTTTTTAGTTCTATGACATGCCGGTTTCCTCACGATGTTTTTCTTCACCGTTTTCAAAGCAGTGGTTGATGAAATAATGTACACAAAGTAAAGCGCCAAGGTTCGAACATACAACCTACAACTCGTAAGTCGAGTCGCGGCAGTTACCACTGTTCCACCAATGCTCTCGAACTTGTATTTGCGACAAATTACCTGAATAGTATTATGACCAAAAATGGCGATACCTGAAGTAGGTACAAAAATCTGAAACGTTAACCTCGCTGACTGGCTAATCTTTTCACGACATAAGCTTTTACTGAAAGATAAAATAAACACAACAGTAATAAAGCGTCCTATTCACGTAAAAATAAACATACAAAGGCAGTCTTCCGCCATACAAAGGCGTGATTTCCTGCAATCACTGAGCCCCTATTGGACAGCTATCGGTGTGACATGTCAAGTGTTTTAGGAGGGACTGACCCAAATACTGCACTAACAGGAATAGAGATATTAACAGACATATTGGAGGATTTATTAGAGGATAATATGGGGTGATGGCTTCATTAGTTAAGATAAGACATAGTTGTGGAGTCAATTTGGGAGAGGCTTATGTCCAGCATTGGATTTGATATGCCTATTTGGTTTGTGGAAATAAATCAGGACGATCCAGATTTGTTTTAAAGTACGACTATTTATCTAAATCACTATGTAAGTACGTTCATCTGAAAGTAGTCGGTTAGAGACTGCTTTCGAATACAAAAGTGTATTTGTTCAACCCTTCAGAGGTCAAAGAGGCTCCAGATATAGCTTGCTATTGTTATGGCGAAATTGATGCGATGAACTATTTTCCGCAGTACACAAGTAAAATCAAGATACAGACAAGAATTTAATCAGAGACATCCATTCAGAAACAAATAAGAATTTAAATATTTCAGGCAGAAAGCCAACATTGATCGATCAATTTACGATACTAGTTTTCAGGTAAGGACAGAAACTTAAAAAAATAAAAGGGTTTATTTCCTCTGACCTCAATATATAACAAGTAATGATATTAATATTAATACTGGTAACATTTTGTCATAGGGTTACCAAACTCACATTATCAAGGTCAGGCTGCCTTGCAACATAGGCCTCCTCTATTTCCCTCCACTTGCTCCTGTCCCAAGCTGTTCTTCGCCAACCTTTTGGCAGATCATCCTCCCACCTTTTCAACTGTCTTCCTCTACGTCTTTTTCCGTTCATCGGACAGAAACTTACTCCACTGCAAACTTCAATCCATTGCCAAGATTTCTTGTTCAGCTCCTGATTTCAAATTATCTTGGGACAAGTATATCGACAATTTCCAACGGTCGGCAGAAACAGAGACGCTTTTAGCTTCGTATTCTTGCAATCTTTGGGCCTTTATTGAATAACTTGGACACGGAACGGCTATCGGCACAGTTCTGTCAAGTATTTCTGGAACAGATTGCTCTGTTTTCTACGGAGTTAGCAATAGCTGTAGGTTATTTTTTTTCTCTTTTGTACTACCGGCCAAGTGCGATTCGGAATCGCGCACGAAGGGTTTCGTACCATTATCTTTTGAAACGGCAAAAAAATCACTTTTGTTGTAAATATTTATTTTATTCTGTTTTTTAGTATTTGTTATAGCGGCAAGCGGCAACAGAAATACATCATCTGTGAAAATTTCACTTTAATTCATGAGATACAGCCTGGTGACAGACGGACGGACAGCGGAGTCTTAGTAATAAAGTCCCGTTTAACCCTTTAGGTACGGCACTCAAAAAATTATTGTCGTTGAAAACGGAATAGACGGAACGAACCTTCCTTATTTGGAGATCTATTATTAAAATTATATGCCTACATTAAAAGCTTACAGAACTCTTGAACGATATCGTGTTTTATTCTTCAAATGGTTTAGATTCTGCCATTGTTAATAGTATATTACAGACAAAACTTAGACAGTTAACTTGCGTTTAAAAAAAAGAAATATATTCGGAATTCCTCGAATGTTTTCACGGCGCAGCGATCAGCAAAATTCTATGAAGTGTTTCTGGCGAATAAACGCCGACACATTTAGTACCAAAACCAAAGACCGGCCCAAATGTGGTCTCTTTTACTTTATAAAACATACCTTATTACCACAAAACCGTGTTTCAGTTGTTTAGCCTAAACACCTTTTAAACATGACATTTATGTATGGAGTTTGACATAAAAGTGGTAAGGCCCTTAATGTCTGCACAGAGGCCCTAGACAAAGTTACATTCTATCAGCAATAACGATAATGGAAAAGGCAAAAATGTATAGGATTGACATAAGCTATCGAAAAGCTTAGGTACCTATGTCAATCCTGTTGAAAATCGTTGTAGAAATACGAAACGCTTTCGAAGCGATTGTCACTTGTTTAGGTCCTCAGTCAAATCAAGGTCCATTTTTTTTAAACCCTGTCGAACGTCATACTTTCCTTTTTTAAATACCAAGTTTAACCCCCAAAATCCTCCGAATCGCATTCCATTATCAAATCCCAAGCGCAGCGATCGGCACAATTCTGACAAGTGTTTCTGGGGAACAAGCGCCGACCCACATTTGCAGGGTTAACCGTCGGGCACAATGCAGCGCGGTCGATCTGCGCGCGCCGCAACAGGTGAACGGGATCCGGGAGTCCAACATGCTAATTAAGTGATGTTTTGAGAACCATTGCGTCTTGTTCTTAGCCGTTTGGGGGTTAGAGAAGGAAAAGGGTTTTGAGTTGTAGTGGGGTTAAAGATCTTGGGTAAATTGGTGATAGATTTTGTGAGTAATTGACAAATTCAATTAGATCAATGAACTTATAAATAGTAAGCAAAGAATAATTAATTCGGATTCATGGCAAAAACTATTTATTCCATTATAAATGTCTTGTCCATCTAAACGTCGTAAAAATCGCTTTTATAAGACCGTTGTACTATTTCATCTGTGTCCAATAAATAATATCTACTTTATTTTATCTTATTTTTGCTATAATGCAATAACAAATGTTTATATTTATAACTTCAGTATACACTCCCTGTTGGGCTTACGCCGTCCATTGATAGATTATGAGCTCCTTTGATGGATCTGTTCAAAACAAGAGCTCTATTCGATTTGCAAAAAAAAAACAATGTCAATACTTTGACACGTGTTGCCACAGATAAGTAATGAAGAGTGATCGATATGGTAATGCCAAATTAAAAATCGATTTCTAAAGTCGTCTCAGGCCGCAAATACCGCAAAAAAAGAAATAATAAATGACAGTTCTTCAAAATTTGAATATGGTACCGAATATAAAGGGGGGAAATATCGTTTTGAATACAAAAGATAATAAAAGGCAGAATGGTCGAAGCGTGGTTTGAGGTCTGCCAACAAAGAGTGTTGCTAAAAATAATTGCATACCTGTTGCTTACAGAATTCCAATCTGTTTGCTTTCTACTTTTTTTTTGTATTTTTATGAGCCTCTGTTTAATTCCGTTACAGGCGTTTGTGTAAAAACCGCAGAGAATGGCGGCTTAGCTATCGATTGGGCACTTTATATTAAATGCGTTTTCACGCTCGTGGTAGATACTTACGAAGGCGCTTATAATAAGTACAAAAAAGTTTTATGTTCAAATTAATGTTGAGAATTGGCATCAATATGAGTGCAGTTTAAAGAGCACACTAAGGCCCGTATTACAGAACCTCACTCAAAACTCAAGCATTGCTTAAAACTCGTTTAAAGCCATTTGATTGGTTGAAACTAGTTTTAACTAAAGCTCGAGTCTTGAGTGAGGCTCTGTAATACGGGCCTAAGATTTTAAAAGTTGACTTAAAAACTAACAAGGCCAGGGTAAAGTCAAGTATCTAAGAAAAAGAGAACATTAAAGGAAAGCAAATATATGTAATCGACAAGCAGTCATCAGTGAATAAACACAGAGACAACTCATACATACAAATCACTGAATTACAAAAACCTTCTGAATATCAATAACGAATAACGTCAATCAAAACAAAACCTTACCACATACACACAAGGTGTAAGTCACCCTAATTCGTCACAAATAATTGTATGAGAAACCCAATGATTCGGAAGGTGTACACTGTACATATATAAATATATATGTCCATATTGATATCCTTACTTCAAATGGATTGAAATTAAATCGCTTGGCTGGACCAACATTGAGCGGGATTTGAGTTCCATTGAACATGTTAATTTACTGGTTCATTGGTTCTGGTACTGGTTCAATCACAATTTGTATAGATTTGGGAAATGTATTCTTACGTTATGTTAATTGCCTGCCAGGGTTGCGGGTTAGTCCGAAAGGCATACCGGGACCTTGGCAACAGGCAACTGAAGGAACACGGGTGGGTTTTAGTCAGTAAAAGTCTAACACGCCCTTCCGCTGCGCCCAGAGCGGGAGTTAATTGAATGATTTAGTGATTGAAATCTTTAAGACATTGCTTCTGATGAAATGTTTAGTCATTTTTTTCAGCATCAATTCGAACCTCACTAAGCTATCAGTGTGTTACTTACTTATAGTTCCAGTACACTCTTAGCTGCTGGTTTTACAAGTCAACGATTCTCTAAGCCACCAATTTCTTCTCCAAATATATTTAAGCTGTCATATCTAAGTTTCATCGCGCTATATCTCTGCCGTCTCTTTCTGATTCTTATAATTGGAACAGGAAACTAAATATTTAATTTTAGTCGGCATCAATAAAGTAGCAAGAAAACAAAAAAAAAAATATAACAGAAATTCTAGCTATTTCCATTTTTTTTTATTGTCCACTAAAGTCTGTTTTTTTTAATCTCGTAGACTAATTTGGCATTTGAAATGATTTTGTTTGTTTTTTCAATTGGGATTTTGACATTTGCACCTGTCAAATTAATCTACGAGATTCAAAAACAGATTTTACACGGTATATCTGTCATCGAATCACTTACTCTAGCAAGTGTATTGTCATGTAAAGCACAGGCCATATCGCGAAGTATGAAAAGACGCGGTAGCTACATGAGCGATGCTAAAGGAGCTTAGTTTCATTCTCAGTGTAGCCTGCGCTTAAAACAACCCGGGATTGGACGACGAATGAAATTTGAAATTAGCATGGACATCACTAAAATAGCTTTCAGACTTTATTAGTGCTGTCCTGTGCTGTCGAGATTTTAACGTTAGCTTTTAGTTTAGTTTTAACTCTGTTTTCTGTGTAATTATGGTTGTCTGGGTTGGATAAAGTCATATACAATGCATGGCTTTGAAAGTTAATTGGAATCTAAAAATAAAATCCGGCGAGCTCTTTTCAGCTTATAATATGAGAATTATTTCAAATGTAAAATGTATGCTTATTATTTTGAATGTGGAATGTTTATTTTGAGCGAAAATTGTCTGTTTATTTTAGGAAAATTGTCTGTTTATTTTAGGAAAATTGTCTGTTTATTTTAGGAAATTCATCTGTGTTTGTTTTATTCGAAAGTGACATTTATTACTTGAACGAATTATGTAATAATTTTATTAAATAAATGTTTCACAATGAAACTGTCTGAAATGAATACGATACAAAAAATTGTAAAAATTGTAAAAAGCTGCCAAGCGCGAGTCGGAGTCGCACACAAAGTGTTCCGTACCACCATACAATATTTAACACTACATATTTTTTTAACACGTTCCCTTTAATTTTTAACTATATTTTATTTTTAATATTTTTTTGTTATAGTATAGTAGTACCTACAGACTACAGGTAAAGATACCGGTTCAAAAGATACAGCCCTGTGACAGACAGACGGACTGACAGCGGGGCCTTAGTAGTAGGGTCCCCTTGGCACCCTTTGGCTAGGTACCCCTAAAAACATATCATCCATGAACAAAGGCCTACAGATTATAAAACAAAAACTACCCTAATCCTATACCTAGAAAACAAACTACCCTACATTAAGAACGACATTTATTTGCGAAATAAAAGTTAATTTGTGACCTTTTCTCCGGAGTGAGTGAAGCGTGGGCAGAATATTGAAATGTCGCCGGACGAACTAAAGTATTCATGTACCCTACAATAAAATTGACATTGTTTATGTTCTGTTCTGAAGGCAGAAGTTTATATTGAGTTATTATGTGTTTTATGAGATGGAATTAATAATGAAAGAATTTCAATTATTGATTCGCAGATGACTATGGCCTTATTTTTTTTTTTGTTTTGTAAATTATCGAATAACTTCTCCCACTCTGGGCGGAGGGGAGGGCGTGTCAGACTCTTACTGACTAAAACCCACCCGTGTTCCTTTAGTTGCTGGTATGTTGCCAGAGGCCACGGTATTCCCTTTCGGACTTTCCCGCGACCCCGGCAGCTGCAACTAGAGCTTTAGCTTTTAGGGGAATGAGGAACAGGGTGTGAAGTTCACTCATCCACCATAGAAAAAGGAGGATCCCCGACCAGACGGGTGTTGTGTCTGGCGGGCAACTGCCCAACGATTGATGTGTCCATTGCACGGTAAACTTTAATTGCGCGATACAGGATTTATGTGACGTCAGGATTTTTGTGTGACGTCAGGTCTTTGATGCGTAGTTCGAATGTGGCGATGTAGATACCGCTACAAGTTGGAGCTAGCCTGACTTTCACACAGAGGTTCGATCCTCAGCACCTGAACCATTGCTGTTGTGATTTTGATTATGTGAAGTCTTTTTAGTATGTTTTTGTACACATTGTTGGTCGAAATAAACGTTTTTTAGGGTTCCATGCCCAAAGGGTAAAACGGGACCCTATTACTAAGACTCCGCTGTCTGTCTGTCCGTCTGTCACCAGGCTGTATCTCATGAACCGTCATAGTTAGAAAATTGAAATGTTCACAGATGATGTATTTCTGTTGTCGCTATAGCAACAAATAGGTGCTAAAAACACAGAATAAAATAAATATTTAAGGGGGCTCCCATACAACAAACGTGATTATTTTGTTGAGACGTTTTTATAGATGGTACGGAGTCCTTCGTGCGCGAGTCCGACTTACACTTGGCCGGTTTTTATGTATTTATTGTCTTCAAGTCTTCAACTAAACAAAATTAAACACTACAGTGTAAAATCAAGTACCTTTACAAGACCAACTATGAAAGGCCACAAAGATTTTACGAGCGATTTCAGTCAAAGATGTTCACGTTATAAACCCCGGCTTAGCGTCGCGTCGCCTTGTAAAGAAGTAACTGACAGGCGAGTAGGTGAGATCAGTTGCTGTTTATGACTGACGTGATACGATTTGATGAAAGACTTTTTTCCCGTGAATCTAAATCTTGTATCTTAACAAAATAACTAAAGTCTGGTTTTTAATCTCGTAGAGTAATTTGACAGGTGCAAATGTCAAACTCCAAATTGAAAAAACAGACAACAATCACTTGAAATGTCCAATTAGTCTACGAGATTAAAAAACAGACTTTAGAATAAACTATTTTTATTTATTTTCTTCGATAAGGTTTTTATAAAAATAAAAGCGTATTTATTATCCACCTAGCCTTTTCCCAATCTGATTGAGGTAGCCTTCCAAGATGCGGCTGAATATCAACATTACACAAGGAGCTATCTCGGTCAACACAAGTCTTAAAACAATTCAATCATCTATTCCTGGAAAGTCTAGCCAATCCAAGTTCTTGGCAATAAGAGCATCGATCGATTCGGCCATTATCGAGACTACCCATCGAGAATCAATTATGCAAACGATTCGAATAAATTAGTAGTTCAATTCCAATTATCGATACTTCAATAAACGATTTTTTTCATTATGTACGGGCAGGATAATCGAATCGGAAAGATGGGTGTCTTCATTTGTGAACGGTAGCCTAATTACGTATTGTAGCGACAGCTGAATACCAGTATTTTACATGGAGCGACTGCCTATCTGACCTCCACAACCCAGTAACTGGGTAATACGATACCCCTTGGTAAGATTGGTTGTCAGACTTTCGGGCTTCTGACGACCCGTAACGATTATCAAAGATCCACGAATGACAACCGGGACCGACAGCTTAACGTGCTTTTCGAGGCATGGAGGAGTCTCGATATGTCAAGATCGTCACCGATCCAAGGACCAACCCCGGCAAGCGTAGCTTAACCTGACAGATCGACCCGTGCGGCTGTTATAACTTAGACACGAGCTCCTCCATGTATGCATCCTCGAAACCATTGCTTCGTAAGTTTGAAATGTTTGCCTGCTTGACAACAAGAATAACGCAATGGATGGATGACAGCTCGAGTATGTTACACAATAAGGCTTCCTAATCACGATCAAATAAACCCAACCCGAGAGGTCTAATTTACACATAAATTCGAATTTGAAACACAAACCAACCGAACATTATGAGACAATTCCTAAAGGGGCAAAAATTTTCATTTTCGTATTCAATGTTTTTACATAGAACTCAGTGTAATCATAGTTTAATTGAAAAGGGAGGCGGACTCGCGGACTATTGTTCTACGAACCAGTGGAGGCGATGGCATTCTACAAGAAGTAGTCTAAGAGCTAGGGAACATCTGTTATAGAAAGTATGGTCTTCCATTTCGACTTCTGGAGACATTTTCGTAATTGTACCGTAAGTTTTAGTTTTGTAAAGAACTATCAGTCTGTCTTATGTATTTTCATAAGAATACCACCCAGTGAACTGCATCATAAATAGTAAGGATGGAAAACCGACATGTCTTTTTTTTAATCTCGTAAACTAATTTGACAGGTGCAAATGTCAAACTCCATTTTGAAAAAAAAAACCAACACATTCATTTGAAATGTCAAATTACTCTATGAGATTAAAAACAGACAAAATTTAGTAACATGTATCGAAAAATGTAAATTCTCTGTAAATGTAAATAGTGTAGTATTGTCTCTCCTTCTTACTTTATCCATCCAAAGGTATAATATGTAAAAGATCGCTTTTAGCGATAAGACCGCCCATTGTGTCACCCTATGTAAAATTTCTAATTTATGTCTGTAATTTTTATGGTGTACATATTAAAGAGTATTCTATCTATCTAATGTAAATTCTCATACTGACAGCAGAAAAGAGAGAAAAACGTATAAAAACTTCTTATTTTAGTAGTAAAATTAAATTACTGCCTTAATAAACGTATCTTGGATATTTCTCAGTAAAATAAACCAAAAAGAGTCGATTCCATAAAATAAAATAGAACGACTGCACTTAACATAAATCTCTCTGCTATAAAGTCACTCGCCACTTCGCTGGCTCTTAGTCTATAGTCTAAAAGGCTATAAGGCCATTCAACGGGACTTTTCGCGTCAATAATTGAATTGAAAGTTCTTTGATGATTTATAGCCGCCCTTAGCCACCTAAAGTGTTTAAAGTCGAGCCAATTTCATTAATAGTCTTTTGAGCGACGCTTCATTAAGCAATTTTTGTTTTAATTATGAATTTGAGTTGATCTTGTCAGTAGGTCAGTATGATGGAGAATTTTTAGTTAGTGCAGAATTTTTAGGTAGTCATGGGTAAATTTATTGAAATTTTTTGGCAGTACCAGTATTCTGGTACCCACTATTTTTTCCAAGCTTTTTAAGGAGAAAATAAGTACTTTTGTGAATTTCAATATTTCTACCTAAATTCTCGCACTAAGTAAAATAGAGCTTACCAGCAATCTGGGATTCCAATCTCCAAGTTCCAAGTTCAAAATCACAAATTCCTTTTCCAACTCCTCGGTAACGATAAGAAAACCGAACTTATCCGATGCGAAAATTATTTAAATCGCATTCGAAATTATAAAACCGAGCAAGTTTGTTAATAGAATTAGTGTAGATAGCTCCATTGTGTTCAAAGGATGTCAGTTGTACAAATGTGAACTTCTATCCCACTAATTAAAGCGGTGACGACTGACGAAGTCTACCGCCAACTTTATTAATGAATCTTATTCGTAAAACTTCGGCAGAGTTCGGTCAAGAAAGTTTCGACTCTGCCGGCTGAGAAGTTTCCATTTTGTTTTTTGAGTGTGGACACTGGACAGTTTCATGGTCGTGGTTTGTGCTTTCAAAACAGGGGCTGTACTATGAAGTATTAATGCCATCATTATTCCATTACGAAAAAAGGATGGTGCTAGCGGCCTTGTATAGCTCCGTCTCTCACTAACACTGGAAAAATGGTGGCATTCATACGTCGTGGTCACCCCCAGGTCATAATAATTATCACCTGGTATGTTTTTTATTCAGAACAAAGCAGCCCTCTCTCCTAACCATTGTTTCCTATAAATAAGCAAAGATCTATAATATTTAACGAAAACAAAAACCGCACTGTGAATCCCGGCGCGCCTCTGATACCTTATTGATTTAACTGCCTGGGAACTTGCTTTGGACTTCCATATACATATAAGAGTTCTGATAACCGTATAATAACAGTGGAGATGCTTCCACCTCAGACAAAATAAACTACCAAGACAGAGCGCCGTGACCAATACAAAAAAGTGTGCCAAAACTACACCTCCGCTCTGTGCATACACGCTCACACGCACACATTTACAACCATTTACAATCAAACTACAGCTACCTCACTAAGTGCACTCATGTTAACGAAACCGACCTCACGTCACGTCACTGTTGTTCGACAAGATTTTATTTCGACATTACGGAACTCCCACACGTCTTTATTTCGACAATACTTTAGTTCGACATACCTTAAGTCCGACACCACTGTACTCCGACAAAACGTTTCTTCGACATGACTTAACTACGAAATGATGTGACTTCGACGACATACTACTTCGACAATACTTTAGTTCGACATACCTTAAGTGCGACACCACTGTACTCCGACAAAACATTTCTTCGACATGACTTAACTACGAAATGATGTGACTTCGACGACTTGCTACTTCGACAATAATGCTAGTTCGACATGATTCAATTTCGACATACTCTACTCTGACAATATCTTAAATCGACGTGATGCCTCTCAGACACGATGATCTTTCACAAGTTCAGTTGTTTTCCAACGTTGTCGCAGAATAATTTTGAATTAGCATCGTGTCTGAGACGCATCCCACTCAAGACTTAAAGATATCAATACTCAACAAAATTATTAAGTAAGTACTTAAGGCGCTGACAAGAAGTAAATGTTCCAAAAAAGCTTGTCTTAAAAAAATGATTGCCTCATTTTCATAGTTTATGGTAGCGGAAAAAAAAATTGTTAATCTTGAACGTATTTTTCACAACTCGATACAAATTAACGCTAAACTAACCTTTTACCTTGAGTACCAATCTAAAATATCTGTATTAAATATCAACGTGCGTCGGTATTTAATTAATAACAAGAACGTCATTGAATGCACAACTTGGTTGTTTTTTTATTTTCGATTACTCAACTCATTTTTGAATAAATATAAAATTGCTACATATTTTGCAACAATTTAAATGCGTTGTGAAATCACGTTTCTTTTTCTTTTCTATAAAGCCGTGACCGCGGTTTAGCTCTTGTCAGCGTCTTAAGGGCCGGCGCACATTTGACAAGGCGCAGCGCAGCGCATTCGTCACTGCCAAACAAATATCTACCTTGTATCACTTGAAATAAAGTTGATAATAAATAAACTTCCATCAGCTTGACAGCGCGCCGTAAGCGGCAAGAGGCGCGCGTCTCAGGTTATCTATTCTCAACTTTATTTTTAGGCCCGTTGATATTTGTTTAACAGTGACAACCGCGCTGCGCTGCACCTTACCAGGTGTGCGCCGGCCCTTAGCCTTTCAACAAACAAGAAAATGAGACTAAAGAATTTAATTTAGCACATCTCCCAAAAATTCCTTAGCTCTAAGATCGGTGTTCCATTACAAAGGTATTAGTTTCCAACTAGTCTTGGTCACCCCTACAGCTACACTTTAGCGGAGATAAATACCACTTATCGCCTCCGCAGAATTCCCCTGAGTTTCTTTGAAAAAGTTCAACTAAAAGTATTTTACGATAGCAGGGTAAGTAGGTAGTAAGTAAAGACCTCTTCGGGTTTGTTCGGGAATGGTCGGGATTTCGAAGAATTGTGGACACAAGGTTGCTTGTGTTGAAAATGGATATGTTTGTCAAATCTGCTTAAAGGTAAAAGGGGTAAGTGGTGTATGAGAGGTGGTAGTCTATTTAAGTTGATCGAGTGTTAGGGTCTATACTTTATGCTTTTTCCGACCTACTATTTAGCATAGCTAAAAAGATACAGCTAAGTTTAGTTCGTTAGTTTTTAGTAAAAATCCATCAGGTATACTTTGTACCCAAATGTTATATTTTTACCCGTCTACGGCAAAGCATAAAGGAGGGTTATGATTTTGACCGAAATGTATCTTATTCATGTGTTCCCTCTTATCTTCTAAACTACTCGTCACAATTGGACAAATAAGGTATCGTTGGAAGTTTCTTGATCGTCCGCTGGTTATTTATAGGCTGTGACGTCACATTAAATTTAATATGGCGCCCCCTAGAGGACATAAAGTCATGAAATAAATCTCTACAAATTAAAAATCCGAAATCACACGTGTCAAACAGATAGTCGTAGTTATTAAATATAGTTTTGGATTATTAAAATGACTTTTTATTCTAACTACATAGTGGTGCCTCTATTAGGGCAGGGTTCACCCCTAAAGTTCAACGAGGTTCAATTTGAAACCGCGACCTTTCGACCAACCTACATCCTGGCTTAAGGGGCTTTTCAAATTATACTCTGAGTATTTCTAAACCTTGTAAAATAATATCTCCATAATTTGTTGAAACATTTTCTCTTTGATACCTAATTTAAATATTGTATTTAGTAATACAATCTTCAAATTATCAGAGAGAAGTGTTATTTTACAAGGTCTTGAAAGAAGAGAAACGGAGAAGTGTTTTAGCAAAACACAAAGATAAAAAAAGAAAAGAAAGAAAAATAAAGAAAAGAAAGAAAGAAAGAAAAGAAAAATAAAGAAAAAAAGAAAAGCAAGAAAGAAAGAAAAGAAAAGAAAAAGAAAGAAAAAAGAAAAAAATGTATTACTTATGTTCTAAAAAGTAAACTAACTTTTGTTATAACTACTGTCCTGTTCTTAGAAGATAATAAAAACCTTTTCACAAAAACGACATTTCTTTTGTAATAATTTTTCTTATCCCAAAAGATATTCATCTCTTTAACTGCCTCATTGGTCTAGTGGTCGCAAGCGCGACTGCTGAACAAAAGGTCCTGGGTTCAATTCTCAGGTCGGGCAAAGTGCTATTAGAATTTTCCATTTGTAATTTGTCAGTAGCAGCCCAGAGTCTGAATGTGTGGCAAAAGTTTCGCCCCCTATTACATGGGCCTTAAACATATTTGGCGAAATGTGGGTGTACTATAGGTACACCTCTGCCAGCCCTTCGGGGACTATAGGCATATGTTATGTTATTAACAACAACTTGACTGTTTAATTTTGGCATTCATATATTCGACATACTATTATGTACTGCCTAGATAGATTAGTTAATATGTGCTTACTGAACTGAGCTGAACTGTATGACGTCAATGATCCAGGCAGGTACAGCACGACACAAATTAAAAGGTCCACTGGCAAAATTCGCCAAAAACTATCATTTTTTAATCAGTACGGCTGTAGGCCAAAACAACCCTGGCAGGAATTGAATAAGTCCAGGGGGCTTAAAACGGTCACTTTAGCAGAATCATAATATGAAAATATTATGAATCATCGTAAAATGTCACAAACTGACAATTCATAATCACCACTAGGCTATCACTGCTTCTGCGATCTCAATCACTAGCTTTTTTTTTTTTAGATTCTACTGAAATTACAGGAAGCAACAGAAAATAAACATCTAAATGTAAAAAAAAACAATCAAGGTTAATACAGCATTTTCTTATTATTACGTTAGGACTAAAGTAAAACAGTTAAATTATTTGTATAAAATAAAGAAAAGACATAAAAAGATGCAGTCGTCTTTTATCTTAAGAATTAACAGAAAGTAGAGAAGAAAATGAGCGCACTAGCTTTGCTGCAGATACATCTCTAAGATCGCAATGCCGTTTATAGCGGTATGTCACGTGTGCGTTATTTGATTTTATCGAACCACTATCGTCCACGGCCCTTGCGGGAGTCACCAACAAACTTCCAACAAGTTTGTTGGTGACTCCCGCTCCACTTTAGTTTTAGATATCAATCAATTTAGCTATCCTTTTCCCAACTATATTGGGGTCGGCTTCCAGTTTAACCGGATTCAGCTGAATACCAGTATTTTACATGACGAGAACCTCGTGAAAGCTGAGAAAGAGCAACATAAAATATCTCGACTTAGCACACGAGGTTGTCGACATGTGGAATGTGAGCTCGGCTATCATTGTGCCGATTGTCGTAACGGCCAATGGCCTGATAGCCGAAAGCCTCGACCAACATTTCTCGAGGCTTTCGTAAGGCGATTGGATCAAGGGCCTGATTCAGAAGACAGTACTACTTGATACGGCTCGCATTGTGAGGAGGTTCCTGTCTCTGCAGCCCTTACCACCGATAGCTCGGACCCTGCTCCCGACACCGGCGGACTTTACATACATACTTTTAGATATCAATGGAACCTTTAAATTGTGTCGTACTACACACGCTGACAACTCATTATTGCAACCTGCTGCATATTAACATCGAATATTAATGAGCTTTCTCCACTATAAAAGCCGCAGCTTCCCCCCTTTCATCACAATCGACACTATGACTACCATGAAGGTTGTTACATTCCTCGTCTTACTTACTTTCATTGGCTTTGTTTTATCTGAAACCATTAACAAAAGAGGGTTGTGTGGTCGGGTACTGGCAGAAGCTATGGCCAAATACTGTGAAGCTAGTGGAATGGCGGTGAAGAGGACCGGAGAAGTTGTGATCCCTCGATATGGTGGTGTGAATAACTGGCCGTGGATGGATACCCAGAGAGCTTTGGACTTCGGTAGGAGTAAGCGGGAAATTGTCGAGGAATGCTGCTATAAAACGTGTCAAGTTGAGACTCTTATGATGTATTGCCAGAATTGATGACGTGTTATTCTGTGAATGTGTCCATATACTTTTTAATATTCCTTGAGAGTTTTTATTCTTTTTTAAAGGTAAATTAGTCTAGTTTTTTATTAATCTTATAAAACGTTTATTAAGAAATACAGTATTAATTACGAATGGTTTTAATTTAAATCCTGCATCCTGGTAACCAGTATAATATATAAAGTCTTTCTATAAAATATAACTGTATAGTTGGCATTAATTTCTTCGACTTTCTTAGAATACCTTTTTAAAATAAGTTATAATTATATGCTACTGTGGGGAGTCTGTTCGTCCCCAAATATACAAACTCACTTAGTTGCTAACTCATATATTGCAAAATAACACAGATTTTACATTCTTAAAAAAAAAATCATATATCTACATATGACATATGCAAATAAAACTACATATATTCTCTTTTATTCAGATAGACAGAAAAAGGCAACACTTTGTATATTTGTACGAACCATTTCGCGAATCCTCCGTGAACCCGTTTACTTCAGTCAACTACAAGATTGGCCGAACTTGGGGTGTTCCCTTGAGACTCAGTCGCGATACAATCCCTGCTTTGCGAAGCTTTAAGGGTTAACACTTGTCTAAGAGCCGTTATAGGGTTGTAACACTTGGCTGCGCGGTAATGAAGGGTTGAGTTGTAAAGAACTTACTACTCGTGTATTAGGTATTAGTTTCATTGCTTTTTTTTTACTTAGCCTATACTCTGGGCAAAGCCTCCCAAGTCCTTCTAGGACATCTTTTCCCGTACCACCTCGAACCAGCCCTTGCGGTACGCCTCCAGATCTGGTTACATAGTGAATATTAAGTAACTTTTAGTAGAAGTTCAGGCTTCTTCAAAAGGGTTGGTTCTTCAAAAAAGATTTAATTTCAGATTATGAGATGTCATGTAATAAAAACTTTTTACAAAAAATAAAACAACCGACTTCCAAAAAAAACACAAAAAAAGTGAAAAATAACTTTAGTGTCTTTGCTTTTCAATTTTCGTTTTTTGCCACCGACTTCCGAAATTAAAGTTATTTTTCACTTTTTTGTGTTTTTTTTGGAAGTCGGTTGTTTTATTTTTGTAAAAAGTTTTTATTTTTCACTTTTTAGTTGTGGTAACTACCCCACACAAATTCGTATACCGTTATCTGCTATGTGAAGGAGTCAATTAACATGTCATCAACATACGCAAAGTGGGAAAAATACGTAATTATTGAAGCTAACTCAAAAACTACGCAAGCAAAATTAATAAAATTTATATCGGACCACCTCTGAAGCATGACCTACCAAACAAAAAAAGAAGCATCAAAATCGATTCATAATTGCCGGAGTAATCGGGTAAAATAAACACAAAAAAAAAAAAAACTTTGACGAATTGAGAACCTCCTTCTTTTTGAAGAAGTCGGTTAAAAACAGAGCAGTGGTAGTGGTAGCCCATAGAGCAGTGGTAGCCTATAGAGCAGTGGCAGCCCATAGAGCAGTGGTGGGACATATAGCAGTGGTGGCTCAAAGAGCAGGTGTGGGCCAATGGTAAAGGCTGCGACTTACGAGTTGCAGGTCGGCCCAGTCCCTCTCACAGAGAGATGGCCTGTGTCCAGCAGTGGGAGCATTATAGGCTAACTATGTATTTAGAAAGATTACACAAAAAAAAATTACAGTATTAAAAATTATATACTTAATTAAAAATTAAAGTAAGTATTTTTTTTGTTTTCGTCATTGAATTTGACATCAACAGCCGTCCTTGTATGGTTTACTTTTGCACGATACCCAATCTCCTTGATATAGAAAAACCGCCACTTATTACAAACTTCAGATATAATAAAGGAGAGACCGCAATAGCAACGACAATACTTCCACTCAACGAATTAAAACCTTAGCAAGCGTACAAACTTGGTAAACATTAATTACAACTTATTAATTTTATATTCAACAAATAAATCAAATATAGCCCTTAAGGATCAATTAATTTGCAGTATATATTATTATAATACGGTCCGTACATAGGGAGGCACAAAAACCAGCCAGTATATAAAGGGTCTAAACACAGCGGGCGAGCGCCTTGAGCTAAAACCGACGTGAATACTCTTTACTAGATATGGCAAAAGGTAAATTGTGTTTTAATTAATTTAGTTGAGTGGCGGCTTTTTAAGACTTGTACCTTATGTTTTTGTGATTGATTGCAGCTGCAATATGTATAGGATTACTTGAATTTTAATTTGGAATACTTAAGTTCAATGTGGTGTTCAAAGTCGTGTTTCCTGTCGGCGTCTTTGTGTTTCAATTTAGAACTTTGATCGTAGATTAGGAATCTTAATAAGGAGATATCTAGTAAGTATGTTACGTCATTCGATTAATAGTTTAGCCGAGGATATGGTTTCGATTTTATGTCTAAATTAAAATTAGCTAGAACATTGAGCTCCGCGCTTATACCGCTCAACTGTCGATTGGCCTTCTAATGGCCGATAACAATTAAAATTCTATTGCGTCTTGTTAATGACAGTTGGAGGTTTATGCTCACTTCATTAAGTCATGATTTGGACACGACTTCTTCCATGGAACATAGGATATTAAAACAACCTCGTGCTAGCCATTGGGCATACGTGTAACCCCCAGGCCACCAGAGCTATACGCATCCACGACTACGAAATTGATTTTGAAAAAAATTTTTTTTTTCTTTGTCATTTTCCGAAAGTAAATACAGCCATATTGCTTTAAATAATTCCAAGCATAAAAGTACTTAAAACAAAGGTCACATTCACAAAAACATAGTTTTCAAACTCAGTACACGTAAAATCCTTTGATTAATTCGTTCTTCGACTGAACACGACGTAGGTCGTACATTACAGGAATTATTCATATAATATTCATTTGACAGATACGGATTTATACGACTTTTATACTTTACGTGTAAATCATAGCAAGTTTATGGCATACTGCCGAGTTGATATAATAATATGGAATAATATACTTTAGTAGCACGTTTTGACGAGCTGATTGTAAAAGCGGATAAAAGTCAGCTGAATACTCAAACTCATTTTAGATTGCCGCACACAGGCAGAAAATGCATAATTGTTGGCAGAAATCCTAAATACAAATTGTGTCCGATACCGGTTTTCATTGTTTAGATATAATCTCAATTAATATGGCTAGCTATATTCTATGTTACGGGTTTGGTTTCCGCACTTAGTCCCTAAGGTGGACCATTGTGCGTGGGCCATGGCGGCCGTTGGGGGTTATTCCATCCAGCCCACCTCCCTCCAGAAGTTTACTATGTCTCCTGGTTTGTACAGAACCTCCGTGTAAGTTCTGGGTGACCCGAGGGTTGCAGTTCTAATCTGGGCGACGCCCGTGCATTCAAAGAGCACGTGCGCGACGGTTTCCTCAGCCTCCATGCACGCTCTGCATAGAGGACTGTCCGTTATGCCTATAGTGTGGAAGTGTTTGTTTAACGAGCAGTGTCCTGTGATGGTTCCCGCCACCAGAAGCAGGCCATTCCTGTCCAGGCGTAACAAACGCCTGGTTAGCCTGCCATCCAAGGATGGCATAGCTTCCTTGGACTGCCTGCAGCCCGGTGCCGAGAACCACCAGTTCTCCGCTTGGGTATGGGTGAATTCCTGGAGCCACCTGCGTATTTGGTTGAAGGGGATGGGTACGATGGGCTCAGGCCCACAGACCGACGTGCTAGATGCTCTTCTAGCAAGCTCGTCTGCTGCGTCATTGCCCAGCGATCCACTGTGTCCTTTAATCCATTGTAGTGTCACTTTGTTGCAACCGGATACCGTTACTCGTTCTAGTGCATTGTGACATTCTAGTGTAAGCTTCGAGGTAATGTAATTTTTCTGTAAGGATTGGAGAACTGAGGCACTGTCGGAGAGTATACGTTTATGGGTGGCCGTAACACTCCTGGCTTCTATGGCATAGGCCGCCTGTATGATGCCCACACACTGCGCCTGATAAACGGTGTTAAACATTCCCAGCGGGCTGGATATGTTAATGTTGAGATCGTGTGAGAAGACTCCGACTCCTGTACCGGAGTGGGTCTTCGATCCGTCGGTGTATACTCTCATCTCTTTTGGTCCTGAGTAGTCATTTTGTTCTTCTGTGAGTACTATACTGTAGTGTCTTTGAAAGCGGTGTGTCTTCGGGGCTTTGTCGCAGGGTGATGCCATCATTGGCATTGGTTTGACCACATCATCCTTTATGCGTGTGTGCTTAACTCTGGAGTCTTTGGTCAGGGTTCCTGATAAGTGGAGCCTAAAAGCGGCCAGGGCCGCTTCCTCTCGTACAATGAGGTGCAGAGGTGGCAGTCCGAGCATTGCCTGTAGGGCGGCAGTGGGTGCAGTTCTCATGCTGCTGGTGATTGCAACACAATATTTTTATCCAATGTGTGACTTCTTAAACGGTGGATGTGTTTTGCGTGTTTGAAGCCGCAACTTCAAACCATTTCGTTCAAGTTATTGGTGGTTATTATAACTTTAATGATGGATTCTACTCCTGGAGGTAAGGAACTTTAATAATATGTATTAATAAGTCGGATTTTAGTTGTATTTCTAATTACTTTTCCACTTCATATCAAGTCAATCGCTATTTTGAAAATAATAAAATTAGAACAGCGAAAAAGTATGTAGTCCTGCCGAGTCCTGTACTGAAATTTAATAGAAAGCGTCGTACCTTCTATTATAGTAATAACGTAGAAATAGGTGCGCGTTTTTGCGCAAATTTAAGAAAAGATACGATTTCTAGTGTAGTGTTAAAAAAAAAACCTTTTTTTCAAGGATCAAGCAGTGAAGAGATTTTCTTAAGCAGGAAGACTCTCATTGGATACTACAGAGCATGTACTTCACAAAATTACTCAGATAAGATGCAATCCCTTTATAAAAAAAGTGGAAGATGCTTTGAAAATGAAGGACAAATGATGTAAAATGTCTTTTATACAAATTAATTAGCGGGTACATAAGCAAAAACATTTAACTTTTACTCATACAGAATTAGATTCAATCGACGAAAATTTTGGATAAATAAATATTTTTGTTATTCATGTAGCGTATAAATAACACCCTGTATAATTAATACTAAAAATCGCAACATTTTATCAATATATTATGCATTACTGATAATAATGAATAGTAAGTTAAATAAAAAAAGATACAAATAGATTTCTGCTACCTTTTATCGATTTTCCGCCTGTGTGCGCCGTAAAGTCGCATGCTGTCTATGTCGTGTTTCTCAAGTGAATTTAGAGGGTACATTATGGTATGGGGAGCTCGTGGCTAAGTCGCACGAGTCGATCCATCAGGTTAAGCTACACTTGCCGGGATTGGTCCGTGGATATCTTTACATACCGAGACTCTTCCGTGCCTCGGAAAGCACGTTAAGCCGTTGGTCCCGGCTGTCATTCGTGGATCTTTGACAGTGGTTGCGGGTCGTCAGAAACTCGAAATGAAAGTCTGACAAAGGGGACCAACGACTTAACGTGCTTTCTGAGACACGGAGGCACTTAGACAACCTACCGTAGAGTTCAAATGCGCTGCCCACAGTTAAGTGGTAATTTGAATGTCTCAATCTCAAATATCCTGACACCCATATATTTCAAACCGTAACACAATAATGCTGATTGTGGTCAGAAATTGGAATGGTGTGCAGGCAATATACAAGCCACTGAGATTGCAACAACAAGGGACAGAAATACGAGTATGCCAGCGTTGCGGGAAAGTCCGAAAGGATACCGGGACCTTGGCAACAGGCAACTGAAGGAACACGGGTGGGTTTTAGTCAGTAAAAGTCTGGCCCTTCCGCTCCGCCCAGAGCGGGAAAAGTCATTTGAAGATTTCCCACCCTCAAAAAAAAAGGGACAGAAATATATACTAAATCACACTCAAAAGCAGGAAAATACGAAACGTTTTATACCATTTCACTCCCAAAATTCCAGTAATGCAAAAATGAATAAATAACAAAATGCAGCAATATTTTGATGCAAGAACGTTTTAATGTCCATTTTTATCGCTGTCCCTTCCTTTTACTATACATCATGGTCGCCCCGAGCGTCTCATTTTCTTCTAAATCTATGGCCGTTTCTCCTGTAATCTCAGTAAATGTATCTTTTTTAAATTGTAAGATATTCTTTCCTTATTTATGTATATTTATCTACATTTTTCTCTTGAGGCTTATTATTTTTTTATTTAATATTTTTCAACGATTATTGTTCGTGTTTTCTTTGATACTTACTTAATTTAATTGAGGTTGCTTTTGTTGAGATGGGATGAGCCTGAGGCTTCGGCTTCGGCGTAATTATTAAAACATTTTGTTTTCCTTTTTTGTTGTTATTTTGTGTATATTTTCCGTGGAAATTAATTGGGTTGTAACCTGAATATAACATATTTAATTATTATAAATTCACGTTTCAAATTACGAAACATATTGTGTTAATAAACAATATTTTTGTTCAGAAACAATTCTTATGTATACCTAACACACACACGCATGACATGTATAATGTATTAGATTCCACTCGCGGCTTCGCCCGCGTGGTATGTCGATAAATAGTACCCTATGTCCTTCCCCGGGAAGCTATCTATATCTATGCCAAATTTTATCGAAATCCGTTCAGTGGTTTAGGCGAGAAAAGGTAACATACAGACAGACAGAGTAACTTTTTAATTTATAATATTAGTAATGATGGATGTACAGAGGTATTTTGCTTTGATTCGTCAGAAAATTGTTAATTGATAAACAATTATTGCGGCTGCATAGAGTGCTCCACTCGACATAGTTGGAATCGATATCGAAAACCTGTTGGTTTCCGCACTGTAAGCAGTGAATAGGGTGATGTTGAGTCTGCTTGGTTCGACTATTAGGGCTTTAGATTTCAAAATTAAAATATTTTATTTCACATAAGCCTACATGGGCACTTATGAAACGTCAGAAGCTAGGTGCACTGTTCCAATTGGTCGTTTTTCTGTGGAGAAGAGCCGGCAAGAAACTCCATGGTTACTATTTTAAAAGATAATTACAGTGTTAATAGTTATGGTAGGACGGTGTTCAAAAAGTTTCCGGTAAAAAAAGTCTAAAGTCCACTAAGCCTACAACGTTCTCACATTCACAAGGTAGAAAAGAATCTATATAAGATAAATATGATACCACAAATAAAAACCAATTTAAACCAAATGACATGATTGCCATTACAACTGTAACAAATCTGAATAATTAACAACTTTCAAGTTGTAACATCACGTTGTGAAATATTTTGGAAGGAACGGTTGTTATATTAGCTGGTACACGATAGGCTTCTTTGATATGTGTCGCGAATTTGATTCCCGTACGGAACTCAATAAATCTTGAAGGATGTAGGACATGAAGGTAGTGCTATTATGGACCTAGTTCTTTCTAGTCTAAATAAACCTGTGACATACAGGGCGAAAAAAAAAATCTGCTGTTCCCAACATTTATGGTTCGCTTAACTTGTCAAAATGTTAGGGGAAAATTGTTTTACTTGCGAGTTCAGGTTTGGCCCCATAGTGAAAGTTGTTTATAATGATAGGACAATAACCCCTTAAGAGGATGCTCATGAATTCAATTTAACCCTGTATAAGTACAACAAATATGTAAGGACGTAGGAAGGGCTATATTCCGTAGATATTTGCTTATGTCCTTACATAAGCAAATTTCTACGACACTGATATACGGCCCAAACACTCCATTACGCACACCGACCATGTTTTAATTACCCCTGTAACAAATGTAATTACTAACTGTTAATGAAGGTTGTTTATCGTCTACAACTGTTACGTTATCATGTGTTTGTTATTATGCTCTTAGCCGGGTCAGGGGAGGGGGTGATATGGAGTTTACTGTTTTCATTATTATGGGAATTATTGGATTGTATAAGTATCAGTTACTTTAACATCTCTTTAAAGGTGAACTTGTTAGTAAAGATAATAAGCCTCTTTAGGGACAGAATGAAATAAATAAAAATATATTGAATTGTCACAGAAATACTCAAAAACTACGCAAGTTATATGAGAGCACCTCTGAAGCATGACCTATCAAACAAAAAAAGAATCATCAAAATCCATTAATAATTGGCGAAGTAATCGGGTAACAAACACAAAGAAAAAACCATACAATCGAATTGAGAACCTCCTCCAATTTGAAGAAGTCTGTTAAAAACAAAGCAGATTTATATTATTCTCACGAACACGGAACAAAAACAGTCGGCAGCTGCACGCCCCGTGACTGTGACAAGAAGGCACAACCCCGTAAAAGTGTTGGCATGAAGAAGCATTTGTAAGCAGCATATATCTTCTGTTAAGGTAAAAGCGACAGGATAGCCCGCGAAATTCAAATTTTCTTACGTTTTTTGCAATTTGCAGGTCAGTACCAGGGGGCCAAGTCTACTAATTTACAAACGTGTCAGTGGTCTTACAATGATCAGTTTTTGACAGATATGCCATACAAAATCGGTCAAAAACTCATCATTGTGAGACCACTAACACGTTTATAAATTAGTAGACATGGCCCCCTGAAAATGGCGCCCTCTAGAGGACATAAAGTGAGGAACTTAAAAAAAAAAATGGTTTTCGTACCATGTTGGGTATCAAATGAAAGGGCTTAATGAGCACATTTAAAAAATATATATAATATAACCCCAAAAGAATTAAAAAAAAAACAAGTAATAAAAACTAAAACCCAACTACGACTTAAAAGGTATAAACAAGACACCACAGACAGACAAATTAAAAATCCGGAGTCACACGTAATCTGTTCGATTTATAACACGTGTGACTCCGGATTTTTAATTTGTCTGTCTGTGGTGTCTTGTTTATACCTTTTAAGTCGTAGTTGGGTTTTAGTTTTTATTACTTGATTTTTTTTTATCAAGATGCAATCTGAAAATGACCTACAAATTGCAAAAAACGAAAGAAAATTTGAATTTCGCGGGCTTCCTTAGCGCATCCCCAGTAAAAACGTACCCTAAAAGATATCAAATAACTACGAATGCCTATACCATTTATTACTACAATTTTCGTGCCTTTATTTTTATAGTCCAGCTTCTCAAGACTCCTTATAATAAATAGCGCCACTTCAGCGCGGTTTACTTCATCAAATATTTACTATAATGTGATTAAAATTTCCGCGTGACCTCTGACTTTGAGCCGTTTCTCTCAGCCCAACATCAATTATGTAAAATGTTGCTTTAGCGAAACATAAGTAAGTGCTACATTGGAAGATACGCTATTGATCATTTGCGAGATGTAGGAATGCTATATTTGCGACCTCATCTAGTTTTGTTTTTTAATATTTTGGGCTTTACTACAAAAACTTAGACACTTGGTCAGCGCTTGTTTAATGTCAGTTTTATGTCAAACTCCAGAAATGTCATATTTAAAAGGTGTTTGGGCTAAAAAACTGATAAACACGGTTTTGTGGTATTATGGTTTATTCTTAAAACGTGTGTATGTTTTAGAAAAATAAAATATCATTGATATTTTTTTGTGTATATTCAATTTGTTTTTCGTGTTCACGAACTCAATAAACTAAACTGTTCTTTCCGCGAATGAATGTTCGTTGCGTAACAAATTCGCGACGCGAATGCTCGCGGTGAGTTCCGTTCTTTGGAGTGCAAAATATTGCGGGTTCGAAACTTGATAAGTATCAGTGTGACATTTCAAGCTAATTCACAAAAAAAAACTGATTTACAGTAAAGGAAAATTTTCTTCCTTAGTGCGTCCCAACTCCCGACAAACCCAAATATAGATTTAAAATATCATCTCTATCGCTCACATTGGATCACATGCGCAGGAGCTCGACCAGGGCCCAAGAGACCTCGATTAAAAATGCACAGTGTTGCCACCGTCAAAATCATTCGCAATGATAATTTATTATTTTAAATGGCGTGTTTAGCGCTGGACTTCTTTTCTTACCCCATTGTTATTTTTTATGGTTTTATTAACGCGTTTTTTTTTGCTAGCCAGGTTAGCTGCTAGTTTAGGATTAGAAAGTTGTCCTTACACTGAGGGTAAACATAGAACATTAAAGAAAGAATCAAATGATCGAAGTTCGAATAACTTTCGTCCTCTTTGGTACATTTTACGAATTCATTAAATACCTAAATATTCAATTAGTTCTTAAAACTGAGCCTTGAATTTAAGCGAATTTGTTCTTAACCTCAATTAGGCTTTCAAGCAACACTAAGATCTCCTTAGACCCAGTCTGAGCCCTCAGGCTGAATTGTACATGTTTTTGTCTTAATTAATTTAGCTGTTATAAAACTGTGCGTTGGATTCTACATAGGAGTATTTTTTTATTTTATTATTTTGTTTTTGTTCCACCTGAAGGCCACCGACTTTAAAGTTATTTTATACTTTGCAGTGTTTTTTTTTTAAAGTAGGTTGTTTTTTTTTTGGAAAAAAGTTTGCTTAACTCTTACTGGAAGTAACAACACTATCAGCGGTCGTTGACCCCAAAAAAGACATCCTAAGTATCATTTTTATTTAGATATCGATACCCGTGTTTAGGTATTTTTTTTTTTTTTTTTTTTTTTAAAACGTTGCCCCATACTAAGAATTTCTTCCTGTATCGTGGGTGCGTTTACAAACATAGAAACTCACATACACTAACACCCAGACCCAGAATATTGACATACAAACTTGCCTTTTTATAGCCATTTCATGCCGCTGTCAAAGAATGACGTTATCTCAATTTATTTGGGTCAGCGCAACTTGTATTTTTTCTTCCATACTTCTCTACTAGTCGTCATCTCAGTAATCACCCCCTTTCTAGCCATAACATGTTTCACCATCCATCGTTTCTTTGGTCTTCCCCTACTCTTATAGCCATCCCATTTATGTATCCGTGTATCACACAACTTTTCAGTCCCCGGTGCCACTTGCAGACTTCCACATAAAGTACTCATTTCATATGGATGAATAAACGGACAATATTTAAGTTGGCAGGTTATCATTTAGTCAAAAAAAAAAAAAATACCCGAATTTACATCAAAGGTCGGCTTCCAGTCTAACCGGATGCAGCTGAATACCAGTATTTTACATGGAACGACTGCCTATCTGACCTCGAAAATCCAGTAACTGGGTAATACGATACCCCTTGGTAAGACTGGTTGGCAGACTTTCGGGCTTTTGACGAGCCGTAACGACTGTCAAAGATCCACGAATGACAGCCGGGACCAACGGCTTAACGTGTTTTCCGAGCAAAGGCGGAATCTTGGTATCTATGTAAAGATGGTTATCCATTCACGGACCAACCCCGGCAAGCGTAGCTTAACTTAATGGATTGATCCGTGCGGCTGTTATTACTTAGCCACGAGCTCTTTTTTACCCTAAATTTTACTTTACCCTTTATCAAGATTTCTTTTAATCAAGTTATTTATCTTTTAGTCAAGGCATATATTGTGATGTTAATAAATAAAGCCGTACAATGATAGCGTACCTAAATTAGAAGGCACTTCTATTCATGTTTCCCCTGATTAGATTGTTTGTGGCAGTGAAACACTTTAGTGCTCCCACGAGCATCGTTACTAAAATTTTACGAAAATGAAAGCGAGCACAATTTCAAATAAATATAATATTTAGTATCTAGGTATGCTGAGTAGCTCGTGGCTTAGTAATAACAGCCGCACGGGTCGCTCCATGCCCGGGTTGGTCCGTGGATAGGTGACGATCTTTACATACCGAGACTCCTCCGTGCCTCGGAAAGCACGTTAAGACGTTGGTCCCGGCTGTCATTCGAGGATCTTTGACAGTAGTTACGGTTCGTTAGAAGGCCAAAAGTCTGACAACCAGTAGTCTTACCAAGGGGTATCGTATTACACAGTTACTGGGTTGTGGAAGTCAGATAGGCAGTCGCTCCATGTAAAATACTGGTATAAAGCTGCATCCAGTTCGACTGGAAGCCGACCCCAACGTAGCTGGAATAAGGCTAGGCAGATTGATTGTAAGCTAAGTAATAGAAGCCGCAGGCGTCGAACATCAAGGTTAGGCAACGCTTGCCAAGGTCCGTCTGGATGTGCTCTTTGCCTAATGTTTCTGTAATCTGCCTTGTAATGTTGTAATTATATCTAAGAACACCTCATTACCAAGCTATCAGACTAGCAATTTCAATTAAGATTCCAACGAACACGTTTCATTTTTCTAACCAGATTGATTTTCTTATCCTAAGTCGTATAAATGCCATGATTACATGATGCCAGTAAACACTTACATAAACGTGCTTCTGACCAATTTATGTGATGTATCGGTATTTACAAACAGACAAACGAGATTGCTGGTATCGAATTATTTCGGACTCGGCACACTAAGGGTTCCGTACCAACGTACAATATTTATCACTAATTATCGACCAATAAAAATAAAAGTAATAAAACTAAAACCCAACTACGACAGAAAGTCAACTAAAAAACAAAATTATTTAAAAAACAAAAAACCCGCCTGCAAAAACGCATAACTTAAAAGAGAAAAACAAGCATTATAATCTGTAAAATTTTGGTATTACAGGCGGGGAACAAACAAAAGTTATACCATATTTCAGGTTATTGGTTTGTTCCCCGCCTGTAATACCAAAATTTTACAGATTATAATGCTTGTTTTTCTCTTTTAAGTTATGCGTTTTTGCAGGCGGGTTTTTTGTTTTTTAAATAATTTTGTTTTATTTCAATCTTTTTTTTTAATTTTTTTTTTTAATTATATTTTTGGAATTACTTAACTACTAGCTTTCTTAGCCCTCCTTCTGGGGCAGTCGGGTAAAAAGGCAAAAACAAGACATCACAGAAAGCCGGAGTCACACGTGTTATAACTCGAACAGATTACGTGTGACTTTTTAATTCTGTTCTTTTTAAGTCTGTCTGTGATGTCTTGTTTATACCTTTTTAGTTGACTTTTCTGTCGTAGTTGGTTTTAAGGTTTATAACTAGCGGCATATTACATTTAATGAGACATCACGTAGCCTATAACCAGTGGTATTTGGTATTTGTATTTGTAGTGGTAGTTGGTATTTGAGGTATCGTTGGAAGCGTCTTGGTAGTCCAAGACGCTTACCTCAAATTATGATGAGCAGTTTAGAAGTTGAAGGGTACAGATGAACATACAAACATACCGGTCAAAATCATAATTCTCCTTTTTGCTTCGCCGTAGTCGGGTGAAAACGCCGAAAAAACACGTTTATACACGGTTATTAAATTTTTTACTTTATTATATTTGTATTATTTATTGATATAGCAAGCAGCCGTATAGTAGTTTACACTCTGTGAAAATTTCAAGTATCTACCTATTACGGTACAAAAGATACAGGCCCATGACAGATGGACGGATGGACAGTGGAGCCTTAGTAATATGGTCCCCGTTGGTACCCTTTGGTTGGGTACGGAACCCTAAAAAGTATGACTCGAGATACCCATTTTTGACGGCGTCAAATGCTATTAGTGACCATATTTGTCAACTCTATTACTACTAAGGCTGGGCATTGACTTGCGATTAGGATGTAAAGGAAGTCGGTTTATAGCGTAGCAATATTGTCGTTGCGTTTTTGTCTTGTTTCTGTGAGAAAGCTTCACAATGTTCGTATAGATTTAATATGAGGCACTTACAGACGCAATTTTTTTTAAGGGTTTGTCGTTCTATAAGATGGCACGGAACGAACGAAAACCGAATTATTAATTAGGTATCAAGTATGCAAAACAGTTAAGCAATGCCTTAAAATTATTTAAAATACAATGCATTGAAATTATACAATTTATTATCATTGAACATTATTCTTTTTTTTGTAGTGACAATGTCCGGTGCTCCTGAACAGACCAATGTCTGCACCCCTTTTTTTTTTGTGGGTGGGAAATCGTCAAATGACTTCTCCCGTTTTGGGCGGAGCGGAAGGGCGTGTCAGACTTTTACTGACTAAAACCCAACCGTGTTCCTTCAGTTACCTGTTGCCAAGGTCCCGGTATCCCTTTCGGACTTTCCCGCAACCCTGGTAGGCATCGGTCCTAGAGGACCCCGCCAATTGTGCTGACATCTCTTTGAGGCGCGCGTGGAATATATCAAACGATGCGCCATCGACCCGGGCCTGGTCCTTGTCGGACGGCGAGCTACCCATTGCTCGCCGCCCGCAAGCCCGCGCCTATGGTGGCCGGGAATCCGCCTGGGATTCCCGACGCCCAGGATGTCTCCAGCGGCGGCGGTTAGGGGCGTGAGGGCGCAAACTTTGCCTCTCCCTTACGCTTTCCGCCTCCTCCTTCGCGAGCATTACTGTTGCACTGCTTCGCAGAAGGAGGTGACTGCATGTCTACACCCGTGACAATCTGAACAGCGCCTCTGACACTGCATTAAACTTAGCCACCTACTGGGCTCAAATATTATAAAAAACACACTGTCGAAAAAAAATAAGCAGGAACGACAAAGTCTAAAACCCACAAACAGCTTTAAAATGATAGCTCAAATCTAAATTCGAACTATGTCTATTAAGACCACTGGCAACACTTAATATGTGAGATACGTACCGCGATAATTGTGGCCAGTAATTTTCAATGGACTTATAAGTTGGCTAAGTAGAACTAACATAAATACTAAAATTCAATTATAGAGAAGTAGGTTAGATGCCTGAATGGCATTACGTACTGTACGATTTCGATTTGACGACTTCATTGGTACACCTACATAATGGTATGTAAATGATTAAGAGGAAATAGGGTCGGTCCCCTCTCCATACAAACGCTCTCGCCAGTTTTCTCTCTGGTTACCTTAGACTTAGAGCAATGATTTTTTACAGTAAAATAAATATCAACTAGTTCTATGCCCCTATGTTTTCCGTTTTGAGCCACCGACTTCCGAAATTAAACTAATTTTTTACTGTTTTAGTGTTTCTTTTTTGAGGTGGGTTGTTTTTTTGTTCTTAAAAAGTCTTATTTTTCACTTTTTAGTTGTGGTACCTACCCCACACAAATATGAACACTATCCACCTGCTATGTTAACAACAGTGACGGAGTAACTTACAATATCGTCCTTATAGTGGGGTAGTGGGAATAATACGTATTATTGAAGCTAACTCAAAAACTACGCAAGCAAAGAAAATAAAATTTATTTTGGACCACCTCTGAAGCACGACTTATTAAACAAAAAAATAATCATCACAATCAATTCATAATTGGCGGAGTAATCGCGAAACAAACAAACAAAAAAAAACACAGTTGAATTAAGAACTTCCTCCTTTTAGAAGTCGGTTTAAAAATATACAGTATGTTAACTAACAAAGGGCGTTCCCGTTAACCTGCAATAGTATAGCGTGTATACAAGTTAAAAAAATATTTACACACAAAAACTTTTTTTTTTGTGTCGTGAAATTTTGACAAAACGATTAAATTTAAACGTAAAAGAAACACTCTGTACACTCACACTCGTATTTCAACGTAGAAAAACAAGTGTGACAAGTAGGCGTGTACAGAGAGTTTATTTTCCGTAACAATTTAATATTTTTTGTGAATATTTTACTATACAAAAACAAAAAAAAAACATTTTTTTTTAATGGTAATATTTTTTTTAGCTTGTATAGACGCTATACTATTGCAGGTTAACGGGAACGCCCTTTGTTAGTTAACATACTGTATAGAAACCAGGGAACCAAGTCTACTAATTTACAAACGTGCCAATGGTCTCGCAATGATGAGTTTTTGACAGATTTTGTATGGCATATCTGTCAAAATCTGATCATTGTGTGACCACTGACACCTTTGTAAATTAGTAGACTTGGCCCACTGTCGTGTAGCGGCCGCGACTCGTCACCTGCTGCTGCTCGCCTGCGGTCGGCTACGGAATCGTACCTTTATAAATATGCTGATATAGACAAAACTATGTCATTCTATGTAATTGAAGGAAATTGATTAAGTCATATACTTTTTAAATATGGTGATTTGTAATAAGAGTTAGATTGCAATTTATTGCTTCATTAGTTTATCTGATATAACTTTTTATCTTGCAATTCGTCAATCATGGTGTTTATATGGAAATTGAGCAACAAAATTGAAACATCTTGACACAGGATGAGGAACATACAAATACTAAGGTGCCTACACTTCCTATGTCCGGGGCTCTTTTAGTTCTAACCAGTCAGCCTAACGACCAACCGTGCTGATCAGATAATCTTCACAACACGACAGAACAAGAAGCATAGAACTGCTGTTAAACTGGTGTTTTGAACCGAGTTCCAAACACTAGTTACATAAAATACAATAGACGTAGATATATTTCGTAACCTATTCCGCTTAACTATTCTCCAAGGATCATAAAAACCCTGTAAGAAATTCACCTCTCAACGAGGCATCTTCAGGACGGTGTAGCAACACGTCGTGTTCCGGTTTGTGACTGGTCAATCGTCATCCTGAGGATGCCTCGTTGAGAGGTGAAACACGTGTCGATTTCTCACAGGATTTTTTATGACTCTTGGAGAATAGTTAAGCGGAATAGGTTACTAAATATATCTACGTCTATTATATTGTATAATGGATTTCTGCAAAGTCACGGCTGAATCAATTAACTAACTAGTTACGTATTTAAACAAAATAAAGAAAATGTGAGGCTTCATAAGTAATAAATACTCTGTGAGTGTAACAAGAACAACTGAAGCAAGCCAGGAAGCACGAAACAGGAAAATGGAATAGAGAAAGAAAATGTACACGAATATACTACATAATAATATTAAACGTTGTACAGTCAGCAACTAAAGTCACTTAACGCAATCCTAACTATCCAATAATAATCACAGATATCGATACTACAAATTCGAAAGTAACTCTGTCTGTATGTAACCTTTTTACGCCTAAACCACTAAATGGATTTCGACAAAATTTGGCAAGGAGATAGATGGTATCCCGGGGAAGGACATAGGGTACTTTTTATCGCGGGCCAAGCTGCGGGCATCAGCTAGTAATATTATAAATGCGAACCTGAGTTTCGTTTGTTTGTTTCGCTTTCACGCTAAAACGGCTGAACGGATTTGGATGAAATTTGGCACAGGGGTAGACCTTGACTTGGCGAAGGACATAATTATATGCTACTTTTTATCGACATACCACGAAGCGGGCGAAGCCGCGTGCGGAGTATTTTAATATATGCTTACAAGGTATTTAACGCTATGTATGTATTTTTCAATAAGCTGCTAACCTAAAATAATAAAGGGAAGTTACTCCGAGTAGAATCTTAAGGATCGGCGTAACATCATTTAGATGATATGTATTATAACAAGCTTTCGTTGCAGAGAGAGCAGTGATGACCCAGTGATGACCCAGTGGTAACGGCCCTGACTTACGAGTCGTGGGTTCGAACCCAGACAGGCGCTTTACTTTGTGTAAATATTTCATCACCACTGCTCTCAAAACGATGAAGGAAAACATCGTGAGGAAACCGGCATATCCTAGAACCAAACATTCGAAAACATATGGCTTCTTGGTATGCGGGTTGGTACCCGCACTGGACCCGCGTGATGGATTACGGCCCTCTCCCTCTAACAGAAAGCAGGCCTATGTCCCAGCAGTGGGAACATTATAGGTTGATTATGCTTATGCTAACCTTTCGTTAAAGTTTATACCTAGTTTGTTAAAAACCTGTGCTTGGGACCCACACGTTAATGTTTATTAATCATTAGCCCCCAAAAACATGGCACTGTTACAATTACTATTCAAAATAGATGATTTTAAAACGTCGAAGTATACCACTTCGCTTAAAATTCGTGCTAGATTTTCGGATTAGTAAAATCAGAAAGTTTGATCAATGGTTAACACAAAGCTTTAATGCCACTACGTTTTGTAATAGACGATTAAACCCTTGTACCCTTGTGTCATCATCATCATCATGATTTCAACTTAAAGACGTCCACTGCTGGACTTAGGCCTCCCTCAAGCACCGCCACATCGACCGGTTCTGTGCTTTTCGCTTCCAGCGGATTTCTGCGGCCTTCTCAAGGTCATTAGTCCACCTTGTGTGAAGCCTTCCAACACTACATCTTCATGTACGCGTTCGCCACTCTAGAACCTTTTAGCCCCATCGGCCATCTGTTATGCGAGGAATGTGCCCGGCCTACTGCCAGTTAAGTTGCCGACTGTACTCCAACATGTTTGTACCTTTCCCTACACGTGCGATATAGATTCAACTACTGAGTTCTGCCTAAATGAATTTGATATGCCGCGGGCGATCGCACGATAGGGATACCTTTCCTGTATGAAATATATTGCGTTAACCTGCAATCTTGGAAGAAATGTCGTGTAATGGGTTTTTTTTTACGCTAATTAAAAACTATTTTGAACCGAATTCAAAAAGCAGGAGGTTCTCAATTATTCGTTTGTATGTTTTTTTGTGTTTTAAAGCTAGGCAGATTGATTTTGACATAGAGTCTAACAGTGATGCAAGTGAAGTAAGCGAACGTATACGGTCTATTAAATCCTTGTTTGCAATTGATGTTATTATCACATAAACAAACATCAACTTTATAACAGTGTAAATAAAGTTGATTTTAGACTATTACTGTTGATTAAGTCATAAAAAATATGAAGGTGTAGCGCAAACTGAACCTTATGTGTAGGTGTTACAGTTGTTTGTCCTAAAACTCTTGCTTGTTTACATGTTTGGCAAATAAATTGCGAACGCAGTATAGTTGTTTATAATTGTAAGCCACTTAAATCACGGTTTACTATGCATATTAAACGCATATACAATAGTCAACAGCCCTTTAAACTTAGCTCGCACTTAACATTTCATTCGCGTACTTCACATTACTACGCCAAAAATAACAGAGCCTTATCAAAAGTAACATTATTTGGCGAATAATACGGTTTGGGATTTCCCTAAGAGCTTAATTTTACATTCAAAATGAGTTTTAACATCCAAATTTTGTATTAAATGAGCGTTCAGGTGTTATCTTGTCCAATGGTATCTAATTCAGTCTCTGAGATGCCACTTTAAATTGTGCTCTGTACAATAGAACTCATTAGGGAACAGGTATTTTGTTTTAAGTTCAGCGGTAAAAGTTTTGTGAAGTGAATGGACTTGAAAGTGTTGAAATAAAGTCTTTTGAAGTATCATCCTGAATGCACTTAATATTTCTCTAGAGAGATATGCTGGCGGGTTTTGAAGAGCAGTAATAAACTACAACCGAGTTGTAACTGTGTATTTAAGGAGCAGTTTGATATTTGAATCTTTTGTGCGATCGTAAAATGCATTAGCTACAACTTATTTAGTTTTCCGACAAAGCTTTTCTAAAAACAGAAGAATTTTTGGCAATCTTTTGAGCTTTAAAGACAAATGAATTTTACAGGAAGTGCTAGAGAGAGAGAAAGAGAGAGAGAGAGGAAGAGAGCGAGAAAGAGAGAGAGATATTAAGAGCGAGAGAGAAAAGAGAGAGAGAGAAAAAGAGCGAGAGAGAAAGAGAGAGAGAAAGAGCGAGAGAGAAAGAGAGAAAGAGAGAGAGAGAAAAAGAGCGAGAGAGGGAGAAAAAGAGAAACTAACCATAAAAAGGTAAAAAAACCTTTTTATAGTGCGTTTCATCAACTATTTGATGTTGGCTCCTGCTCCTGCCGATGCCGATATCTTGTGAAAGCCAATTACTTTTAAAAGAGTATCAGTGCGTGGAGTTTCATGCCGGCTCTTCTCCATAGGAAACGACCACCTGGCTTCTGACGTTCCATAAGTGCCCATGTAGGTTTATGTGAAATAAAATATTTTGATTTTTAGTACCTACATTAAATACATTGAAGTAACCCTACTTCCTCCACAACTTTTCAAACATGAAAATATAAAAAGCGTCAATCAGACTCCAAGGACCATTAATCAGTGCGACAGACTTTAATTGATGGTCCTAAGTTTTGCACTTTCATCCATTAACCAACTTTGTAGACTTGGTTTTACAGAAGCAACGTTTTTGATCATACATGAGTTTCGTATTAAAAGTTTCTTTTGAGTACAATACTGAGTGTTTGTTTTTGGTTTTTGAGTAAAACCTTTTGTATTTTTGGTCCTTGTCATTCTGGAGAAATTCGAGGAGCTCGTGGCTAAGTAATAACATCCGCACGGGTCCTTCCATCAGGTTAAACTACGCTTGCCGGGGTTGGTCCGTGGATGGGTGACCATTTTTACATACTGAGACTCTTCCTTGCCTCGGAAAGCACGTTAAGCCGTTGATCCCGGCTGTCAAACGTGGATCTTTGACAGTCGTTACGGGTTGTCAAAAGCCGAAAGTCTGACAACCAGTCTTACCAAGGAGTATCGTATTACTCAGTTACTGCGTTGTGGAGGTCAGATAGGCAGTCGCTCCATGTAAAATACTGGTATTCAACTGCATCCGGTTAGACTGGAAGCCGACCCCAACATAGTGAAAAGGCCAGATTGATTGTCATTCTGGGGAATTTGTGACGGATTTACGTCTTCCTTATTATGGTGGTTTATGCTTCATGATTGCTATGTGTTGGCATGGCTTTGTTAATTTAATCAATTTTGTGATTTCCCCTTTCTTAGAAATATTAATGAGTTGAGATTACTTTATTAATGTAGCCTTTTGTGTATCTGCGTATGAGTTCAATTAGATTTGCGATAAATTGTTATTAATTTGAGGATGGTTTATAACTTATTAATTAATGCAATACACTTCAACATTGCCTTCATCTTAATTCTAGGGATTAGCGCAAGATGTCTTCTTAAAGGCCTGCCAGGGTTGCGGGAAAGTCTGAAAGGGATACCGGGACCTTGGCAATAGGCAACTGAAGGAACACGGGTGGGTTTTAGTCAGCAAAAGTCTGACACGCCCTGCCGCTCCACCCAGAGGTGGAGAAGTCATATGATGATTTACCATTCACAAAAAAAAAAGTTCGCCTCAAAAAAATGTACCTATATAAATCGGCAAGAATTCTTTTGAATGTCTAAAATTTGTGTTTCAAAATACTATATCAATGTGTAGGTGCCCATGTTTAATATGTTTTGTGTCTATACATCAATTAAATTATAAAAATATAATCGAACAAAGATTGTACTTAGACAATTAAAAGAAATAGTATACATGTATAAAAGAAATTAAGGACGTCTGTACTGACTTAATAATATTCTTATTTCGCTGACAATGGAACCAAAATACTGCTATCCCACAACCTCTAATTCCGCACGAATACTATTCTGAACTACTATCACTATTCATCTTACATCCTACCACTACTCGCCCCAAGTTCAGATGCCGTATTCGTATCAAATTTTCCTAATAAAATATCTTATGGCACTACCAAAGGTTCAAATTCACCCCAGGACAAACGCCCATCTCTTTTGTGTGGTCTACACTAAACTGAGACATCAAAGGGCTGAAGCCACAACAATCGAATGTACCGCCAAACAAATTGTGTTTCAGCCTTAAAGGTTAATCGACGATACTGTCATACTCTGTGAACATTGCCAAAGGGATTTAGTGAACATGGGAACATTGTAAATGTAGAAAGATGTCATGTTATGATCGAAGGAACATAGTCGAAAAAAGTCCTTGTGGATTCATGGCAATGTCGGAAAAACAAAGGTAGGAAATTATGGCTAGATTATTTTTTGTGTTAATTGATTTAATTGGGGTTTCTTGAGAAAACATTTTATTAGATCGAACATTCATTAAACTTCAATTTATTATGTAAAGTTTGAAAGAAAGAAAAATGCGCTTATTGGCATTGTAACAGAAAAATACACCTTAAAACTAATAAACACAGAAAACAATCATTACAATGCCAAAAGGGCCTCAGCTCAGCATAATGCCAGATGGCAATACAAAGTGTACCCACCTGACGCTGATTTTCAGCTGCAACCCACAGTTTCTTGACAAGACACACCAAATGAACAATAAAATTCTATGTTTAACCTAATACAAACAACGGTAATCCTCTTAATCGTTACCTAAACACGAAACTGCTGTACACACGAATTACTTCAATTCTCAGAAAACGCCCTTTAATCTCAAACGGCTAACAAACAAAGAACAAGTAAAGTCTATCAAGCATTCAATACACGTCAGGATAATTCTAATTGGCCAAGATGTTCCCCTTGTCGAAACTTCCCCTTATTTAATAAGCACCAAAGACCGAGGCGGTACATTTCAATTTGATGTCTCTTTTTTCAACAGGCAACTCCAGAAGAAAATAAATTAAAGTACTTTTTTATGTCGAGGAAAACGGCAACTAGACCTTGTCATGAAGATTATAACTGGCCGGTTGGAAATGGAACACTTATTTAAATTAAAAAGAACAAAATGGCGTTACCGTATATTAATTACGTTCATGGGGCGTGGATGGAATTTTTAAGTTTTTTTTTATCGGTGTTAACCCAATGTATGAAAACAGTGTGAACTTTATTTATGATCTAGTTAATTGGGCACAGTATTGACTTTTAACAATGTGCTCCATGGTTTAAATCCGTAGAAACGAGTAAATAAACATGACAACAAAATTTGTTTCAATTAATCGAACAAAAACGTCTATTTTGACTGAAATTCGTTTTTTCTTTCATTGTCCTAAAATAACATTATCTTTACCAACCCTATATTATATACAGTTCAATTTCCCTACTTGTTGATTTAAGAAAGGAATAAAACTGTTCCGTTCTTCTAAAACGCTTAATATTTGGCTTCAGTTACAAAAAAATTGAAAGTAATTATTTTAATTGGATTAAAGTTTGAAAGTGTAGCATTTCGAAACAACAGTTTCTTACAATCGAAAATACCTATCTGTTTCAAAAATAAGATTTAAAAGTTGGCAGCACATTATTATAAAGTTGGCGACAGTGCACCGCTACGTTTCCTTGCCAAACTATAAGTTAGTATTAAAATGTTTACAAACGTAGTATGAACTATGAACTGGGTTTAAATGAAACTTATACGGTTCCACTTTGACCTAAAATGAAGACTAAAATAGTCTTATAAGGAAACTGAAATATATCCTTTTTTGTAGGATTTTTCTTTCTCTACGGCCGTGGTTTTGTGTTTTAATTTTTACTTTTCTTTACTACTAAAGTTTGTGGATTTAGTTTTTGTGTGATATTGTCAACATACAGGCTACATCGCCCTGTGTCCCTCACAAGTAGGTGCGTCAGAAATAATCAAGCATCAGTCGAAAGTCAGAAATGACAAATATATTTGACAGAAAACTTGAAGTTAGTTAGTTATAGCATTTAATTATTTGAAACAAAACAAATGGATATAAATCTATAACTCCGAAATACGCATCCCTAACCCTACACTTTCCCTTATAATTTCAACAAAAAACAAAAATTTCTTAATTAGCAAAATACTTCATAATTTCGTATTCTAAACACGGTAAGATATTAACAATCCTTATTCATAATTCAAAAACGTAACAGAATTTCTTAAATTCCACGGAAGGGTATAAAAGGAGGAAAAATGTGATTTAATTTAAATAAGGAAAGATTTAGAGGCCGTTAGTTAATTAGAAGCGGCTGCGTTTTGCGGTCCATTTACAACGGACCGGTACTGCTGAAGCGCTTTGTTGAATGGTCAAAAAGATAGACGGCAGCGAAAATTCGCTGTTGGAAGGTTAAGATCACACAGTATCTACTTGTCTTCATCATCATTCAGCCAAAAGACGTCCACAGCTGGACATAGGCCTCCCCAAGTACCGCCACTTCGACCGGTTCTGTGCTTCTCGCATCCAGCAGATTCCTGCGGCCTTTACCAGGTCATCGGTCCACCTTGTGGGAGGCCTTCCAACGCTACGTCTTCCGGTACACGGAAGGCATGTACGTGTACGCCACAGCTATAATACTTTTAAACTGTCCCGTTGGTCTCGTGGTCGCACGTGCGACTGCTGAGCGTGGGGTCCTGGGTTCGATTTGCAGGTCGGGCAAAGTGTTATTGGGTTTTTCCATTAGGAATTACTAAGTAACAGCCCGGAGTTTAGAAGTTGGCGGTGTGATACCCCCGTGCCTCGGAAAGCACGTTATTTATGGAACTGATAAATAATAAAGGGTATTAAAACGCGAATGTGGGTTTAATAGTATCACATGAGTGTTGTAATACCTAATTATTTACAGTTGCATACAAGACTTTATCTACACCCATGATATGAATCTTCTATAAAAGTTTCTTTGCAATACCAATATCGAACAAAAATGGCGCGGTACGACGTAAATTCTAATTTTCGAATTCGAATGTGTTTTGTTTTTAAATTACGGTGCTTTGTTAGTGAAACGCTCGTGAATGACAATGTTCTTTTTTTGAAATGAGTTGCATTATTAAATTCAGTACAACATTATAACACCTGTTTGGATGATATTATGGTTACTACGACACTGGATGTTTTAATGATGGCTATAAGCTAACTGTTTCAGAAACTTTTAGAGAGGATTTATAGCATGGGTGTAGATAAAATACTTTTAAAATCTACCTGTTCCCGCGAACTCTTCTCGCTCGTACCACAAGCCTGCTGACTGGACAGTTCGCAACTCGCTAAGTTTACCGCCTTGAACTTTAAGTACTCGACTCTTACCTGAAAAGAACACAGAAGAATGTTAATTTAATTACACTTCCCACGTTTTCTCTTAACACTAACTTTGGAATAGTTTTACAATGTTTATTTAGGACTAAACTCAATTTGCGAACGATTGACTATCTAAATGTCAGAACTGGAATAGTTCTCAAAAGGTCATCATATTTGTAGGTTACACCAAGGTTACAACTGGTGAGGGGCTCTTGGCTAAGTAATAACAGCCGCACGGGTCGATCGATCAGGTTAAGCTACGCTAGCCGCGGTCGGTTCGTGGATAGGTGAGCATCTTAACATCCTGAGACACCTCGGAAAGCAAGTAAACTGTTGGTCTCGGCTGTCATTCTTGGATCTTTGACAAGCTTTACGGGTCGTCAGAAGCCCGAAAGTGAGACAACCAGTCTTACCAAAGGTTATTTTATAAGCCAATAACTGGGTAGTTGGAGGTCAGATAGGCAGTCACTCCATGTAAAATACAGGTATGCAGCTGCATCAGTTAGACTGGAAGCTAACCCCAACATAGTGGGCACGTCTGACTTTTCGGATTAATGTGTGTATTGTATAGTTATCACTTGCTTTAAAAACGGTGAAGGAAAACAATCGTGTTCTCGACAGCATGTGTAGCCAAGTCAGAGGCCCCTGGGCGGCTTTACAACCACACGAAAAGAAGAAGTGTAACCGTTTGAATATCAGTATCGAAAACATCAAATCCTATCATTTACGCTCACGGTTTTTGCATCGCACTCACATCACAAACACTTTTCGCGTTGCTTACAAAAAGTATTTCACCACTTTTCTTGTCCCAAGCACTTAACCAGCTAAAATACAAATTCGACACCTGAATAATGCCTTTAACAAACTTTCCAATAACGTTTACATTCCAATTTGTAACATTACCAGGCTCATCCGTGTTTGGGTATTCACCGCCATCCCTGATTATCGGATCAGGCCCAAAAAACCTGGCACTAAGCCTAAAATTGTTCGTCCTAACGAATTCAGACCGTGTCACTGTGGACATTGAATATTCAGATGATAAAAGATATCCACCGAATTTGAAGAAGTTATCGGCATTGAATTTTGATGTCTAGAGTTTGTAGTTGCCAAGTTATTTAATCTCAGGAATTTTATGAGGCCGACACTTGATTGCTAAATGATACCGATCATTACTGGGTAAAACTTTAAGCTCACTTGTACCACAGATCATTACATAGGTACGTTTAGAGCTAAACATTTCTGAAATATCGTTCTGTCTCTGTCATCTTAGGACGATTGACAGAATAAAAACTAGTCAGGACTACTGAAAAATTACGCTGAAGTATGAAACAAGAAAATATTCTCATCTGAAATTGTTATGTACAAACCACAGACCAATTAAAAAACCAAGATAGAGCGCTGCGAACAATACAGTGGAGCGTGCCAAAACTACACCTCCGATCTGTGCATACACGCTCACACACACACACATTTACAACCAAACTACACCTAACAAAGTGCACAGATGTTTACGAAAATGGCCTCACCTCACTGTTCTGTCAACAGTGACGTGAGGCACTTTGTTAGGTGTAGTTTGGTTATAAATGTGTGTGTGTGTGTGTGTGTGTGTGAGCGTGTATGCACAGATCGGAGGTGTAGTTTTGGCACGCTCCACTGTATTGTTCGCAGCGCTCTATCTTGGTTTTTTATTTGGTCTGAGGTAAAAACTATTCAATTTTTATTCTATTAACTTACACGTAATATATTCTAATGTATTTAATACATATTCATAGTGATGTTCAGAGGATAGTTGTGGTCATATACCACTTTGCCCGAAAGCATAAGATCGCTTACTACTGTCAGAATGTAAGTATTGTTTTGTTAGCTATAGGTGTGTGAAGTCATTTGATTTCCCACCCGAAAAAAAAAAGGGTAGGTGTCATACTTAAATATCAATTTTACACCCACAATTTCACCTACCCTTCTCGAATTTTCATTACAGCATCTTCCATGACGTTTCACGCGACTTATAAGAAATTCTATTGACCCCTAGCAGACAAAATTCTAGACAGCGCAGGGGTCCTCATATAAATTCCTTGGGAGGCCATTCCATGAGCGTGTAGGAACGTCGACTACGTACGTAACGTTACAAGGACGAATGTTTGCCTTGGGTTCTGCAGGTATTACTGTATTAGATGAAAGGTAAATTGGGGATGTTAGAGTTTATTTGGATGTAAGTGATGTGGCTATTTGAAAAGGTTAGCGCGTTGTGTGAGAATATTGAGGAGAAAAAGTGTGAGTTTCTGCAGTATTCAGTGACATTTATCGGAAGATATAACTCGTGTATCCACGGGAAAGGTCGTGAAATAATTTGACGTTTCAGAAACTTGGTAGCTTTTTTTTTGCTTGGTATAATTCTAGGTCCAGAAATCAATTAGTCTCTCGTAGGCAGTGAAGATAAATGGTCGCACAGAGTAATTGGTTTAGTTACTAAGCTACGCACATCGATATTAATCGCTTTTTGTAAAGCAAAAGTATATTATACTGTGTAATTCATCTGGTTTTTTTTTTTTTTAATCATTAGTTATTTATGATAGCAAATGTCAGTGCCGTATCTTGCCGTACCTTGACAATAAAAAGCGGAATTATTTTACTTTATAATTTTGTAATATTGCAATTTTAAATATTATAAACTTCTGCAAAAAAATTACCGGTTCCAATACTTACTCGTACCTTGTAAAAGGGCTTAATTATTAATTTCTACATGAATAAATGATAACGAAGGCTTCAATAATTGACGAAGAAACTACCATTTGTCGACCTAAATCATCTCAAAAACACGAATCTCAGAACCTACCTCTTTAGAGTAATCCTACTAATATTATAAATGTGAAAGTTTGTGTGTTTGGATGTTTGTTACTCAATCACGCAAAAACGGCTGAATGGATTTGGATGTAATTTGGCAAACAGATGTTTATAACCTGGATTAACACATAGGATACTTTTTATCCCGATATTCCCACGGGATCGAGACTTACGCGGGTGAAACCGCGGGGCACAGCTAGTTCTGCATAAAATATTCGAGGGGCTCGTGGCTAAATAATAGCAGCCGCACGGGACAATGGAAGGTCAAGCTACGCTTGCCACGGCCGGTTCATGGGTTACTATCCATTAATATCTATGATCCATAACATATCGAGACTCCTTTATGACTCGGAAAGTACGTTACCTATCTTTGACAGTCGTTACGACCCAGTCAGAAGCCCAAAAGTCTGACAATCAGTCTTACTAAACGGGTATTACCCAGTAACTGGATTGTGGGGGTCAGATAGGCAATCACTCTATGTATAATACTGGTATTTAGCTGCATCTGGTTAAGACTGGAAGCCGAGCTCAACATAGTTGGCTCAAAAGGCTAGGCTGACTACACTGCATGAAATATTCGACGACGCGAGCTCATTACATCGGCTGGCACTCTGGCAGTGCCGAATCCGGTAGGAGGCGAAATCTAAGCTTGTTCTAACACAGCACTCGCAGGCAGCCTACAGTGTAGTACTTACTACCAATTACCTACTTTGCATATAAAGCTGCCCGAAGTGGGCGAAATATGCATAGCGTTATTAGCGTTGGAAAATGGCGTTTTAGCTTTATGTTGCATTTTAATTTTCGTAAGAATATTTTAGTACAGTCTCGAACATAAATACAGGGTGGCGGGAAAGTCCGAAAGGGATACCGGGACCCTTGGCAACAGGCTACTGAAGGAAAATGGGGTGGGTTTTAGTCAGTAAAAGTCTGACACGCCCTCCCGCTCTGCCCAGATCGGGAGAAGTCATTTGATGATCCCAACCGCAAAAAAAAAAAAGTGTGGCGATTTAGTTACCTGCATCCGTCATGGGGGTAATTTTACCTGTCATACTATACAACTTTCGCTATGAAACACATCATATTAAACGATTCAAAAAAACTTTCATCCATTAATCGAAATTGTCTACTGATGAAAAAAAAACAAATAGGTACAACCTATTTGTTTCTTTTTTTCACGAATCGTATATGAGTTTCATCGGGTAGAATCACCTCCTTGACGGATTCAAAGGCGATTTTCTAGTGAAACGACGATTGCAACTTTGAAACAAGATCTATTTCATAATAAATAGTATGGTTTCACCAAAGCTCGTAACAGTGTGCCGCGAGGCACACTTCCTTCTTAATTTCTTAGGTACCTACACTTTACTTTTTTTTTTTTTACTTGTAGCTTGGGGTCTCAAGTCGAACAAATTATAATTAGTCTTGAAAAAAATCATAGATGGCAGCATAAGTAACAATTTATGAAATTAACAATCACTAAAAAGCGTTATACGGCAAATTTTGGCCGAGGTTATATTAGTAAAAATCAAAACATCTTTGTTCAATGCTGATTTATGTATTTACACTCATAAATCTCGTATTTTCAACAAAAACTTAAATTAAGCCGTTTACTTCAATTCGAACCCTTAGAATGATAAAGTAGCCATCTGTTAATCATTTTGTCGAGAGCTAAAATCAAACAACTTTTTTTTTATCTAGTACTTTACGTAGAAATATAAAAATTTAACATCTAGGAAGAAAAAACGTAAAAAAGGAAGAAAAACATCTAGGAGTCTTGCGTAGTATCTAGGCAAGACTCCTAGATGGCGTTGTAAAACTACAGTCTCTGGCAATTAGTGAGTCGCTGATGCTGCCATCTGTTAAAAAAATTTAGGATGAAAAATAGCCAGCTCAATAGCCAGACTTAGGGTAGTGTCATTTCGTTATATGGGATTGGGTATCTGTACGTAGTATTATAATATCTGTGCTTGTAGGTACATTGTGTTGTGTGCTGTCTGTGCTAAATAAATGTATTTTCTTTCTTTCTAAAATTTCTATCCATTCTTTAGAAAAAAATCATTTGTGTATGTCGAGTAACTGTATGGTATTTATGCTCGTGACTATTTGAAACTGAAATTAGACATTATTTTTAATAGTCTACAATTTGTGACTTTACAATGAAATTCACACTTAAAATATATCCTACAGAAATGCATTATTGGGCTCGCTAAGCTTTTTACCAAACAAAACAATTAGAAATTAAAAAAAAAAAAGTTTTTTTTTAGAAATCGTGGTTTTCTTTTCTACGTTCAAACAGTGCTGATTCTAAACCAAGCTTAAATAAATAAATATTGAGTTTAAATTGCAATAAACAGCAGCACGTAACGACCTTCTAAAAGGTCCTTAGAGCGTTCATCCCGCGCGGGCGGGTAACGTCGCAATTCTAACAACTATTTTTACTATAGAATAGAATAAATAATCTATACTAGATAAACTAATCTATACTCTATACTAATATTATAAAGCTGATGAAGAGTTTGTTTGTTTGGTTGAACGCGCTAATCTCAGGAACTACTGGTTGGAATTGAAAAAATCCTTTTGTGTTAGATAGTCCATTTATCGAGGAAGGTTATAGGCTATATAACATCACGCTATGACCAATAGGAGCGGAGCATAAATGAAAAATGTTGCAAAAACGGGAAAAATTATTCCTTTTGAGAGCTTCCGTTGCGTGCGCTGCTTAAACGGTTTAAGTTACTCAAATATCATGTATGATGGAATTGTAGCTCTTTAAAATTTAAAAAAAAAGTCCGCGGCAGCATATGTCTATCTTTTAAGATTGACTCACTATAACCTTTTTTATGGTAATCAAAGTTTTATCAGCATAATATTAATTCTTATTCGAATAAATAGTTTTAACATCAAGGGTATTTATGTAGCAGTAAAATACTTTTTAATTCATTCGAATCGGACATTTAATTTCGAAGTTATCACGAATATAAAAATGTAATACGCGAACCGTTCGACGTTCCCTACGATAGGATACGTTTTATCCCTATAATCCCACGGGATCGAGACCTAAGCGGGTGAAACCGCAGGGCACAGCTAGGGTTAAATATAATTATAAAATAAAATGACCTTTTAGTGCATGACTGGAAAAAAATTGTTCTTTGATTTATAATCACGAAAAGCTTCTAGAAATGCGACGTTGCCACCTCGCGTGGGATGAACGCCTTGAAATAGATAAACATAAAATACCCAATCCTCCACTAAATTCTAACATCACAAGAGGAATCTCAATAACCCTACACTGTCCTTACCTTCAAAAACAAATTCACCGCGTACGAAACTATACGGCTTATGTTCATCCATACACTCCCCTTACATATGTTCCGAGGTCCCTTATTCCTCCGATTCCGTTCCATTCAGATGCAAATCCTAGCTCTGGGAGTCCCATTAGCTCTGTAAGCCATTCTAACACAATAGGGCTGGCACGCGTTCTGCCTTGTATGGGAATGATTTGACAGGGTTGTAGAAGAACTATAACCATAAAAATAAGGTTGAGTCGTCCAAAATGGTTTGTTTGTCAACCCTGGGAAACAAGGAAGGGAAAACGGATTGTAAAATCACTGTTGCGTCTGGCCGTCTGTCACAGACGTGTTTATCGACAACTGCGTGACTTAGGATTTAGGGCAAGATGCGTGTTCCATTCCATTCAGATGCAAATGCATGCGCTGTAATCCTATTAGCTCTGTAAGCCATTCATACAGAACAGGGCTGGCGCGCGTTCTGCGCAGTATAGAGGACAATTTGACAGGGTTTTACGAGTACCTATAAACGTAACCGTACGTCAAGGCTACTCGACGTGGCGGGACTCGACGTGCAGGGAACAAATCCGTACGTACTATACTGAACTGTTTTGATGTTTTTATTATTCAAATTCACTTTTTATAAGCATCTTTTTGTGACTAAGAAACCTATTTTTTTAAGTGACTTTCGGCGCGTTGAGAACTTTTTGGGTGAACAAAAATCATGGAACTCGCGTCATCGTCACCGTCACGATTGAAGAAATGTTTTTAGCGCCATCTACCGTCCACCGTTTGAATTACGTTGAGGTTACGAATTGTTGCTTAGTTTTCACTTCTATCGGGAGTCCCCAAAGACTGCCCCGCATGTTTTTATATTTTTCTTTATTTCTTAATACGACACATATTCATACAAGCTCAACATCCATAAAAACTTTACAAATACTACCCATCCTTATCATCTTAATGTCAATCAGTTGAGAAGGCAATAGAAAACAGTTTCACAACAAACAAACCCATGAATAAAAGAGTAACATTTTCCAGGCGAGCGGAAAATCCAAGGTTGCCACTTGCAAAAATAAAAAACCGGCCAAGTGCAAGTCGGACTCGCGCACGAAGAGTTCCGTACCATTATCTATAAAAACGACAAAAAATCACGTTTGTTGTATGGGGCCCGCCCTTAAATATTTATTTTATTCTGTTTTTTAGTATTTCTTGTTATAGCGGCAACAAAAATACATCATCTGTGAAAATTTCAACTGTCTAATTATCACGGTTCATGAGATACAGCCTGGTGACAGACGGACAGACAGCGGAGTCTTAGTAATAGGGTCCCGTTTTACCCTTTGGGTACGGGACCCTATTAAGAGGGTGTGCCTATCAACACGATAGAAGTGAAGGCGACTGGAGCCGGGTATACGCGATTAAACGCGATTCAGCGTCACCGACCGACTGGAGCCGAGTATACCCGATGATTTAGCGCCACCGACCCGAGCGTGACGGTTCTTTCGTTCACTGTTCAGAAAGTTCGCCTGAGGAAGTTTTTACAACAAAAAAAATAAAGCCTCTGTCACATCGTCAGAGAGATAAGAAAGAAGGCACAGCCCTATATCGACCTGCTTAATGCACTGCTTATTTCTATGAATACCGTCAACTTGAAAGGGTGTATTAGCATACGTTTTGCCTCCATTCCACGGTAATTGTACCCTGCCGCTGCCGTGTCTACCATTTGAGGCATGAAATATTGCGAGTAATTCCTGAAGTAATATATTCTACATGGATTTAAGTAGGCACTGTTACTTATGCCTACGTCTTTGTCTTTTGTGGTGTAGCATTTGAAGTTATCATAATCGTAACATAATCAGCCTATAATGTTCCCACTGCTGGGACACAGGCCTCCTCTCGGTTAGAGGGAGTGGGCCGTAATCCACCTAGCGGGCCCAGTGCGGGTTCGTATAAGTCACATGTGTTCGATTTTTTGGTTCTAGGACTTGTCAGTTACCTCAAGATGATTTCCTTCACAGTTTTAAGAGCAGTGGTGATAAATAATTTACAAAAAGTAAAGCGCCTGTCAGGGTTTTTGTAAAGTCGCGGCCGTTACCGCTGCGCTACCACTGCTAAAGCCTAATGCCGGTTTAATTTCAGGCCCCTGAGGTATTTCAGTTTTGTCTCTGGCATACTAACGCACTCGCTATGCCCCTGACTTTGCAGATCAAAGGTGACCATTGGACATCAGGTGAGCCGCCTATTCGGTGGCCATCCAATAACATAGTTATTTTATTATTCAATAAATTATTACTTTACTAGCTGTAGCCCGCGATTTCATCTGCGATCCAGAATAAAACATAGCCTATGTCCTAAACTCCTAACCCAGTTCATTGTCTACCCAAATCCGTTCATCCGTTTTAGCGTGAAAGCGTATCATTTAACAAACAAACAAATTCACTTTCGCATTTATAATATATGTTAGGATTTTACTAATTATCTATCTAAGACTCTATTGAATATCTACTTAAGATTTAAACTCGTTGTTATTCAACTTTTAGGGACACTTCAAATTATTGTTTTAATTGAATTTTGATTTGTCTTTCATAATAGAATTAGTGAAAATGGTCTTACTTCGTTAAACAAAATCTTTATTATTTTGATATTATAATAGGATTCACATTAAAGAACTTAAAACTTATCAAACAAAATGTATTAACAAAACTTTAGTGGAACTTAGTAGTAGAGTCTGAATTAATTTGTTCCATAATTTTATTATAGGTAAATACATAATGGTAAAATGCTGAAACAAAATCTGACGGGCGTTTGCCCACGTTTCTGATCCGGTTTGGCCATCCTAGTAAGTGTACGCATGAGTTCACAAACGTCCATACAATTAATAAGATGGCCAAACCTTTTAATTCTTTTTATCTATTGTGGTACAGTAATCGTATTCTAGGTGCATCGTATTCACATGTAATTATATAATTGATGTATACAAACAATTACCTATGAAATTACCGTTCTGCAGTACTGGCCATTTCAAATCAAAATAATTTTTGTTTGGCTAAGAATTCTAATTTCAAATTAATTTTATTTTAAAAACATGGAATTCTTTTTTCAAAAGAAGTCATTTGTTTAATGATTAGTGTTACATTTTCATCGCATTTCAATTTTTTTCCTCATCATGGATACGTTAAAAATTCGAGTAATTATGGAATATGAGTAACGTCGTGGCAGCACCGCGGCACAAGCGGCACGCAACATCAACGACGTTTACTGAGCTAACACTACAAACCAACGCACCACCTGTTATTGGTTTGCTCGCTTCCGTTCTGGAAATTTCGACCTGAAAAATGAACCTCGCGGTCGTCCGAAGACTTTGGTCGACAATGACGAATTAAAGGCGATTGTGGAAGCTGATGATACACAATCTACGGCTGAATTAGCAGCAGCTTTCGACGTTAGCGTCAAAACAATATTGGTCCATTTGCGTCAAATTGGCAAGGTAAAAAAGCTTGACAAATGGCCAGCGCGAAGTACGCGTCGAGGCGTGCCTTGCACTGCTCAACAGACACACAAATGAAGGAATTTTGAACCGCATTGTTACCTGCGATGAAAAATGGATTCTGTTTGATAACCGCAAGCGCTCAGCAAGTTGGTTGGATCCTGGTTCAGTACCTAAACAATGCTCTAAACGAAAACTTACCCCTATAAAAGTGATGGTCACTGTTTGGTGGTCTAGCGCCGGTGTGATTCATCACAGCTTCTTACCAAACGGGGTGAGCATTACTGCAGATGTGTACTGTGAAGAATTGAACACAATGATGGAGAAGCTGGCACATCTCCAATCAGCATTGGTCAATCGCTCGTCTCCGCTGCTCCTGCACGACAACGCGCGACCTCATACTGCACAGCAGACGGTCTCCAAGTTGCAAGAACTGGGGTTGGAAGCTCTCCGTCATCCGCCCTACTCACCAGACCTTGCGCCTACAGACTACTACTTTTTCCAGAATTTGGATAACTTCTTGGCGGGAAAAAAATTCAATACCCGAGAGGCAGTACAAAATGCCTTTGAAGAATTTGTTGCCTCCCGTCCAGCTGATTTCTTTAAGAAGGGCATCAATAAACTGCCACTGCGTTGGCAAAGATGCATTGATTGCATGGGTGATTACTTCGATTAATACAAATGAAAAATACATGAAAAAAATTCGTTTAATTTTTTTCATATAAAACGGCAATTTCATAGGTAAAGACCTAATATTGTAAAACATTATTTTTAAAAGAGTAACGGTGGAGTATCTTGCCCATTCTTCTCCATACGACAACTACCTTTTGGAAGGGGCAACTAGAATCAGTTATATTTCTTTGTTTTTGAAGTTCGAATGTGCCTGTGCCTATTTGAAATAAATTATTTGACTTTGACTCCGGATCAGAAACGAACACGAATCGGATTCGGATAAGTGGGCAAACGTCCATCCCAACGAAAAATTATTTACCCTATATTTACTTCGTGATTTATTCCTTTTAAGGAGTCAAATAAAAGCAACTCCGCAAACAAACAAAAACAGCAAAGTATAGTACATTATTAAGGGAAATAAACTATCATAAAAATGCCAATGCCCTTAACGTTTGGAGGCGACACGTTTATATAAGGCCCTGCACGAAGGAATATTGGATATCCTCCCTTCGTACCAACTCGCTATTATATTTACATACGACTCAGTAGGCCTATTGAATAATATATTGGAGAGGCTATGGCATTCATGACAGTTTTTCGTTAGGCCTATAATGTGGCGGATCATAAATTACCGTAGTGGTAATAGGCTAAGAGGTAATAGGCTAATAAGCTAAAGGGCACATCATATCGAAGTTTTTATAGTAGCGGTCGAGTCGTCAGAAAGTCCAAAAGTCTGACAATCAGTCTTACCAAGGGGGTGTATTATTACCCAGTTACTGGGTTGTGGAGGTCAGATAGGCAGTTGTACTATGTAAAATGACCCCAACATAGTTGGGAAAAGGCTAGGCAGATTGATACAGCAGCGGACCGGTCTTATATTCTATCTTAGGACGGATAGCCGTTGAAGCAGACGAGTTCTTGAATGAAAACCACGAATTGGCAAGTTTAGGACGCCCTCCATTTAGATGGACTCATAACCTGAAACTGGCAGTTGGGACAGATTGGATGTAGAAGGCGGAGAACCGAGTAATGTATATGTCATTTTTTCGATTAACAACCGAAGTTAACAACATTATTTTTGCCTAGATAGGCATAGCATGTATTAAAAACTACGTACAATATCCTCCTTATCATCATCAAAAAATACAATGAGGTTAAAAAGTAACGGATATCCGTGTTGAACGGATACCGGTCGTCTTTGCCAAATAAATACATAAAACCTAATCTGTACATTCTCAACACAGTGTATTTCTCCCAAAGGATACGTGAACCAACCCTTGAACCACAATACATTTGACCACCCATCTTAATGCGCTGACAGATTTATAGTCCTGACCCTGACTTTCGCAAGTACTACTATAGATTTGTCTACGGACCATTTTCTTTGAAATACAAACTGTTTGTTTTAGGAATAACATGTCTGGGCTGATTTAACCAAAACCAGATATATTTTATCAGCGAAATATAAAATAGACGTCTGACAGTTTTTGTACGGAAAATCTGTCAAAAATTATTCGCAGAATTCGCCATTGGTCGTAGAGCTGTTGAGCTGGTCCATACCAAGATTGAACTGTTTCTAGAGATTTTTCAAAACTGCGTTTCTAATTAAATTTAACTTCTAATAGGTTTTAAAAACATTAAAAAAATTACATATTTAAATTCCTTCGTCATTGATATATGTATATTTTTTTAACTTGTATAATTTGTAATTAAATAAAAAGGTTACAACATTGATAAATTATATTTATTTCCGTAAATCGGTGATGATGATTTTCGGAAAGAACCGCACAGATTTTAGTGGACCTGTTTAGTCAGTATACGCATGTGAAGCTCAACTCAAAACTAAAACATTTTTTTACTCTATGAGTAAAACAAGGCAATACTCTATGTAGTCGCTGACAATTTCTATCCAGCAACTTTAACAAACGACATTACATCTAAAAGATACAACTCTAAAAATACGCCAATAACACAACACAATACCAATCGAAAGCCTGACAAGCTGGAAATTATTTGGGAAGACAAAACCAATAAATAACTGTATCTGTTATAAATAATAACTTCGGAGCTGACAATATTTGTTCGGGAAGGCTCGAGCACTCGAGCAAAGTCCCTTACTACTAACGATCTCGGTGAAAAACTTCTTAAGAACGTGAGCAAAGTGAAAATACTGGTATTGATTATATAAAAACTTTTTCAGCGTTTGTTTTCCGAGTAACCAAACTTTGCTTAAGTTGTTGGACTTGTTCTGTTCTTTGGGTATGTTTTAGGCAATTGTCAAATGCAGACTCACCAAGATTTTGCGGTAATTTTTCAACATATACCTACAATTTGTGCGGAGATTACCGTGACCGTAACGTATGACCTGGGCCCTGTTTATCAAAAGTTACAAGTCTACACGTTCAAAAGTTACCTAGAATGATAATTTTCGTTAAATTCATAGCTCATCTCCATATTCATAATCAGCCTTAATGTTCCCACTGGTGGGACACGGGCATCAGGTCATCTCTCTCTTTTGACCACATTTTAAAAAAGAAAATCGAATTTAAATATTTATTGAGGTACTTGTAAACTTGTAAGACGGAACAGAGAGTCGCCGGACACTCTCAGGATTTGTTATGATTTTCTACAAGTTGTAACTTACAAATAATTTTTTGCTAAACAAAATCACGAATAAAAGTGTCAAAATATAAGTACTTGTGAACTAAATAATGACATTTGGTAATACAAGGCTTGTAAGTTTTGATAAACAGGACACAGCACAGTAGAAACGGGTTTTGTCGACGGAAGAATAGACAAAATGACAGATAAACAATCACAATCTGTAATTTTGTCTATTCTTCCGTCGACAAAACCCGTTTCTACTGTGCTGTGTCCTGTTTCTACTGTACATTACACTTACATATTACAGTGGTCATGCTACGGGTGCTGAGGGCCTAGACAAAATGACGTTCCATTAGCGATAGCATAATCAGCCTATAATGTTCCCACTGCTGGGACACAGGCTCCTCTCGGTGAGTGGGAGTGGGTCGTAATCCACCACGCGGTGTGCATGTCATATGTCTTCGAATTTTTGGTTGTAGGACATGCCGGTTTCCTCACGATGTTTTCTTCACCGTTTTGAGAGCAGTGGTGATGAAATTATTTACACTAAGTAAAGCCCCTGTCTTCTGTATTAGGAAAAATCAATATTTTATGGGACTGACATAACATACTAAAAACATTGGACAGCGATTGTCTCTTGTCTAGGCTCTCAGATGTACGAATGGGAGTAAAAGGAGTAGACTAGGGATCGTAGTAAATTGCCGTAAGTCTAATGTATATTATGTTTTTACCCGTAGCCCTTGCAAAAAGTCAAAGTAGTCGGCCTAGTAATAAATGAATCATTTTTATATATATTTTTTATTATATCTTGAATCTTTTAAAAAAAAATGAATCAACATCTTTTAACAGAATCTTGCAGCTTTAGCTAAGCTTCACTTTTGGGTACCACCTAAAGCTCAATATTTTTTCTTAGTTAGATTAGGAGGTACTATACTGCCTACACAGAACCAGAATTTATATTTTTCTTGCCTTTACTATTGTAGGTGCATGTTAGGTTTGCATGCTTACCTTTCATACATGAATGAACGCTTTTCTACCGGTAGAAAAGGCAGAAGCGTCTTCTATTACAAAGCTTATAATACATCTTTGTCAATTTTTCCATGTTCATGCATCTTTTCATACACGGCCCGGCGAATTCTACGCACCTGACCCAGATTCCTTAAAGAGGGTCTGTACAGTGTAGACATAGCTTTATGTTTTCCATTGCGCCATGACAAAAAACACTCTAAATTCAAATTGAGAACTGAACATTTTTTTTTTCTATAAGGAGGTAGCGATCTTCAAAAATATCAGTTTACGAAAATCGTTACTCACCAGAAAATGGCGACGAAAATGGTTATAAATCGAATTTGAAAATGATTTCCAGTTACGAGGCCTAAGGAAAGAGTGTAGAACGTGGAGTGCAAATGCAAAGCATCTAAAAAAAAAAAGGTACAAACACACAATCATCGCTTTATACCTACTCATTTATTCAAGACAGTAAGATCTTTAGAGGTGTGTTTTGTAAAGGAAAAACGTGGGAATTTTCCTTTGATAAGGTAAATAAGATGGATCGAGTGAGAGTGTCATTATAATATTTATGAGTATTCTACTTGCGAAGATACTTTCACTGTATTGTGTTCTAGGAAAACGGTAAGAGCTAAAGAGACATTGTTACATTTTGAATTAGGTACCGACGGTAGCGTATTATTAAACTGCCCGGGGATAGATATATAAAAGAAAAGAAAAGAGAAAAGAAAGAAAAAATGTTTATTCTGCACAAACTAAACGCAAAATATAAAATAAAAAATACAACACGAGTTTTTGTTTATGCTAAACCCAACAAGGGGTCAATGTACTCATCATTTTGAACAACTTTTTCTATGGCACCAACCTTGAAATCGTGAAAAAAAAATCAGCTGTTCCATACATTTGTGTTCACTTACATCGACAAAATATATGGAACAGCTGATTTTGCGCGAAACGAAAACTAATGTTGTATAGATAGATAGATAAAACATTTATTCAGTGCATACAGAAATACCACGTTTGCACAGTCGCTTTTATATTTAACGCAAGGTTTTTATAATACGCGCTGGATTAACAACGCTCGGCTTATCGTCGAGAGTTGAAAATCTAACAATTAGCTTTTTGACGCACCAGGGATGCACTCTGGTGAATTCCCAACGCTCAAGAGTGGAAAATCCAGAGCGCGAAAAAAAAGCCTGCCAAGTGCGAGTCGGACACGCGCAGGAAGGGTTTCGTACCATTATCTAAAAAACGCCCTTAAATATTTATTTTATTCTGTTTTTTAGTATTTGTTGTTATAGCGGCAACAGAAATACATCATCTGTGAAAATTTCAACTGTCTAACTACTCACGGTTCATGAGATACAGCCCGGTGATAGATGAACAGACAGACGGACGGACAGCGGAGTCTTAGTAATAGGGTCCCATTTTACCCTTTGGATACGAAACACTAAAAAAGGAGTTTAAAAAGCTCCTGTGCCAATGTGAGCTAAGATACTGTATGTGCTCGAAAAATCTTTGACATATTTGATTGAATCATGCATCATGCAAACCTGTATATCTTGGGTACCAACTAATAGTTTTGTTCCTCTCAATTACAACTCGTATTTCTCAAAAATATCTATAATCTTGCTCTCCTTCTATCTCGCAACAGTAAAGAACTTGTGTACAAAATTGTGTACAGATTAGATAAAGAATTCCTTATTTAAGCCAGTACGTATAGGACCAACTTTCTCATCTCGATAATAGGTTCGCTCCTTTTCTGAAAGCAATGCGACCTTTGTTGACACCTCCTTTGAGTCCCGGTGCCTTCCTCCATCTTGTGTCCGCCATAATTACGTATATCTCAATGTGAGGGCAAAAGTTTTGTGAAGGTCAAGTTTGTTGGAAACTTATCGATAAAATTTTGAGGTTTGGCAACAAAATTCTACCTTTCCCTGTCTTTTTTATGTCAATGAAGTGAGAGGGCAATAGATAAGACGGATACTCGGATAGATAACCGTTGATCGATATGGAATAAACAAACCATCATTTATACCACTCATAAAAAATTCAATGCCAATTTCACAACTAACTTCAATAAAATTTATATTTTATTGACGTTAGTTATGAAAACTAGATTCCTCAAAAACAGGAAAACACTTGCTATTGACGTTATTGATCTTCTTTCGCACGCAAAAAATACAGATAACAAATTATTACCTCAACATCAGCAATTGAATCATACGACAACAAAATAAGAAAACGATAACTAACGACAAATACACACATTTCACCGGTAATCGATGGTTCGTGTCGAATCGATTGTTGATGAATCGAGTCGCGACTCGGGATCGTTTACTTTACCGATTGATTTACGGCCAGTCTTAAGGTAGTTTATAGAGGCGCGAGTTTTTCACTTATCATGAAGCACGTGACTTTGAGGAAGATGTTCCAAGATATAGTCGCCATTTAATATTATTTTATTTTTGTTTTACGATGTAGTTTTAAAATACATGGCGTATAAAAATGAACGCGCTGTTAAAACAAAGCTGTCGTTGATAAACGAGCGGGACAGTCGTGAATAATTTAAACAACAGTAAAGAAATGCTTTCGTAGATGTAGTTCGGTATTTATTTTTCTTAATAATTTTCTTCTGTTCTGATAAATGATCGTGCTACGTAATAACTGTAAAAATAGTGAGCTGCAAAAAAGAACTGAATAAAAAAATGTTAATGTAATTTTCTGTTCTCATTGATCGTATATTAAGGTCCGATAATAGCTTTTCTGAATTTAATCAATACCGTTATAATTAAACTTCGGGTTCCGTCGTTCAAGGAGCGCTTAGACCTTCCAAAATAATCAAAATTGAATCACCACTGCGGGATTCTCAATAAATTCAATCTCATAGGATGTACAGCCACTTAAAACATCATCTCAAGTGACGTAATTTATTGATCCCTAATGGTATCGACATGTTGAATGAACCGTCTAAATTAATACCGTTCAATGGAATTTAATTTCGGAACTTTACGGTTTTAGCATTCCGTGACATCGATTTGACTGCGGGTGTGATATGGAAACCGTAAATTTGGTTTTGCCAATCGAAGTTCTCGGTAACAAGTTTGGAATATGTAGGTACACTTTGTAGTTTCAAAGTTTGTGATGGGAGTAGTTTTAAAGCCACTGAGTTGATTTGAAAATCGTTCGTATAAGCAAGCAATATTTCGAAGTGAGAACTTTCGAAGATGAGAAAATGAAACTGAATTACTTTGCTAGCGAAAATATGTCTGGTATAAGGTGAGAGTATAGAATAGAATATAATAGCATCAGACCAAATAAAAAACCAAGACAGAGCGCTGTCAACAGTGACGTGAGGCCGGTTTCGTAAACAAGTGTGTACTGAGGGAGGTGTAGTTTGATTGTTTATGGTTGTAAATGTGTGCGTGTGAGTATGTTTGCACAGAGCGGAGGTGTAGTTTTAGCATGTTTCACTGAATTGTTCGCAGCGCACTGTATTGGTTTTTAATTAGTCTGAGATAATAGAATAGGTACTCTGTATTAAGTGTCACCATACGAATTACAGAAATAAAAGAAGAAATTTTACACACACAAGTTGCCACAACGGGCGGTCTTATCGCTAAAAGCGATCTGTAAAAGACAACCTTTGGACGAATACAGTGTACAGTTTCTTTGACACTATGACATGATGAACGGTTAAGGAAAATATCGCAAGGAAAACAGGACTTGACGCATTTTCAACATTCAGCACTGAGCCGAGCGTAGAAACTTCAACTGCGCGCTTTTATTAGGCATTTATTTAGGTGTCTTATGGTGCATACGGTCGAGTTCTATAAACTTTAATTAGCTTGCGCTTTGGCTTACACATGTTCCCATCTCTATCATGTACCTGTAGTTTGACAGTTGTGCGATAGTGACAGGAATAATGCTTAGCCAAAGTACGTGCTAAGTAACGATTACAGATCTCGGCTTTAGTGCCCGCTGGTGTCGTGCCCGCAACCTTAGTCTGAAGCCAGCGAATTAGTTAACAGTCACATAATTATGAAGCATTTGTTAAGCATTGCACGTGTAGCGTTAACGATTAAAATCCGACAACATCCACAATCAATTTGCCAGTTCAAATAAAACGTGCGCAGTCGTTAATAGAGTTTAAAAGACTCGTTAAGGAACATTACTTGTCGTTGTGATCTTGTCTTCGTAACTGTGTAATTATCTATAGTCTTCAATTATTTTTCGTTGCTTATTTATTTATTTCCTATGTATGTATGTATGTATCTATTATTTAGGATATGTATGTATATGTGTATCTATTTTAGTATATTGTATAGGTAACTTATTATTTGCACCTACGACAGCCCCATATTATGTCCAGGCAAATCACTGTCCATTCCAAGGTTGCCTGGAAGAGATCGCGGAAAGCGATAAGGCCGCCCATTGTATATTTTGTAGTAAATAAATAAATAAATCATCCAACATACCGACATAACATAACTCCCGCCATACAATCATTCCTGTACTAATTTAATTAATCAAGAGTTGCTAAGAAAGCGAACTACTGCGCACATCGCAATTTACATCGCATTAATGTTAGTGACGTTGGGGGCTTAGAAATTTTAATACAGAAGTACCATAATACTTGCTCGATCACGAGGAGCTCTTGGCTAAGTAATAACAGTTGCACGGATCGATAAATCAGGTTAAGCTACGCTTGCTGGTCTTGGTCCGTGGATTGGTGACCATCTTTACATACCAAGACTCCTCCGTCTCAGAAAGCACGTTAAGCCGTTGGTCCCGGCTGTTATTCGTGCATCTTTGACAGTCGTTACGGGTCGTCAGAAGCCCGAAAGTCTGACAACCAGTCGTATTACCCAGTTACTGGGTTGTGGAGGTCAGACAGGCAGTCGCTCTATGTAAAATACTGGTGTTCAGCTGCATCCGGATAGACTGGAAGACGACCCCAACATAGTAGGGAAAAAGCTAGGCAGAATGATTGATGTACCGTAACAAGTGATAACAAACACGTATTTTATGCAACATAGTTGTAATGAACAACGTTAATGAACAACGCTAAGCCAGATTTGGTCCTTCTGCCCTTGTGGCACAAGTAGGAAGACAAATGCCTACTTCCTACCTGCTAAACTCGTGAAGAGTTGGCAAAAGTTAGTGTTAAATCCAATCAAGACCGTTCTCTAGTCATTTGATTAGTTCAAGCTCAAACCATTAAAGATAATTTTTCAATAAGAGTGTAAACTCTTAAGCCTGATTAGGTCCGAGTCTGATAAACCCATGTTTATCCTGTGTTATACAGTTAGATAGATAGATAATAATAGATAGATAATAATCTTTATTACACAAGAAAGTGGTTACAAAATAGTTTGAAGTCCCTGACTCCTGTGCTAGGTGGTATACCTGTGTTACAAGAGCCAGTGCCCTCTCCCAGTAGGAGATAATTACAGAATCTTATGCAACAAGATTAACAAAAATAATAAAGAATATGGTAACAACAAAGAAGTAAAATAAACTAAACTAAGAACGTTAAAAAGAAGCCTGTATTGAGTTTGCGAGTGTTTGTGTGAAACACAAACACAGTCGAAATTATGTAGCAATTTTGCAAAGGCATTATCTGATATTTATATCAGCTGTACCGACTTCCAGCTGTTGCGGTATTCTGCTTGTTTTTGTGTGGTTAGTGACTAACATGGTGTCAGAGTTTTAAAGCCGCCCACGGGCCTCTGACTTGGCTTCACATGTCGTCGATAAATATCTCTCAGACATGCCGGTTTCCTCACGATATTTTCTATCACCGTTTTTTAAGCAAGTGATAATTACATACGCACATGAATCCGAAAAGTCAGAGGTGCATGGCTTGGGTTCGAACTCGAGACCTGACTTGGCAGTCTGACGGTCACACCACTAGGCTAACTGCTCTTTGCGGTTGTTGCGATATTTAAGTTCATGTTTTTTTTTGGTGCTATTACTAGTGGAACTTCTCTATTTCACTTTTATGTTGAGCCCAACTAAAATGAAGTCAGCCATGACGAGGCCCACTTAATTTAGAGAAACTTCGAGCTTGTACGAGTCCTGAATTGCGGATAATGTTTGTAAGAAATAATGTTTACGATAGGTATATAAGAACCTGTGTATTTTCTTTTGACTGGCATGAAGAAGGTAAGATACGCTTTCGTCGCTTCCTGCATGTTTTTCTTAGAATCAGATTTGTTTCATAGATGCAACACTATCAATACCCAGAAAAGCATTCACTTTGAAAACTTTAAGATATAGAATCGGTAAAAATATGGCAAAATAAATAAAGTAAATAACCCTTCAGTTTCACCAAAATCAAAGCTCACAATTCCATTGCCACTTTCTAAACATAAAATTTCACACAATTCAAATATGGAAAGCTGACCCTGTATTTACTATACGCTTTTACAGCGCTACTAAAACGCAGCACTAAAATCCTTTTCCTAAACGTGCACCGTACGACACTTAAGTTCAGTCGTTACTCTGAAGCTAGATATAACCTCCCTATGTCCCCATCCTTGAAGTTTTATCTCTCACCTCCACCATCTATCTAATCCGTCTGTCGACCGCACTAATGACTTAATTAGCACACTATTTGTTCGCTTGGTGGGTCGCATATTGGTGAACGCTACTTTGGGAACTTCTGTATGTTGAAAGCCTGTTCAATTTTGATCTGTAGTGTCAAGTTTTGTGGTTTATTGTTTTAACCTACCAATGATAACAGCTCTTATGAGATTTGCCAGCAGTGGTCCACCAGTATTGTATTGATGAGAGACTCGTCCAGGGTTCAATATACAAAGCTCTCTCGAACGCGTATCCATGAGTATCGGGACAGTGACGGATATTTACTTTTTTAAATCTTTTAATGAAAATAAGGTTTTTTTTTTGTTGTTACTGGGTCATTTATTTTTATATTTAAGTCAACTACCCATGGTTTGAGTGACGACGGTGTTTACCCTTGCATACTGTATAAATACAAATTCATGACTGCCTACATTTTGGGTGAAATCTGTAGCATTTCCACACAGTAAAAACCTAACCTAGTCTGCTACCTAGTAAACTAGTAAGTAATATGAGAATAATCTTATTGTAATTTTCAGACAAAGGTCGCTACTCGAACTATACTCTATCTCAGCACATGTCTAAATTATCCAAAGTAGCATTTAAACTTACGCCGCCAGCTCTATCCTTACCCTTAATGACATCACGGCATCTTCAGCAAGATCGTGTAGACATTTAAGTACTCATTTGTCTAAGATGCTCTAACTTTGTGAGTAAGTGACTCTTTGACACTAATATATTGGTCTTCTGAGTCGAAAAGTTTTAGTTTGAGAGTAATCTTAGGAAGGTTGTTTTTGTTAAGTCATGAATGTTGATTTAAAATTAAATTCTTCATTTCATCAAGTCTGTAGTCCCCGAAAGGGCTGGACGGAGGTGTACTTCGCCAGTTATGTTTAAGTCTCATGTAACAGAGGGCGAGCCTATTTCCATTAACCGGGCACAAATCCGAACTCCGGGTTGTTAGTGCTACTAAGAAATTCCATATGGAATAACTTTAATAAAGTGCGTTATAATAGCGAATTGTAAGCATCTTATGCATGCTAATCAGCAAGACAACTCTCTAAGTTCATGTAAGTGCATGGAATGAAAATTTCATGAAATCGTCATTTAATGCACTTACATGAACTTAGAGAGTTGTATTGCTGATTCTAATGTTTATAATTCTGCAAATCCATATTTGTTACGACCACAAATAATATTTAGATCAACATACAACCTGATACTGACCTGCAAATTAAACCTGGAAAGAATTTCGCGGGCTACCCTAGAGCATCCCAGTATACATTTAAGTATAATTAAGTCCATGTAGATTTGATTTATAAAGCATCCATCAACAATATTCTTTGGTAAAATTTTAATAATTGTAAAGTACCTACTTATTACAAAAAAAAAAAAATATTAGTTTTTATTACTTTAATTTTTTTTTAATTATTTTGGGGTTATACTTAATATATATATTTTTGAAATGTGCTCATTAAGCCCTTTCATTTGATACCCAACATGGTACGACTAAATGACATTTTTTTTAGTTCCTGACTTTATGTCCTCTAGAGGACGCCAATTTTTATTTAATGTGACGTCATATAGCCTATAACCAGCGGACGATCAAGACGCTTCCAACGATACCTCAGTTGGCAAATTGTGATGAGTGGTTAAGAAGTTAGGAGGGAACAGATGAACATCCATACATACATACATACCGATCAAAATCATAACCCTCCTTTGTTTTCGCCGTAGTCGGGTAATTATTTTAAACACGGGAGGATAAGCATGAACAGTCATTTGACACGGAAATAATACTGGCTATCGAAATCGATATAAATAATATAGACAAATTGTGAAATATCCCAATTTATTTGGCGTCAGCTCAACATCACCTAAGTTTTCACCTAAGCTTCACCTAAGTTTTCACGAGAAGACATTTACAGAATTGATCGGCTGGTATCCTTACAACAAAACCTTTACCATTACGTTTCTCACGAAAACCTGCCATTTTCCGACTTCAGCACTATATTAGTTCACTTCAATCAATCTTAGACAGGACACGTATCACTCCATGTCGTATGTCTTGGAACTACCCGCGAGGATATTAAGACTGCGATTGTCAGTTGCCCACGTCAAACCGCTGGGGCTTGATTTATTGTAACAGTCTTGACTGACAGGCCCTTTTGTTTTTTTAGGAAAGTTTTCCTTTTTCTTGGAATTTACTTTGTATAGAACTCCCCTTTGTACACATACATGTCTTGGCGAACTTTACAGTTTCATTGTTTTACTTTGCCTCTTAAATCAGTCACGGTCCTTAGACGCTTTTACGCTAAAACGGCTGAACGGATTTGGATGTAATTTGGCACATGGGTAGACCATGAGATGGGCTAGGGCATAGGATACTTTTTATCAAGGTAGTACGTTCCCATGGGATATTTTCGGACCGCGGGCGAAGCCGCGGGCAGAAGCTAGTACTAAAATAAATACAACACTAAAATATGTATTTTATGAATTTGAATACATTTTCTATATTAAAGTATCTTATGACTAAACACAAACTCCCCAAGTAATCTCCCTAAATGACTAATGGTAGGTCCATTAGGCTATGCTCAGATTGCTAACGACGGGTTAACTATACACTAACATGAACTATACACTAACATATTATACACAATAGATTCGGTAAATGGTCGCAAAATTGCTGGTTCATCGTATTAAGTACCTTTCGAAGGTGGTAATTAGTAGCGTATTAAAACTGACAGTAATGCATGAACAGTAATTAAGCAGAGGTTGGTAATACTAGGTGACATGCTTCTTCATGCATCGTTTTATATTGTATAGAATCAAGTGTTTTTTAACTTAACAGACAGCTGTGCTGCTGGGGAGTTTGTTGCGCCACTTCTTCCCAGCTAAAGCGGTAGTGGTGAGGGGCGGGCGTGGTGTACCTACTATCTTAAGTAATTTTGACGTTCGAAAAGTGCTGATTCTCAGCTAGTTTGAATAAATGACTTTGGATTTAGTGTGAAAATATTGTAGAGAAACCTTTAAAATTATGTGCCTTAATTTTTTTTCTGGGATATTATTCGCCCTCTCTGGGCGGAGCGGCCTTAACTTGGACCAAATAATATTTTCTTTCTTTCTTTAAAACCCAGATACGAAATGAAATACTATATTTTAAATACAACGTAGGTATGCTTCGTGTAGGTATATAAGGCGTGTAATAAATAACACAAAACAATCACCCTTTCCCCTCCCCCTCACCCTCATTTTTCATGTATGTATGTCTAGTAGTCCCAAAGGTGTTCAGCCTGTAACATTGTGCGAGGTTTTACAAAAGAGTTTTTAGTTTAATAAAAGTTCTGCATGCAATATTATACATATTTTATGCTAAACAAGGAGGACCAACATGCTCGAGTGTAAAGCGAATTTATAATTACTGAATACTTTTGTCTCATCTCAACAAAGTCTTTTATAGCAATTGTAACACATTCACTGACAATAATAACAAAAATATTTATCTTTTCCGCACAGTTTTTACGATTTGACAAGACATCAAAATTTCTTTATTATGTGTAAGTTTAATATTAATACATACAACATAGTTTGGCAGTTTCTAATACACATCTAGTCTCTGTGTTGTGTTTATTTTGGAACCACAGACAACACTTCAGTTTTATCGACATTCTTACTAGCGATAACACGTGCCGATTTCTATAATAATCATTGATGTTCATATCGGTCAGATGAATACGATTTGAATATATTATACCTAAGTAGATATTATGGTATTCGAATACTTCTTATATATGAATAGTTCCTCCTTATTTCCAGAAAGTCGTATTAAAACGTCAATTAATATCGTAATTAAGTCGATTTTTATGCGACTTTGTTTAATACTATGCGGTTTTCATCAGTATTAAAAGAATTTACTTCGGATAGTTTATAGGAGGAGCTCGTGGCTAAGTAATAACAACCGCAAGGAAGGGAAGATCCAACAGGTTAAGCTACGCTTGCCGGGGTTGGTCCATGGATGGGTGACCATCTTTACATACCGAAACTCCTCCGTGCCTCGGAAATCACGGCGTCGCTTTGACAGTCGTTACGGATCGTCAGAAGCCCGGAAGTCTGACAACCAGTCTTGCCAAGGGGTATTGTATTACCTAGTTACTGGCTTGTGGAGGTCAGATAGGCAATCGCTCCATGTAAAATACTGGTATTCAACTGCATCTGGTGAGACTGGAAGCCGACCCCAGCATAGTTGGGAAAGGACTAGGCAGATTGATATTGTAGAGCATTGTCGTCACTCATACCATACCTACTCGTGTCGTCGTCACTTATGCTCAATGACTATATAGCCTCTTGACTGCTCATGCGAGCGACTCAGGCTCACGACACATAAGGTGAATAGCACTGATACTAGATGGAAATATGACTGGCCATTTTAGTATTGACCAGTTATTGGATCTCTGCACACGCGGTTATTTTGATACCTTTTAAAACATTTCTGCATAAATAAAAACAATTTTGAGTTCCCGTTCAATTAAATGTTGTAGGAAATCCTCTAGAACATCCAGCTATAAAAAGATTGCATTACTTTTCATCGGTAAGTAAAATAAATATTTTATTAAGAATAATTACAGGGCTCAAGCTAAACTGGTTGTTTACGTAAAATGGCACAAAAATGTACACCGCGTTGATGTATTTTTGAAAAGTCCCTTTCTCTCACTAGGGTGTTGCAATACGTCTGTCCCTTTCTATCTGCACTTATACTGTAGGTAGAGTGTTGTGACAACTTCAAAATAAAGTCTATCTAAGTCGATACAAATTAGGATGTTTCCTAATAGTAAAAAAGTAACATTAAGTACTTAATGTTTACATTTTAGATTTCAAAATGTTCCGTAACTGAAAGAAAAGTGGATTAATGCAGTTCACAGGGAAAATTGGTTTCCAAATAAATATAGCGTTGTTTGTTTAAGGCATTTCACAGCAGATTAAAAATAAGTAATAGCAATGTCAATCCCTGTCGGATAGAACAATAAAATATCTTAAGTGAAATTCAAATTTAAATAATTTATTGTTCAATTAGGATTGTAGACGTCGATTTTATCGATATCGATATTATTGTTGCAAAACTGACTCGTGCATCACTATGTTTGGAACTTTCGTCCTAACATTGTTGCATCGGCCAATCACAACCGCTGTAATTTCTTCGTCCCCCGGCCCGCAGTAGTGAGTCGTGTGCCTAGACGAAATCGGTCTATGAGCTCTCGAGTGGTTTAACTACTACTCTTTGCTTATGCTCGAGTCACTGGTACTGTAGGAGTGACATATGTGTCCAATTCAGTGATGATGAAGGTATATATACTAACGTGACAGGGATACCCCAGGGCAATATTGCTCAAAACCATCTAAAACTACAAAACAAATATAATATAATAGTTTTACCCAAAATTCCTTTCGTTACAAATTCATAACCTTTCAAAATACTTCAGTTCTCTTGTAATTGTGTAACCCAAAACTTTTGACAGTCAGACTATACGGTCCGATCTCGTCCGAATATAATCCCAACTATTTACTGGTTGAATTCTGAGGAACACGGTTCAAAATATTAACCTCTGACATCATCTGCCTAGCCTTTTCCCAACTATGTTGGGGTCGGCTTCCAGTCTAACCGGATGCAGCTGAATACCAGTATTTTACATGGAGCGACTGCCTATCTGACCTCCACAACCCAGTAACTGGGTAATACGATACCCCTTGGTTAGACTGGTTGTCAGACTTTCGTGCTTCTGACGATTCGTAACGACTGTCAAAGATCCACAAATGACAGCCGGGACCAACGGCTTAACGTGCTTTCCGAGGCACGGAGGAGTCTCGATATGTGAAAATGGTCACCCATCCACGGACCAACCCCGGCAAGCGTAGCTTAACCTGATGGATCGACCCGAGCGGCTGTTATTACTGAGCCACGAGCTCCTCCAAAATATTAACCTCTGACGTGAATCGAAAATGTATTGTCCATTTTGTGTGATATCTTTTGTTACAATCCCGGGAAAACAATTTAAGTGTTATTGATACATAACATCACGTCTGTTATCCCCGAAGGGTTAGGCAGAGGTGTACTATAAGTAAACCCACGTTTCGCCAGTTATCGTTAAATCCCACGTAATAGGGGGCGAGCCTATTAACATCAGCTGAGCTCTAATCCAGGCTCCGGGCTGCTACTGAGAAATTCCTATTGTCAAAACCCAATAACACTTTGTTCGACCTAGGAGTCGAACCCAGGACCTCGCGCTTGGAACTAGCAAGCAGTGAGCAGTGTTATTGATACGTTTCGTTGATATAAAATACTTTTTCCCAAAATGCTGTTTTTTTCCATAATACTTATTTTTTTTTATTATTATTTATGTACACACAGTAAAATACATAGAGATACGACATAATTATAATATGAGTACAAAGGTACCGCTTATTTCTTAAGAAATCTCTTCCAGCAGACCTGCCAAAGGACAAATGAGAAAGAAATGTAATGTTTGTGAGAACAAGAAGAGAAAAACATGAACTGCGAAGTCTTAACTAAAATAATAAATATACCTACACATATGCGCAATAAAATACTATACTAATAATAACACTTATCTCCTTCTGTTCACCTCATAACCCCATGAGACTAGAAATAAGTAACAAAACAAAACCCAAGATTTTTTCTAAAGCGAAAACCGTGATCACGTGACGAAAATGATACCTAATACTTACATTACTATTCAATATCCCAGCCCTATTCACTAAAGATGAAAACCACACACATTATTGTTTACGAACACTCGAACACCCTAACTGAATAAAACAAAGGCAGTTGCGAAAGTAGGTAAACCATTGACTCAAAAGAAACCAACCTGATCAAGTAGTTACATATATAAGTATCATAATATACATATTCCTCCAAACCATAATATATTTCGGCCACGGCGGCCAATCTCAACGACGATAAGCCATCGGCGCGGGAGATATTATAGTGCACAAGTTTGTGCGCAGACACAAGTGCACTCCCTCTTCCCTCACTCTCATAGTCCCATGGGAAGGCAATCCGACACGACCGGAGAGAGATAAGTATCATAAACAGTACTTAGACATGGTAACTCAAATCCTACTACAAATCCCTTTCCCATTAAAACTGAAACAATCCATGGTTACTCTGTAAACAGTTCGTTTTGTGAGTGCTTAAATGTAAACCATAAGTACTTACATAGGGTAAACGATAAGTACTTATGGTTTACCATAAGTAAGTACATGCAAGCACTCACAAATGCAAAGAAAAGGATTCCCGGTTAGTTTATTTGTGGGTCACAGTATATCAGTTAAGTAAAGATACAGCAAAAGGGAAAAGTAAGTAAGCCTACTAACTACTGCTGCTGAGAAATTCCTGTTGGAACAACGCAATAATACTTTGCCCGACTTTGGAATCTAACCCAGGACCTCATGTTCAGCAGTAGCGCTTGCGACCGCTAGATCCACGAGGCAGTCAAAATAGTTTAATGTCCGAATAATACAGTAAGTTCTCACCAAGTTGAGACGACAAGACGACATGAGTAGCTTTAACGGTTACAAATTATTGTTTGCCGGTGTGCCCCAAACTAGTCAAGCAAAGCGAAACCCCTTCTATTTTCCTATAAGTCAAAGCCAAATAATTTATTTCAATGAGACACTTCTAAACGTCAAAAACAAAGAAATAGAACTGATTCTAGTTGCCTTTGTTGTCTTTTAAAAATGTTTTACAATATTTTGTATACTTACATCAATAAAATTGTATGTGAAGTCGATAGAAAAGCCTGATCAAGTATCGCCTAATATCATAAGCGATGCTACAAATACTAGGTACTACTTTTATCTCAAAAGAAGCAACTCCTAATATTTACCATAGAGAAAAGTCCCATCTAACGTACATACATACAAGACTTTTCCATTACGGGTTCGAGACGAAAGTCAAGTAAGTTCACGATTAAGTGCAAATGAATGTTGCCACGCGAAACGGTATTAGGTGATTTTGTCAAACAGTTAATTTTTGAAAAGTTTAGAGGCTAACGCCCTTGTTCAAGATCCTTGTGTCTTGAACCGCTCAACTGTTGATGGGCCTTTAGAAGGCCGATAATATTGTAATTAAAATTCTATTATGTCTCGTTAGTGACAGTTAGAGGTTTATGGCTCTCCCTTTTCCTTCTTCTTTTCGAGTCGCTGGTGCTTTTTATATTAGACTAGATACTGCACGCGTTGTCACCTGGGTGGACCCTAATTCTTATTATAAAATAACTACTAACTACTCCTTATAACATTAGTTATCTGCTAGTGAAAGTCCCGTCAAAATCGGTCCAGCTGTTTAGGAGGTAAATAATCAATGTTATGACTCCAACATAAATATAAACTTGTCTAATATAATCTTACGAGTAACTTATCTGACTTTAACATTTATAACTACACAAACATTTCCGTCATACAATTTTAGTTAATCCCCCATTCCCATTTGCCCGAACAAAATCAAATAACGTAACCCACATCGGATATTTTCGGCATTCTCCGCCAAATATCGGGAATACATCGAGACAATTTACATCGTATTTGGAAGAACAGCAATCACAATCCAAAGGCATTTGAGGGATTGTCCAAGCATTGTTCAATAATGACTTTCTGCGGTGCAATCTCGCATACCAAATGAACGGCCGGTCAAAGTGGACTAGTGATGGGACGTAGTCGATATTAACATTTACGGTTTATTTATTCTACTGTCACTGACTTGGTCTTCGTATAGTATATATTACGTTCTCAATAGTTTCGGAAGTAATATCTCGTAGTTGCTTCAAGATGCGGTGACTATTAAGGAAGAAGGACAAGCTAAAGCTTGAGGCTTCGAACTTACTCAATAAACGAGTAATTAGCACTGCATTGCAGGCTTTTTGAATCTCTGATGAAATCAGGTGCAAACATATGAAAAAAAATCGTTTGACCACAGGGCACAGATATTTGCTGATTTATTTATGAACTACGCATTAAAATAAAGTATTGTACGCAATGATGTACGGATAATCAAAATAACTAATATTTCTTTAATATGGTTATTAGATATCATTTCAGATTTTCAGAAGATTTAAAAGCCAAATAGAACAATATGATGGTTTATTCAACATAAGTGTCCTTCACGATGACATCTACTCACATAAATAAGTACTATTATGGCAAGCCATAATAAGCCATAAGAGCGGTGGTGGCCCAGTGGTAACTGCCCTGAATTACGAGTTGTAGGTCGTGGATACGAACCCAGCCTCGCGCTTTACTTTGTGTGAATAATGACATCACCACTGCTCTCAAAACGGTGAAGGAAAACATCGCGAGGAAACCGGCATGTCCTAGAACCAAAACTTCAAAGACAATGTGACATCTACCCGCACTGGACCCGCGTGGTAGAATACAGCCCACTCCCTCTCGAAGAGAGGAGGCCTGTGTCCCAGCAGTGGGAACATTACAGGCCGATTATGCTTATTCTTATGGAACGCCATAATGTAGAAAAATGTAATAATCATCTATTATCATACACAAATTGTAAGGGGGTTTCTGATGAAACACTATTATGCACCTATAGAGAATTACGTGCATTGTTTGCAACTCATGAATATAACAGGCACGTTCGAGACTACTAATGACGTTTTGATATCCAATTTCTCATTATTATGAAAATAATGCTATTACGCTAATATCTCACGTATTTAGGGGGAAATTCGGTACTATTGCAGCAATACTAATTTCAGTAATTAATCAAATTGTACGTAGGAATGTATGATAAGAATGGGTGTGTCCGCTAATTACACTATCGAGAACAGAACAACGAGAGAGAACAGTAGTATTAACACTAATTAATTATTGATAATTATCTGCAATAGAAGGGATTTATGATAAGCTTTGATTAATTGTTGTGTTTATTGTATCTTGTTAATTGATTTAATTACATGTTTTATGATTTATTTAATTTACAATTTTCCAGGTCATGGTCTAGGTCTACCCATGTGCCAAATTTCATCCAAATCCGTTCAGCCGTTTTAGCGTGAAAGCGATGACATTGATGAGATATATAATAATGACACATGACAGTATGCATTACAAATAGTGACCAACACAATATTATGTGATGCATACTGACTTAGATTTAAGATGACCATAGGTAACCATAATATGACCAAAATGACGCTGACTGAGGAGTTAACAACCCTGCATTACATACATATGCCACTGACGACAAATATTAAAAATGATTTATCGATATAGGTATTTTGTACATCACTGTCCCAAAAGCAAATAACAGGGGGATAAGGGACATTTCCCGAAGTTTTTCGTTCAAGGAAGCGATTCGAGGCTTGACTTCATTTCTTCCATTCTTCTCGCGGAGATCACTTGTCAAAGTTGTTCCAACCAGTGTTCTTTTTGGAGTGTTTTCATTTAAAACTGGGGCTTCGCGTGTGCAAACTGTGGTTGAAGTACATTGAGCAAAGTTTGACGTTCGTTGTAGCGAAAACTACGGGTTGAGACTTTATTCATTTCAAAGTAGCGGCTATAGTGTTGCAGTATGCTGAGATTACGAAGAGAGTTGAGTTGATATGGCCCTTTTTTGTGGTTGGAAAATCATCAAAGACTTTTACTGACTAAAACCTACCCATGTTCCTTCAGTTGCCTGTTGCCAAGGGTCTCGGTATCCCTTTCGGACTTTCCCGCAACCCTGGCAGGAGACGATATGGGCCTGAGTGGTGGATTACGGCCCATTCCCTCTCACAAAGAGGAGGCCTGAGTCCCATCAGGGGGAACATTATAGGCTAAATAAGGTTACGTTTGCACACAACACTTTTGATATTAGTCAACTCACTTCTTTACTTAACTATGTGGTAAAAGCTGAACTAACATAGCCGAGAAAAACACGAATGACACCCGAAAACACACGAATGAGTCACGAAGCGAAATATCGCCCAGTTAACCATCCACAGGTTGTTTTATGTGTCGCCATTCGCGCCGCACTTTTGCGGCATATCTTACACATCATAAACAGATATAAAATGTTTCTTTTATACTGAGTCTGCTTTATTAAAGAAACGTGTATATTTTTTTTGTTACTCTAGATAACTTTGTGGTGTCTGCTTATATGAAAGAAACAGTGACTCTTGTACTCGAAAAATATGTAGGCATATACGGCAAAAAGGATTAATATGATGTCGGAGCGTGGTACAATAGCACGTCACTGACCACACTCGGTTTCCCATTTCCATTTGGACCCAATCCCCCACTTCAATCTTGGGCCAAAAATGGGAAAATTGTCGGTCGAGTCAGTCAGTTATAAATATGAAGCTAGTTGCCCAAAGCATAGTAGGTACCTCTGGAGAAGAACGGGCAAGAAGCTCCACGGACACTCTTTTAAATATATTTTTTTTCCAAAATATTGGTTATTGAATGGGCCTCCCATTCATTAACCAATATTTTGGAACACTTTCAGCAGTGGAGGGCATCTAGATCTGTGACAGTTGTTACGGGTCGTCAGAAGCCCGAAAGTCTGACAACCAGTCTTACCAAGGGGTATCGTGTTATCCAGTAAGTGGGTTGTGGAGGTCAGATAGGCAGTCACTCCATGTAAAATACTGGTATTCAGCTGCATCCGGTTAGACTGGAAGCCGACCTCAACATAGTTGGGAAAAGGCTAGGCAGATAATGATGATTTATAGGTATAAAGCCCATAATAATCTGCTTAAAATAGCAATTATGGGACATTATTAACTGAATTTCCCGCTAAGATGCAAGTTTTCAGTATCATATACGTATATTTACGACCAATTTATAAATAGAAGCGTTCCCAAAAGATAACACCATATGGGTAGAGTTTACCTCTAAAATAGGCCAAGCGAACGTGACCCTTTGACTAAGGAAGCTTTGATAATAGCCCCTTGAATTTCCTGTATCGTGGGGGTACACACACAACAAACATGGAGTGTTGAAACAGATATCTGTAAGCTAATATTTGAATCGGTGTGGGAATCGAAACGGTTGCGAGTGCTGAGTATTACGGAGCTCAGGTCCGTAGTACTCACAGTAGGCGTGTTATATCTCTCTCATAAGTGGCCGTTTTAAGCCCCCTGGTTATACACTAACTAGGGGGCTTAAAACGGCCACTTTGGGAGAATCATAATAGGAAAATATTATAAATCATCGTAAAATGTCACAAACTGACAATTCATAATATGATCTCCGCGCAATTCATATTACGAAATAATTCATCAGTTAATAGAGGAGAAAAGGAGTATGTAAGGATCGTAGCAGGTGGCGTTCTGTAGCGTCTACCTACCCCATGGGAAGAAGGCGACGTGAGGTGAAGGTGAGTTTATATATGTGTGTATACGGAGAAAGATGGACACTGGCGCTTTGCCCTTTGAGTTACCATTTGAACGTAGAACGAGCTTGTCCAAAGAAGTACTACCGTGCGATACGCGCACGCACACTTATCGTGTACTAGCTGTGCCACGCGGGTGAAACCGCGGGGCTCGATCCCGCGGGAATATCGGGATAAAAAGTATCTTATGTCCTATTCCAGGTCATGGTGTACCCCTGCGCCAAATTTCATCCAAATCCGTTCAGCCGTTTTAGCGTGAAAGCGTAACAAACAAACTCACTTTCGCATTTATAATATTATATTATATTATAGTTAGGGTAATTGAAACAGAAAGAGAGAGAAAGTCACATGGAGGATGGATAACACTTTTCCATACGTGACGATTTCTACCAGCCAGCACCTACCGCAAGTTCTTACCTAAACCACGGGACTGAAGGGCCTCTTTCATCATGTCGGAATAGCCACTATTCACCGAATAAGTTTAAAAATGGAACGGAATTTGGATTAAATTATCTGCCAAGTCAGTTAACGGGAACTTAAATTGTAGGTGGTGAATCAGGTCCTTACTAGCAGGAGGCTAATTCTCGCGTTTTCACTCGTACATGTCATTTTCGACATTATCACTCGTCTCTCTATGTCGCATATTAAATGGTGACATTCTCCTACAAGGCATTCGTACAGCACGAATCGAAGGATAATATTGTTGCCATTAGAGTGCGTTTCATCAAATAGTTCTTTTGCCATAATGTTGGCTCCACAGTTAAATTTTAAAACAGACGTATGAGGTAGCGGCGTAGCTTATTCGTATTGGTCCTACACTAGTGGAGTCAACATTACGGCATAGGAATTATTAGATGAAACGCACTTTAAAAGTCTCGCGTAGCGATCCATTCCACACAGGTAACGGTGATATTTTTTAAACGGAACCATAGATGTTCTTAATATTAAAAATGATTGATAAGCGTATAAAAGGTTTTGAACAATATTTTATATGTATTTCATAAACATTTATCAAAAAAGAATACATTATGAATTTCGTAACACCATTTTATGATATTTTTTTAATAAGTTTTCTCTAAAATATCAACAACGGAATGCACTTGACTGATTTTGACAACTGTGATGTCAGGAATTTCCGTTACGTCCAAAACGTAGACAGAGAATACTAGAGACTAATTGATTACTTTTGTCGCATTCACACAAGAAAAAGAGCAACATATGCCGATGTCGTGTAAAGAAATGAGACAGAACGATGGGACTTTTTTTTCACGGCGCGTGTCACGTTTTAGCTCAATATTTTGATAAACAAAGTTTGACAGTTATCGTCTCGAATTCAGTTTTTATGTGCTCTAAGTTAATAAATTTATGTTATTTTATGTTGTGAACAATTTAGACCAACACTTTTTTTTAAAGCATGGTGCGCTGTTTTGTTTATAGGGCGTAAAAGTGATAGTGGAAGGAAAATGCCCGACTTGTCTTTTCATTCGTAAGTACACCCGTTTGTATCAGTTATTAGGCTTGCAATAACATTTTATTGTGTTTATACATTGTGTATAATATACCCTAGACGTAAAATCATCGATAAAAAGCGCAAAATTAACAATGATTAAATTCTAACAAGAATTTTGGTGTTGCCAACTTTTCTATAAATTATTACCCACTATTATGGGAAATATGTATTCTGCAGTGTGTATTATTATATATCTGAAAAATTAATGGTTTGTTGCAGTTTTCCTGAAGAGGATAATTTACGTCGGTATTGGACTGTAGCTACAGGACGAATAGATTGGACACCAACACAAAAACCGATAAAAATTAGAAACATTAATTTCGTATGAATGTTTCTAATTTTTAGCGAAACATTCATACGAAGCTTGTTTAATTTCAGGACAATAAAGACTAAAATCAATAAAAGCTAATTAAAAAGTAAACATGTTGTATTATTTACTCATAAAGCAAGAAAATAGGTACTATCACATAAGACATGGTAGGTAATTAAAATCACATCATCATCATCCATCGTCAACCTTCTGCCCAAATCGCAATTTATTTGAGTTCAGCATCAGCCCAATTGCGTAATACACGATCAATGACAATCTGAATCATTTTGAAACAGATTGCTAATCCATTGCTACAGAAGTTCGAAAAAAAATTGCTTAACAAAGTGAATAACGCAATTGAATGTTGTTGAAGTGACAAAATGAAACAGATTAGTCATATTCATTTAAGCAAATGTGTTACGCAATTAGATAGCAGGAGCATATCTTCTTCCATACATCACATGCCTATACCGATGATAATCGATTTATCAGTCACTTTCAGACTTTATCTTGTTTTCCACTTTCACAAATTGTGAAGTAAATTTTTCACAAATTGTGCGGTTTTTTCACAAATTGTGGGGTAAAGGAGATGTCCGCTTTTTGTAGGGACGTTGGTTTTTTATAAGGAGAAAAATCTAACCCGCACCAAACTACACCTAAATAAAAGCGACAAAAATATGGAACTATTGAAAATAATATTTTTAAATAGTTTATAATTTTTCTCTTAAATGGAGGGTCATTTAAGAGAAAAAGTATAAACTAATGTTAGTACATATATTTTCTTTGTTGATGGCAGCCCAAATAAAACCTCCCACACACTTTGACAATGTCTTAATAAATTGACAGATGATTCTATTCTTCTGTCAAATACGACAAAGTGTTGAGTGTTGACTGACAGGCGTCTGAACTAAAAATGTACTCTGTGGTTTCGCTCTGTTCTGTTAACCAGTGTTATCGTATTTTATTTTATTAGGGCTTTGCTTTCTTTGAATTTCCTGATTTTAAAGACTTAGCTCGTTCATAACAGATTATTCTACTTTGCACATGATTAGGACACTTATTTATTTTTTATAGCTTATGAACCTTTAAACCTGATAACTACTTTTCTTAATGGTTATTTGATATTGCACGCGAATAGGACTTCGATTTTCAGATTTAAAACCCCGAATGTAAGTGCTATTCTGTATTCCTATTTAGCTTTTATTTTATTTGCACAGCATTTGCCTCTTTTAAGTCCTCTGACAGTCTGCAATCATTAACTTCCATTTCTATTCTCAGATTATTGTTACAGTAATGGCTCTCTGCATAAATTGCAACATAGCAATACGTCCTAATCAGCCATATGAATATTCCCTCAGATAGTCTCAATAATTGAAGAATGGACTGCTCAGAAGTTAATGACATGTGTATTTTATCTTACATTATTAGGTTTTCTTGATGCGTAACATCTTTCCTTTACTAACATATTACCTACTTTGTTTTTAGATAACAGATGGAGATCGCATTTGCCAAAAATGCATCAACCTTTTACATACTGATAGAATTGAATAACAGAAACAAGCACAACATTGGTGAGCGTCAGCTGGGTCATCAATCAGTTTTGTTCGGTGTGTTGTGGCATTTCTATCACAAGAAGAAAAGGCAAGCGCTCTCGTGCCTTATCTGATGGTCATCCTGAACGGGCTTTTATATAGATAGCTCAGTTTCCCGACAATATTTTAATAAAAGAAGTCATTGAAAATTAAGAAAATCAATAAATCAATATTGAAAACTAAAAAAATGTTTTATTTCATAACAAAACTGTAACACTTGCGTCCAAAGCATTTGCTTAATTTGGCTTTTAAAAATTGTCGAAAGGCTTTGCATCCACTTCCGATCTCAATATTCTAAGTCATAAAAGAGGAATTCTTCTTATTTAAAAAATGTTCTTGATCAGTAGATACTATTATCATTTATTACTCCTGCTAAGCAACTCCTGTGGACTTCCCCCCCCCGCTTCCTTCTTCCCTGTGGTAGCTTCCCGTACCAAAAAAATGTAAGGCACCTGCAATAACACAATTATTCATTAAAAGTATATACCTATTTGTACAATTTATAGTCTGGGACCTGGGACCAGGTTTACCAAAACGTACCGTAGTACGTGTAACTGGGTTGTGGAGTACAGATGGGCAGTCACTCCATGTAAAATACTGGTATTCGGCGGCATCTGGTTCAACCCCAACTTAGGAAAAGACTAGGCAGATGATGAACTATTTATGTGCAAACACACAACAAGCATAGGAAACAAAAATAAAAGAAAAGTCTAGTTTTCGTACTCGAACTTTCTTTTATTCTTGTTGTACCAGCTGAGTCAGGAAAGAAGAGATATTGTTAGTAGGCTTACCGTACAACCATATTTTATACTAACCTTTGTTGTAACGTCTAGATTTGTTCTGCATTCTATCACCGGTTGTATCATTGTTATAAGCATTTCTGCTAGATTTTTATTTAATCTGAAATGCTTTTTAAATGCTGCCTCGCTAAGGTCAAATTGGTCCACAGTATCCAGAATATCAGAACGTTGTCGACGTGGTGGCTCCTTTGTGGCATTTGCAGCGTCTTCTACGATGTTTTGGATGAATTGAACTAAAAATTCGTCACTCATTTTTGCTTCTAGAAATAATTTGCTTAATAAAATATTTTCATATGTTCTTTCACTTCAATTGACACAATAATGAATGATATTTGACGTTTGTACGATCGCCGACGACATATCGACTGCTCCCGACCACTCTTTGCATGTCGCATGTAAACTAATGTCGCGTGGCCTTCCTGCGAGAAATGTTCGAACCGACATGGCGAGAATAGCTTGACTTGATTTTTACGAGTGAAAAGTAGATTTTTACGAGTGAAAAGTACGAGTCGCACGACAATAACGCATGCGACATGCGCGAGAATTGCCTTCCAGATAATGGAGTGAAGACCTCTTCACAATTGTACCAGCACGAACTATAAGGCTGAATAGCTCACTCTGTGGATAAAATATTAGCCAGTCAGAACGTGGTAGCTGGGCTGGTCAGCCGGACAGTGTCTAGAGTGCGCCGGAGTCGTCTATGACGCACATTAAAGAATCACTACTCTTAGATGCTATGTCATTGCACTTCAATCGGATAGAAACTTCCCTAAAAGCTCTCCATTAGTATTATTTTTTGGCAGTCTCCATGTTCTCGGTTCAATTTCGTTTATTTCACGAGCTCTTTACGAAATTGAAAAGTCTTGTTGCTTTTTGACGTCACGAATACTTCTCAACTCAGTTATACATTTTATAGCTTACCATATCATCACAGGTGTATTTCTCTGAGAGGGTAGCAGAAGGTAAAGGTGTATGGTATACTTACATTTTTACAGTTAAAAGTAACAATTACACTTTTTGTCCACCGCACCGTAACCGGGACGTCGACAAGAAACGAGATAACGTGGCCATAGTGCAAATGCTCCTTCGGCGTCGTCATCTCATTCTCGTTGACGTCCTGTTCACGGTGCGGTGGACAAACGGCCTTAGGGGTCAAACTTATTGTCATAAAAAGAGCATTTATAGCATAATCTCAAAGTTTTAAAATAGACAAAAGTCGCTTTTATATTCATCAGACTACAAAAAGCGATATAAAACTAAGTTAATGATTATCCGTTTAAGTAAACACAAGTTACAATATTGTTCTTCAGAAGTTAAATTCACCAAGCTGCACTTATAAGTTCACGAACTTTAGTTAAAACTTAGTTTCAATAACGTATAGTAGGAACGTATAGTACACCCACATTTCGCTAGTGATGTTTTTAAGTAGGTAGGTACTATGTAATAGGGGATGAGCTTATTGCCATCAATCGGCCACGATCGGGCATTTAAGTCAAGCATTACTCAAATCTAGATAGATAGAATACTCTTTATTATGTACACCATAAAAAATACAGATACGAATGTAGAAATTTAACATAGGGTGACACAATGGGCGGTCTTATCGCTAAGAGCGATCTTTTACAGACAACCTTTGGATGGATTAAAGCGCGAAGGAGAGATCATACTGCAGGTAGTCAGTGGTGTACCATTTATATATACAATAAATACATACATACATAAAGCATATACTTATCTATATAAATATATATATATATAAACAATACAATAATAAACATGAAACAGGAGGAAAGAGCTATATTTAATGACGATATATCTAGTCTAATATTATGTATCTGTCATTATCTATTGTCTATTCCTACCTAAATTCATCCTTTCACAACATCCTCCCATTCAACCCCGAAATAAACTAAATGACAAACTCGCCAATTTAAATAAAACCCTATGAATCCTTTATAATGAAGTCGATCCTCAAAGGTTCTCACTGATCCCATGGGCGGTGGGAGACAATGGTGACCACGATGGTAGACAATGGCCCCCACAATCGTAGCTAGGCGGTTGTCAAGGAACAAAAAAAACAAGATGGATGGAATACGGAAGCTTATTGAGATAGCAGGAATACAAAAACCGGGATGGTTGGGATTTGAGATGTTTGGTTTCTGTTTTGTGACGATAGATGGAGCTGTATTTAATTAATATAGTACATTTAATTAGACTCAAAGGAAAGTGAGCTAGCACTCTGCCGAAGTTTGAGCACAAATTCAAAGTTTCAAGTCGTTTCTAGTCTCAACTCAGTGCAATTAATTTAACAAAGCGTAGATAATAGGGAATGTGCATGTGATTCAAATATGGGTCAAATATTTTTTTCTATAAACTATGTTACTTCAGAATTATGCCTCCATCAATATTTTTGAATAAAATTTCTTTTTCAGCGAGAAATTAATTTTTAAAAAGTCCCAAAAAACTGTGGGTAATTCAAATACTTGAAAAGGCTAAGAGCGGATGTGACGTAACAATCCGGGATAACAATCAAAATGTCAATGTCAAGTCCATCAACAAGTGTCAAGTCAATGTCAAACGCTCATAGAAAAAGGAGTGTTTGACGTTGACTTGACAGTTGCTTGTTTGTTTTCACGGACTGTGACGTCACCACACCAAGCGCGCCAAATGGAGGGCGTTTAAATAGCCCGGATCCGTTGGATATTTTTAATTTTTTTTTTAAGTACTTTAAATTGCTTTTTTGGCGTCGATTTTTTTTTAACTATTATTTGACGATGTAAACTATCGAATAAAAATATTAAAAAAATACATGCATATTCCCTATTGAGTTTCTAGGATATACAGGGCGTCCCACGGATATGCCACATGGAGGGAAAGTACCTTGAATATTGTAGAGGGAACATTTTACTGAAAGAAGACATTATTTGATTTTTAAAAACAATTTAAACTGAATTCATAGATATTTAAATAACTACATGGTTGAACCGGGAATCGAACTCGTTACATGAGAAAAATAATCACCCTGTAGCTTTATCATACCGATCGAAAGGCTTCATCATAAGGATTATTTTCTGCTAAATAACATAGTGTCACAAATAAAAGGAAGACCATGAGTTTGACGCCAGCGAGACGTTCCCTACTCTAGAGAGGAGAGTATGGGCACACGGGTAGACCATGAACTGGAATAGGACATAGGATACGTTTTATCCCTATATTCCCACGGGATCGAGACCTACGCGGGTGAAACCGCGGGGCACAGCTAGTATTATGTATTTAAGAAAACTCAGATCTCAGTTATTTTTCTAAAACTCGTACAAATGATGTTTAATAATCCTAACTTCCTTACTAATATTATAAATGCGAAAGTAACTCTGTCTGTCTGTCTGTCGCGCCTTCACACCAAAACTACTGAACCGATTTAAATGAAATTTGGTACACAGATAGTCTAGAGCCTGAGAAAGGACATAGGTTTGACTTTTTATCGACATACCACGCGGGCGAAGCCGCGAGCGGAAGCTAGTACTTACATAAAACTATTAACCGATTAGTAATGAAGAAAAACCGTGATACCAAGTGTCTTATGTCAATTATAAACATCTACTCTAGTATTCTCACAAGATAATAAAATAATAAAACTCAATTTCATAATTTTCAACAATTTTGGCTCTCATTGTCTTCCAGTTAGGAAATTCAGGCAAGCTACAGTGTCTGTAGCGGAACAATTCAAATCATTATATTCAAGAGAGACTTCAAACATTTTTCAAGTTGCTTCTCGTCCGTAATATGAACAAACCTACTTTTCAGTACATTCTGGGCTAGATAAAACCGTAATATTACTAGAACATTTTTCAGAACGAGAAATCTTGGAAAGAATATTTCTTTGCGAAGAGATTATTGTACACCTACTACTACGTACGACTACTGTGAGAAAAAATACACGTAAAAAGAACGACATGAGAAAAATTTAATGTACTTCCATATATCAAGACAGTTTCAGTATACAATATGTAAGAAAACCTTGTCCGATCCGAAAGGGGCACATAGGTACTGCAATAAAATTACCAAAATGTAATAAATATTACTTATTATTATCGAAAATAAAAAAGTTACTCACTGCTATTTAAAATTCACATTTTTATTAAGTACCAAAATTACCCTAAATCCATTAAAAATTAGCAAATTTTCAACAGCCAGCCGCCCACGCCCCATCTAATGAACCGGTTAAATTCCCCATTGAAAAAAAAAAGAGGCAATTATTTTTTTCTTTTTTCCTGAAAATTACCACATAAATAGACTCTCAGTGCGATACTTAACAACACCCGCACGGTTTTTTTTTACATCCATACTTACTAATATTATAAATTCGAAAGTTACTCTATATGTACAGGTAAAAATAGCTATATTATGTGCATAAAATTGTATAATAAAATACCAAATTCTATAAAAACGCTACCATTCTCTAGATTTAAAAGTAATTTGACGAGGTTTTTAATTGAAAAATGTTTTTATAGTGTACATGAGTTTTTAGAGTATAAATTGTAAGTTTTGTAAATTGCGCGGTCTTCCTAAGTTATTGACATGATTATTATTGACATTTATTATTTTATTTTATTATTACTTGTTATTTTTGTTATTTTTTTCATTATATTGCCATTCACTTAATTCAATACTTAATACAATTTTAATGGGATTATTTATGTTAATGACTGCATGATTATTATCAATGATAAATTTAAATTAAATAAAATGTAACTTTAATTTATATTTGCACGCCGAAATTAAAGGCAGAATAAGAGAACAATTTTGTACACTTTACCAACCTTCTGTACCTTATTTGGCAAATAAATGATTTTGATTTTGATTTTGATTTGATTTGATTTGATATGTCTATCTGTCTGTCTGTATGTTACCTTTTCACGCCTAAACCACTGAACGGATTTGGACAAAATTTGGCAAGGAGATAGATGGCATCCTGGGGAAGGACATAGGCTACTTTTAATCGACATACCGCGGGCGGAAGCTAGTGTTGTATAAATGTTCTATCTGTTATTCAAGCAAACATGTTTACAGTCATCAATATTCCGTAACACTGTTCATTGAAGCGATCATATAATATCATGGTCTAGCTTAACTCCGGATATCAATGAATACTATATTATTATCCATATCTTGGCGTTGTTGAGGTCAGACAGCAGGCGGTGCATTGCAAATCCGACTAAGCGTAATATCAGGAACTGAGCAGCTAGCCTTTGTACTCTGGTTGGACAAAATAATGTCGAGGAAGTAATCTAGATCAAATAATATATATAATAATAATATATATTCTACGTTTCAATTAAAGCTGTTAGATAAGTAAGTAGATAAACGCGAAAGTTTATTCTACGTTTGAATTAAAGCTGTTAGATAAGTTAGTAGATAAACTCGAAAGTTTGTAAGTATGGATGGATGGATGGATGGATGTTTGTTACTCTTTCACGTAAAAACTACTGAATGGATTTGGATGGAATTTGGCAAACAGATAGTTTATAACCTGGATTAACACATAGGATACTTTTTATCCCGATATTCCTACGGGATCGAGACTTACGAGGGTGAAACCGCGGGACGCAGCTAGTTGCTTACAAATTATTTATTTATTAAAGCTTCATGCACAAGTAAAAATACTGTACAAAGGCGGACTTAATGCCTGAGGCATTTTCTACTAGTCAGCCTCAGGATGATGCAGGGACAAACATGCAACATAATTGATATACCTATAACTCGAAAAAGAATAAATACTAATACATAGATACATACATATAAACAATGGTCAGGAGAATAAATAACGATAGGTAGAGGAGAAAACGAATCCAGCAAATCAGCGCTGGGATGATTCTGCCAACTTCTTACCGTTCACGTCCTTGTCGTCCTGATGTCCAGAGGGAGCGTATTCCAAAGAAATACCGTTTGGACGAAGAAAGAAGAGTGAATGAAACCGGAGGACCTAGACAAAGTGACATTCTATCAACGATAACGATGATGGAAAAGGCAAAAATGTATAGGATTGACATAAGTATGTATGTATAAATAAAATATGAGTGAAAATCTTTTTAAAAACAAGGTTTTAATGAACTAAAAAGTACTAAATAAAACTTACGTAAACATAGAACTTTAATATTTTCTTAAAAGCTTGAAGCTTATCTATTGGCGTAAGAAGGACCTACACGCCTCAAGCTTCCAGGAAAATATAAAAGTTCTATGTTTACGTAAGTTTTATTTAATATCTACTTTTTAGTTTATTAAAAGTTTGTTTTAAAAAAGATTTTTACTTATGTTTTATTTTGTACTTTTTTTAGCATTAGTATTTAAATATAATAATTATTATATCACCTTCACAACTACCGGCTCCATTATCAAACCAGGTCCATGGTATTATTTTTTCAAATTGTCTCGGTAGTTTTTTATGCATGCCAAGTTTCAGCTCAATCGGATGCCAGGAAGTGCTTGAAAAATGGATCACAATTGGAGTAACCGGAAACATACGAACAGAGCAAGCTAATATAAAGCTTGTAAAAAAACAAATTAAGAACAATCGCTTTAAAGAAAATCTCTTAATTCACAATACCAAGCTGTCCTCTTATTGGGAATTACAGAAATAATTAGTTTTTAACATCCTCCTTAATTACAATTTTGCTAAAGAATACGAAGCTCTTTAAATGAAATAAACGACATTTTTCAGACAAAGGCCGTCTTAGTAAGTTTTTAGTTGGACATTTTTTTGCAACATCCGAGGTTAGAATACACAGAATTTGTCCACAAAAACTTGTGTAGGCTGTAGCTGTGGGTCGCAAAATGAATTAATGTTTTTTAGATTGTTTCAGGCCCAGAAGGTCGTTCTGTGGCGGAGACAAATTGGAGCAGTGGACAGTGTGGTTATATTATATCTACTGCGCGATGGTAATATTTTGCCAGAATGGTGAATTGTCCTTCTTTAACTAAGTACGTTTTCTCAAACATGCTTGGACATTCGAGAATTATTTTGACAACCTTCTTCGAGATAAATCGGATTGCTGTACCTAGGTACTGGTCAAAAACAAGTGACGATGCGGCTAGCAAAGTTACTAAAAAAATCTATATCTGGCGTGTTTAGCGGCCAAATAAATTACTACCAAAACTCATATCTGTAGTGTTATTTAAAAATGGAACGAACTTTTTACTTCAACACATGGCAACCAAGGAGGTAACGATTTGGCTTGCAAATAGAACTGTTTAAAGTAAAGAAGAAACAAATGAATTATATTGGCGCATAAAAAAATATAGTTGTTCGCCATTGATTCTGGAATTTTTGTTTGTAATTTACTCAGTTTGAATTTCCGCGCATTATTTGAGAAAAGTACTATATAAGCCTTGGCCGCAATCAGGAATTGATGGACTCACGTATGTGGCCCGAGGCGAATTTGATCTAATGTAACGAAAGCTTCTTGAAAGACTCAGCAGACAGATATGACAATTTCCATGAAGTTTTCATAGAAATTGTTCTACAAGAGTCGCGTTGTGTCACGCATGTCTGAGGTGGCCTTAAAGCAGGATATTCGAATCGAATAAAAGCCAAGAAATACAAAACACTAAATAATCTTGAAGACTATCTTCAAAAACGTTAAAGAAAACCGCTGCAATAACATTTTACCCTTATCCCCAAGAAAACACTTTAAATAGAAAAACGAGAATTTAAAAACTGTTGTGACAGCTTCCCCAGTGCAAACCGTTAGTTATTTTTTCTGCTGAAACAATATTGTGGAGCTCATTGGTATTAAAATATTCTCACTCCTGACCTCAGGCCCCGCCCCTCGGAGATAAGCAACCATCAACTCATTCTGCGTTGAGTCACTGTAAGAAGACGGATAAAAGATTCACTCCAAGATTCATGAAGTTTAAAGGGGTTGGGCGGTTTTATAATTTCTTTTTATCATGAACGTCCACGGCATCACGGTAACTCAGGGTAAGTAATATCTATGAAAATATATGAAGACGTCCACGATATTCCAGATTCAAGATTATTTAAACTTATGAAACGAGTTCGTGACTGACTGATTCACTGTGAAAAAAGGATGGTGCTAGCGGCCTTGTATAGCTCCGTCTCTCACTAACACTGGAAAAATGGTGGCATTAATACGTCGTGGTATAGGTGCAGATGATACACGAAATCTCGACAAATTGACCCCAAAATGGTCCTTCTGTGCGTATTTTACGGTAACTCAAGCGAAATGTATTATTTACGGACGCACAATGTTACAAATCACGAGTAAGGATGTCTGCCTTTATTATTCATATCAAGGTAATCTCCAGGTTTCACGAGGTTGGATTATTTTGAAGGAAAGCGTTGAAATCCGCCCGGGGAAGACCTTAATTTTTTGCTTGGAACATCAATTTGAATACGGTTTAAGACAATTTTGTTTTACATACTTACCATTACCTGCTTTGTAAAGAAAACGTGATATGAGTACCTATGTCTTTTACTTTAATGAAAAGTATGTATTTTAAATTCGAGAAAGTTTTTTATTTATTTATAAAACAGGTAATTTGTACAAAACATAAAACAAAAAGGAGATACATATTACAAGCTAGTGTACAATTTTATTGTGTTATGTATTCAGGACACATAATTGTACCTACAAAATTATTATTTTCTCTAAAACAAGTAAATGATAGAATCGCCATAGATCAATGAAATCTAAAACGGGCACACGGATGCGCCTAAAAATTGCATTGCGCTCGCGCGTAGTCGGTGCCATCCCTAGGCTGAGCCTGTGATAAATTCAGCTCGGTAGTAATTATTCACGCAGGCGAAGGTCAGACAGACGGGTGACAGTACGTGAAATAATAATGCGCCGACGGCCAGCGTAGTTAGGAGCAGGCTCGGTTTTTACCTACGTAATTAATTACCTAGTTTCTGTATAGAAATGTGAATAACAAACAGCTTACATTATTATGTATTCGAACAGCGGGCAAAAAATGTCAACAATACTTACTGAAATGGCGTATGTCACTGTAAGGTTGTGAGAACCATTAGTTTATAATATCTCGGTACTATTTCCGTTAGATTATAAACTGTCTAAAAATTGTGATCTGGGTGAAATGGGTTAGGTTAGGTTAAAATTGTGACAAACCGCGCGCGAGCCGAGCGAGCGAAGCGAGTGGTGCCGCGGGAGCGGTGGACGAGCGCTACTTCCAAGTTGCTCGCTAGCCCGACTATTTAGTATTTTGATACCAGTTCTCAATTTTTGGGTTTCCCATGGATAGATTAGAAACTATCGAAAAATAATGCGATAAAATTGTAAATAGTTTGTTGCAGTTCACAATTTTTCGACACTTACGCTATCTTTATCCTACTACTGAAATGGGAGACGTGGAGATGAGATGTGAAATGAGAGACTACTGGATGTGGGTTGTTTCGTTTTGGTAGAACTAAGCTCCATTGATCTTACTCAATTCTGTATCAAAGCCTACAATATTATTTCGTTCCTTACATCTTTGGTGCAGTCATTCTAATACTTCAGTCCCATGTTACTTGGGGTCTGCGCAATGCACCGCATTACATACATTTAGGCGGAAATTGATAAGCATACCATAATATTCGAAGGTTTTCTGTGTGTTGAAGCCAGGGTCCGGTTCTCGGTTGGCGTGTTATCACCGTAATCAGGAACTTACCTGGAAAAGACAGAAAACATTTTTATAATATAGGTAGGTAATCGAAGTCATTAAAATAAATCAAGATTAACAAAAAGATGTTCTAGAATAGAGTATTGTGCGCCTGGGAACTTTCTGGCATTAAAAGGTGATTCGTATATATTTTTGGAGTTAAACCTCTTTAAAATCACACCGAAACATAAGGTTACCAGGTACGCGTAGCATGAACGGGTTTTATCGACGGAAGAATAGACAAAATGTCAGATAAACAATTACAATCTGTCATTTTGTCTATTCTTCCGTCGATAAAACCCGTTTCTACGGTGGTCATACTACGCGTGCAGGTCACAAAAGTGGACCGTAACGAAAAGGTCTTTATCGTCTTACCTTAATAATTACAAAACTGTCAATCTTAAGGCTGATTTTATAAAAGTCAGATATCTTTTATCCGTGGAACAAAATTGTCGTCTGACAGTTTTTGAATGGAAAAAATTCAAAATTTATTTGATAAACAATAGAGCAGTTTTGTAAAATTCGCCCTTATAAACATAGATCTAGTGTCATTATTTAGCTTATTTAAAGTCAGCTGCTGTTTAGACCTTTTATGAATCAAAAAGTCCTACAAACTAAAGTTACCGTTTAAAACTCAACATCAAAAGCAGAATAACTGTAACACCAACTACATAACGCACTAATTTTAAACCACATTTTTGGTCCAAAATTGAGGTTCAAGTAATCTTATTTCACGACTCCTAAACCAAATATTTGCAATTACATCACATCATAAACAAGTAAACTCTATCGCACCTCTCTTTCTTTATCACAGTGTTGGAGAGAGACAAAAGATCTAGGAACAGCTGCCAATAAACCGTTTACGAGACGTTACGCTTACGTTCACGTTTGCCGTAAATCTTTACGTTTTACGCCTATCATTAAATTTTAGTTTACTTTGAATTCGTGGCGAACATCTTTATTATTGTAAATGGATTTCGTTTGGTTAAGAAATGCCTTTTGTTCTTTACATAAATGCCATTGTTAAAACAATATATCAATCGGCATTAAGTAGATATTTCATTTGCCATAGCATTTAGTAGATATTTCATTTAGGTATGTGCCATAGCATCTACCTATTATTTTTTCAAGTGAAAGCAATATCTTTAGGCGCACTATGCGCTCTTATCCGTACGGATCTCAGATAGGGCGTCTTTGGGGAAGACAGGAAAGGTACAGGCTGTAAGACCGTTCATGTAAGACCGTCATAGGCCTCCCCCAAGCACCGCCATTTCAACCGGTTCTGTGCTTCCCGCATCAAGCGTGCATAACCATGTTGAAAAAAAAATCAGTCTTTTGGTCCCCATATGCAAGTCAATTATACTTTACCCGTTCGTCATGGTACGATCATGCAATTATTCTCGTATCCCCCTTTAATCGAATGAACAGAATGGAACTACGAAGGCAGACTTTTCAACATAGAATAGAGCGTACAATAGCCATTAACATTTAACGACCACTTTTCTCTCATTGCAACCATTAAAAAGATTATGTTCTGTATAAACAAATCAGTCATTTATTCCAATTGATGAGAATTCTCGTACAAATAAACCTTTAAGCGAAGAAAACTGGTCATAAATGAGATTTGCCGGAATATGTTTACGTTGGGCGCAATTAAACACCGGTTTTTTATTGGTTCGTTCTACAAAAAAACGAACATACGAAACCGGTGTAGATTTTGGAATTTCACTATAGTATTTAGAAAAACATAACTCTGTCTTTGATGTAGCGCAGTCGGGTAAAAAGAAGCCAACAATTATATAAAACTGTGTTTTTGAGTTTACGCTCAAGAAGGTTTCATCATCACCCGCCTTTGTCCCATGTCACTTGGGGGCAATGCAACACGCTTAAGGGGGATGCTTCGGGAGGTTCCTGTTTCGGATAAGGCGGGAGGAAACACCCGGGTGTCACCACTGTGTCGATCGCCCGGAGGACACGGTGGAGGTATGCCCGCCCTGCTTGGGCGGAGCCCCGCCGTGTCCTCTTGGAGGCGATTGGCGGCGGTGACCTCTCGTGTCCGGCCCTGGACCAGGCCATGTTACGGAGCTAGAGGGCATGGGAAGCAGTCACCTCCTTCTGCGAAGAAGTAATGCTCGCGAAGGAGGAGGCGGAACGCGTGAAGGAGAGGCAAAGTTTGCGCCCTCACGCCCCTAACCGCCGCCGTTGGAGACGCCCTGGGCGTCGGGAATCCCAGGCGGATTCCCGGCCACCATAGGCGCGGGCTTGCGGATGGCGAGCAATGGGTAGCTCTCCGTCCGATTAGGACCAGGCCTGGGTCATTGGCGCGTCGTGTTCCACGCGCGCCTCAAAGAGATGTCAGCACAATGGACGAGGTCCGGGGGTTAGTCCGAATGGGATACTGGGACCTTGGCAACAGGCAACTGAAGGAACACGGGTGGGTTTTAGTCAGTAAAAGTCTGACACGCCCTTCCGCTCCTCCCAGAGCGGGAGAAGTCATTGGATGATTTCCCACGCTCAAAAAAAAAGGGGGATGCTCTAAAGTAGCCCGCGAAATTCAAATATTCTTACATTTTTTGCAATTTGCAGGTCAGCGTCAGGTTTTAAAATTTAATGTAATCGTGTTTTCGCCAAACATAGGACCTAGCATCAATCCTCAACTTTAACATAATTATATTTATTTCAGTTAATGATACAGTATTTACGGCATAACGGAGAATCATGCTAAGCAATTTGAGGTAGGGTAAGTTTACAATACAAATTAATCATTCTGACGCTGTCACTGTAGACTTTTTCATTCAAATAACAAAATCTACATACGCCAAAATAAACAATTATTTTACCTGAACGAGTGTGAAGGCTCTAAGTATGATTGAGCTTCGCTGTACTGATTTTAGATAAATCAGTACAGCAAAGGTTACGCAAAAGTATTTGAACTCAATTTCCTCTATTATTTGTTCATAAAACACATCTCGAAAAAGTTTGTCGTTAAAAAGATAAATTCTTTTAGGCGACATTTTTATTAAAGTTATTTATCATTCACACGGGCTCGGGAGCTTACCTCGGAAGTTTTTCAAGTAACCTTTGTAAGGAAAAACTCTAGAACAATAACTTAGTTACAAATTCTTAAGTTCCGTTATGTATATTTTGTTGGTAAGCATATTTAAGTTCGTTTTTCGTTCAGCTTGTTTTACTAAAAGTTTCTCAGGGTGACCATTTTCAGAAACGAAAGTTGAGGTAAAATAAAAACTACCCTTAAATTAATGTTGACAAGGGTTCCTAATATGACCTGTATATTTTTTTCAAGCACTTTTTTTCTTTTGGGGTTCCGTACCCAAAGGGTAAAACGGAACCCTATTACTAAGGCTCCGCTGTCTGTCTGCCTGTCTGTCCGTCTGTCACCAGGCTGTATCTCATGAACCGTGATAGCTAGACAGTTGAAATTTTCACAGATAATGTAAATCTGTTGCCGCTATAACAACAAATACTAAAAATCAGAATAAAATAAATATTTAAGGGGGCTCCCATACAATAAACGTGATTTTTTTTTGTTCGTTTTTGCTCGATATTGAAAACGACAACAGGTAGACGCTTGAAATATTCACAGAATATTTAGTTACATATTCACTTTAAAAATAAATAATTAAATTAAAATAAAACAAATATTTAAGGGGGCTCCTATACAATAAACGTGATATTTTTGTTCGTTTTTGCTCGATGTTGAAAACGACAACAGGTAGACGCTTGAAATATTCACAGAATATTTGGTTACATATTCACTTTAAAAATAAATAATAAAATTAAAATAAAACAAATATTGAAGGGGGCTCCCATACAACAAACGTGATTTTTTTGCCGTTTTTATAGATAATGGTACGGAACCCTTCGTGCGCGAGTCCGACTCGCACTTGGCCGGTTTTTATCTTCTGTTTTGCTATCGGAGTGTAAAGATTACTCCGATAGCAAAACAGTTATTCGTCGTCAGCCCGAAAAATTAGTTTCTACATCACATCACACGCATTTCTTTAAACTATGCTTCCAAAAACATGGCATATCGATAAATAAATAATACATTTATTCATTGGCACACTAAACGCATAATAAACAACAATGTAAGTATTATGAAAAATGTCTTTGTATTCAAATGAATTCAATCAATCCGTGTTTTACGTCGTGTAAAGAACCAAATTTTTGGTGATCGTTTGTTGAATGACAAAAAGGATCCGAGTTATTTATACGTATTGCTAAACCTGTTTTTTTTATTACTTAAATTGCCTGCTCTGGACCTCGATCTCACCCGATGAAAAGCGATGGATGAGGTCTACGATGGAACGAGCGTACGAAGATTTGAATCATTGTTCTCCATCCATTTGTATGTATGAATGCATGACATATGGGTATGACCTATTGTATGCATTCAGTCATGTTGTGTGCAGTAGTCATCTTACAAATGAATGCATTTTGTGTGACAGACATGAATAGGGAATATGCATGTGATTCAAATAAGGGTCAAGTATTTTTTTTTTTTATAAACTATACTACCTCAGAATTATGCCTCCATCAATATTTTTGAATAAAATTTCTTTTTGAGGGAGAAATTATTTTTTTTTAAGTTCCAAAAAACTGTGGGTAATTCAAATACTTGAAAAGCTAAGAGCGGATGTGACGTAACAATTCAGGACAACAAACAAAATATCAATGTCAAGTCAATCAACAAGTGTCAAGTCAAATGTCAAACACTCCTACAAAAAGGAGTGTTTGACATTAACTTGACACTTGCTTGTTTGTTTTCATGGAATGTGACGTCACCACACCAATATCCCGTAGATATTTTTAACATTTTGTTTAAGTACTTTAAATTGCTTTTTTGCCGTCGAATTTTTTAAAACTATTATTTGACGATGTAAACTACCGAATAAAAAAAATAAAAAAAATACATGCATATTCCCTATTACGAAATGAGAGATACATAATATTATGTACTTACTGTAGCCATACGTTTGCGAGGTTGCGCGGCATTAATAAGTACGTCATTTTCATGTGTTGTCAAACCACAGACTGTCCATTTAACATAACATCACGCCTGCATTTTTCGAAGGAGAATTTATTATAAAGTAAAGTAGCGAAAACTTCAGAATACCTATACTATAAATTCCGGAGCTGTAGACATATATTTATTCCCGCCGATGTATCTCCGAAATCAATTCATCGTCACCGGTGATTTAAAATAGCGGACCAAAAAAATATTTGTTCAATTTTATTTCTGTTCCTCCCGAGTCATGGACTCCGAAAGAAACTTACGCAATAGCAAAAACCATACACAGAGAGACGAGTTTCTTATACAAAAATGGGTTGAATGTTCAAGAGGTTAGGGTTGAAAATACAAGGGATATGGTCGTCGTTACAGAAAATTATGCTTCAAACGACACAGTTTCGCAACACAAGTGAGCTTTACGTGAATTATGACGAAGATTACACGTGCTACATTGTGGAAAGGTTACAACTTACAATTTCGAAGACTATTCTGATGTCCTGGATTACGAATTTATTGGTAGCTGGAGGATGTTTGGGAGATTCAGAATACGGATTGTGGATTGTGTTTTGTGCCTTTGGGAATAACTTCAGTATACTTTGTTTCGATTTATATTACTTCTGGAATCTCAATACACAAGTCACCGCTTGTGTATTGAGATTCCAGAAGTAATATAAATCATTTTTTGGATGCGTACACAAAAACAAAAGTACCGAACTTTTATGTGTAATCGATGTAAATGAAAACGTATTGTTATTTTACTTAGGGGAACATGTGCATCAGTGGATCACGGGGAACAGTGAATCATTTGTTAAAACTCTTTATCAATTGTACTCACACCATACACGCGTTGGCTTCGCTAACGTAATCCCCTACCCGGCTCCACCTGACTAGTCGCCGACACTGTATCACAACGGGATGACGCGCGACAGCGCGTCAGTCATATGTAAGTACGAAAAAATAATTTACGTAATGTTTGAAATTCAAATTCAGTTCAAAGTTATTTAGATATTTTAAAGTCTTTAAATATTTTCCTTCAGTATGTGTGTCTAATTGTATAAAACTGTATTAAGTTGCGTGATATAAACGATTTATATTTTGTTAAAAATATTATTTCTGTTATTAGTAAATGGGTTACAGTGAATCATGTGGTTCGTTGTTCGTTGGATCGAAGATTTTGTAACATTTATTTTTGTATATTTCGTTTTTAGTTTTTGCAAGATTTAATTGCTTATTTTGTTATTTTCATTTGTTATATTGTTTATGTTGTTACTCAAGATTTTATAGGAGATTTACTCATTTTCAAGAAGGTGTATTTTATTTTGTAAAACTAAAAAAAGTAGAAGTTGCCGATTTTGTTTTTTCTTATAATTTTCTCTCTTTCAAGTATATTGTGATTTTGCAATTAAGACTGATTAAAGCAATGACTGATAATTATATTTTAATTATAAAAATTAAAGAGTTTAATTAATATAATAAGTTTAATTGAATTATAAACGATCGATCCACTGTAACTCAACCCCTGATTCAATGTGACCCATTCATGGGTCACTGTGGATTAAATCCCTGTTTGAAAGAAAACAATCTTGTAAAGAAAACCAAACTGTAAAAGAGGCATTTGAACTAAGTATGATAAAGATAAGACATGCTTTTATATATTGGATTAAAAACCTCGGTCAATAAAGCAATAATTTAACCCAAAAAAGCTGTAGAAAAAAAATGATCAATTGAGCCCCATGTTCCCCTACGCTAGTACACTCACATCAAAACTTCTTGTCATTGAGCTCTCACCAATGTCCAGAAATTAAGTTGCTATATACCAAATTAAGTTACGGAAATTCGATCTGAAAAAGATGTTAAAAAGTTTTCTCTTTACAGCCGGATCCCCGGCGAATATTGGAGCCCATCAGATAGGTGCCGAAGACGTTACAATTTACGAGGCATTAACTTAAATGCTTCTCGTAAGTTCAGCAATGTTCCTGATAACGTTACCTGATAGGTTGATACAAATTATTATTTTGTTTACCATCCACTTTTTATGCATGCCTGGTACTTAAAGATAAGCGCACTGTTTTGTATTACGGGTTACAAAGGGGTAGTCAATAATGAAAGGAAAATGTAAGCAAAGTATTCACAAAGAGTTTAAATTCTCTTTTGAACAGCTAGGTAATAATTTTCTCTATTGCAAAATAGTAAAGGAAACAATTGAGTGTACGTCAAACATCAATGTTCGTTCAGCTGTCAGTTCCCCTATTGTCTAAAATATAATTTAAAAAAAGAGAGAACAGGCAAATCTGCCCGTCTCAGTATATTACAATCAAAGATATTATTACTCGTCGAAAAAAATAGCGTCCAACTGTTGGCCGTTTAATGCAGGCACACTAAAAAAGCTCAATGACAGCACATGCAATGACGTGGCGCGAGTGTAAAACAAAACTCTCACACACACCAGCTTAGGTAAGTTGGCCTGTTTTAGTTATTTTACAGCGTGACATATAAATAATCAATGGTTACATTATTTATTTTCAAATAATCCGAAATTGTAGCTGTTTATAAATACTTACTGTTTACTTAAGCAAGAAACGAAACACAATATCCAACACCACTTAGTCTTAAAAGGAAGAAGATAAAAGAAAAATTTATACAAGATGGCGGATTTTCGCGCCATTTTAAATTCTTCGCTCACTGTCGCCTACCTATTCATGAGGCTTTTCAGCCTCATTAGTCTCACAGAATTTTAAAACAATCGATGCCTTGCGAAGGCTCAAGGAAAATGTTTCCTGTATTTTCTTTTGGCGCTGCTGTGAGAATTCTTTGAGCTCCTCCGTCGTGTAAGATAGGAATCGATGAGGATTTATTCGTTGTATTTTGTATGTGTAGTGAGCATGAATTTTCGCAGGTTTGAACAATAAGTATCTACGTTGCTTTACCTGACACAATTTCTTCTTTTTAACCGACTTCAAAAAGGAGGAGGTTCTCAATTCAACAGTATTTTTAGGGTTGCGTACCCAAAGGGTAAAACGGGACCCTATTACTAAGGCTCCGCTGTCAGTCTGTCCGTCTGTCACCAGGCTGTATCTCATGAACCGTGCTAGCTAAACAGTTGAAAAATTCACAGATGATGTATATCTGTTGCCGCTATAACAACAAATACTAAAAACCAGAATAAAATAAATATTTAAGGGGGCTCCCATACAACAAACGTGATTTTTTTGCTCGTTTTTGCTCGATATTGAAAATGACAACGCTTGAAATATTCACAGAATATTTAGTTACATATTCACTTACACTCACAATAAATAATTAAATTAAAATAAAACAAATATTTAAGGGCGGCTCCCATACAACAAACGTGATTTTTTTGCCGTTTTTATAGATAATGGTACGGAACCCTTCGTGCGCGAGTCCGACTCGCACGTGGCCGGGCTGGCCGGTATTTAAAAAATATAAAAATTGAACCGCCTACGCCACCATAATAGCTAAAAACATTGCTTTTGTGAATAAATCGCGCGTCGAGCGATTTTTGGTAGGGGAAAATCTTATGGGTCCGCGTCAACGACATGCATCATATCTATAGCTATAAGGGTGACCAGTGTTATTTCATAGTCTTAAGGCTTCACTCCTGTCGGAAGTCCCCAGACTACCTATTTTATAAGCTCTACTTAAGTAGTCACGTATCCCTTTTTCTGTCTCAAAGAAATGGAACCATTAAATAACTAGTAGTTCTGCGAACAGTAGACCTCGCGACACAAACTTTTTTGCAACGACTAACCTTTAGCTAGTCGCGCCAAAATAATCACACTGTTATACTACGGCTACACTTCGCGTTATGGCGAACTTTTCTTCGTGCGCTCTCTGTTGCTCAGCGAGCAATCGAGGGGTATGTGAGAGAGAGCGCACGAAGAAAAGTTCGGGATAACGCGAAGTGTGGCCGTAGCATTAGTCACATGGGGTCCACACTGAATACGTTAAAGATTGACTGCCTCGTAAGTCTAGTGGTCGCAAGTGCTACTGCTAAGCATGAGGTCCTGGATTCAATTCCCAGGTCGGGCAAAGTGTTATTGAGTTTTTCTATCTGGAATTTCTCAGTAGCGTCCCGGAGTCTGGATACGCGGTTGATGGCAATAGGCTCACCTCCTATTACATGGGCCTTACACATAACTGGCAAAATGTGGGTGTACTAGAGGTGCACGTCTGCCCAACTTCGGGGAAACAGGGCGTGATGTTATGTTATAACTAAAGAACGTAGAAATATAATAATTAAGTTTTCATGTCCTCCTATCGTTTCAATAACGTTACATTATGTTGATAGGGCAATTTCTCTATTATGGGATGGGCGCAGCTTACAATAGATACTATTAGGGAATATTATCTTTTATTTTCCCTAAAGCTTTTCCTTTTGATGATGAGACGTGCGTTAAATATGTCTGTTATCTCTTGTTCAGAATTGGACTAATTCATACTTTCTTAGAATCATTTCGTGTGGTTAGTGACTAACCTGGTGTCAGAGTTTTAAAGTCGCCTGAGGCCTCTGATTTGGCGTCACATGCGGTGTACTATAGGCCACTGCCCAAACCTTCGGGGAAACAAGGCATGATGCTAAACTATGTTATTTTTCGTTCGTTAATAAATTAACTGTGTTTTTTTCAGAAATTGTAGAAATTGTTTTGATACTAGTTAAATCCTTTTGCGATTCGAGATCTCTGGTGGATTCGCTTGTAATTTACATTCAAGAAATACTATTGCTCAGTTCAGGATATTCCATACTAATATTATAAATTCGAAAGTAACTGTCTGTCTATCTGTCTGTCTGTATGTTACCTTTTCACGCCTAAACCACTGAACGGATTTCGATAAAATTTGGCAAGGAGATAGATGGTATTCCGGGGAAGGACATAGGCCACTTTTTATCGACATACCACGCGGGTAAAGCTGGGGGCGGAAGCTAATGGGTCATAAAACCTACATACATACGCAGGCCATAAGCAGACCTCTTGGTTTTATCTATCACTACCTTCTGTCTGTGAATTCCTACGCGTGAAATGGCGGCCGCACTCGGACTCTGACTCACCGCGTCGCATCACATCGCCCGCCCGCGCTATTACTTAGTTTTCCCTTAGTGTACTTTCTGACTCTTTTTCTTTTTGCTCGGCTCCTTAAGGTCGTAGTGTGATATTACCTTCCTCAAGAATTGGGCTATCAACCGCAAAAAGATTTTTTAGATCCTACTGATAGTTCCAGAGATTAGGACATTCAAACAAACTAAACTCTTCAGCTTTATTATAAACTAGCTGCGCCCCGCGGTTTCACCCGCGTAAGTCTCGATCCCGTGGGAATATCGGGATAAAAAGTATCCTATGTGTTAATCCAGGTTATAAGCTATCTGTTTGCCAAATTTCATCCAAATCCATTCAGCCGTTTTTGCCTGATTGAGTAACAAACATCCAAACACACAAACTTTCACATTTATAATATTAGTAGGATAGATAGTACAGATTTATTTACCTACCAAAAAAGCATGCTTCACATGACCACAATAGAAACGGGTTTTGTCGACGGAAGAATAGACAAAATGACAGATAAACTATAACATTCTGTCATTTTGTCTATTCCTCCGTCGACAAAATCCGTTTCTATGTTTGTTATGCTAAACGTGCAGCACACGTATCCTCATCGCATAACTTTAAACAGTTGATGTCATCTCGTCCCGTTTACTTCTACTTACAGATGTAAGTAGAAGTAAACGGGATTAAGCAAATGAGATCATTTGCTTAATCTTACGATTACTTTCGGTCAATGGAGTTTCTTTACGAATCTCTTCATTTGCTGCTACATTTGAGTTTGAATGTCTCAAGTGAGATAGTGTGGGCTCTTGAACGCGTATGTATAAGATCGAGAAATTGACAAAAAGGCTTTTAAAATAGGTTGATGAAAAGATTTGTAATCACATAATAAATATTTTTATAATTTTAAAAAGGTTACTAAAACCAGTAGGCGAGTTAGAAATCTTAGCAAGTAGGTAATAATGAGATTTTTTAAATTTCTAGCTTAGATTCTCGAAGGGTGCCATAAAGAACCCTATTACTAAGCCTCGGCTCTGTCCGTCCATCCGTCGGTCCGTCTGTCTATCTTATGTCCTTCTCCGGGTCATGTTCTACCCGTGTGCCAAATTTCATCCAAATCCGTTCAGCTGTTTTAGAGTGAAAGTGTAAGAAACAAAAAAACTCACTCTTGCATTTATGATATTAGTTAGGATAGGTCCTGTCTTCTTGCTGTTTTTCTTAGTCGTGTACAAAATAAACTCAGAAAGTACTTACATATGAATTGAAAAAATCACATTTGTACCTGGCAACCTACCAAGAGGGGGAGGCCTCAATCAGTAGGTCTTATTTTTGTTAATCCCCAGCCAGACATTGTTAACAAAATCAACAGTTCCAATTAAAACAATTTAACATTGTATGACATATAAAATGGCGGCCGACCATTCCCGCTAATTCGCGGTAGCATGACGTTGCGTGCCGCGCCACAATCGCTGGGGAATGTATTTAGTACACTATTTACACTGGAAGTACATGCTAACGGATGTCCGTTTGTAGGCCTATTAGGGAAGTAATGTCATGGTTTTAGCGGATTTCAGGTTCCAACACACACGTTGGTGAATTGATTGCTAAATTTTTTTTTGTCGCGCGTTTTTATCGAAAAGCTTAATTTTTAGGGTTCCGTACTCGGGGTGCCAGACAGAACCTATCACTAAGCCTCCGCTATCCGTCTGTCCGTCCGTCTGTCTGTCACCGGGCTTATGAACCGAATAAGGTAGGCAGTTGTGTGTTTCTATTGCCGCTATATCAACAACTAGCAGCGCCCCACGGTTTCACCCGCGTAAGTCTCGATCCCGTGGGAATATCGGGATAAAAAGTATCCTATGTGTTAATCCAGGTTATAAACTATCTGTTTGCCAAATTTCATCAAAATCCATTCAGTAGTTTTTACGTGAAAGAGTAACAAACATCCATCCATCCATCCATACTTAGAAACTTTCACGTTTATAATATTAGTTAGATAATAAATAAAAAGTCAATAATTAAAGGAAAAAGTGTCTCTTGGCCGGTTTTTTTTAAATCTATAATTAATATGGTGTACCTAATAAACAGTATTCTATTCTATTGTATTCTATATACCAGTTGATTACATTTACAATAGTAAACGAAACTTTGCACGTTCTCACGTGTGCCCTTATCTCAACTATCAGCCTCTATTAACCAATAAGGAGCCATCTCCCCGTAACGTGTAGTTATTTACGGTAATGACACGGCCCTGGCGGTTCGCGTGACACCGCTGAAGCCCAGGGGACGTGGATTATGTCCTCATATCCACGAAACGAACGTAAGTACTGGAAAAAGCGATACTAGTAATGAAGTAGTCTTTTGGTACGCGATCAAAAATGTTTATTTATATGGCTGGCTGGGTTTTGTAACAAAGGTTTTCAAACGCAGGCGTTAAAGCCTCACTATTATTATAAATCCTTAAAAAATGAAATAGACGTAGATATATTTAATAACCTACGCAGGGAAAACGCGCTGCGCTCTGCGTCCGGCGCTCGCCGTGGCAACACATGGTGTTCGGGTTCGCGACAAGTCAATCGTCATCCTTAGGATGCCTCGTTGAGAGGTGAAACACGTATCGATTTCTTACAGGGTTTTTATGACTCTTTAGGAATAGTTAAGCGGAACAGGTTACTAAATATAATAATATCTACGTGTATTGCATTTTATACTTAATGGATTTCTGGAAAACCGGGCTTGAATCGATTAACTGTCTATAAATCTTTAAATAAATAATGTTTATTTATTTGACACAATCACGATTTTATAAAAAGGCACAAAACATGGTTGAAAATTAGAAGAAATACCTAAATATTGACAAAATGATAAGTTGCACAAGATAGCACCGACAATATGTAATGCACAAAAACAAAACACCTACATGCGACTGTGACAGAACCAAGGAAGCCTATGCCTAGGATATACAAGGAGGCGATTTATTCGCCACCACCAACGCCATGATCATTGACGGATGTCAAGGTGGTGATTCTACCCCCTGCCACCCTGTACTTTACAAAAGAAGAAACGAAAAGAACATCATTCCTAAATACCCACATTACGCATATTTCTTCATTCATTCCTAAATCCCTAGCTATCAAACAAATGAACGAGCGTGAATTTGTGAAGAAAAAAAAACGAACTCTGCCGAAAAACTGCGGTGATTCTAATTTCCCTGAAGAGTACTACATCTAGATTAGACATTGAACAATTTAAGCTAGCTCGATTTCTTTCGGTGGTTTGTTACACGATTTCGAAATCGTGCAGCATAGCATAAACATAGAGAATGGATTGAGCGTTCCGTATTTAGTTGTGCAGTAAATACAGACCGAACAGTACGAGAGAGACAGAGCGAATATGCGGCCAGTAGATGATTCTTTAGTAGTACGCTTAGCAAGACCACAATAGAAACGGGTTTTGTCGACGGAAGAATAGACAACATGACAGATAAACAATCAAAATCTGTCATTTTGTCTATTCTTCCCTCAACAAAACCTGTAGAAAACCCGTTTCTGCGGTGGTCATGCTACGCGTGCTGATTGCCCGCACGATCGCTTTCCCTGCCAGGGTTGCGGGAAAGTCCGAAAGGGATACCAGGACCCTTGGCAATAGGCAACTGAAGAAACACGGGAAACACGCCCTCCCGCTCCGCCCAGAGCGGGAGGAGTCATTAGACGATTTAAACAAAAAAAAAAACGGTCGCTTTGGTATTTCTAGGGAGTGGTCACTTTGGTGTGACTAACGGTCAGTCCAATCCTTTGTCTATGGTTCTGAGGGTTGGAGTATTCGGAATAAAATTAACACTATAAAACATACAATGGGCGGCCTTATAGTTATATGTATATACCTACTTTAAAGGTGTGTACAAACATTGTGCGGCAGAAGCGCGGCAGCAACACACGGCGTTTGCCAGATATATTTCTACCGCGCTCTAGTTAGGTAAAAATGTTTGTGCACGGTAGTTAGGCAGAAGCGTTCGCGCGCGGCAGTCTTCCAATCCCAATCCCGCTTCTTGTTTGGACACACCTTTAGAACACTGAAACATTTTTATAAATGGCTACCTGTTCAAAAAAAAATCCTCGTTTCATTGGACGTGGGCGTAGGGTCGGGACTCGCTAGGAATCCTGGTTCAGTCTCATTAATTATTTTTCTCGGCCGGGACGCTACGGCTGGCGTCTTGAGCATACCAGGCTATTCGCCATTATCATAATAAAGGGAGCATTCCTGGATTTAATGTAGAAAATGTTATGAATATAAATAAAATTATGGAATTTGAGACAAGCTCAGCAATATGTATGAATTAATTTAACCGTATCGTAATCTACCTACTTACAAAAAACGATAGGCTGAAAACAGTCCTCGTAAAGTAAAACAATTACGCTAATTAGCCTGGAGGAGTCAACTTTAAACCAACTCTATATCAAGCGTAGGTATTATTTAAATCAAGTTGACGCCAGCGATTCATATCTAACTTACACACCCGAAATACAACCGCGTCAATACTTATTTATGTACACACCCAAGAGGTTATCCAGTATTACCATCGTAAATACACACCCACAGTTCGCCGATTCTCAATACCCTTTCAATACGGATCAATGCGTAAACAAACAAACGCAGATCCCTACACATTACATTCAATGGTCCCTCATCGACACTTCAAAACGAACTCTCAAAATTCTCGAAATGGACGAAAAGTATATCATTATAACACCTTAGGGTCCCATCTACGGATTTATATTTCTCTCACGGAATTTGAGATGCTTCAAAAAGAAACTCAATTCATCAGCAAAGTTCTTGTTAATTGCATTATTGTTGAAGTGTCTTTTAATTTTTGTCGTGTCTTGACTTGACGGGGGCCTTCATCGGGGATAGTAGAGTTATGTATCTTTAAATCTTCCCATGGGGGTAGGCAGAATCTACAGAACGCCACCTACTACGATTCTTACATACTCCTTTTGCTTCGTTGACGTTCTTGTCATACACACCCTGGTTACAAGTACTACGCTACGTACTTGGTCATTTACTTCATTTATACCGGGTGTTAGGGTAAACACCGTTATTCTTGAAACCAGTGCTTTGCTGTTATTTATAGAACGTAAAATCAATGGAAAATTACGACTTCTTTTTTTTCAATTACCTTTTACCACTAGTGTAATTCACCCTTTCACCTATGCGCTAGGGCAACGAACTTGCGCCTCAAAACGGATGGAGGGCGCCATACGTGACCTGACCGGCCGCGAGCGCGACGCCTCCCTCAATCAGTCAGCTGTTTCGTTAGCGAGCACGGTGTCGGATAGAAACTTTTTGAAATCTTTTAATGAAAATAACTTTTATGTTTGTTGTTACTTGGTCATTTATTTTTATATTTCAGTCAACTACCCATGGTTTGAGTTACAACCGTGTTTACCCTTACACCCTGTATAACAAAACAGGACAATAGTACTGTTGAGGATTTTAATCTTTTGGAACTGGTTTTGTGGATTCAGAGAATGGGGAATACTGAGCTGAAAATGCAGCATGTGTAAATAAAAAGACTCCAAACATTTAATTAATTAAGTAGGTACCTGATAAAGGTCATGGGTATATGATTTCTACACTACCTTGTTGGTCTAGTAGTCCCAAGCGCTACTGCTGAGCATGAGGTCCTAAATTCGATTCCCAGGTCGCACAGTGTTGTTGGGTTTTTTATCTGAAATTTTTCAGTAGCAGCCCGGAGCCTGGATTTGTGCCTGGTTGATGGCAATAGACACATAGGACTTAAACATAAAAATGTGGGTGTAACCTCTGCCCAACCCTTCAGGGAAACAAGGCATGATGTTATATACTTGCCAGATGCATAACCGTTCCACCGTATAGAGACTTATAAAGGAGGCCTATGTCTAAGACGGGAAAAGGGTCACATGATGACTGAAAACCTGAAACATTTATCAGTAATCGTTCATTTATGAAATCTAATAACACGTTAAGCCGTTGGTCCCGACTGTCATTTGAAGTTCTTTGACAGTTGTTACGGGTCGTCAGAAGCCCGCGAAAGTCTGACAACCAGTCTTACCAAGGTTATCGCGTTACCCAGTAACTGGGTTGTGGATGTCAGATAGGCAGTCGCTCCATGTAAAATAGTACTGGTATTCAGCTGCATCCGGTTAGACTGGAAGCCGACCCCAACATGGGGAAAGGCTAGGCAGATGATGACTGTCCCTTGTCACAAATAATGCGCTACCCAACTATGGAAACTACTAAAAAGTGTATAGCTACAGTATATCTTCTTGCAAGTTCCAGCTCCAAGTGTATCTAACTCTCCTGGCAGGGTTGCGGGAAAGTCCGAAAGGGATACCGGGACCTTGGCAACAGGCAACTGAAGGAACACGGGTGGGTTTTAGTCAGTAAAAGTCTGACACGCCCTTCCGCTTCGCCCAGAGCGGGAGAAGTCATTGGATGATTTCCCACACTCAAAAAAAAAAAAGTGTATCTAACTCTAAACACACTGGTTCAACATACAAACTCCAAGATATCAATAACAAAACTACAGTTTAATCGTTCCGACTGTCATCCCAAGATTACATGGGATCACAGGGAATGTCCAACTTCTGTAGACCGGAAAACTTTCGACGGCTAAAACTTTCACTACACCGCCTTACAGTTATCAATAAAACGAATAGTTTTAGTCTCTGAAGCCTACGTTTGGCGAATTGTCGATAACTTCCGAACATGGACGAAATAAAACGGGTGATGAAGTTTTGTCCAGAACGGGGCATGGCATTAAAAATTAAATGCTACTATTTTTACAGTGGTTAAAATGTAAAGCCGTCCCGAATACGGTTTCATAAATAATTTGTGAATTAACATTTACATACTATACAAACATAAACTCATTTCGGTTTCTTCCCATGGGTAGGTAGAAACTACAGAATACCACCGTATTGCTTCCTTTACGTTCATACATCTGGAAAACACTAATTTGTTTCGAAATTTAAATAAAATCATTGATAAGTTACCGCCTTGGTTGCCATGTGTAGAAGTAAAAAGTTCGCTTCATTTTTAAATAACACAACAGAGGGCTTAGACGAGTGACAATCGCTTCGAAAGCGTTTCGTGTTTCTACAACGACTTTGAACAGGATTGACATAAGCTTTTCGATAACTTACGTCAGTTCTATACATTTATGCTTTTTCCATCATCGTTATCGCTGATAGAATGTCACTTTTTCATTTTTACAAATAAGCAATTTCAATTTATATCGAAGAAGGTTATCAAAATAATGCTCAAATTTCCAAGCATGTTTGAGAGAACATTTATAGCGTTGAAATAGCCCAGAAATTATAGCAAGCGCTGCTCTTTATCTTAGGAGGATCCCAATCTCTATAAGTCAGATTTTTTCCATTGAATTACTTTTTCATGAAATCATGAAATTTCAAAACCACCATAAGGTCGTATTAGTTTCTAGGAAGAGGCACAATTGACTTGCGATAAACCAAACAATCCTTAGGAAATCTGAATGTTATAATCTGAAAATAACAGAGATAGTCCTGAAAAGCCTTTTTCCTGCAACGAGAAAATAACAGACTGTCTCCATTTTTTGGATTTATTTTCCAGGATTTTAATTATTTGCAAAAATCTTCCCCTAACTCAATCTAAATATAGCACCATACCATAAACAATGAGAGTGGCAGTCGTTACTTCATATAAATTGCTACACTTTCCCAATGCGACATTTTTGAGGGACACCGTCCCCTGTTTTTGCCGGGGAATGTTCAACACCATTAGGTCTGCGTCAGGGGAGACAGGGGTGTATAGACAGGGGAGTATTTGGGGCATCGTGTCGGACAGGGGAGGAACTGGTTCAAGGACACGTTCGGAAAGTGGAATATTGAATGCGAGGAGAACAGCATCTTACAAGAAGTTTGGTGTTAGAAAAGCAGCGATTTACGTATATTTATGCAGAACAACTAAGTATATTTGTTGACTTTATCGTTTCTTGGGCGTAATTATCGTCTTTTGTTTACTAGGTACATTTCATAGAATCTGTATCGAATCACAATTTTTGTTTACTTTAATACCAATCAATCTGCCTAGCCTTTTCCCAACTATGTTGGGGTCGGCTTCCAGTCTAACCGGATGCAGCTGAATACCAGTATTTTACATGGAGCGAATGCCTATCTGACCTCCACAACCCAGTAACTGGGTAATACGATACCCCTTGGTTAGAATGGTTGTCAGACTTTCATGCTTCTGACGACTCGTAACGACTGTCAAAGATCCACAAATGACAGCCAAGGGACCAACGGCTTAACGTGCTTTTCGAGGCACGGAGGAGTCTCGATATGTGAAAATGTTCACCCATCCACGGACCAACCCCGGCAAGCGTAGCTTAACCTGATGGATCGACCCGAGCGGCTGTTATTACTTAGCCACGAGCTCCTCATATTTACTTTAATACCGTAGAAATTAATATAGGGGGGAAAAGTGATAAGGGGGATTTCTGGATTTTTTTTACATTAGTGTTCAGTTTTCGGGGGGATTTGTGGTAAGTCTTATCTTGTTAGTGCAGAATAAAAAATAAAAATCTTTTTTTAAAGCAAATTATTGCTTAAATCATCTGTTATACTTCCGTAAAATACCTTGAATATTGACAAGTATTCATAATCCTAAGACGAAATTTAAAAAAATGTGTCGCTTTGATAAATGAAAAAGGTGCAGGTATATTAATTCTTTTGGCTTCACCTCACCCTACAGTAGAGGAGGCTTATAGGGTGGGCCTGTGCCAAAAATAAAAAAACCGAAAAAAAAAAAAATCTGCCTCCGAACGAATCACAAAGAATTTGGTTGACGGCTCTCAAATTAAATAACTGCACGACACATACACAAATTAATAAATTGTTTGGACGAGCGAAAACCTTTATTTACACGTTGGAATACCGACCAGTTTCCCGATACATAGCTGTGATGAATAATTACATAACGAATTTGTGTTGGTACTATAAATCAATCAGCGGTAGGGTTGAAAAAATTCCATTACGCAACTGGGGCTTTAATATCAATTCTCCTTTTCGTGTCTCCATGAATAATTTTCTAGTATAAAAAATAACGGGTGTAATAAAGAGACGCTTATCGAATCCGAGAGTCGCTGGTCCCCATCATTGTGAACATTTTGTTTTTTGTACTGGACCATACCTTGGTACCTTCTGATTACGGAGACATAGAAGGTCTAAGTTCCAACTTACAGCAAAATTACAATAATCAAAGTCAAAGTTACAACAGAAAGTTTAGAAATTTTCTGAATTTTCACGGTCACAAAAATGTAACATAAGAAAATTCAAAAAAATACCGAAAATTTTACGCAAAAATGAAGTAATGGTATATAAAACGGAAAAAATCTGTGGGTTCTCTGTTGTTTTTATCGAAGTTTTGGTGACTTCTTCAAGTTATCAAAACTGGCAGTGCTTTTTGTACGTCTCTAATGATATTCTTTTTTTTTTACAATCAGCTATCAGCCTTATTACCACAACACCATGTTTATCAGGTGGTAAGGTTAATGTTAATCCTCAATTCGATTTTTTCACCGACTACTGGTGGAGACAGACGTTTATTTTCGTGGCGACCACTACACACGTTTTCTACATAAACTTATCCAAATCCTTAACACGATTTCACGAAAGGAAAATAGAAGTCGAAATCGACTTTTCCACGGAACCCACCATAAAAATATCCCTTACATACTTTTTTTTTAGTCACGACCCGCATTGCTATTCTTACGACCATCTCATCGTGAAAACTTAGGTGAAGTAAGCGTGAAGTGAGCTGTCATTGTCATCGATACCTAATGATGCTAAGGCAGTGACAGTTCACTTTAAGCTCACTTCACTTGAGTTTTCACGGTGAGATTTGTTCAGAATAGACCGACTGCACTGCCAGAGCTGTGTAACATTTTAACTCAATTGGGCCACATCCCCGTACCCAAATATTTGTCGGAACTTCACATCCCTGAAAGACAGGTAATACATATTTATATCGATGTTTTCCTCTCCCAGTTTTTGTGTCGTTGCCAAAAAAATATGATGGATGGAAATAAACTGAGACGGATATGATAGGCTGTCGATTTTCATACTAAAATGGAAGGCCTGTATTTTAGCCGGGCGTTGACCGTATCGGTTTTTCGTGAATATTTTCTTTTGAACGATGGATTGGTTTGAAACTCTTGGCCCATGGTAAAAAACAAATGTATTGATGAAATGGCAAATGTTTACCAGAACCATAATATCAGCAATGTATCAATTTATGTTTTGACCAGCCGTGTGGCCGATTGCATTTCTCATCCGCAAAAATAACACATACAACCATAAACTTCCATACGAACTTTAATCCCCTTTAGGGGTGAATTTCCAAAAATCCTTCCTTCGTGGTCACTTTCGTTATTTATGGAACGCTTGTGCAAAATTTCATGCTTCAAGACCCAGTGGTTTAAGCTGTGCGTTGTCTGTCTGTGAATGAATCAATAAATGTATACAAGATTTTTATGAAGATTAAATGGCAAATGTTTACAAGAACCTCACTATTGGAAATGTATCAATTCTATACATAGGAACAAGGACTTTAACAGGAAAATAGAACCGTAAGACAGCCTTTTCAAAATAGGATTGAAGCCCCCTCTGCTAAACTGTAATCTTTTAATCTTTCTTCGGTGTTCGACAAAGGTAAGCTATAAAACAGGAAGGAAAGTTCCATTCCTTTTTCACAAAGATTAAATGGCAAATGTTTACAAGAACCTCACTATTGGAAATGTATCAGTTCTATACATAGGAACAAGGACTTTAACAGGAAAATAGAACCGTAAGACAGCCTTTTCAAAATAGGATTGAAGCCCCCTCTGCTAAACTGTAATCTTTTAATCTTTCTTCGGTGTTCGACAAAGGTAAGCTAAAAAACAGGAAGGAAAGTTCCATTCCTTTTTCACAACTAAGGGTTACCCTTCATAGCACGGACCCTGAATAACATTATCAATTTTTACAAAAAAATAAACATCCGGCTCAGAAAAAAGCACTACATAGTACTAATACAGGGTGTTAGGGTAAACACCGTTATCCTTGCAACCAGTGGTTTGGTTTCATTTATAGAACGTAAAATCAATGGAAAATTACAACTTTTTTATTCTTTTTTTTAATCTACATTTTACCACAAGAGACACAAGTTCGTTGCCCTATGCGCTAGGGCAACGAACTTGCGTCTCAACACGGGCGGAGGGTGCGGGATGTGACCTGACCGGCCGTAAACGCGACCCCTCCCTCAGTCAGTCAGCAGTTTTGCTAGAGAGCACGGTGTCGGATAGAAACTTTTTAAAATCTTTTAATGAAAATAACGTTTTTTTTTTTGTTGTGTTCGGTCATTTATTTTTATATTTAAGTCAACTACCCATGGTTTGAATGACAAGAGTGTTTACCCTTACAGCCTGTATACTTAGTTTTAGAAGTCGGTGATGTGCGAAGTTAACTTATAAACTACGTACTCAAGCAAGGTTAATAAAATTAATAAGGGACCAACGCGCAAGGGTCCTCAAAAAAGAAAAAAAATTACTTACTATTCAAAACGTCTAGCAACTGGCAACCCTACCTCAGTGTTAGAAAGATCATTAATTGTGTTCCGCGGACATTTTTAAGGAATGAACTTTGACTATCGATTACAGAATTAAAAGGTGTTGAGAGGAAATTTAGGGGCTCTGAAATTGATACTTCTTTTAATGGTTTTGGTCTTTCGTCCTTATTTTGTAGACTTTTTGTCTTTATCTTGTTTGTTACCTTCAACATTTAAGACGCAACTAAGTACAAGATCAACGGAGAAAGAAAAAAGATACCCTACTTACCATTTTGGAATTTTACCCCCAGATCAATCTGCCTAGCCTTCTCACAACTATGTTGGGGTCGGCTTCCAGTCTTACCGGATGCAGCTGAATACCAGAACTTTAAATGGAGTGACCTCCACAACCCAATAACTGGGTTGCCGGGATTGTGACGACCCGTAACGACTGTCAAAGATCCACGTTTGACCAACGGCACGGGACCAACGGCTTATCGTGCTTTCCGAGGCACGGAGGAGTCTCGGTATGTAAAGATGGTTACCCATCCACGGACCAACCCCGGCAAGCCTAGCTTAACCTGATGCATCGACCCGTGCGGCTGTTATTACTTAGCCACGTGCTTTTTATTTTACCCGCAGATACAGATATAAAATAAGTTTAGTTATAAGGTGCTACAAGTCATAGACCTTTCGTAAAACCCTGACAACTCTAGGCATCACCTCAATACCAAATACCAGCTCATAAGCTAAGTAAATAACTCAATTACGACACACAACGTAATCCAATTTACGCATTTGCTTTCTAACCATTTGGTCCTAACTGGCATAAGGACCAGCGCTAATCCCCCATCTATACATTGCCCGAAGTGTGTTGTTAATCGCTCATTACTTACGGACCAGACGGGGGTCCGAAATAGCCTGAACAAAAACCTTTTCATTATGGACCTTAACTTACAAGAACGGATTCTAGTTGTAATTGCTACCATTAATTTTGAACCTTTATTGATTCAGCTGAATGGTGTTGAGGATAGGAATGCTGATAGCAGCTTGACACTGTGCCAATTTGTGAATGAATAGGAATGGCATGTCAGTTGTGTTTGAGTAAAATTCAGTGTTGAATAATTGGATTCAATGAAAATTGTTTCGGATATTGCTTTAATCAACGTTGCTGTTGCTATGCCAGGGCTCGTGGATAAGTTATAACAGACGCGCGGGTCGATCGATCAGGTTAAGTTACGCTTATCTCGGTTGGTCCGTAGATGCAAGACCATCTTTACATACCAACACCCCTCCGTGTCTCGGTAAGCGCATTAAGCAGTTAGTCCCGGCTGTCATTTGTGGATCTTTGACAGTCGTTACGGGTCGCCAGAAGCCCAAAAGTTTGACAACCAGTCATACCAAGTGGTATCGTGTTGCCCAGAAACTGGATTGTGGAGGTCAGATAGGCACTCGCTCCATGTAAAATACTCGCATTTGATTAGACTGGAAGCTGATCCAAACACGGTTGGGAAAAGGCTAAATGCTTCCCTGGGTATCACACCGCCAACTATACGTTCGCACCAGAAAACATTTAACATGCAAACGTTTCGAAACTTGTCACATGAAACAAAACGCAAACTTGTTTTGTCGCATTTGCGTTCGCACTGCATGAAACCAGTGTTTTTTTTTACAGGTTTAAGATTTGTTGTGTAGTGTGTTTCAGTTCAACAAGTTGTGTGCCAATGCAAACACGAAACACGTTCACAGAAAACAAATTTCGCCTAGAGACAGCCCAAATACTGTTTTTTAATTAAAAACAACATCAGACATCCAAGACCTAAAACAACTAAAATTTCGATAACCTTAATAACAAATTCAACCCAAAACGACCTCCATACATAAACCAATTAAGTTACAGAAATTAATATTCACAAAACAGGAGCAAAGTCTACACGTATTGTTTAACAATCCTGAAACTTCGCTTAGTTCCACACAATACTGGGAAAACTCTGGAATGGATAATGTTTAATACTATTGTTGTTGTTCAGCTGAGTTCTAGAACACTATAATAGTTGTAAGTTACTTTAAAATGTGTCGGTGAGTTGATTTTCGATATTGTTGGGAGCTTGGGACTTTGGAAGTAAGGTCTTTTAGGAGTGAGGCGTATTTATCGTCCCAGCAGGCGTAGCATGAGCACCGTTTTGTCGACGGAAGAGTAGACAAAAATGACGTTTTCTATAGACAGTAGACAGAACGAGACGGCAGCAAAATAGAAAGAGTCAACTGCACTTTTTACGAAATTCACTCTTTTACATAATTCGACTCAGAATTCTTTGTTTTATCATAGGATTTATCGGTTGTCAGTGTGATTTTGACAGTAAGGATAGAAAACTTTCTTCCGAAATAGTCTACATATAAAAAGACCTAGACAAAGATCGTTAGAAATGATAGACAAAATGACAGATTGTAGAAAGATTTCTACGGTGGATGTCAAAAATGAAGAAACGAACTGTCACTTTGTATAGAAAAAGCTATGTCTATTCTTCGTAGAGATAGAAAGCGCCATGCTACGCCTGCAGATAGAAATCACAGATATTAAAAAATTGCAGATAGCAATTGCTCCTAACGATAAAAAATATCTGTTACTTAAAATCACAGATCCTCAAGACTGTTACCGCGACTGTTACTGTTAAAACTTCGGATACGATTTTCGACTTTAACGAAAAGAAATAAAGAAGATGTTCAATTGAGTTAAATACGTATTTATTATCAGTACAAAAATAACAGGCTGTTATTTTATAACAGATAGATACGATCGGTCTCGCAGCGTAGATCTTTCGCGCAGTCTATCCATCGTTTCTTTGGTCTTCCCCTACTTTAAAACACATTCATATTCAAAACTTTCCTCACGTCACTCTCCTTGCACAAGAAGTTTTTATGGTACAAAGCTTCTCGCATATCTCTGTGCTTGTTACTAGCTAGTGTATTCCTAGTTTAGCACGAGAAGGCTATCATTATCACCGATATTTTAAAAATGATTGTCGTATCGTAAGAATGGAATTTTCGGCATGGAGACTTCTAACGTTCTCATCCCCTTAAATCTCTTAGGGCGAATTAAAAAACTCACCAAACTTTTATACCGAGTATAAGTCTTATCCAGCAAATAAATTTTAAATTTTTGACAGTTTTTCCATACAAAAACTGTCAGACGACAATTTTATTCCACGGATAAAAGATAAAATCAGCCCTTAATCTAATGTTTTACGCAGCGGAAAAGTAGATCAGGCTTGAAGAAGAAAAAACGATTAAAAAGGAAAAACTAAAGCCAACAAAAATGCTGTGCCCCAACCAACTAAAAGCCAGACAAAGATGATACCTAAACCACTAACAGAAATCTCCAAGTCTTAAAACCAGTCTTCAAACTTGGACGCTCAAGTTCAAGCCTCAGAATGCTTAAGAAGCACTCTTAACAATTTAAAGTAACGTTAGAAGAATGCAGCTCAACCGTATCTCCCTGCCATGCCGGGATCCAGTAAATTGATATCGTTTGCCTAACTCAGTAAGGATGCTCGTATAGGAGCTTCGGGATCTTCCTAAACTGACGCTAAAACTGGATGACGAAATCTGTTATATTGAGACTGTTTTTGCAAGTTTATATAGTGCATTTATCAGGTTTAATGTAAAGCTTTGGAATCATCATCTGCCTAGCCTTTTCCCAACTATATTGGGGTCAGCTTCCAGTCTAATCGGATGCAGCTGAATACCAGTATTTTACATGGAGCGACTGCCTATCTGACCTCCACAACCCAGTAACCTTTAAGCATTAAGCTTTAATGTAAAGCTTTGGAATATCAAATAATAATTAGCAAGATGCGAAATTAAATTTTGATAAATATTACATTAGCTCTGATTCGGATAAAATCTTGCTATAATTTTAAATAAATTAGAACCTTCATTATTATTTATTAGTATAACAAATATTAATGCATTCTACGCATAAATAACGTCACTATATAAAAAACGAATAATTTTAATTGAGAACTCAGAGCTAATATCATTCATAGCATAAAGATATTCGAGCCTCTGATTCAGCAAAGCTGTTGGTATATTTGCTTCTAATATCCAAATAAGTCGTCGGCAGAAAAGTCTATGACACCAACCAATATGCACTACAATCCAATTGGAATACCTAGCGCAGCCTAATTGTTATATCCTAGATAGCAACAAGCCATAAAACATAGGTAAGTAGGCGAAGCAAAGCCGGTGTATAAGTGGATAGAGAGAAGCCTTCGGAAGCCCCACATGCCCTCGGCACAGCTTAATACGCAGCCGGCTACAATGTTTATAATTAATTATACCTTGTTTAATCTTCTAGTACATGTAGGTTTTGGAATAAACAGCATGTGTCAGAATGGTTTGGTCATATTTAAGGGTGCGGTACAGATCATCAAACTGAACAAAAGAAAGAAAGAAAAATAGGTTTATTTGTCACAGAAACACGTGCATACAAAAAGATAACAGTAATCAACAAACAACAACAACAACTAACAACTTTCTCCATGGTAACAACATCGTAAGCGCGAAAAAATTATCAACTGTCCCATACAAAACTTCAATACCTACTTGACCAAAATGTATGAAACGGGTGATTAGTTTTTCGTCATTATGATGTTGGTCTTATGGAGAAAGTTTTTCAGTTTGATGGACTGTATGACTACACTTTTCGGATACATGCTGTATATAGTTAGAATATAATTATGATGGGCAATTTATACTGTAGATGAACGTTGATCTTAGAGCGTCTACTCAAATAAAATATTGGTCCTTCGAGCCGGTTGAGAATCAACGCGTGTTCTAATTCGGCTCGAAGGACCATAATTGCCAGACAACTGCAATACTATATAGTGTTGCAGTAAAATTAAACCACTGCATTAAAATACAGTAAAACGAGGGTTTCGCGTACTCATGAATAAATAATTTATAAATTCGCACTACTCAAGCAGGCAAGTAGTGACACCTATCTGTTACAACAGAAGTATTGACTGGCAATGTAATTCTAGGGACTGAAAAAGCAATAAACTGTGGATTAAAAAAAACTACCCACATTTTGTATTTTTTCTTTTCTAGAACTTTTCGCTACTATTTTATTCCTTCTTTATGTATGTTTCGTGCTACTGAATGCTTTTCATTTAAGATCATACAAAACAATTACGAAGACAAATGACAATCATCTCTTTTTTAATCAACAACGAACAGCACTTTAACTACATCCAGGATCTTAAGTGAGAAGATATTAAATTCTTACTCTAGGTTCATTAATCACCAGAATGAGAGTAATAATGCAACAAGTGATGTATGGCCACATTAACGTTAACTTTCGCGAAAAGGATACTTTTATGAGGTAAATGAAGGTATAAACATTGAGGATAAGGACCATTATTTAATGATAGAACTTTCACCTTAATGAGAGAATAAAAAAATCTAAGAACATTGGATAAATAACTAACGATTTCGTTAAGGTCGTTAATCAGAAGTCAGAAGAAATACTACAGTCATATGAAAGAGACTAGTAATGCTTAATTTAGCCGACGAAAACTAAAGGAAGAGCCGAAGGTTCTCAAGTCGACGCGTATTTTTTAATTTTATATACTACCTATAGTTCTGTTTTGAGCCCTGAGCTAGTATTTATACTGTAGCTTCTTAGCAACACAGGGCCAATATCATTGGTCCTTTTATTGATCTCCCGAAACACATACATTCTAAAAGGCCAGAATTAATACGCCATCCATTTTCTAGAATAAATTGCACACGTCGCGAGAAACATTTGTCCAAGGCAGGGTTCGCGAACCTTAGGCACGCTATTTAATAGTGCCGGAATACATTACAGAGCATCAGGAAAAAATTGCAAAGTTGCATGGTGTGGTACAATAGAACATCACGCATTCCCCGAAGGGTTAGGGGTATACCTATAGTTCCCCCACATTTCGCCAGTTATATTTAAGTCCTATTTAATCAGGGTGAGCCTATTGCCAACAACCGTGCACGTTACCAGCTTGCGTAAAGGTAAAGCAAAGTATGGCAAAGTAGGGAAAACAGGACCCATTGGGTAGCTAAAGCAAGCCTAATGATACCTTTAATTAAATTGGATTAAATGAAGAATTTTACGACCCAATTAGAGCAGCGGCTCAACGATTGGCTTTCCTCTCCGAGGATCTTAAGGAATTTCTTGTTTTAACGATATTTCTTTATCGATAGAATTTATTCAAAATTATTTGCATGTCTCCTGTCTATAAATATTATAAATTAAATGTAGTTTTCGTGTCTGTTTTGTCAATTCGTAAAAACCTTGCGAAGCAGGGGTGAGTGGCTATTTTTTACCGACTTCAAAAAAGGAGGACGTACTACGTTCGGATGATTGTTTTTTTTTTAATATATGTTCACCGATTAATCCGCCGTTTGTGAACCGATTTTATATTAAAAATGCACCATGTATGTGCAAGCAACAATTGGCAGTACATTTGTACATTAGTACATTTGTTCAATTTGTGTCGGTATCAGCATGCGGTATCAGCATACTAACAGTAAAAAAATATTGGCTATCCCTGATCCATCGGAGGCATTCAGAGTCCAATCCAAATACGTGATGTTTAGAAGCAAATTGTGAACGAAATAGGCATTCAGTAATGGAATTGACTCCCTCGGTACGTATTCAGAACGGTAATAGGTCTCCTCCAGCTTTACAAGGTGGTATCGTTCGTACAAGTGCTGGAAATAAGAAGAAATTGGGAACAAATTTTTGTACAGAGAACTATTTATTTGAGATGTATTTTGAAAAAAAATTTGAAAGGTATAGGCAGCCAATCTTTTATTTTAGATAAATTGACGCCTTCTTCCTATGATCCTTTGCGGGGCACAGACGTTCAAGGATTTCAAACAAGCTGGTTTCATCAAATTGGCATGAATGGGTGTGGGAAAATTTGATCAAAATAATCTTGGAAAGAAATAATCTTGAATAAAGATTATTTATAAAGAAATAATCTTTATTAAATAATCCTTTTTTAAAGAAAAGATTATTTATAAAGAAATAATCTTTATTAAATAATAATCTTTATTAAATAATCCTTATTTAAAGAAAAGATTATTTATAAGGAAATAATCTTGGTCAGGCCATTTGACAACTTCAAATGGCCTGACCAATATTATTTCTGGACTTTAAAAGAGACTGCGACCTCTGAGTTTGTTTCGGCCTTTCTTCTCAGAGTAGTTAGATAGGAAACGCTGACCTCATCTAGCTTGTTTTTAATATGGCGTTTAAAAGTGATTTCAATATCCTATTTACAGATTAAACAATTGAATTTAATTTCATGAAGAAATATGAATTTTCGTATTTCTATTTGGTCAAACTATTTGAACCAGCCTGTTTGATCAAATTACTAGAACGTCTATGGCTCGCATTACGCAGCCTTTTGCTTCATTTACATCTGGTCATTTATTATAATGGATAGATAGTACAACATATTTAATGGAGGAAACGTTAAAACTAGAAATATGACGTAATATACATCATTCATATTCAGTTTCGGGTCGAAGGACCAGTTTCTAGGAAAAAGTCAAGGCTCTATAGAAAAAAGATCATAGGTACGTACGATTTTTAACATTTATGACAAAGAATGAATGTAGTCTATTATAAAACAAAATAAGAATATTAACTATGCTCACGGGTGATTTATCAATACTGGTAAATCTGACACTGGTCTTTTCCGGGTCACGATACAAAATCATTATTTAAGAAAATCATTAAATCATTTTAAACATATTTATTTTAGAGGAGCTCGTGGCTAACTAATATCAGCCGCACGGGTCAGTCCATCAGGTAACCTGCTCAGGTGCAGGCAGGCTGCAGGTGACCAAGCCTGGCAAGCTACGCTTGCCAGGCTTGGTCCGTGGATGGGTGACCATCTTTACATAACAAGACTCCTCCGTGCCTCGGAAAACACGTTAAGCCGTTGGTCCCGGCTGTCATTCGTGGATCTTTGACAGTCGTTACGGGTCTTCAGAAGCCCGAAAGTCTGACAACCAGTTTTACCAAAGGGTATCGTATTACACAGTTACTGGTTTGTGGAGGTCTGATAGGCGGTCGCTCCATGTAAAAATCTGGTATTCAGCTGCATCCGGTTAGACTGGAAGCCGACCCCAACATAGTTGGGCAAAAGGCTAGGCAGATTGATTGATACAAAATCATATATATTAAGACCATTTAGCTGATGAAACACTTATACGATGACAATAATAAAAACAAAAGCTCAATCTTCTTCTGTTCGTGTGGTTAGTGACTAACCTGGTGTCAGTTTTAAAGCCGCCCAAAGGCCTCTGACTTGGCTTCACATGTCGTCGAGAAATATCTCTCAGGCATACTTACGATGTTTTCCTTCACCGTTTTTAAAGCAAGTGATAATTATACACTAATCACATGAATCCGAAAAGTCAGAGGGTTCGAACTCGTGACCTATGACTTGGCATTCCGACGGTCACACCACTAGACTATCACTGCTTACAAAATATCAATGAAAAACAACACTATTATATTAAGCTAGTCTTATTCTATTAATAATACGGGTTATTGATATGACAACAGCTTACCTAAGTGAACAGGTCAGTTGACATAATATATTGAGCCAAATATTGGATAAGCCAGCGATCGTATTCCGAATTTGATTAGCTGCGTGATTCGCATCGTTTCATTTAGCGGGCTAGATTATTGTTATTGTATCTACATTTATTGTTTACGCTTAAACTGTCGAATACAGGAAAAGAAATTCGAAAGTCGGTTTTGGGTTGAAGAAATCAAGTGGGTGGGAAAAAAAAATCTTTCCATATTTTTTTTTACTAGCCCACGCTGACCCAGACCAGGGCAACTCAACTCCTTCCATCTTTAGCGAGCCCGCGCGTCCTCCTTCCAGTTTTGATGGAACCCAACCAGCTCCTCCTACCATCTCCTCCGCGGTTGGTCAACTTTAGCTATGACAAATATTAAGTAGTCTGAAACAAATGTTCATGCCTTCTCTGTTTGAGAAGAGACAATAATAACTTCTCATCAGAAAAATCGAAACACCTTGAAAGTTTATGTTTTAGTTAATTGATTCAGGCGTGACTTTGCGGAAATCCATTATAAAATACCATAGACGTAGATAAATATTAAGTAACCTATTCTATTCGTAGCGCTCGGCATGGCAAACCCTCGTGTTCTGGTTCGCGACTGGTCAATCGTCATCCTAAGGATGCCTCGTTGAGAGGTGAAACACGTATCGATTTCTCACAGGTTTTTTTTATGATTCTTAGGGAACAGTTAAGCGGAATAGGTTTCCTAAAGTATATTGTAATAAACATTATATTAAGCCTACAGTGACTCCTGCAATAACGACATTTCTCATTGATACCTACACATCAGGACTTGATCCACACACTCATTTCAATTTCTCAAAAGCAAGTCGACAATACGACATACGTCACAATACCGCCACCCACACCTGTAGGACCAATTCTAAGACAAAACAACCTAAACAAGCAATATTCAGTACTAAACATCGAGATCCGAAACAGGCTCCATAAACCCACGTACGTTATGAATGACGTCAGAGGTACGGTTATAGCTAGGCGCTATATCTACCGCTTTGAACCGGCCTACTGAACCGGGAGCCCCGTTCGCCGAGCGAAAATATTCAAACGAGAATTTGTTTAGAACGGATTTGATCGCGATGTGTTATCAGACTGGTTTTTTGTGAGTTTTTCTTAGACTGTGATGTCAAATATCACATAATAAATGTCATATGATGTAAAGACCAGTTCCTATCTATGATGCAGAACGTTCTTAGTCTACATCTCAAAGGACCAGTATTTTCCATACATCAATGCAAGTACTTCTCACTGCTATAAACCTTATACTCTGACGATCTAATGCTGTGTTTTTAACCCCAGACGGAAAAAGAGGGGTGTTGTAAGTTTAACGTGTGTATCTGTGTGTCTGTCTGCGCCATCGTAGCTGCCAAACGGCTGAACCGATTTTGTTTTTTTTTTTTGGTTTTGTTTGAAAGGTGACTTGGTCGAGAGTGTTCTTAGCTATAAAAAAAAATCTTTTATTAGATGCTTTGTTTTTGTCGGGGTTTTTTTTAATTTAAGGATACTTAGGCTAGGTTTTTATTGACTTTCAGCTGTCACCAAACCAGCGTAATATGAGCTTTTATCTTTGTTCAATAAGAAGCTGAAGGTTTAGGAGAAACTTTTTGCATAGCTACCAATAGAATTTGTGTCTGAAAACGTAACAGTAGAAATTTTAAGGCCATCATAAAACAAAACTATAGCTTCCTCTGTACACACAATACCTATTCATGATACTCTCTAATTATAATGAAATGGTCTCTTGTTATCCTTTAATTTCACCTCACAATACCGTCACGGATATCCCAGACCAAATCAAACAAAGATTTTAAACTATCCACTTTGAGAACAATGGCACCCAACCCTTAACCCGTCTCAGCGATTAATAAATCAAATCGATTCAATCGGAAAGCCTGACAAATCGAATCTCCGTATCAGTTATATCGGGAATCTGTTCAAGTATGTTCGACTTAGGAAATAAAATAGAATACGATTGAAATACGGGGTTAGTTTGAAAAATGTTTCAGGGTGAACCGTTTGTTTCTATGAGTTACGTTGGAGAATATATCTGTTTTTATTGAACAATTTAGGGCTACTTACAATCTCAGCCTGGCCTGGTCCTAATCTCGCCGTCCAATTAGGACCAGGCCTGGCGATGGCGCGTCGTGTTCCACGCGCGCCTCAAAGAGATGTCAGCACAATTGGCGGGGTCCGCTAGGACCGATGCCTGCCAGGGTTGCGGGTTAGTCCGAAAGGGATACCGGGACCTTGGCAACAGGCAACTGAAGGAACACGGGTGGGTTTTAGTCAGTAAAAGTCTGACACGCCCTTCCGCTCCGCCCAGAGCGGGAGAGGTCATTGGATGATTTCCCACCCACAAAAAAAAAAGGATCGGGACCATCTACGTAATTGATTGAAAGGTTCAAACAACGCTCAAACGAAAACACCCGTAAATGCAAAACATCGAATTAAAAGTACAACCAATATCCGATATGAAAATAAATTGAATACAAAGAGAGTCTAGCAGCGCCCAGCGGTTTCACCCGTTTATGTCTCGATACCGTGAGAAAAATATGTATAAAAAGTATCCTATGATAGGTCATAGTTCATACTTTTTATACCAGTATTTCCAGATCATGGTCTGCCGCTGTGCCAAATTTCATCCAAATCCGTTCAGCCGTTTCAGCGCCAAAGCTTAACAAACTCACTTTCGCATTTATTATTAGTGAGGATGTGAATGATCACTCCTACATAAAATGAATACACAAAGCCTGTATCATCCCACTGATAGAACCACCCACACGATTTCCAGGCTTTTCAACTCTAAAACTAAACAAATACATAATACTAAAATCTATAGCTAGTTACTACCCACTTATAGGATAACTCAAACTCAAAGCGTTTATTTCAAACTAGCTGCGCCCCGCAGTTTTACCCGATACCGTGGGAATATCGGGATAAAAATTATCCTATTTCCTAATCCAGGTCATGGTCTACCCATGTGCCAAATTTTAGATGAAATTTGGCACATGGGTAGACCAGCGGCCCAGCAACCAGATCCGTTCAGCCGTTTCAGCCTGCAGGCGTAGCATGGCGCTTTCTATCTCTACGAAGAATAGACATAGCTTTTTCTATACAAAGTGACAGTTCGTTTCTTCATTTTTGACATCCACCGTAGAAATGTTTCTACAATCTGTCATTTTGTCTTTCATTTCCAACGACCTTTGTCTACGTCTTTTTGTAGGTAGACTATTTCGGAAGAAAGTTTTCTATCCTTACTGTCAAAATCACACTGACAACCGATAAATCCTATGACAAAACAAAGAATTCTGTGTCGAATTATGTAAAAGAGTGAATTTCGTAAAAAGTGCAGTTGACTCTTTCTACTTTGCTGTCATCGTACTGTCTACAGGAAACGTCATTTTTGTCTACTCTTCCGTCGACAAAACGGTGCTCATGCTACGCCTGCTGAAAGCGTAAGAAACAAACAAACTCACATTTACAATATCAGTTAGGATAAACCACTTACTTCTAAATTGACAAGGGGTCGGTCAGTCAGAAATATGAAGTCCACTCCAAAGCGTAGTAGGTACCTCTGGAGAAGAACTCGCACGAAACTACACGGACACTCTTTTAAATCAAATATGGCTGAACATCAAGACCACAGAACAGAGGAAATGTTTAACATCAATAAAATCCCGTGCGGTTTAGTTCAGGTAAAATAAAGTGAAATCCGATGCAGACGGCACATTAATCAAACCACATGGGATACCGTGTCACGACGGTAAATCGGACCAATTTTCCCCATGTCATAAATGTCTATTCAATGTGCTGTCAATGACATAATTTTACCGGGATATTCCGGGATATACCTAAGTGGAGAGACTAAAAAATGTTTGTTAGTTAAGCAGAATAGGTTACTAAATATTATATAATGTACGTCTATTGTATTTAAAAAAATGTTTGTCAAATTATTAAGGGAAGAATATACTCTTTCGCAATCTGAATTAATATGGAACTCTAAGCAGGTTCTATTTCACGGTAACTTAAAAAAAAACTAGGTTTAATCAATCTAGAGTCAGGTGACGCCAGATGTTCCTATCGTAAAAACTCCCACTAAATAAGTACATAAAAAACTTCTTCCCAAAATGAAAATATTAGTCTAAGACATGACGTTGTTTGAGAAGGGTCAATCGCCTACAGCCTGCCAAGACACGATACCCTTAAAATTAATCCGTCCTTAAAAACCGGAATCCCGCGATGATGGACTTGTCCCGCGGTTTGACATCACTATGTAATCCGGTGGTAAATTGCGGCGATTGTCCGGAAAATCACGAAATGTGGTCGAAATATAGTTTGAATTGAAACATTACGATGATTACTGATAGCAGAACGATTGATAAAGTGATTAACTTTATGGATTGTTATGAGTCTGTATTGCTTTGGAATTGGTTTTGATATGAGATTATGATAACGATGATATTGTTTTTTAATTGACCAGCTCATGTTGTTTATTGGATTTATTAGATCGGAATTCCGGTTTCAATATTATGTTCCTTTGAAATGGATTAACTCGTCCGACCTAATCCTTAGTCTATTTAAAAGGACCATAATATTGAAACATACAATTACGTGCCGTTACAACAAAAGAGGAATAATTATAAGTAACACACACCACCTAAAATTAATAATAATTATTCATAGTTGTAGTATAGTTTGCCTAATAGTAATTTGTATAAGATACGTAAATATCTAACCAACCAATTAACTAACTATTGACCAAAAAAAATTCCTTATGACCCAAAAGCCACCCAGATTACATGTACCAATTGACCTAGCATCAAAAACTAATACACTAATACATACACATACAACCTAACCTAATTCCGGCCGGGCAGAGCCCACGCTCCAATGGTTCAGAACCGTCCCGCTAATGCGATCGACCGTCCGTCTGTCCGTTTGGTCGCAAAATATTGGTCTTTTTCAATAGATTTTTCTATTAATCACATTTTTTCACTCCATTGCCTCCATTTTGATGAAGGATACTGAAATATTGCTTTTATATTTGAAGGCTGTATTAAATTGGTAGTGTTTTCGAATTCTTTTACGATTTCGCAGTTGAAAAACACGGCTAGTTATGAAAAGTTCAGCTTTGCACTTCAAAGCGAAATTGAAGGTTCTATTTTGAATAGAACCTTCTATTTTGGAATCACCTGGATTCGACAAGCTTTAAGCCTGTTTTTTTTTATGTTGTAACCTTTTTATTTAGTTACAATATTGTAAGCTAACACTAACCTGACAGCGAGCGATGCGGACGAATTTTTTGATGCCCAATGAACCTTTATTTATTTTATATACTTCCTTCGTATACTTGTACATAATTTATATATTTTATTTAGTGTTAGTGTTGCCTGTTTTAGTTCAATTCTAGTTCCAATTTTTAATCAGTTAAGGTGTATTTTATCTATAAAACACCATACCGTCTCAGACTCAGAAAAATCTTCATAATAACAAAACAATGAACCCACAAACAAAAGCCTGTCCTAAAGCTTACAGGATTTCCCGTAAGAACGATATTTTTCCGAGTATCATAACATCTACATTCACGGAAAGAATAAAAGGGTGAACGCCGATAAGAGCCCTCTACTGGATGGTTCATGTTATTGATGAAAAAATAATTGCCTCTTTGTTGATATGTGGGGCACCAGCTGCGCCTCGCGGTTTCACCCGCGTAAGTCTCGATCCCGTGTAAAATATCGGGATAAAAAGTATCCTATGTGTTAATCCAGCTTATAAACTATCTGTTTGCCAAATTTCATCCAAATCCATTCAGCCGTTTTTACGTGAAAGAGTAACAAACATCCATCCATCCATCCATACTTACAAACTTTCGCGTTTATAATATTAGTTAGATTAGATTATAACAACGGAATTCCATAGACATATAACATTGCATACTTTCAAGGGGTATCGTGTTACCCAGTTACTGGATTGTGGAGGTCAGATAGGCAGTCGCTCCATGTGACATACTGGTATTCAGCTGCATCCAGTTAGACTGGAAGCCGACCCCGACATAGTTGGGAAAAGGCGTATCTTCCACGTATAAAGAGTTACTCCAGATTTTAGTGACAGTAAATACTTGGTAGTTTATTTAGTAAGATTAAAGCCAATGAACTCGAGAAAAAGCGTTTAAAGCTAAAGTAAAATGCAACCTTTGTTCAAAGGCTTACTACTCCATTAACGACTACTTAAATGATAAGAGTAGTTGGTCGCTGTGATTAACTCAAGACAATGTTTACGTTCTTTCTCCAGAATTAGCTTACCCACTGACAGGTTATATGAGTTCATATAAATTTTTTATTATTTTTATTTGGACTGTACCTATACAGGGTGTAAGGGTAAACAGTCTTGTCATTCAAACCATGGGTAGTTGGCTAAAATATAAAAATAAATGACCGACACAACAAAAAAAAAACGTCATTTTCATTAAAAGATTTTAAAAAGTTTCTATCCGACACCGTGCTCTCTAGCGAAACAGTTGACTGCCTGAGGGAGGGGTCGCGCTCGCGGCCGGTCAGGTCACATCCCGCACCCCCCGCCCGTGTTGAGACGCAAGTTCGTTGCCCTAGCGCATAGGACAACGAACTTGCGTCTCTTGTGGTAAAATGTAGAATTAAAAAAAAGAAAAAAAAAGTTGTAATTTACCATTGATTTTACGTTCTATAAATGAAACCAAACCACTGGTTGCAAGGATAACGGTGTTTACCCTAACACCCTGTAGTCAATTTTATTTGAATATTGATTTTAATTTAATTTATTGATGACTCATTACAATGTTTTCTATATGAGTTGTATTGCAATATGTGGTTAGCTTGCGACCTCGACAATGGATAATTATTATTTTTGCCTGAGCAACTGGCAGCAGGTTCGTCATGCTCCCTTAGATGTCACTGCTTGCGGTAGCGTCGGAGGTCGGGTTGTCTCTTTCCCTCAAATATGGCGAGGGGGGTAATGGCTGATCTTTGCGTTATGCTCGTGAACGGGTGCTGCTTGTGGTGACTGGTCGTCTTGCTGATCTCGGTTTTGTTAATGTTATTAGTAATTCATTTTTATTTATTTACTTCGATGGTCCTAGTTTATCATTTATAACTTCCAGTTGCAGCTATAAATAGCTATATGTAAGCGGGCACGCCCTTTGTGCCTGGAGGCTTTTATTTAGTTAATTTATGTTTATATTTACTACTTATTTCTGCTTGAGTACAATATAGTTCTCGTTTTTTTTTATATCATTCATTTTTTTTTTTTTTTTTTTGGTTGTTATATTGGCGTGTGCTAGCTGAAATATGGCTAATTAGATTTATGTTTTATGTTGCGTAATGTAAATGATTTTGCAAACTTTTGTATAGAATCAAATTTTTCTAACTGAACAGACAGCTGTGCTGCTGGGGAGTTTGTTGCGCCACTTCTTCTTCCCAGCTAAAGCACTAGGAAGTGGTGAAGGGTGGGCGTTTTGGGGGGACTGTCTTATATAATTTTGACGTTCGAAAAGTGCTGATTCTCAGCCTAGTTTGAATAAATGACTTTTGATTTTGAAAAAAAAATTTGGTATCAAAATATGCTAACATTTTTATCAAAATTTTATACCTTCTTTCTCACTGGAGCTTATTTTCATTGGAATAGACATTCTTGACGCCTTCTCATATTTTATCTTAAGGTTATATTTCTTACAAATATCTACGATCTCAAAACTTAATTGAGTGTTCCGAGCCGTAGGTATTTATTTTCAATTTAAACCTAGTATTTGCCTTCCAACATAAAATACTCCATATTAATGTAATAAAGTTTCGGTTCATAATCCTTGCAAAATAGGCCACAGGTTGATGAGGATATGAAAGTATTTCTCATTTACTCGTATTTTCTTACTCCCTGGTACTTCTCGTTCCAAGTTTACATCTTTTGTGGAGTTTCAAACAAAATTATTAATGTTTGAGCTTCGAGTTGGTACTTTTTCACTTTGTTTTGAGCATTGAGTAAGATATTATACTTTAATATACTTTTTTTTTTTTTTTTTTTTTTTTCAATAGTTTTATTTATTTCTGAAGTAATATAAATAAGTATTAACACCTAATTCAACTAACTTATTATTTGATAATTTTCCCTTGTACATAATTATTATTATAGATATTATAAGTCTTTGTTAGTTCTTAGTAACAACATAATAAGTTAGTTGAATTAGGTGTTAATACTTATTTATATTACTTCAGAAATAAATAAAATCTTTAATATACTTAGATCAATAGTTTTTAATGGTAGGTATATTTTTTTGGAATAATGCGTTTCAATTCGTGTTTATTTTTTATATTAGCCTAAACTGTCCCACTGCTGATCAAAGGCTTCCCCCCAAATCCGTGCAGGCATCCTTTTCCAGAACCACCTCGATCCAACCCTTGCGTTACGCGTGGTTGATTACGTACTGGCAAAAAAAAACCTGTATTTAAAACGCTGAGTAAATCTAATAACTGACAATCAGTACCTAATGCTTCACTCCAAACAGAATTCGATAGAACAAATTACATCCAAAAACCCCAAAAAGCGCAATTATTTACTTTTCTTCAAACTTCGCAGATCTAACGAACCGTGACAGCAAAAAATCGCTTCGATCGGCAAAGGTTGCACTAAAGGTTGCCTTCCGCGACGGAAATTAACAGGAACAAAGCATCGACTGCGACCGTGACGTCAGAGTCAAGCAAAAACAAAAAGGTAGACGTTCGCGCGCTTTTTTTGAAAAAGGAACTTTTGGTAACTTTTATCCACACCCATGCTATAAATCCTCTATAAAAGTTTCAGAAACAGTTAGCTTATAGCCAACATTAAAACATCCAGTATCATAGTAACCATAATATAATCCAAACGGGTGTTATAATGTTGTACTGAATTTCATAATGCAACTCATTTCAAAAAAAGGACATTGTCCTTCACGAGCGTTTCACTAACAAATAACAAAGCACCGTAATTCAAAAAAAAAACACATTCGAATTCGAAAAATTCGAATTCACGTCGCGCCATTTTTGTTCGATATTGGTATTGCAAAGAAACTTATATAGAAGATTCATATCATGGGTGTAGATAAAATCTTGTATGGAACTGTATATAATTAGGTATTAAAACACTAATGTGATACTATTATCATAAACCCACATTCGTGTTTTAATACCCTTTATTATATAACAGTTGCATAAATAACTATTAATATACCAATGGAAATAATGCTACCGCAAGGGGACCAAGTATATGTAGTTTGGAGTTCGAATGTGTAAAAAAAAAGAATATTGGTGACGTTTTTTTGCGGAGTTTGGAATGAAATGAACTAACGCCGTAGGGATGGAAATGTGAAAAACAGGAAACGAAAACTGAACTAGAATGTTGTTCATCTGCGGCTTCGTACTTTTGCAAAATAAATAAAGCACAAAAGCTTTATTTTTTTTTACTATTTTGAAAATCATCAGAAATATCCTTCAATTTTATCATGAAGTCATCTAACGTGTCGCAAAACCTTTTAACTCCCTTCTAAGCGCTAACGATCGCCGAAACAAAGGTTTTTTAAGGGTCGCAACTCCTAATTCCGCGGTTTTACCCAACAGCGTCGCTACATTTACATGGCACCTTGTTTGCGTAAAACATTGGGTTACGGACCGTAGCCGGTAGAACGTACCTACCTTCGATTCGTAAGGATTAACTGTCAGTGTGCCGCAGTGACAGATCGGTACGGTCCGCTAGCGTAATTTAATCACACCCCAGTTTGTTACTTTCACGCCTTTATTTTATTTTTTACCCGACTACTGCGAAGCAAAAAGAGGGTTATTATTTTGATCAGTATGGTATGTATGTTCATCTGTTCCCTCTTAACTTCTAAACTACTCATCATAATTTGACGAGGTATCGTTGGAATCGTCTTGATCGTCCCTGGTTATAGTCGTGGTAATGTGACGACACATTAAATGAATATGGCGTCCTCTAGAGGACATAAAGTCAAGAAATATTTTATTTTTATGATACCACGTTGGGTATCAAACCAACATTTGAAGAAAATCCAACATTTTTCTTTTTTTTTTACAGTCACACAGAAAAACCCTTCTATGGTGTCGTATCTTCTATCCGTAAGTAATTTTGAGGAAGATTCTATTTCATTAGGTGTTTGTGAGCTTATAGGTTCGTACTATACACACATTTTTAGTTTTGGGGCTCTCAGAGCTGGCTGAACGTACATTTTTGAGAAAAAATACGGCAATTTATCTTCGTCATTTCAGTTTAGGATGTGGGTGTTGGATTACTTCCAAGTATTTCAGGCAGTAAGGAATTTAGAGCTTAAAATGTAGGCTTTTGGGTAAAAAATCCAACCACCCATGAACCTAGACCAACCTGTTTATCTACACAAAAACACAAACAATGAACGCCACATGGTAAGATTCTTATACACTCCACAAGTTTACGAACCACTCTATCCATTGGTGAAAACCGCATCAAAATCCGTTGCGTAGTTTTAAAGATTTAAGCATACATAGGGATATAGGGACAGATAAAGCGACTTTGTTTTATATACTATGTAGTGATTGGATACCGATAAATGATTTTATTTTTATAAGTAGGTTTGTACAAACAGTTTTGTTACGCTTTCACACTAAAACTACTGAATGGATTTGGATGAAATTTGGCAAACAGATAGTTTATAACCTGGATTAACACATAGGATACTTTTTATCCCGATATTCCCACGGGATCGCGACTTACGCGGGTGAAACGGCGGGGTGCAACTATTCAATCATATTTAAAAATCTGGATGAGGTCGGCGGTTCATATCCGACTACACAAGAAAGGCCGAAACAAACTGAGAGGTCAGTCTCTTAAAAGTCCACACATAATCTTGGTCAGATCATGTTAGGACCATGTAGATAGCTCAATCTAAGTCTAAACTTAAGGAGCTAAGACTAAAACAATAATTATTTCTTTTAATGTCAGAGTTTTTAAGCCGCCCATGGGCCTCTGACTTGGCCTCACATGCCGTTGAGAAAATATCTCTAAGACAAGTCAGTTTTCTCACGATGCTTTCTTTCACCGTTTTTGAAAGCAAGTGTTAATTATACAATACGCACATGAATCCGAAAAGTCAGAGGTGCGTGTCTTGGGTTCGAACTGAACACCTATGACTTAGCAGTCCGACCGTCACACCACTAGGCTATTACTAGCAAACAAACAAACAATAATTCAAACCTATACACCACACTCAACATACCAGCCAACACTATTCAAACTTTACCAAAACAACAATTCAAAATTTCACCACTCAAAGCACTAATTCATAGGAGAAGTTATCCCGATATTAGTTCGAATAACGCACTTAATAGGATAAACGGAATTGATTCCGATACTGAATTGCTTTGCGGAATTACCGGATAATACCCGGTTTAATTCAGGTTCGGTAAGCCTTTGGGCTTCAGTTAATTTGTAAGTAATAGCTTTTTAAAATAACTCAGTATTGCCCCAGTTATTGGTTGGATAGCCAACCAATGAGGGTTATGCTTTTATGTGCATTTTTGTAAAAAAACTAGTACCTACTTTGTCAATATTATGCTGAGCTGGGAATAAGTATTTCTTTTTTGTATTGTTTTTAGTGTGTTTTATTTATTTTTATGAGAGTATGTAGTAAGTATCTGAAATGAATATAGTTTGCATTTATAGTGTGTTAGGTACCATCAGAAAATTCGATAAAAAATTCCTGGTATCTGTAACGAAATAGGGATACTTGTATCACCAATTTTGCAAGCATTTAGGTAAGTATTAATAATATTGGTATGTACGTAAATAGAATCGGTCCTTTGAAAGCAGTTCGTATATTATTACACAAATTGATCACCAACTTAAATTGTCCGTATAATCAACTGTCATTCTCTGACACGGCAAATTGACGTAGAATGTCATTTTCCTTAATTATTAGGTCCCCACCTATGAAATCAGCGTTTTGTATGGGGAATTTTAAAGAAGTTGCATTTTCATACTAACATTTTCTTAATTTATATAACAACCATGAACACTAATGTTTTAAAACTTTTATGCACTACTGTTTAAAAACTAAGATAACGTATTCCACTTAGATTAAGCGACAAAAATAAGTTGTGGCTAAGTTAAAAAAAAAATTGTGGTCATTTCTGCTAGCAAAATGAGGAGTCATTTTTAAGGTATTTTTTATGTCTAGAAAATTATAAGTAATAAGGTTTTTTTACTATTGGTAGTTGTCTTTGATGGTCATTATTCGATATAATACGAAGCAATTGAAGAATATTTTAAATCATAGAAATGACGAGGTTCTCTATTTGTGAAAAAAACGCCAATTTCATACGTGGGAACCCAATAATTTCCCTCACCATACATCTACAGTCAATTCTCACTCAAGGAAAAGCCAAGACAAGTCCTTTAGAACACAAAATAAAGACTTTTTCCTTCCCAAAAACATTATAACTACTCTCTAAATAAACGTACGAACATCGTCTATTGATTTCTATAGCCCACATGTAATGGCCACTTCCGGGTTCCCATAGAGCAAACATTGCTCGGTGATAAGTCAATATTATTGCAGGAGGACCAAGTGTTATTGGTTTCGACGTTTTTCTTGACAGTTGAAAGTTACGGGATGATTCAAAGGGATTTTTCTGATGAATTGCAAACTGGATGTCAGTTTCTTTGAAAATGGAAGGATATTTTTCACTTTGTATCTTGGCAACAGGCCATTGGGAATATCCCTAGCGTGTACAAACATGAAACAATTTCACCATTTTCACCATTTTTTTTTTTGACTTGTTTTCTTATTTCAGTGTTTTTTTTGTATATTGGCTATTTTTTTATTAATGTATAAATTAGTTATCATTTAGCCGTTATTTTGTATGTTGTGTTATGTCTTTTGTGTGCACCAAATAAACGTTTTATCTATCTATCTATCTAATCGATTCATTTCAAGCAATTTGTAGACACGTAGCTTTTGAGGCCGTTAGAGAAATAAGAAAAATTGTTTATTAACGTCGTAAAATCCACACACTGTACGGATTTTGGAGAGGTCAGACAGATCTGAATGTAGTACTGACTTCGTTCACTATCGTTACCTTACAAATAGAGGCTAAGTGCGAGTCAAAATCGAACACAAAGGGTTCTGTACCACGGTACTATATTTAACACTACATGTTTTTCGCATATTGTATTTTTTTTTTACTTTATTTCATTTTATTTTCATTTTTTTATCCACAGTACCTAGTACACACTCTGTGAAATTTTCAAGTGTCTAGCCTACGGTTCAAAAGATACAGCCCTGTGATAGACGGAAGGACGGACAACGGAGCCTTAGTAATAGGGTCCCGTTGGCATCGTTTTCGGTAAGGAACCCTAAAAGTACACAATGTATACCTTTATTATATACTGAAATAAAAATAACTGCATTCAGATTTAAAAAAAATATGCCTTTTATCAAATTCAGTTCCATCCTCCCAACGGGGATACAAAATATATGACACAAGAACGGAACGCAAAATATCGCAAAGTCCTATTCACGTATACATTTTTAGCCGCCCATAAAAATCTACACAGCCATCAATCAATCAAATTGTGTCGGCAGTTGAAAGTTATTGTCGCCGACACATCTGGTTTCAGTTAAAAAATATACTTACCTACTGAAATATGCTGTGATGTGTCGATGACCCTGCAGATATGCGACCAATATTGTATAATTATCTTGCTATGGCGCAAAGATGACAGCAATTTTTGAAGTGAAAACTTCTGTCATAGACTACTATATACTTCTGTAGGCTCGTTGAGCGATTTTGAAGTGAATTTTGTAGGGGGTAAACTTATGGACTCGCGTCAACGCGCGCCGTAGTGCTGTAACCTAGAATATAGATGGCGCTAATACCAGTTTAAGTTTCCACTTCTGTCGGCTGTTCCCATGACAGGCGTAGCATGGCGCTTTCTATCTCTCTCCAACTGTCAAAATCACCATCAGAAAAAATATCCTATGACAAAACAATTCTGAGTCGAATTATGTAGAAGAGTGAATTTCGTAAAAAGTGCAGTTGGCACTTTCTACTTTGCTGCTGTCGGACTGTCTACACGGAAAGTCATTTTTGTCTACTCTTTGGTCGACAAAACGGTGCTCATGCTACGCCTACAGGTTAGGTTTTTGCATTATTGGGTAACTTGTAAGTGGTCCACTACGTTTTCCGGTACGCGGTCGCAACTCTAGAACCTTTCGGCCTATGTTTTTAATTTAGTAGAAGTGGATGCCACTATTGTGTAGAAAAACCTTAACCTTTCACTCTACTAACTGTACAAGGTGCCACGGTTTTGCATTTTCCATCTATTACCATAACAAATTAAACCTTGAGAGCAACGTTCCAAATCAAATTAACGCTCAAATTCCTATTATTCAAATCAGAGCATCTCTTCAAACGTGTGTGAATGACATCAGCCCAGCACTCGCGCTAACTACGTATATCCTTATTAACATGGGTACGGGACCAACACTACAAATAACCTCGTCATTTAAACTACTAATACTACTAATAAAATATGCTGTATGTGTAGTTCACCGAATTCGTACTAGGATAATGTGTGGGCACACGAATTTGAAGTTTAGTGACAGGGTAACATTGAGGAATTACCCTTCCCTTTTTGGGGCAGTCGTCGGGTAAAAAAGAGTGCCATATTTGTAACTGGCTGTTGCCCGCGACTTCGTCTACAATCCAGGATGAAAAGTAGCCTATGTCCTTCTCCGGGTCATAGTCTACCCATGTGCCAAATTTTATCTAAATCCGTTCAGCCGTTTTGGCGTGAAAGCGTAACAAATAAACTCATTTATTATATTAGTTAGGATTACATTGACATCTACAGACTGGTATCTCCTAGTGATTACTAAAAATTTCGATGGCATTTACTGCTTCTAAAGGTTCACCGAAAAAGTTGTATGGCATTTACTGCTTCTAAAGGTTCACCGAAAACGTCCATGTCGTGTATCGTTATAACTTTTAATACAGGAACATTTTGTCACCTGATTATTAATCTCACGACACGCCTTTGGCTTGGCGGTGGCGATGACCTTTCACTTATCATTAATCGCGATAAGCAGTAGAACTCTTGCCTCTAATTGCCATTTAAATGCCCTATTAAAATTTAACCCCCTGAAAGATCAAGTCAATACACAAAACCGGACAACTATTAATTAATCAATTCAATTAAAGACGGAGTTAAACAAAAGCTGGATATTATACCCGACTCCTTTCAATAGCGTCTTTCGAAATCAGACACAGACAGTCGGACGAACCAGTCAGCGATGTGGAATAATTTCTGAGATTACTGGACAAAAGCGGTTCAAACTGGTTAATCAACGTCCTGGAACGGTTTTGACCTTTCTCCGAGTGTATTACAGACGTTTTGAAGTCGTGGCATATGTGGGTGAAAACTCTTATACGAATATTTGTGGATATGTGTGCCATTTATAAATAGATACCGGTATTGTACGGTAAGACATGTCAAATATTTCCTAGTCATCGATAGCAAGACCGTTGAGATGGTGGAGTTGAGGTGATGGAGATGGTTGGCCTGACATCTTAAAACCACCGCCGTGTGGTTAAAGCCCGTCAACACTGGCGCGATATCGCGGGCGCGACAAGGGATGCGCTTCCTGTCGCGCCCGTGATATCGCGCCAGTTTCCACGAGCTTTTAAACAAGTAAACACTAGGTGTGTTTACTTGTTTAAAAGCTCGTGGAAACTCACGATCTCACTCAGTCACGATCACCAAAAAATATTTCGCAGAATCAATCACGTGTATATAATCGCAAGTATTTTAAATAAATTGCAATGCTTAATTCAGCAAAGGAATAATGCGGTGAAATAATTCCACTCATTACCGAACAAAAGCAGTACGAACCGGTTCAAGGCGGTTATTAACCGGGTCATACCGGTACCGGGTGGTTTTAGCTGGAACTCACGTGGCTTTGCCCGGCCGGGGATGGATGCAACGTGCAATTAATAAATCTAGGTCGTTAGCAACGTGTAAAATCCCGGCGATATTGATTTAAAAGAGCAGTGGTTCACTGAACAAAGGGATTTCAATACAACAGGTTGGTACGAGTACAATGAAATATTTGTGTAAAGGTTCTTTTGTGAGCGCTCATGTTGAGTGTAATGTGAATTGTTGTTAATATCGAGATTTATCTTGGAATTTATCTATTGCTAGCCACACACGTAACGATTTACTTGCGCAAATTTTTACGTAGGTATGTTGGAAGAAATTTGCGCAATTTTCTTTCAAAACACATCACGATAGACTTGCGCAAGCCAAAATTTGCGCAAATAAATCGTTACGTGTGTGGGGCTGATATTAAAATCGAGACTTAATGCAGATAGAAGAATCTTGATATTGAATAGGTGTGAATCTAAATGAAATAATGCTACAGTTATACTGCTTGTAGTAAAAAGAAAATTGTCTGAGAACAACTGGAACTGTTTTCTTGTTTATGACATTCGTGATGTATTGCGAAATGCAAATTAACTTTACTCATATTTCTCTTTTCACACCAACGAGCTCTCTTGAATATGAAATCCCGAATACAAGCTTTTCTAATTCAAAAATAATAAACTACACTTCACAAGAGCTGCAAACTTCAATTAATCTTCTTCGTACTCCAAGAAACTGTAGTAATATCAAAATATTACTTGCAAGACAGCTTAGATTAAAGCGTAGCTGGATAAGAACGGTTAAGTGCTGAGAAAACCCACAAACGTGCAGGTGATGCACGGGATATTCCAGTTTCATATGTTCCCGGCTTATGTAGGTACTCAACGTAATCCGGAGTACGGTTGCAAGGATTTTGGGATAGAGTTGGGATAATCACGATTTTTAAAATGACGTTCGGTTTTTTTTTAAGTCATGTTTGTTTCTAAGCTTCTTGTATACATGACATATGCATTTTGTAGATAGAGGTGTATATAGGCTCTTTTAAACCGACATGAAATTACCATTTATTAACAATATCATACGAACAAAATAATATTACTCCCTAGGTACTAATACAATTATGCCTAAAACAAACATTAAATTAAATTCGCCGAAAACCAAATGTACTTAATTTGGGTATTAATTCTACATCCATTCCACATAACACAATACAAATTAATACAAGCTAGAACAATCACTAATGAACCACATAATTCGCCACCGCTCAAACTGTAACAATGTTTTAACTGCGTTTCAAGAATTCACACAAAAAACGTAAACGAGTCGAATATTATTCCAAGTCCAACATTTTTCTACCAACGCCAGACGTATTGTGTATTTTAACAAGATTTAACAAGCTCAAATATACGATTAGTGACCGATCGAAGCTTCGTTTCCGGCAATTAACCAGCCGAAGCTTCGGCCAACTCGAAAATCAGAAGTGATCACATAAAGGTCCCGTTTTAGGTTACGTGTTAGGTCGGACTCGGAAACCTAAAAAAATACCATTTGTCTGATTCTACCCAGCCAGTTATACAATACAAAAAAATACAAAAAGTTTATTTTCTCTCTCACATAGAAATATACAAGGAATAATATACATAAATCAGGTGTACATTGGTGGATTGTAATCTATGTAAGAGACTGGTTTCTGTACTAGGAGACCTGTATGACAGATTACCAGCCTCTCCAGACTCCGGAAGTGGGTAACAGGTACTAGGTGTACATCATTCCAGTTTAGTGATATTAAAATAGGTAAAAATAGGTAAAAGTGTGACTGTTGTGAGGATTAAGTATATGAGGGAGTGAGAATCGGGTGTGTGTGTTGTGTGGGTGTATGTGTGTGTGTGGGGGTGGGTATGTGTGGGGGTGGGTATGTGTGGGTGTGGGTGTATGAGTGTGTGTGGATGTGGATGAGTGTGTGGGTGTTGTCAAGTCATACGAAGTAAGTCTAGGATGGGACTTTAAGCAAATTTTCTGTTTCATCGTAACTGAGGGACTTTAACCAAGTGGTTAAAGCCCTTTTACAATTGACTCTTGCAAGTGGGTAAATTGCAAGTTTATGTTTAAATACTTAACATAACTGGCGAAATGTGGGTGTACTACCGGAACATCTCTGCCTAACCCTTTGGGGGATTACAGGCGTGATGTTATGTTGTCTCATTCTTAATGAACTCTTCAACATCCAAAGCCACAAGAAAAAAATCAGCTGTTCCCTAATTTATGTTCGTATAACTCGTCAAAATGTTGCAGGAGAGTCCGAAAGGAATACCGGGACCCTTGGCAACAGGCAACTGAAGGAACACGGGTGGATTTTAGTCGGTAAAAGTCTGACACTCTTCCGCCCAGAGCGGGAGAAGTCATTGGATGATTTCCCACCCTCAAAAAAAAAAGCTCGTCATAATGTTGGGAACAGCAGATTTTTTTTGTCGCGATTTCAGGATTGATCCCATAGTGAAAGTTTTTCATAATGATGAGAGCAAATGACCTCTTAAAATATTTCGTGTATGAATAGATACACCTCAAATAGCTACACTTATGTAACTACGAGGTCTTTATTGCTATTCTGTAACAATCTCACCGTGAAAACTTAGGTGATGTGAGCGTGGAGTGAGCTGACATTGTCATCGATACCTACCAGCATTGCTATTCTGTAACCATCTCACCGTGATAACTTTGGTGAAGTGAGCTTGAAGTGAACTGTCACTGCCTTAATATCAGTAGGTATCGATGACAATGACGGCTCACTCCACGCTGAGTTCACCTAAGTTTTCACGGTGATAGGGTTACAGAATAGCATTGCCGATGCTAAGGCAGTGACAGTTCACTCCAAGCTCACTTCACCTAACTTTTCACAGTGAGATTTTTACAGAATAGCACAACTGTTCTATATTATATTATAATAGCCGTGCAAAGTCAGTTTATTTTGGCTTGTGCCAATAATAGCACTCTTACCTGAAGTGTGAGAACGTTTGTTATTATTAATAACCGACCCGAACCGTTGCGGGCTGAAGATAATAGAAAACAATGAAAGCCTCGCCATAATCCTCACAAACGTTATCCGTAATATCTCAATAACGTTAAGTAGATGTGTTTTGTTGAGTATGGAGTCAGAAGTCAGACAAATTATGTGTTGCGGTCTTATTATGTTGGTTCGAAAAACGTTCTGGAATACAATGTTGAATTTGCGAAATGCTGAATTCGCAAAATGTTGAATTCGCAAAATGTTGAATCCCAAAAAGTTGAATTTCCCATCCGGACCACAATGTTGGGAGGGTTTTGTTTCCAGAAATACTTTCTTAGTGCTTATATCTTCCATGTTTCTACTTTTACTTGCACGACCGTGTTTCACCTGTCTTTTCCAATAATAGCCAGCCAGACACGCTCCTCTTTAAGTGGGTATGTATTGAGAGATTATAGGAAGAGCTCGTGGCTAAATAATAACAGCCGCACGGGTCCATTAGGTTAAACTACCTACGTTTGCCGGGTTGGTCCGTGATTGGGTGACCATCTTTACATACCGTGACTCCTCCGTGCCTCGGAAAACACGTTGGTCCCGGCTGTCATTCGTGGATCTTTGACAGTCGTTACGAGTCGTCAGAAGCCCGAAAGTCTGACAACCAGTCTTACCAAGGGCTATCGTATTACCCAGTTAATGGGTTGTGGAGGTCTGATAGGCAGTCGTTCCATGTAAAATACTGGTATTCAGCTACATCCGGTTAGATTGGAAGCCGACCCCAACATAGCTGGGAAAAGGCCAGACAGATTGATTGTTCCTACTTTTAGTTGCATGGCTATGTTTTAAAACAGTCAGCCAGACACGTTCCTCTTTAAGTAGGTGTGTATTGAAAGTTTATACGAAAAAACCGAATGATCGGGAAACAAGTGTCATTCGCTCAGTGTGGACAAACGGGAATATTTTTCAAGTATTCTCAGTAATACCCTTGTCTTTAACACTGTTGACAATCCGGAAAAAAAGTTCCGTTCGTTCACAGTGTTGACGGATGCTAAAAAATCAAGGTTTAAAATAGTGGAGTTCAAATAACGATAAAACGGATTTTCAAAATGCTTTGATTACGACTTAAACCAAACTAAAAATTAATCGTTCGGGAATATCCGATATTTACCTTTTGCGCCAGTACCTACAGGAATTAAAAGTTAACCTTACAATTAACCTCTTTGCTTTTTAGATAGTTAATTGATTCAGGCGTGACTTTGCAATCCATTATAAAATACAATAGACGCTGATATATTTAGTAACCTATTCCGCTTGACTATTCTTCAAGAGTCATAAAAACCCGCCAATCCTAGTCCTAGCCAATCAGCGCCGAGCAACAATCCTATATATGTGGGGGTGTCGGGCGATTTAATTCAAAGTCCGGTTGAGTAGCAAATAAGTGGTAAACCTACGAGAAGCAATTAAAAAAAAAAAAAAAAAAAGATTTAATTCACTCTGCGTCCAGCGCTCGGTGTGGTAACACGTCGCGTTCTGGTTTGCAATTGGTCAATCGTCATCCTGAAGATGCCTCGTTGAGAGGTGAAACACGTGTCGATTTCTTACAGGGTTTTTATGACTCAGCGTCTATTGTACTCTTTGCTTTTTGTTGTTCTCATAGGAATGTAAACATGTATTGCCGATTGTAAGTCAAAGCATACACTCAGAGTGCTTAAAAAGAGCATGCAAAGTCAACATAAGATCAAGAAGCATCCCAAAATAAACAAAAGTTATAATCCTAAACCAAAATTAAACCCTCTTGGATTAAGCAAGCGTGGAGACATACCGAAGTACAGTAAATATATTAAAGCTCCTTATTCACTGAGCAGCCATGATTTTGTCGCGGAATATGAGACGAAACAAAAATGTAATACACAGTACAGTCAAATAAAGAAACAGGTATACATACAGTCAGGCCAATGCTGGAGGTGGGTAATACGGTCGCCCCCTATTACATGGGACTTAAACATAACTGACAAAATGTGGATGTACTATAGCTACACCTCTGCCTAACCCTTCGGGTAACACGGGTATTTATATTATGTGTAGCTGACTAGTTACTACTTTAAGGCCAGGCGCGCACTGGCGGCCAGGCCGCAGCGCAGCCAGCGGCCCCACCGACGATCTCGCCGGCCGCCGTCTGGGGTAAAACAGTGAATGTATTAACTTTTTTCTTTTTTGTTTTATCGAACACTAAAATGTTTTTTTTTTACTGTGTGGATACCAAACTCTTTTGTTGAAAGTTTTTTCAACAGAGTTCATGGTTCATGACAACTCCACGGTTCGTTCATTCGTTGGTTTTCGTTCAGCTAACTTTGAGCGAACTTATTCAATTTTCAAGCTTATTACGACTTTGATTCTTGTGGATTAGAACATTAATTTTCGAGTTATATCAAGTTGAAATTACAGTGTTTGTATTGTAGAACAATTACATGGCGGACTGCTGTTAAGAATGGAGGTATTTTCTCGGGAATTTCATAGTTTTCTCTCTCATTGTTTCATGAGGAGGAAAATGAAGAAACTTATCTTCATTGTAGTGCTTTTAAATTGCACTCGTTTCAGTTTTAAAGTTTATATTTGTTTCTTTGTAGTTTATTTTCCTCTTTTACTTGATATGAAGAAAACATACAACAAATTATACCTTTCTTGCAGATCAGGGGGCTTAAAACGGTCACATTAACAATTCCTGTAAAAGCAATTCATTTCCTGAATTCCCAGCTGTCATTAGCAATTCCTCTAATTTGACATAAAAGCAATTCATAATGTGTGGACCATCATACGAATCTCCGTAGAAAACTGTCAAACAGATGAATTATGAATCAGCACACTGAAATGTCAGTTTGTGACATTTTACGATGATTTATAATATTTTCCTATTATGAGTCTGCCAAATTGGCCGTTTTAGACCCGCAGATAAGTTTTCAGATGTCAAGACATAGCAGTTATTCAATTTTAATTAATAAAAATACATTACATTAAATCAATTCACGCCGTCTTCACATGGGGGTAGGCAGAAGCTACAGAGCCCGACCTGCTACGATCTTTACATACTCCTTTTGCTTCGTTTACGGTCATACATCTGGTCATACACGCACGCCGGAAAATAAACTGTCTTATCTACATCAAATAGTTATCTTTGTCTATACCGTAAACCCATCAAAACTATACTACTTGAACACCACATAATTACAATATTAACAAGGTAATCTATTTGAAGTGCGGCAAGACTAATTAAACCCATAAGTGGCCAACGTCGCAGGTTAGACAAACATTTCACTATATTAATTTACTGAACGTCAGCTGACGGTAAATCAATCGACTGAACTGAACTAAATGTTATTTTATGTAATGGCGCGTTCTGTTTGCCTGTCACGGTGTTTGGGATATGACAAGAGTTTCTATTAGCTTGGGTATCGCTTTTCAAGACATTTTTAGTAGGTAGACTGCCTCGTTGATCTAGTGGTCACGGGTCCATGAGGTTAACCGCTTGCCGGGTTAGTCCGTGGATGGGTGACCATCTTTACATACCGAGACTCCTCCGTGGCTCGGAAAGCACGTTAAGCCCGGCTGTCATTCGTGGATCTTTGACAGTCGTCACGGGTAGTCAGAAGCCCAAAAGTCTGACAACCAGTCTTACCAAGAGGTATCGTGTTACCCAGTAACTGGATTGTGGAGGTCAGATAATCAGTCGCTCCATGTACCGGTTACCGGGTACCGACATGTCCTGAATAACTTTTTTTAGTTATTCTTTATTGTTTATTCTAAAATATTTTATTCATCAAATTATCATCACAAGAGACATCAACTAGGAGTGTTGACACTTATGCGGCAGTTCCCGAAAAACTAAAATAATACGTATTTGGGCTCAAATATCACGAAATAAGGTCAAACCAAACTGTCCTCAAAAAAAGGGTACTACGACAACATATTCAAATAACGGAACCACATTTCAATCTCGAAACATAGTATATCAAATAAAAGCTACCAAACAAATACGGACTGTCAGAAATCTGGGTTAAACAGGAGCTATATCGCGGACATTGCTATCACGGGTCCTTGGACCGGGTACCCGGTTACCCGGATACCCGGGTCGAGATACCCGGGTTGATACACCCGATACGTTTGCCATTCAGCGCACGTTAAATTGGTTTGTACAAAGAAAAGGATGCTCCGTTACCTTTCGGATAATGTTTTTAAAAGTATGAGTAGCCTGGAGGATAGGAATGAAGTATTTGCGTGGGATGATAAAGGGTTTTATTATTAAAAGAGGATATAGGATTCAGGACTTTTTTTGAGGTCATTTACCTGTAGCGCAAACATGAATATCATGATTATGTGAAGGACAAGCTTCCTTCCGCGCCTTCGACCGTGTGGTATGTCGATAAAAAGTACCCTAAGTTCTTCCCAAGGATGCCATCTATCTCCTTGCCAAATTTTATCGAAATCCGTTCAGTGATGTAGGCGTGAAAAGGTAACATACAGACAGACAGAGTTACTTTAGAATTTATAATATTAGTATGGATTGGATAGAGATTAAACTATTTTGGAGAAAAAATCCTGAACTCACATTTCTGTTCATCCTTTGGGAATGTAGCTAGAATATTTTATTAGCATTCATTGCTAAAGTGAATAGAATGAAAAAGTTAATGCATAGGAGTGCCCATTTAAATTTATAAACAATAACATCTCTCAGATCACTTTATTTTGATGTTCGGATTGTACGTGCTCCACTGCATCATTGGAACAGTGGGCCTAAAACGGCCAATTAGTTAGCAATTCCTCTAAAAGCATTTCCCGTATTTCCAGCCGTCACTAGCAATTCCTCTAATTTGACACAAAAGCAATTCATAATAATTTATGAATTGTCAGTTTGTGACATTTTACGATGATTCATAATATTTTCCTATTATGATTCTGCCAAAGTGACTGTTTTAAGTCCCCAGAACAAGTAGAATCAACCTCAACTAATGGCTAAAGCAAATTCTACTTTATTTTTAGTACCCTTTTTTTTTTTGGGGGTTGGAAATCATCTAGTGACTTCTCCCGCTCTGGGTGGAACGGAAGGGTGTGTCAGACTTTTACTGACTAAAACCCACCCGTGTTCCTTCAGTTGCCTGTTGCCAAGGTCGCGGTATCCCTTTCGGACTAACCCGCAACCCTGGCAGGTTCTAGTACCCTAATAGCACATATACTTTAAGACAAATCGAGCTGAACAAAAGCTGTAGATACGTTCAAGCCAGATCGACTGTACTTATCCACAAGAGAACATTTAAAGTTCAACACAGCACATTTACACTAAAAATATATAAACACAAAACGCTGTACGCCTCGTGCGCCCCTTTCTACTAACTGAACATTATATAAAAGAGTCTAAAAGATAAATACTACCCGCCTATATAACTACTAGCCTGTAAACGCTAGTTTTACATTTAAACAAACAGAAAATTCATTAACTTTTTGTAAAAATAAAAGGTAAGTTTAATTTTGCAAGCGAGTGTATTGGCTATACATTATCAACGATTAAAGAAGTCTATATTTTTTTATTTTGTCTACATAAACAATTACTTGTACACGAATAGATAGGGCTTTTTTGCGGAAATGGAATGGATGTTAATTGGGCTTTTCCATCTGGAATAGCTCAGTAGGAGCCCAGAGTCTGGGTTTCTACCCAGTTGCCGGCAATAGGCTCGCCCCCTGGCCCTGTTAGATGGGACTTCAACATAACTGGCGAAATGTGGGTGTACTAAAGGTATTCCTCTGCCTAACCCTTCGGGGAATGATGTCGGGAGAAGTCATTGGATGATTTCCAAGCCTCAAAAAAAAAAAAACGTACTAGAAAATAAAGTAGAATTTGCTTTAGCCACCGGATGACAGCGATGCGGACGATGTCATGTTATGTTTGTTTCGGAAATGGCGATGGTAAAGAGACGACAGCAGTAACAATAAAATATTCTTTGGTTTTACGTTCAAAAGTGCCTTTTATGTGTCAATTGAAATAAATTCTTCGACTTTGACGAGCATTTATCTCAACATAATGCTCTTGTAAGCCGCTCAAATATAGTGGTCTATGTGTTCAATAGTAAACTTATCCGGAATAAAATTACAGAAATCCATTCTACTGACAGCTGTAGCCAACACATATAAGGATATCAGTCTTTCCAGACAACCATAGGAACACAAAACCGTGTCTTCCACCTTTGCTTTTCAATTTTTTGCGACCGACTTCTAAAATTAAAGTTATTTTTCACTTTTTTGGGTGGTTTTTGGACACTGTTGTTTTTTTTTTTTTGTAAAAAGTTTTTGTTTTTTTCAGTAGTGTTTTTATGTTTCACTTTTTATTGTGGTACCTACCCCACACAAATTCGAATACCACTACCTACGATGTAAATAACAGTGACGGAGTCACATAAAACGTCGTCTACATTGTACTAAGTGGGAAAAATACGTAATATTGAAGCTAACTCAAAAACTACGCAAGCAAAGTTAATAAAATATATGGGACCAACTCTGAAGCATGACCTACCAAACAAAAAAACAATGATCAAAATCGATTCATAATTGGCGGAGTAATCGCGTAACAAACACACACAAAAAAACATACAGACGAATTGAGAACCTCCTCCTTTTTGAAGAAGTCGGTTAAAAATGAGAGCCTTTGCAACTTAAAAAACAGCATTCACGGAAAAAAATTCTCAACTAAAATTTTAGAGCGTCATTCAATAACGTCTGGCTCTCCAGATGGGAACATACAAAGGTCAAACGTCGAACCATCAATATTTATTGTTACCCCGCCAACCGAAAATATTGTCAGTAAATATTGAGGACCCACGCAAAATGCGCGTGAAAATTCAAAGGTAAAACAGCCACGGCTCTTTTTACACGACCAATTTAGATAGGCCACGTTTAAGTGGGCAATGCCCGGTTTATAGTTACATCGCGTTATGTTCGTGTTACAATTTGTATGGCTCGTAAAAAGATGTTTAATGGTAGTTATATCTGAAGATCCTTGGATCGTGTAACACTTTTTTATTGTGACATAAATGATACATTTGTCTAGCGTATTTGATAAGGTCTGCGATTCTAGAAATATAAATCCCAATCGGATACTAAGTTTTAAACGTATTCGATAAAAGAGACAGAAAAGTATTCAAGCTTATTATTTATTTTCTTTCTCAGTTTTATTAAAAGAACTTCAAAAGTTCATTCACTTTAATCCATTCCACACTCGAGAAACTTCACAAAATGAGAACGTAGAGGGTGTGCTACGAACTTGTTACGCGCTACGCACGTAGCAAACTAAGTGCTACGAGGCGTAGCAGTAAGCTCCCAAGTTCTGAGCTACAACGTTCGCGGCACAATGTTTTAATACAACCACTTAGTTAAATTATTTAAATTAATTCGGTTAAGCGTCCGCAAGCTTGCTCGAGATTTATAGTAAGAAACTCTTTGGTGTCACTTGTTACTTTTAAAGAAGAATGAAAACTTTTTGTTTGTAATATTTTCCTTCGCGGTACCGTAAAAGGTGATTTAGGGATTATTTAGCATGAATGGGCTGTATTCTTATGATATTTCTGCCTCCAATCGCAGAGTGGTAATAATTATACTGTTTTTATGACATTCTGCAAATCATTGCACATCTGAAATCAACAATATTAAAGAATCATCAGAAAAGCAAAACAGAATCGCCTTTCGAATATCGATTTGAAATATTCAAAAGCAATCGTTACATATTTGGTGAGTTTCGACGCAGTGTGATGCATTGATATGAAGCTGTGGCTTCCATATCGGTGCAATATTGGCTCTATTCGGGAATATTGAATGTTTCCATTACTTATTGTATTTTAGATTTCGTATTGTTTGATAATTTTCGCTGTTGTGTAGCGCCCTAATAGATGATTATTTTTGAACCTTTATGGAGACGTAAAATTCTGTAAACATAAAATCTAAATCTAAAAAAATATATTTTTAGATTCGGAAAACTATCAACCAAACTGTAAAAACTAATAAACCTTCTAAGAAAGAAAAAGAACGAAAGAAAAATGAGTTTATTGGATTTATACAAAAAAAAAACTATATAAAACGGAAAATAATGCTTTTATTCTTTTGACGGTACTTTGTATTGTAACTCGTGAGTTTTGATTGTAAACCCTATTGAAATATTGTATCCATACTTTTAAAAACATAGACACAATGCAAACCAATAGATGATTCTATTGGACAACCTTTTAGAAGATTAACAAACATATTTTATCCAAAACAAAACATCCCATACGCTGTTGATTAAAATCAACAATCCACAAAAATATGGTTATGTAAAAAGCCTTCATATCGCAAAAAGTTCCATTTATAATTTTATGGGTACGGTCAACCACACAAAAACTGCGAAAACCGTTTTTACTGCTGCGAAACAAAGGCGCTGTTTAAGTTAAATTGTTGCTTCGAAAGTGTGGTTGATAGTACTAGTGTTATTGCTTTAACGTTTGTTTATTCGCCATTATGCAAATGGAATCGTTAGCTGATTGTTTGGTCAGCTCGCGAGCGCGGCCCCGCGAATCATTTAATGGTCGCCACGAGAATTACATTTATTTTAGGTTTGTATATTTTAGGTTTGTATATTTTAGGTTTGTTTGTAACTTTCAGGAAGAAGAAAAAAAATCAAGTAATAAAAACTAAAACCCAACTACGACTTAAAAGGTCACATAAACAAGACACCACAGACAGACAAATTAAAAATCCGGAGTCACACGTGTTAGGGCATAAATCGAACAGATTACGTGTGACTCCGGATTTTTAATTTGTCTGTCTGTGGTGTCTTGTTTATACCTTTTAAGTCGTAGTTGGGTTTTAGTTTTTATTACTTGATTTGATACCCAACATGGTACGACTAAGCCATTTTTTTTTTTAAGTTCCTCACTTTATGTCCTCTAGAGGGCGCCATTTTTATGTGACTGTGAAGTCACATAAAAATGGCGCCCTCTAGCCTATAACCAGCGGACAATCACGACGCTTCTAACGATACCTCATTTGTCAAATTGTGATAAGTGGTTTGGAAGATAGGAGGGAACAGATAACATACATACATACATACCGGTCAAAATCATAACCCTCCTTTTTCTTCGCCGTAGTCGGGTAAAAAACTGCGTTCTGTAAAATTTTTGCACAGCGTCTTTTGTTTTTTTATTATTTAATATTAATATAGTAGATACTAATTAGTATTAAATAAAAAAAAAACATAAAAGACGTCGTACAAAAATTTTACAGTCGAGATCAAAATCTCACTTTTTACAAAAAAGGCATTTTCGCAAACGTGACGTTTGTTACAAACATAGCTATGGACACAATGAGAGATAATGTTTTTGTAGAACTCTTTTAAGTTGGTGAGGCAAGTCAGGCAATATCAGTTTTGAGGGTAGCTCATTCACTAATGTTGGTACTGCGTACCTTCTTGTACGCTTACTATACTAATAATCTTGCTGACGGGTTATGTGGAACACAGACGCTGGCAGAGAGTTCCACACATTGGCTGTGCGCATAATAAATGTGGAGGAGAAGTGCTGAGTACGACTGCTCGGGATATCAACCATGGTACGCTGCAGTACGCCTGGTAGTCCGGTAATAAAAGGCCGATGGTAGGATCAGGTCGTGGAGCTCCTGCGCCCAGTCTCCGAAGTACACAATAAAATACAGGCGGTTTGGAAAATTATCAATAATGAAACGAATAGGAACAAAAAGCATAATTCCGATTACACACTGGAGACGTCAGGTGGTGGTCTCATTTGCGATAGCAAAGAAGTTGCTCAAGAATTTGTACATTTTTTTACCAGTATCCCACTTAAAACTACTGAAACCTTAAACTCCTCGCCATCGCTCTCTTTTGATTTAGTAAGGGCGAACGTTTCAGCCAGCCCGATTGAATTTAACTTTAAGCATATTAACCCCGCAACAGTAATAAAAGCTTTTAAGCAAATCAAGATCAAATTGACCGAGGATCTTTGGGGAATGTCCATTAAAGTCTGTACCTCTATAATTGAAACCATAGCGCCTTACTTAGCCTTAATATTTAATTTGTGTGTAGATCAAGGAGTCTTCCCAGATTTAATGAAATACAGTAAGGTAATACCACTTTTCAAATCCGGGGACAGTAAAGACACCAATAATTATAGACCCGTATCCGTGCTGCCGGTTTTCAGCAAGGTGTTTGAAAAGGTGATGCTGAATCAAATGCTCAATCATTTTAACACAAATAAAATCCTTCACGACCAACAGTATGGATTCACCAAAGGACGTTGTACGACCGACGCCGGTGTGACCTTACTAAGACACATTTTTAATGCGTGGGAAGAGGCCCAAGACGCCATAGGAATCTTTTGTGACCTCTCCAAGGCATTTGATTGCGTCGATCACGAAACCTTACTCTTGAAACTTGAGCATTACGGACTTGGAAAACTTGCGCTCAGTTTAGTAAAATCTTATTTAAATAATAGACAACAGCAAGTTCAAATAAACGGTATCAACTCACTGGGTCTAAAAGTAAAAATGGGTGTTCCACAAGGCTCGATTTTGGGTCCTTTCCTCTTTTTAGTATACATTAATGATCTACTCCATTTATTAAAAAATCAGCCACACATGGTGTTATTTGCTGACGATACTTCCTTAATTTTTAAGGTAGATAGACGTGCTACAAATTTTGACGAAGTAAATAACGCCCTTCTGCAGGTCCAAAATTGGTTTACTGCTAATAATTTAGTATTAAATGGGAAAAAAACGAAGTGCATCAAATTTTCTTTGCCTAATGTCAAAAGTAGGGATTGTGAGATTGTATTGAATCAAGAGAAACTAGATTTCGTCGATAAAACTGTTTTCCTGGGGATCACGCTCGACTCAAGGCTACAATGGGGACCTCATTTAACATCTCTTGCAGGACGGCTAAGTTCAGCAGCATATGCTGTCAGAAAAATCCGTCAATTTACTGATGCAGATACCGCGAGGCTAGTCTATTTTAGTTACTTTCATAGCATCATGTCTTACGGTATTTTACTATGGGGACGGGCTGCAGACATCGAGTCTATCTTTATTCTGCAGAAAAGAGCGATCAGAGCCATTTATAATCTTCGCAGGCGCGATTCTTTAAGGGAACTGTTTAAGGATATAAACATCATGACGGTACCTTGTCAATATATCTATGAAAATATCATGCACGTAAGAAAAAAATTACATCTTTTTAGTAAAAGAGGTGATAGACATAATTACAGTACTAGAAATAGGGACCTATTAGTTCAACCAGGTTTCAGACTGGCTAAAGTAGACTCATCTTTCATGGGATACTGTTTAAAATGTTACAATAAAATTCCTCCCCACATACTTCAACTGAATGAGACGAAATTCAAAACTTGTATAAAACGCACACTATGCAGGCAGGCATATTATAAGTTGGAGGATTACATCTCTGATAAAAATGCTTGGCTTAATGCTGGTCCTGCTCCACAATCATAACTAACTAATTAACATTCGAACATACAGTTGGAGCTGCTGAAGATTTTAAGATCATCATCATCTTTGCATTGTATAAACTCAATCTCCTTTGTATTATATAATTGCATAGCACAGGTGTGAGTACTATGTACTATTGAGCTACCATTTACCGGGTAATCTGTCTTTCATTGACTTGAATGTGCCCTGGCGGCTGGGAATGTCATGCTCACTTAAATGTCTCGCTGATGGTGGCGCGTGTGTTGGATCATTTAGCTCCCTTCAAAATGGTTGAGCTGAATGGTGCTGATCCATGCGTCATGTTCGTGAACGGGCGCCGTCAGTTGTGACTGGTCATCTCTTAGCTGCCATGGCTTATTTTAATTTTTGAATTGTTTGTATGTCATAATTGCGGACGCTTTTAACGCGCTTTTTACATTGTTCTCACATTTATAATTTCAACATGAATGATGTAACCCATATATTGTAACAATATTTTGATTTAAAAGAGTGTCCGTGGAGTTTCTTGCCCGTTCTTCTCCATAGGTACCTACTACGCTTTGGAATGGGCAACTAGCTTCATATTTTTACAATTCAAAAGTGCCTGTAAATGGTTTAATTGAAATAAATGCTTTGAGTTTTGAGTTTTGACACATCCTTACATATTATAAAACAAAGTCCTCCGCCGCGTCTGTCTATCGTCCTGTTCACGATAAACTCAAAAACTACTGCACCCGATTTTCATGCTGTTTTCTACAATGGATAGATTGGTTCTCGAGGAAGGTTTTAGTATATAATAACCGACATCTACGCAGGCGAAGCCGCGGGAGTCAGCTAGCATTTATCTTTATGAGAAGGAAATGTACTCACTGTTTGCTGACATGCCAGGATGTTAAGCCATCATTTTTTGCACGATCATAAACTTACCTGTAAAAGAAGGAAGAAATTATTAATATAAAGTAAGCTGGCTGCTATAAGCTATTGTACTCATGCATAGCATAAGCTATTGTATTCAAACATGAGCTACATTATACCTATTATTGTTCGCTCGTATCGTCGATTTATGATACACTAGCTGTGCCCCGTAACTTAAACCGTTTACGCAGCGCACGCAGCGGAAGCTCTCAAAAAGGAAGATTTTTTCCCGTTTATGCAACATTTTTTATTTATGCTCCGCTCCTATTGGTCGTAGCATGATGTTATATAGCCTTTTTCGATAAATGGACTATCCAACGCAAAAATATTTTTTCAATTTCAACCAGTAGTTCCTGAGATTAGCGCGTTCAAACAAACAAACACACAAACAAACTCTTCAGCTTTATAATATTAGTATAGATCACCTATACATAAACTAGGGGGCTTGTGGCTAAGTAACAGCCGTACGGGTCAGTCGTTCAGGTTAAGCTACGCTTGCCGCGGTTGGTCCGTGGATGGGTGACCATCTTTACATACCAAGTCCTCTTCGTGGCTCCGTGGCCCCGGCATACGTAGATCTTTGACAGTCGTTATGGGTATTCAGAAGCCCGAAAGTCTGACCAGTCTTACCAAGAGGTAACGTATTACCCAGTAACTTGGGTTGCGGTGGTCGGATAGGCAGTCGCTCCGTGTAAAATACTAGTATTCAACTGCATCCGGTTAGACTGGAAGCCGACCCCAAAACAGTTAGGAAAAGGCTAGGCAGATGTAGGATTAAGATAATCCTATCTGAACAAGATAATCAAAATTGATATTCAACTGTTTAATTTTATAATAATACTAGCTGCGACCCGCGGTTTCACCCGCGTAAGTCTCGATCCCGTGGGAATATCGTGATAAAATGTATCTTATGTCCGAATCTAGGTCATGGTCTACCCATGTGCCAATATTCATCTAAATCCGTTCAGCCGTTTTAGCGTGAAAGCGTACACACAAACTCACTTTCGCATTTATAATATTAGTTAGGTTAGGTTAGTCGCTCCATGTAAAATACTGGTATTCAGCTGCATCCGGTTAGACTGGAAGCCGACCCCAACATAGTTGGGAAAAGGCTAGGCAGATGATGAGTTAGGATTAGGACTATGTAAAGTTCGCTTAATTGTCATAGCAATTAATCTTTTCATATCACAAAAGGTCCATTTATGACCTTGAACCGGCAGTTCCATATATTATAATATTAAGGTTGATATCACCAGATTATGGTTACCATAAGACGTGTAAACGCAGTCAACCATACATATCAATTCTGTGATAATTAAGGAAGAAGGGTCTCGGTTAGAGATGGGTTGTAACAGGTGAAACACGATATCTGTGATCACTGTGACTGTGACAAAAAAATAACAGATCCAAATATCTGTTATTAAATCACAGCCAGTTATTTTTGTACGGACGATAAATACGTATCTCAATCGAATATCTTCTTTATTTCTTTTGGTTTAACGTCGAAAATCGTATCTATCTGTTATAAAATAACAGCCTGTTATTTTTGTACGGATGATAAATACGTATTTAACTCAATTGAATATATTTCTTTTCATTAAAATCGAAAATCGTATCCGAAGTTTTAACAGTAACAGCCGCGGTAACAGCCTTGAGGATCTGTGATTTTAAGTAACAGATATTTTTTATCGTTAGGAGCAATTGCTATCTGCTATTTTTTAATATCTGTGATTTCTATCTGTGACGATAAATACGCCTCACTCCTAGTCCCAGTAAGAAATGTTAATTTACGGCCAACCGTAAGAGAAAGGTTTGATAAATGTTCAGTGAGTGCTCATACGGTACCGTTCATAAGTGGGACGGTCCATACTCCGGAACAGTCGTGAGACGTTTCATAAATAGTGGTACATTTCATTAGAGGGACGTTTGATATTAAAGGGTATTGTACGAATAGGAAGAGCTATTCTATGTTATTAATTAAGTTAGTGGGATACGTGAATACTTTGTGGTATTTGTAAATAACATAACAAAATGACTCGGTTCCCGAAAAGGAGGGTACACCTACATTTCACTAGTTATTTTTAAGTCTTTTGTAATAGAACGAGACTTGCCATATATCGGTCACAAATCTAGACTTCGGGCAGCTACCTATAATTCACTATTTGACAACCCAATAACAATAATTAAGTTAGATTCTCATTAAAACTAAATTATCGAGGATTTGTAAGCTATTTTAGTAAGGAGCTGGCTGATAGCCTACTTGCTGCGGAGCGATAGGCAACATACCTATTAAATATAATAGACGTAGATATATTTAGTCTATTCCGCTTAACTATTCTTCAAGAGTCATAAAAAACCTTGTAAGAAATCGACACGTGTTTCATCTTTCAACGAGGCATCCTCAGGATGACGATTGACCAGTCACAAACCAGAACACGACGTGTTGTCACACCGAGCGCTGGACGCAGAGAACTCTCGATCAGTGTCTCTGCGTATTGTATAATGGATTCCCGCAAAGTCAAGCCTGAATCAATTAACTAACAAACCTATTGCAAAAATTGCAAGCCATAATGCAGCATGAATTTAAATATACAGCTAGATGGACCAACGGCCTTAAATAGTTGGCTGGGACAGTTTGGATGCGGAAGGCGGGCGAACAGGGTGTTGTGGCGCAGTCTGGGAGAAACCTATGTCCAGCAGCAGTGGACTACGGTAGGCTGAGTTAATTGATTGATTGATTTGATTTAAATATACACGAGTATTGCTGTAGAAATAGTTATTTATGCAACTGTGTATTGCTGAGTATTGCTGTAGAAATAGTTATTTATGTAGAAATAGTGTCACATGAGTGTTTTAATACCTAATTATTTACAGCTGCATACAAGATTTTATCTACACCCATGATATGAATCTTCTATTAAAGTTTCTTTGCAGTACCAATATTGAACAAAAATGGCGCGGTACGACGTGAATTCGAATTTTTCGAATTCGAATGTGTTTTGTTTTTAAATTACGGTGCTTTGTTAGACTGCTTTCCGAATTAGAAAATAATCGCTCACAGCGATAACTTGCGTACCGAATTAGATATCACAATTATGACAGCTGAGGGCTGTCAACTATTCGGAACGCTCGTGAACGCGCTCACAGTCCTCGTAACATAAACATAACCTGAAACCTGGCATTTTTTTTATTGTTGATATTCATATTTTATAGTACTTTTGTGTTAAACACATCAAATTCAAAAAAAAAATCAAATTCATCAGTACATTCATCAATAAAAAAAAAATACTGTTATTATGATTTAAAATAACACACTACAACTGTCAGTTTGACAGCCATATTGAAAGCGCTCACGGTGATATTATTTTAAGGCTTGGTCGGCGTTATCGCAAGATGGCGCATGTCATGACGTCATCTATGACGATTCACGGGACAGCGTTATCGTACTCAGGGTAATACGGAACGGGTTTAAGCACGCCCAAATCGATTACAGCGTAACTCGGAACGCACCCTTAGTGTAAAGCTCGTGAATGACAGTGTTCTTTTTTTTAAATGAGTTGCATAATGAAATTCAGTACAATATTATAACACCCGTCCAGATGATATTATGGTTATTATGACACTAGATGTTTTAATGTTGGCTATAAGCTAACTGTTTCAGATACTTTTATAGAGGCTTTATAGCATGGGTGTAGATAAATAAATAAGCAGGTTCAATCAAAGTTCTCTTTTAAGTTCCAGCTGAATAAAAATAAATAATTATATAACAATACCTGTTAGTTTCCTCCCTTACACGAACTATCCACCATTTTAGAGCACATTATCCTAAATGAAGTTGTATAACATAGCCCTGAACAAAATGACCCGCTCTAAGTTCCCCGTAATCCATTTAATTAGCTGGCGAGATCGGGCAGCTGGATAAAACTGGTTACATCCAGTTTAATCCGGCCCTAACAGGTGCGCCGACAAATGAAGCCTAGTATAAATTTATGGCTAGGGGGGGGGAATGTTTTTTAATGTTGAGTATGCGAGATGGACGGAGAATGTATAATCCGCATGTAGTAGAGTCGGAGCTAACTTTCTGAAATGAAACTAATTAACTTAAAAAAATACGTAAGTAATAACGACTAATAGAGAAGTATGGAAGAAAACGAAATGTTGCGCTGACCTCAAATAAATTGGCATAACTGTACTCGTAAGAGAATGATGACGATGATAAGGCTGCCTATTTTAGATTATTTTGTTGGTAACCAAGGTCAAGAGGCATTTATAGTTGATCAATCAAATCAGCCTATCGCAGTCTGGCAGCTGGATATACGCCTCTCCCAGGCTGCGCCACAACACCCTGTCCTCCGCCTTCCGCATCCAGTCTGACCCAGCCATTAAGGTCGCTAGTCCATCTAGCTGGGGGGCGTCCCACACTTCGCTTGCCGGTACGCAGTCTTCTCTCTAGCACTCGTCTGCTTCACCGGTCATCGGTCCTTCGACAAACATGGTCTGCTGACCATGGCATATTATGAACAGGCATAATAGGTTACCAACTTTACAATAATATGCCCACATAATAATCAGTTGATCATATTTGTATTAAACAGTAATCTCTATGGACATCTTGTGGTGGGGGTGGGTCGGATAGAAGGAAACTGCTTCCTTTGAGGGTAAACTTTTATATTTTCTCACGTTTCCTTGAAGTATACGTGCGGGTCGGGCCTCTTGGCCACAGAGTACATTTTTATATAGCTCTTGGCAAGCCCCCTTGTCATTGCGACGCCTGTCACAGAGCGCTGTAATGCCGAAGGAGTTCGAACACCGCCGCTATAATCTTCATTTTCGAAGAAAGAAAACGTACAACTGTGTACCCTATACGCTTGATAACGTAGACGTTTTTCGATTGCATGTCATTAACATCGAAAATTAAACTTAAACTAAATCACTCTAGCGTGTAATAAGTAATAGAACTTTCCTCCCACCAAGACCAATTCCAATTACCTTAAAACACCACCTACAAGAACTTACAAATCTCTTTAACTGACAAACTTGTTCGTTTGGAACCCCTGACCTTTCAAAATGAGAGTGATTTCACGGCCCACGCGTTTCCAAGACGCAGTTCCGTGCATCTCACAAAGACTAGGAAATCTTACAGCTTTTATCACTGACCTACAAAAATATAAGTAGAGGAAGCTTGGAATTCAGTCTTATGGAAACTGATGGAATATTAGCTTCTTCTCTTAGAATTTTATGAGCTCTTGCAATGGTAAAAATGTTAGTCAGTCCTCAAGGACGTAGCGATAGCGTTTCAACTTTCGATACAGGTGTTTTCTGTAAGAATAACTCGTCGATAAAGAGTAGCATATAGATTGAAATTATTCCTGGATAATGTCTATGGAACTCTCTCCTACTTTGCTGTGCCCGACAGGGTCCTCAATGATCATGTCTTTGCAAAAACCTACCACCAAAGTTCACATGTGAAAGCAATAAATATAACACGGGTACAAGTATAAACCAACCTCTTACTAACAAAGCTTTTTAGGACTAAAACAATCTGTAACACACCATCAAGAGTTTAAAACATTCAAACGAACTTACATATTTTATATTCGGACCCTTTCATTCAACCAACAATGTGACGCAATGCTATGTTTATTCCACGTTCGCCCCATATTCACGTTTCAACGAGCATCGGTCCCGTTTCGCCCTGTGTTTATTTTCATTCCACTGTTTCCTATTTCATTGGGTGGTATAGAAAAAATCTGGTGTGAACATGGTGGGCTTTTTGATTCGTGTGGTGACGAAAAATAGTTGTTGGTTTTTTTTTGCCCTGTATTGCCAACTTTGAGATAGCGTTTTATTTACTTATATTGTGGTATATGATTTTATGTATTTTAAAACAGTTTAAATAACGTACGACGTCCTTATTTGAAGGGAATTAGACATAGCCTACGATACCTTGGTAAGACTGGTTGTCAGACTTTCGAGCTTCTGACGACCCGTAACGTCTGTCAAAGATCCACAAATGACAGCCAGGACCAACAGCTTAACGTGCTTTCCAAGGCTCGGAGGAGTCTCGGTATGTACAGATGGTCTCCCATCCACGGACCCAACTTTCGTAAATGAAATAGGGGACCGTAATACATGTATCGTACCTATTATAAATAACATAAAACTCAAAGATCTTTTTGTCTCTCCTTCTCCCTCCCTCCCTCTCTCTCTCTCTCTCTCTCTCTTACTCTCTCTTACTCTTTCTCTCTCTTTCTCTCTCTTTCTCTCTCTTTCTCTCTCTCTTACTCTCTCTCTTACTCTCTCTTTTACTCTCACTCTTACTCTCACTCTCTCTCTTATTCTCTCTCTCTCTTACTCTCTCTCGCTCTCTCTTACTCTCTCTCTCTTAGCTCTCTCTCTCTTACTCTCTTTCTCTTAACTCTCTCTCTCTTACTCTCTCTCTCTCTTACCTCTCTCTCTCTTACCTCTCTCTCTCTTACTCTCTCTCTCTCTTACCTCTCTCTCTCTTACTCTCTCTCTCTTACCTCTCTCTCTCTTACCTCTCTCTGTTACTCTCTTACACATTAAAATAGTAAAGAAAATAAACAGTCTCTAATCACGGTCCGTTTGTTTGTCGATCTTAAACAAGCCTAAAAATCCTAACGAACACAAAAATAATGTAAAATGAATTCTAATCAAATAACAAATATTTACACACGTAATGATTCATCAACTGTTGAGATCGAGACAGGGTGGTACTATTCATCAATGGACCATTGATTGTGTTTTGACACGATCAATATCGAGTGGTCAACGTTGATCGTTCGCTAACTAGTGGAATAATAGTATATTATGCAATTAGTGAATAAAGGACGGATTTAAAGCGAGGGCCATAGGTGAATCACGAGCAAGTGAAGGATTCTAACGACTGAATCACGACCGTAGGGAGTGATACGGTCGTGATTCAAGTGTTAGAATCCTGAACGACGCGAGCGATTCATGGCCCTCGATATAAATCCGTTTTATTCAAGAGTTGCATACTATACTTTATACCATGACTACGAGAAAAAGAACATGCAACTTCGAGTATGTTGTTATGTCAATGTTATGCCTTGTTTTTATAGTACCTACACCGTAGCATAGAATACATACTCCTTAAGGTCGATGACTTCTTTTTCTTCGACAACTCATTAAAATAAGTTAGGAAAACAGACTCTGAAAATGTGGTCAGCTTGATTTTCATTTTTCCATTTACTCAAACAAACAAACAAACTCACACTCAAACTCATCGTAGGCTTTGATGTAAACCAGCCGTGATTTGTTGGTTAGCAAGCTTTCTACTATATCAGCCGCCCTCTCTTTCATAAACTCAGGTGTTAACACATCTTCATCACTTGAAAACATTTTCAATCGATTTATTATTAAGTAACCCTAAACTTTTTGTTCGTACAACTGACAATATTTAAAATAGCGCCCATTTACTAATGACAGCAAAGAACACAAAACAGTCTTTATTCTAATGCTAAACTCCTGTTCGAAAATCAAATCAAATAGGAGTTTGTAACTCAAACTCAAACTCAAAGCATTTATTTCAATTAAACCATTTACAGGCACTTTTGAATTGTCAAAGAATCGGTCAGTTAGTCAAAAAGTTGAAGCTAGTTGCCCATTCCAAATCGTAGATCTCTATGGAGAAGAACATGATGTGTATATCATTGAGATGGAGTTCGAACAAATTGGTGTTCTAAATTCAAACACCAAAACAGTGATTAAAAGTGCTTTTTATTCACTGTTTTCAGTGAATAAAATAAGCTTTTTAGAGGGGGCATGGTATAAAATTAATTAATTTAGTGGCGTTTGACTCATGACGCAGCGTGCCTAAGGTCGAGGCAATGTCTCAACTGTTGAAGACTAAGACTGCTTGAACCTGAGACTGGTGGATACCAGCGCAAGAGGTTTTTAAAACGATTGCCTCTCATTTTTCATATAATTCTAGAGAGGATTAGGTCATTTCACCATATTCTACTAGTGCTATTTGGTAAACATAAGGCAAAATCATCTCATAGTAAAAAAAAACCGGCCTAATACGTGTCGGACCACGCACAATCAAGCGTTCCGTAGTTGGGATGAATTTATCCCAAGAACAAACTTACTATTGTAGTTAAAAAACATGTTCTCCCATACATTCCAACTGCAAATGTATGTTTGTACGCACAATAATAAGAGATTTACCGTGTTATTTTAAGACCAAAGAATTCCTATAGGTAAATATGAGTAAAGAACCATTCATCATAAGTGACCATATTCAAAAATCATTTATTTACGTTACACGTCCGTGTTTGGCTCATATAAATGTGTACCAAATTTCAAGCTAATCGGTCCATTAGATTCGGAGCAAAGTGGCCGTGACAGACGGACAGAAGGATTGACAGACACACAAGTGATCCTATAAGAGTTCCTTTTGAGGTACGGAACCAAAAACAGGAAGGTACAATTTAAAAAAATGGAATAACAAAGCTCTTTCCATATTACGAATAAAAATAAACGTGCAAAGAGTATGTATTCTCTTAGTTCATGTATCTGGCTATTACAGGTGGAATGGTTGTTTTAGTACGCTGTTCATTTTGTTAAATAAAATTGGTTTAAAACAATAAAAAATCTGGAAAGGACGCCATGTTTGCAAAACGTTTTACATCCGCTTTTATTATGTGAACGCTTCAAGTAGATTGAAGGCTCTTCTATGTCTCTATGTTGTAAAGCCTGAATTTCCCCGGAAAGCACCTCCGTCATATTATAACGGCCGTTATGAAAATCTGTCATTTTCACCAGTATTTTTGTTAATGGTTTAAAAAAAAATCGCCCTTTATTTGGACAGATATTTGATTAAAACTATGCTTACACATTAGCGAAGATACAAGTGATTTGGTTCTAAAAACGGATCGTCAGTCCAAACTTCCATACTAATATATTATTTTTATAAATTCGAAAGTACAGAGTTACTTAGTCTGTCTGTATTTTACCTTTTCACGCCTAAACCACTGAACGGATTTCGACAAAATTTGGGGCCATAGGCTACTTTTTGTTTTAAAAATAATCCTATGGGGGGTGATATGGGGATGAAAGTTCGTATAGGAAACGGAGCATTTCTTAAGTATCCCGGTAGTACATTCCCGTGAGACGATATGCGACATCCACGCGGGCAAAGCCGCGGGAAAAAGCTAGTATAATATAAAAACAGCTAGTCATGGGGTCAACGCTAACTGTCAACGACAACTAAACACTAGTTCCTTACTAATAAACGTATTATATCAGGGGAATAGTTACACACCGATTCCATTCCATCTGTTTCAGTCGTTAGTAATTTGACTTTCGAAAGAACAAGACAAAGCGTTGTTTAACTATATAGGCGCTATACCACATTTATTATTAAGGCGCTGACAACGGCAAACGGTAAAAGTAGGTTTGACTTAAACAAAAAAATTGCCAAATCTATACAGTTTGTGGTAGCGGAAAAAATATATGTTAATCTTGAACATATTTCTCAGAACTTGGTTGTTACCAAAACACGTTTTGAAAAAAAAATCTCGATACAAATTACCGGTAAACTAACCTTTTACCTTGAGTTCTAATCTAAATATCTGTATTAAATATCAACGTACGTTGGAATTTTATTTATAACAAGAACGTCTTATTTTAATGCAGAACTTGGTTGTTTTTAATTTTAGAATAATTAACTCATTTTTAAATAAATCGATAATTGCCTCATATTTTGCAATAAATTACAAGCGTCGCGCTTCTCTTTCTTTTCTATGCAATCCGACAGTGACCGCGGTTTATCTTCAGCGTCTTAAGGAGGATTGTATTTTTAAACATTATTTATTAAATAATGGTAATTACCAATCACGAAAAAATACATTAATATTCATTTCCTATCAAGTAACTTTCATATTTCCTTCTCATTTTCACATACAAAATGGGGAGTTCCGTACATTATTTCATAAGCTATACCCCGTAGATGTCTCAATCGCGTTATTATTTCCTTTGGCCTCACAAAGAAACCCTCGTTGTAACATGTTCCCGACAATCGTAACTTACGAGGTATAAAGAGAATACTTTATAAGAACATTATGATCATAGTATTCGCTTTGTTAGACAAATCGTAGGTAATTTACTTGCAAACATCCTTAGTTATTGGAAAATGTCTTTTCTAGTTGTGTGGTCCTGGTCCTAGGTTCGATTCCCGGGTCAAGCGAAGTGTTTAGGCAGGTTTTCTATCTGGAATTTTTCAGTAGCAGCCCGGAGTCTGGAGGTGCCCCGGTTGATGGCAATAGGCTCGCCCCTCTTTTACTTATTCTTTTTATTAATTTAACCATTTATGCACACACATATAAATACAGATAAGAAGAAATGAACAGAAAAATTCGTACAAAGGCAATGCGTATTTCTGAAGAAATCTCTTCCAGCATACCTGCGATAGGAAAGTAAATAAAAGAGATGTAGACAACGTGTGTAAGAGTAGAAGAGAAACAGAATACATAAATCAAAAACAATTCAAAAATTAAATATAAACATACATTATGAGAATATACTTACATACATACTTCTAAAATAAATATCACTTGAAAATATATAATTACAATATAATTTAAACTATGCAACTATGACGAAATGGATAGGTAGTGTTCTTTCACTCTTCTTTTAAACACTGCAACAGTTTGGCAGTCCCTAATGTCAGGCGGAAGTGAATTCCACAACCGAACCGCGTGCACAGTGAAGGAGTAGGAGTAAAAATCAGCCGAGTGGGGAGGGGATTTAAGGAGGTGTCTAAGATGCGACCTGCAAGGTGCATCAAAAGGACGGGCGTAGGAAAAACCTTCCCGCATATAGGATGGGGTTTTAGGGCTGTGAAAGATGTTAAAAAGCAAACACAATATCCGAGAGTTCCTGCGAAGTCGAATAGGGAGCCACTTGAGTATTTTGCGAAAGTTAGAAACGTGATCATACTTTTTAAGATTAAAAAAAAAACGAATACAGATATTTTGCAAACGCTCAAGTTTATTTAAAAGCTTCTCTGTGGCATCTAAATAACAGGAATCAGCGTAGTCTATGATGGGCTGTATGAGAGTTTGAGCAAGAGAGATTTTGGTGTTCAAGGGTAAGAAGCTTTGAAGGCATTTCAACGAATGGAACGTGTAGTGCACTTTGCGACTGACTTGAGCGACATGGGCAGTCCAAAATAAGTTAGAGTCCATGGTCACCCCCAGGTTTTTAACCGTAGTGGCGTATTCTATCTGATTTCCATTCAAACAGAGCGTATACATGCATATACCCCTTATACATGAAATGTAATAATAGTTTTCATTTTCTTTGTATCAAATTAATATCCCATTTTCTTTCCTCGATTGTACACCTAGACCTAAGTTAGCAACTAAGCGGTAATCTGGCGTCTTTGTTGTCAATGTTGTGTTTACCTGTAATTGGCATATATATTAGAATATTACCGTATGATTTAGTTTATGTATGTGTATGTATGTGCTGTGGGTGAACCTTAATAAATAAATAAATACATTAAATATAACTGGTAAAATGTGGGTGTAATATAGGTAAGGTACACCTCTGCCTAACCCTTTGGGGAATAAAGGCATGATGTTATGTTATGTATGTATTCATAATGAACTTTCGCACTAAAGATTAGAACAATCTTTAGTGCGAAAGTCACACTTTAGGAATTAGGTAATTTTTTCCACCAATATCGTTCTATTTTTATTGTTTTTCCAAATTCAAATTGAAATATTTTTATTTGTAGAACATAGGTAAATACAGATGTCAATATTAATAAAAGTGAACACTATGTCTTACCGTCGACGGCGCACAAATATTCTAATAATCGTAGTTTCTAATTAATTATTAATAAATACAACAAAACATTTAAATCAACAATTTAACATAAAAAATTCAAAATTAATAATCTAGAAAACATTCATTATTTCTGTAAATTATTGTAACAATATAATATAATACTTCATAAAAACATAAAAAAATCAATTAAATTTAATAACATATTATCAAAAAGTTAGAAAAATTAAATATCCCAAATTGAAAAAATAAATGTCAATAATTATAATTTTTCATCTAGGTATTCATTTATTGTGTAATATGCTTTTATATATAATATAATAAATTAAGGACAGCCTTTTTAAAATGGTGTATGTCAAGATCTTTTATTGGATTGGGTATCTTGTTATATATTTTTGGTGCCATTCCTAAAAAGCTTTTTGAATATAGCGCAGTCTTGTGCGGAATAGCACATATCTCTTTGTTGCGTCGCTTTGATTTCAATGTTAGAAACAGATGCAAGTTTAATTTAAAAAATACTGCTATCTCGTAAATGAATAAACAGGGCAAAGTAAGAAGTTTATATTTCTTAAAAAACGGACTACAGCAATCAGTTTTTTTTAGCTTAAACAAAGCACGTACACACTTCTTTTGAGCTTTGAAAGAAATTTCCTTGTCAGTGGAATTTCCCCAATACATTATTCCAAAACGTAACGTTGAAGAGACATAAGCTTTGTATGCTATCAAAACTACGGACTCATTTGCTATTTTTACAAGATTATAAAGCGCATAAGAATACTGAATATTCCATACATTTGATGTCTTTACATCAAAATACAATGAAAGTTCATGACCCTATAAAAATAATAGGATCAAGCACAAAGAAAACTTGATAGAATATATTATTATAACCTTTAGGAAAAATACAATGTCCTACTTCGATTTCTAAAGCAGTACTTATTGAGTTCCTCAAAATTTTCTTTCCATTCCCCATAAGATGTTATTATTTTTATAGGAAAAATCATAAATCAACCATCTTCATGTAAAAACATGTATTCAATACTGTAACTGATAACCAATGAATATTTCAGACAAACTCGAACGATTCTTATTTCCTCGTAGCGCTACGAGCGTAGCGACGTAGCAGCGTAGCTGTAGCACGTAGCTACGATTTGTTCGAGATGTACGTTATTCAATGCAGTCGTCAGACTGGCTCGAATACATTTTGCTGAATTGAAAATTGTTTTCAGAATGTCGAAAAATGAGTTGGAAATCGGTGTATTTATTTTTGATGCTGTTAAGTACGTAGTTCACTGACTGGAAAAAAACATTTTTTTGTTAATATGAGCTTGTATAAGACTACTGCTGGAAGTAAAGTTTTTAAATGAGGCAGTTAACTCTTATAGGAAATATTTAATAACTAGGCGGAAAAGTATTTCTTGAGAATTACTGGTAGAATAATGTTGCTTAAATTATCACCTGTATCCGAACGAACAGAGGTTTTTCGTAAGAAAGTCGAAAAAGCTTTTACCGAACAACCTTTAAATACAAATGATGGATGATAATGGTGACAACGACATCCAAAAAGCCGGCCAAGTGCGAGTTGAACTCGCGCACGAAGGGTTCCGTACCATTATCTATAAAAACGGCAAAAAGACCACGTTTGTTGTAAGGGAGCCCCCTTAAAATTTATTTTATTCTGTTTTTTTTTAAATATTTTTTGTTATAGCGGCTACAGAAATACATCATCTGTGAAAATTTCAACTGTCGAACTATCACGGTTCATGAGATACAGCCTAGTGACAGACGGACAGACAGCGGAGTCTTAGTAATTGAGTCCCGTTTTACCCTTTGGGTACGGAACCCTAAAAAGATAATAAAACACATTATAAAGAAAACCCTGTCAAATGCAAGCTATACACACATTAGTTAGTGTCATGTATCCGAAAACAGAATGAGACATAGACAACAATGGTTACTGCATTAACAGAGAAACTAATGGTGGAGACGCCCTTTGTGATGTGACGGAACAGTGATATAATAGAGATGCTGACGTGTGGTGCAAGACAGGAGAGAGAGAGAGGACTATACTAAGGGGTATGCGATAAGGTAGCCCGCAAAATTCAAATTCACGTTTTAAGGGTTCCGTACCCAAAGGGTAAAACGGGACCCTATTACTAAGACTCCGCTATCTGTCTGTATCTGTTTGTCCGTCTGTCATCAGGCTGTATCTCATGAACCGTGATATTTAGACAGTCATAATTTTCACAGATGATGTATTTGTCGTTGCCGCTATAACAACAAATACTAAAAAACAGAATAAAATAAATATTTAAGGGGCTTTCATACAACAAACGTGATTTTTTTGCTCGATATTGATAACGGCAACCGGTAGACGCTTGAAATATTCACAGAATATTTAGTTATACATTCACTTTAAAAATATTAAATTAAATTAAAATAAAACCAATATTTAAAAAAAAAATTTTTGCTTTTTCATAGATAATGGTACGTACCAAGGGGTATCGTATTACCCAGTCACTGGGTTGTGGAGGTCAGATAGGCAGGCGCTTCACTTAAAATACTGGTATTCAGCTGCATCCGGTTAGACTGGAAGCCGACCCCAACATAGTTGGGAAAAGGTTAGGCAGATGATAGATAATGGTACGGAACCCTTCGTGCGCGAGTCCGACTCGCACTTGGCCCGTTTTTTCCAATATTTTGGCACGGCTTTCGTGAACACTTTTACCCGTTACAAGTGTAATTCAAATCAATATGATAAACATTCTTAAAAAATACATGTTTTACTGTTAAACAGAAACGTTTTGTACATAAAGCAGCATCTATAATAATTTCTCCGCTCTTCGCCCATAACATAGTCCCTATACAACGCAGACATTACGTGACGTCACCCACAAGTTTTCCGACACCTCTCAGCGATGTCTGACACTCGTACCGACACTCGCTCTGCAACACGACATTGCGCTACCCACTGTACCGAGTCCAGTAATAAAATGATTGAGACTGCATTTACAGAGAATGATACAGTGTCGCAAAGGGAATATTGTCAAAGGAGTGTGTGAAAAGTATATATATATAAAGTATGTATATACTTTGTGATTCTTGTCAAGCCATACTCTTTGTCATTTGCTTTCAAAGAAAAACTGCGTTGGTTGGCCGATTAAATTATTGCAGAAAAAATCTATCTGCCTAGCCTTTTCCCAACTATGTTGGGGTCGGCTTCCAGTCTAACAGGATGCAGCTGAATACCAATATTTTACACGGAGCGACTGCCTATCTGACCTCCATAACCCAGTAACTGGGTAATACGATACCCCTTGGTAAGACTGGTTATCAGAGTTTCGAGCTTCTGACGACCCGTAACGACTGTCAAAGTTCCACGAATGGCAGCCGGGACCAACGGCTTAGCGGGCTTTCCGAGGCACGGAGGAGTCTCGGTATGTAAAGATGGTCACCCAATCACGGACCAACCCCGGCAAGCATAGCTTAGCCTGATGGATCGACCCGTGCGACTGTTATTACTTAGCCACGAGCTAGAGCTTCTTATAAAGAAAATAAAAAAATTGAAATTATTCAAGAAAGAAAAGAAAGAAACATTGCTTCTGCCCGAACCTTCGGGGAAAACAAGCGTGAAGTTACTTTATAAATAGAACCATTAAGTCCAAACTATTCTTAGCCAGTGAGCCATGCGAACGCAAACCGAATCGTTTCCCTAAGGCATAGTGGGAGGTGATCACGGTACTTCTACCTGTATGATTAATGAGTTCCTTAGGTCAAGGTTGAAAAGGTCGATAAGGCTTTTCTGGCTTCTAGAATTAAATGAATAATTTTTGTGTACTTAGTGATTAAGAAAACTTTCAGAGGTAAACACTGTTTTCTTTATTCAACAAATAGCTGATGTGCGCGGCTTCGCCCGCGTGGATGTCGGTTATTATATACTAAAACCTTCCTCGAGAACTACTCTATCCATTGGTGAAAACAGCATGAAAATCGATGCAGTAGTTTTTAATTATCGCGAATAGGACGACAGGCAGACGCGGCGCAGGACTTTTTTTTATAATATGTAAGGAAGTGAAAATGCAGAAATGCGTGAATTCGCAAACCAGGTTAAAAAATATTTTTCTTTTCCTTTCCAAATGTTTAACGACCAGCTTATTTTTTTTTTCTATCTGATATGGCAAATGTTTGACCTACAATTAACCAGATACCTATCTGGTTTCTTTTAATCATGGTTTTAAAATGAACATCTGCGACTAAGAAGTCAGATGAGCCACTGCAAGTACAACTTAGTCAGGTGGGGGTGCTCTGATGAGCTACAGTGCGACTGTGGAGCCACATCAGAGACGATGCCTCACCTCTTGTCATACTCTCTGTGCAAAAAGAGCTGCTCTATGGAAGATCTTTGCGAGGCCAACGCTAACGTTGTCAAAGAGGCCGAATTCTAGACGAACCTTTTTTTTTTAATCTATACATATTATAAATAACAGTCTCTTTTTGTTTTTGTCTGTATGTCCGCGTTGTTCTTCTAAACCACGCAACAGATTTTGATGAGGTTTTCACCATCGTTTAGAGAATTTATTCCGGAAGGTTTGTGTATGTATTACGTTAATATTAAAGTTGTCAAGTCGTAAAAACCATGCGAAACAGGAGCGACGGAATATCAACACGACGATGAAGAGCTCTGCCTAACCCTTCGGGGCAAACAGGCGTTGTACGGTGTAACCGCATATTCTGCAATACAGTAGTTTACGTAACACATTCGTCTCAACTTATAATAATTAGTTCGGGCCTAAAACGGCCACATTAGCAATTCCTCTAAAAGCAGTTCATTTCCTGAATCCCAGATGTCATTAGCGATTCCTCTAATTTAACACAAAAGCAATTCATAACGTGTGGACCATTTTACGAATCTCCATAGATAACTGTCAAACTGACGAATTATTTCGTAATATGAATCGCATTATTTTGTCATAGAATTGTCAGTTTGTGACATTTTACGATGATTCATAATATTTTCCTATTATGATTCTGGCAAAGTGACTGGTTTAAGCCCCCAGTTCGCATTGGGCTATCAATGCAGCCAGGCGTTCTCGTTACAGCCAACAAGGGCCGCGTTACTCAACTTCGTACCCACACTATCAGTCCATTAAGCTCATTTTACTTTAAGTACTTTTGAGACAATACAGTAGTGTTTCAGTAGTTTACCTTCTTTCATTTCAGTCATCCCTCATCTAAAAGTAATGTCTAGTCTAGCAAGGGATCATACAAGCGTGATATCTTGTTATGTTACTACATTAGTAGGGATTACACATGATGAAATCCATTAGCTTAAAGCACTGAATTCAAACATCACATTTATTCCAACTTATTCAAAACAACAAACGCACAATGTTACATCATTCTGCCACCGGCACCGTTCACAACAAGAGCTTTTTGCGCAGATTATAACCATCGAACGCAAAGTAAAGCCGATTACAAGACTCATACATATGTAAATGTATGTATGCGTTTGTTAATTAATTATACCTAGTTACTACATTGTGTTGCCATCTATACATAATAAAGTCGCTTTTCGTGTTTGTCTGTATGTCCGCGTTGTTCTTCTTAACCACGCAACAGGTTCTGATAAGGTTTTCACCAGCGTTTAGAGAATTTATTCCGGAAGGATTGTGTACAATACGTTAATATTAAAGTTACAGATAACTAAGAAATCTCACTCGTTCCATTTAAATCCCCTAGACCAGTCCCCCAGGGGACTATACAACACTCAATGTTCCACTATGATCCCCTTTGCTGGGGATTCTATAAGTACTAATAAGTGCTATTCCTTTAAAGTCCCTTGTAAATAAAAAAGCCACAAAAAAACAAAAATATGTAATACATATAATTAAAAATCTGTAAGAGGTGATAACTATGACATTAATTAATGTTGAAAAAAAAAGTATCAAAATCGTTGAACAATTTCGCAGGTTCGACCAGTGCAGCGTCTCGGTAGCGTCTTAGTTAGAATCGCGTTCACCTAGATAGTGAAAGACGTGGGTTCGAGTCCCACCTAAGGCGTTCGATTTTTCAACGTTTAACTTATTTAAGTATATTTAACTTTATTAACACAACATAAAAAAATAAAAACTACTTTTCTACTTAAAAAATTAAAGTTTGTAATTCTACTTATTTAACTTAAAAATTGCAAGTTGTTTATCCCCGAATTATTATTTACTTCATCATTTCTAGAAAATGACCGACTGATATCTGCCCACTCAGCAATTTCTGTTGTGACTCTTGAATCCACTGATCTTTGAGTACATCTTCTGGTCTTCTTTGTTTAGCCATTGGGCGGCGTTCTTTTTTTAACGCATTCAAAACATGTACCAGCGTTGGTTTACGGCCAAATTTTCTATTCAAATGGGAATGCCAGTTTTCCGCAACATTTGTAGTTCTGTGACGTTCGCCGAAAACTGACCATCTTCTAACACATTTTTCATTTTGTAACCAGAACTTCATATACTTTTGCAGTTTTTTAGATTTAGAATTATCGAGTAATTCCATCCTTTCTTGTAGTATGTATGACCAACCATCTTGTATGAGATTTATTGGCAGCAATGGCAATGTTCCGCAAAGCAAAACGATGCTTCTTGTTACTTTTTGTTTTGTTAAACCGAGTTTTGTTCCCATTTTGTAAACGGCTTTTTTAAAGTGAAAATAGCAAGTCTTGACCTCAGCAGAGGGAAAATTTATGTTGATAGCATTTATGGCTGCTAATTCGGTATCCAAAGTAAATTTGTGAGGGTTTAATGTCGGTAACTGCGATTTTATTAGCTGTAAAAGGACATCATAAGATTCTTCTTTCTTTTCTGTCATGAATGCGTACAAAAAAGGACTAATATTAGTTTCTTTTTGTGTGCTTCCAAAGTCCGCATGAAAAACATATAATTGGGCGAATTGTGGCGGACATGATTGGAACGTACCATCAACCAGCACATGTTTTATTTTTGAAAGTAATTTCGGGTCTCTATTTTCTTTGGAACAGAAAACCAAAATGCGCTGTAACCCGTTTTCTTGGTCATTTACGTAGTCACATAAAACGAAATCTAGGTGGAAATTAGGTACTTCTACCTGGTCTCCTCTACTAGAAGTATACTTCTGTACATCGGCACTCTTATTTCTTAATTTATAAAGACCGCTTTTCATCGCCTTGAAAGATGGCATATTCGCAACCCAGTTATACCCTTTTGATATTATAGGATCGAAACATTCATTGTAAATAGTCGGGATCGGTCTAAATTCTTCGCTTGTTACTTTATTTCTGCATTCTTGTTCCGCCAAGTAAATTTCAATTTGCTCTAAATTTTTAATACACGACCCTGCATGTTTAGTTCGCCGCCCTATTGTACTGTCCTAAAGATAAACAAATAAACAGCTTGTAACAATGCAACAATAGGGGCTTAATATAATTTGACTAATAAATAAGAAGTAAATAAAAATATATTCTGTACCTTAATGGTTACATAGCCACCACATTTATTTTTACTCCAATCACTGCATCGCCACAATACTGCGCCGTTTTTGTAAGTTTTTTTTTTGTGGAATTTGTAACCATCGTGTAATAGCACTTCGCCTCTTCTTTGTATAATTTTAAACTCTTCAGACATGAAGTTGAATATATTATAAATCAAATAACTCAATTTAATTTCATATAGGGTGTTGAATATAATATTTTATATATCCCAATAAAAATTTATCATCTATCGGTAAATGTCAGTCAATGTCAAGGTTATTCTTGTACCAGCCAGTGCTACATTGTAAATAGGTTTCAATTCAATAATAAGACGAGTCAGAAATCTCTCGATGTTTTGTGAAGTCTTAAAAACCGTGCGAAGCAGGAGCGCGTCGCTAGTTTACATATAACTACACTAGCTTCCGCCCGCGGCTTCGCCCGCGTGGTATGTCGACAAAAAGTAGCCTATGTCCTTCCCCGGGATGCCATCTATCTCCTTGCCAAATTTTATCGAAATCCGTTCAGTGGTTTAGGCGTGAAAAGGTAAAATACAGACAGATAGACAGACAGACAGATAGACAGACAGACAGATAGACAGACAGACAGATAGACAGACAGATAGATAGACAGATAGACAGACAGATAGATAGACAGACAGATAGACAGACCGACAGACAGTTACTTTCGAATTTATAATATTAGTATGGATTAGTATGGATTTCATCATCTGCCGAGCCATTTCCCAACTATGTTGGGTTCCAGCCTCCAGTTTCCCAGGATGCAGCTGAATACCAGTATTTTACATGGAGCTACTGCCTATCTGATCTCCACAACCCAGTTACTGGATAACACGATACCCCTTTATAAGACTGACTAGCTGCGCCCCGCGGTTTCACCCGCGTAAGTCTCGTTACCGTGGTAATATCGGGATTAAAAGTATCCTATGTCATATTCCAGGTCATGGTTTACCTCTGTGTCAAATTTCATCCAAATTCGTTCAGCCGTTTTAGCGTGAAAGCGTAACAGCAAACTCACTTTCGCATTTATAATATTAGTTAGGATAGGATTGTCAGACTTTCTAAACAAACGTTTATATAATATTATGTTTTAAGTAACTTTGACGCCTACAATTACTGAAATACACAACATATAATTACTGTTTATATACAATTACTGCTGTTAATTTTGCTTAGCATACGAGTACCTACATCGAAAGGCTTGGTGAGGGAGGAGGTAATTTGTATCTGTAAAATAATATTTGTCATCTAATTTCGCAGATCGCAAGATATTAATTGATAAATTGGTACTTATGACACTGCAGTGATATTTTTCAGATTAAAACCATTGACAACACAAAGCAAGATTGAATGGATCTTGCTTTGTGTTGTCAATAGTTTTAATCTTACTAAGGGCGAATTTCACCAAACTTTTATACCGAGTATAAGTCTTACCCTGCGAATAAATTTTGAATTTTTGTCAGTTTTTCCATACAAAGACTGTCAGACGACAATTTTATTCCACGGATAAAAGATATCTTTGATGAAATCAGCCCTAAATAAACTACCAAGTATTTACTGTTACTAAAATCTGCAGTAACTCATTATACGTGACAGATATCTATAAGCATACAATGTTATCAATCAATCTGCCTAGCTTTTTCCCAACTATTTTGGGGCGGCTTCCAGTCTAACCGGATGCAGCTGAATACCAGTGTTTTTCATAGAGCGACTGCCTATCTAACTTCGACAACCCAATCCCCTTGCTAAGACTGGTAGTTAGACTTTTGGGCCTCTGATTACCCTTTCTTCCTTCTTTCTAATAGATGTTTACCCATCTACGAACCGACCGCGACAAACGTAGCAGTAAAATAAGAAATTATAAAGTAATTTATTCTTAAGGATTCAACCACAACGTATTTACTCGAGAAGTTAATAAACGACGCCGAATATAAATAAATATTTATAAAAACATCATAATACAAACAAACCGCAAGAAGCTAAAGGAAATAATGACAAGTAAATAAGTAAACATTTTGTTCAATACGACGATAATATTTGTTTTATCAAAGTAAGGGGAAAGATGCAAAGGACTTACCTTTGCATTTTTCCCCTTACTTTGATAAAACAAATATTATCGTCGAAGCCTTTGGATGAAAGAAACATAACTTGGTTCAAAAAGAAATTACTACCGACTGCGGTAGAGAATGATTTCTTATATTTGTTTACATTTGATTATTTCGATGAAATTTTGAACTTACGCAACTGAAAGCAATATTTATAATATTTAATATTTGATTCATTAGAAGCTTATTACTAGTATTATAACCGAGATCGCTTAAATCGCCCTTCTTATAATTAATTGTAAGTCGGCGCAGTTTTTTTTCATACCGTTTTTGATGGCCGTCATCTCAGGATTCCATACAGAAAACTAAAGACTTCTCTGGCGAACCTAGGAACCACACGGCCCCTAGCCATTCAAAAGTAATTATTAAAAACATGAAACAACTTTCCCGCAGGTCCTTCAATTTTCACAGAAGTCGCTGCGACTGCACGAACAGAACATATATCAATATAGGAATCGCATTACACAATATGAACTTAGGTGGTAGGTTTACAAACAGAAGTTCATTGTGGACTCTGTCGGGCACATACGGGTATAAGCACATTATCTAAGTGTGTCATAGCCAATAGTGTCATCACAGTGTCTTGTTTTCTTCTTTTATTGTTTGTTTACAATTTAACAAATGAGGTATCGTTGGAAGCGTCTTGATCGTCCGCTGGTTATAGACTACGTGACGTCACATGAAATTGACTCTAGAGGACACAAAGTAATGAACAAATTTTTTTTTAAGGCCCGTTTCGATTTAAAATGTATAGCATATTTCAAAAATATATATTAAAATAAAAGTTAAAAAACTAAAACCCAACCACGACAAAAAGTCAAAATCCGGAGTCACACGTGTTAGGGAGTACATCAAACACATTACGTGTGACGCTGGATTTTTAATTTATCTGTCTGTGACGTCTTGTTTATACCTTTTTATTTGACTTTTTTATCGTAGTTGGGTTTTAGTTTTTTAACTTTTATTTTTTGTATATTGGCACCTTGTAGGACCTATTTATTAATGTAGTTATTATTTAACCGTGCGCTTTTGTATGTTGTACTGTCTTTGGTGTGCACCAAATAAACGTTTTATCTATCTAACGAGCCAATAAATATCTTCGTCGCATGTGATACAAGGATACGACATACAAACACGATTATCACATGTTCAGCTGACACATGACGCGAATAAACTGAGGAAATATTTACTGAATGCAGTCAGGTTTATAGCTCATTTATATTAGCAAAGATGTTTGAGTACTGGGGGCCTACCACCACCGTTCAGCAGTATTATTTTAATATTACTTCAGTGTAGGAAAGAGATGAAGCTCTACAGGACGTATAGCTCCATCTCTTTCCTCCACGAGGTAAGATTAAAATAATACTGCTGTAAGCGGTGGTGGTAGGCCCACTTTTTTTTTTTTGGTTGGGAAATCATCAAATTACTTCTCCCGCTCTGGGCGGAGCGGAAGGACCTGTCAGACTCTTACTAACTAAAACCCACCCGTGTTCCTTCAGTTGCCTGTTGCCAGGGTCCCGGTATCCCTTTCGGACTATTCCGCAACCCTGGCAGTGTGGTAGGCCCCCTGAGAATTGCTACATAAAGGCGATACCGCTGAAGCCGCTACTGATACCGCGATAGCTTACTTCTTAAAGCATAGTACAAAGGAGTTTAGTTCGTACTCGTTTTCAACATTGTCGAATTCAGCTTTTGAGAGTTTATCTGAAGACCTCAGAAACTGGCCATCAGATATTTAACGAGCATCTATAACCATACCGTTCAAACCGTAACATCAATGCTGCTAAGGGTCAGTGCGAGAACAGTATTTAAAAAGTAAATTAAAATAGTTTAAAAGCCGCTAATAAACAGAAAAATGTACTGATATTGGTCTGTTCACTACACCTACTACTACCACAGAGATATGAGATTGATTTTAAGTGCCTGCTGCACGGCTGCCAACGACCGGCAGAGCTGTCACCATCATCTACACGGTTGTAAACCACCAAGGTCACTAATGTCGGGACGCGGTTGGCGACCGTGTAGCAGGCACATTATCCATCGCGTTCCTTCAGATTAGTTACAGGTAAAGAACCCACTCATTATTAAAAAAAATACAGATTCTCTACGCTCATTAGGCGGAATACACGTCGAATGCACAAAGTTTTCTTCAACTAAACACTACAAACTCCATCTAATCGTGCCTACATCTTAACTAAGCCAACAAACAAGGTTACCCATCGGGAAACTGTTAACAAGACTTATCTACGCGTCGGGAGGCGCTCGCAAGTTCACGCGGGTTCTAGAACATTATGCAACAATGCAATTAATGGCATACAACTTGGGAACACGATTCGGAAGCTGTATGTAGGTGGCTTATGTTTGTGGCGAGGTAATAGGTTTGTATTGTTTGTAGGTTATTAAATCGCCTGTTGTATGCTGGCAAATCATTATTTGCCTACAAGTTCATTATGATTCGTAGATAGAGTAGTTAAAAACCGGGTAGGTTATTATATAAATATAAATATCCGAGTATTAGATAAACAACAGCTTTGTAGAGCTTCGCCCTGTCACATTATACCTGTGTAACAGCCCCTTTTTAGAGTTCCGTAGTCAACAAGGAACCCTTCAGCCTCGTACTAACTTCCGTGATATCGCAGGCGCAACAGGCGGCGCAACACTTGTCGCGCCCGCGATATCGCGCCTGTTTGTGGGAGCTTTTATAGTTTCGCCATGTCCGTCTGTCTGTCCGCGGCTTAGCTCAGAGACTCTTAGTACTAGAAAGCTGTAATTTGGTATGGGTATACATATAAAACAAGCCGACTAAGTGGTAAAATTAAATCGTGAAAAGCTAAGTATGCTCTACAAGTTACCGAGTATCGATCGACCAACTAACATTTGCAGTTGCAAAAACATGTTCTCCCTGTTCTTGCATGTTGCGTTGATACAGTGTTAAGTTTGTTGGATACACATTTTAAAATACAATACTTAGGACATATGACTTTATTTCATGCAAAATAAGGAGATTCAATTATTACGAGTATAGTACGTACTCGATATTATGACAGAATAGTTTTAGAAGTAAAGATAATTATGTAAAACGAAATTTCGATTTTTTTAACATTATGGTTACTGAAGTATATACCAAACGTGTTATGGATAATGATTTTCGGACAAACAATTTTAGGAGAAAAAAGTGAGTGCCTTGTTGGATACATTCACCCCAACTACGGAACCCTTCATTGTGCGTGGTTCGACACGCACTTGGCCGGTTTTAAAACTTGATGTTCCGTAGCAACTGGGTACTGCAGCAACTGGTATAACTAATAACAACAATCAATACATAATCAGCCTATAATGTTCCCACTGCTGGGACACAGGCCTCCTCTCTATGAGAGGGAGTGGGCCGTAATCCACCACGCGGGCCCAGTGCGAGTTGGTAGATGTCGCATGTCTACGAATTTTTGGTTCTAAGACATGCCGGTTTCCTCACAATGTTTTCCTTCACCGTTTTGAGACGTACAACTAATACCAACCTATTTTACTACAGCTGGTATACATTATTTACTTTGTACGAGTATATACAATGACTAATTGACTCTGCATCACCCAAAGGTTGACAGGTAGAAAATGCCTATGGCATTAAGTCCACTCTGTACATTTGTGTGCTTAAAGTATCAAAATAAATAAATGACACAAGAGGAAAAAATATAGTCAACCAAAATTACCTACTCACGACCAAGGCTAAACCCATTCCCTTATTGTTAGCAATTTTATCTTTCAAACTTAAAAGTCCAACTAATACGTGATATTGTCAAAAAGAATCCATACTTCCATGCTAATATTATAAATTCGAAAGTAACTCTGTCTGTCTGTCTGTCTGTCTGTATGTTACCTTTTCACGCCTAAACCACTGAACGGATTTCGATAAAATTTGGCAAGGAGATAGATGGCATCCCGGGGAAGAACATAGGCTACTTTTTATCGACATACCACGTGGGCGAAGCCGGGGCGGAAGCTAGGCCTTAATAAAAACAGGATTATAACCGACTCTATCCTACGACTCTAATAACAAGACAAGTAACAAAATACAATGGAATAAAACCATCTATTCTTTCCGCTCTATTGCGGCTTGTGCTCTACATCTATTGTCGGTTCCTCAGATTAATAGAACTAATAATTACTGCCTGCAGACGAGATACACACACGTTTCTGTAAATGATAAAGCTACGTGTGTTGGATATTGTTGTCAAAATATTCTGTTGATTTACTGGTTTTTCTTGGGTATTTTACTGATGCCCAATTCGTTTTTCTCAAACATGCTTGGAAATTCGAGCATTGTTTTGACAACCTTCTTAGAGATAAGTCGTCAAAATTGCTATACTGGTCAAAAACAAGTGACGCTACGGCCAGCAATGTTACAATTAAAATCAATGTTTAGCGGCCAAATAAATTACTATGAAAACTCATATCTGTCGTGTTATTTAAAAATGGAACGAGCTTTTTACTTCAACACATGGCAACCAAGGAGGTAACTTATCAAAGATTTTATTTAAATTTCGGTTTGGCTTACAAATAGAGCTGTTTAAAGTAAAGAAGAAACAAATGTCATTTTGAATTTCCGCGCATTATTTGAAAAAAGTACTATACAAACCGTGGCCGCAACCAGGCACCGTTAATTGAATTAATGTTTAGTGAAAACGTGGTATTATAAATGAGTCTAATTCTGACAGAATTATCGAAGATATATTCTAGAAAGATCGTAGGACAAGAGAGTCCAGGATCAGAAGTTTTAGATAAATGCAATAAAAAACACGCTTCAGAAACAGATGAGATACACTGCTTCATTATCTTTTAAGAATTTACGCTTCCATGAGTCTGCACTTTTTTCAAACAAGGCTATTACTTATTTCAAAAAGAAAATATTTGTTCTCAACGAATCCCGATCAACTTTAACGGTCTCGTTCTTTTGTTCAAATTAAAAAAAGAACTCGACGGAACTTTCCGAACGCGTTCGGGTTTCGAAGTTTGCTAGAAAATTAATCGCGATCCAGAACTTTCCATTTATACTTGAAAAGAATTAACGATCCTTAAAACACGAGCTCGGCTCTGCGTAACTGACTAAACTTTTTAACTAATTAAGGTTAGCGAGGTGGTCCCCGGCATTTAACTAGAAAGAGCGTGCTTTTGTTTTATTTTTTGTTTTGTGTAACATTTTCGCCAATATTATCTTGAGGGTCAGATAGAACGATTCTAAGGTCCGTGATCACTTCCATTTAATCAACTGATTACAAATTCCAACAATACATTAAATGTTGGTGAACATAAAATCTGCCTAGCCTTTTCCCAACTGTGTTAGGGTCCAGTCCAGTCTAACCGTATGCAGCTGAATACCAGTATTTTTCATAGACAGATTGCCTATCTGACCACCACAACCCAGTAACTAAGAAACACAATACATCTTGGTGAGACTGGTTGTCAGACTTTTGGGATACTGACTTCCCGTAACGGCTGTGAAAGATCTACGAATGACATGCCGGGACCAACGGCTTAACGTGCTTTCCGAGGCTTTGGTCTCGATAAGGATGGCGCGTAGCTATACCTTCACTTGACCCGTGCGGCTGTTATCATTTAGATGTTGATAAACAATGGCGTATCAAAACTTATACATTTCTGCCGAAAGACGTCCACTATTGGACATAGGCCTCCCCCAAGCACCGCCACTTCAACCGGTTCGATGCTTCTCAAGATCAATTCTGAGCGAAAATTTTTTTGCATAAATTAGCTCAATCATCGTTATGTGCAATTGTATAAATGTTATTTCTCTATTTTTCCTAAATCATACAAGTCTGCGCCAAAAAAAAACAGTTGACTGCCCTCAAAGCCTGAAACTACTATCCAATTTAAAATTAAACCCTTTTTATCCTTAAACTTCATCACCTTCCATAAAAAAGCGTATCTTCATTTCAAATAAGACCTTTTCAACGACTTCGAATTTCCAGCCAGCACGTCTCAATAGCTTCCAAGGCACATAAATTACGTGGTCCTGACCATCAAATGGTAGTTATGACCTGAATATGAATGGTGGTGGTGCCAACTGCAGTTAACGGTAAATGGCCGACGTAATAACTCTGAAATGCATTGCATATTGGAGTTGTGTCATAATAATTATGCCTGTGCGTGACGTCAGGCGACATATTAGGACTCTGTACAAATGATTTTAGTAAATTATGTCAAGCTACACTTGACGGGGTTGGCCCATGGATGGGTGACCATCTTTACATACCGAGACTCCTCCGTGCCTCGGAAAGCACGTTAAGCCGTTGGTCCCGGCTGTTATTCGTAGATTTTTGACAGTCGTTACGGGTCGCCAGAAGCCCTATCAAAAGGTATCGTATTACCCAGTTACTGGGTTGTGGAGGTCAGATAGGCAGGCGCTCCATGTAAAACACTGGTATTCAACTGCATCCGGTTAGACTGGAAGCCGACCCCAATATAGTTGGGAAAAGGCTTGGCAGATGATGATGTCCGGTAAATCCTAGGCAGTCGGCCGTAAGTGCCGTAACAGCATTGCTGATAGGTAAATCTTTTCAAAGCAACATTGTGCTATATCCATCAATGTCCTGTTTGGTCCGAGGGGCAATAAATAATCTATCAGAATGAAATTTCCATATATCGTTAATAATAATAAATAAATAAATAATAAAGCTTCATTTATTTCCGTGCAAAACTACAGACTAATAACTTATAAAATATAAAATACTAAAACAAAATATATACAAAGTAAACTATTATGTAGTTTGCGCGGACCCCTACGGGTAAAAGCCTCCTCCAAGGAATGCCAGTAATCTTTGTTGTTGGCTGCGTTTAGCCAGCCTTGACCCGCCATATCGTTAATATGATAGGTAATTATTTATAAGAATCACTTATTTATTATAATACACCGCTTGTCAACGGGGCACGTGTTTATCTCGTTATTAATTTATCTAACATTCTTGGAGGTTGGATGGGAAGCCTTCCAATCGGAACCTCTGCAGTACCTCTAACCTCTGGCAGTATAATTTGTCACATACAGGTATGTTTAATGTTGTAATAATTTAAATCAAGTACATTTGATGCAATTTTTAAAGATAAACATAAATTAAAATGGAACGAAACTAAAGTGTTGAAAGTTTCAAATCAAAGTTTCCTCGAAAGAAACTCAAACGACGGAAAGTGGCTATTTTATTCAAAAGGAAAATGGAGACGATGAAACGATTTCTGAAAGTTAAAAGCTAACTATTTGCAATTTATAGTAATTCGGTTACTGAGCGAGGACCTTCCAAATGGAACTCGAATTTCAGACTGAGTTTGTGCATCAATTATCACTGACTTTGTCGTCAAGTTTTGTATTTATTATTAATCTTTAAAGTGCAAAGCAGACCGATCTTTAATTTATTGTCACTGTTGCAGGACCTCTCCAATTGCATCAGTAAAAACATAAAAACCAAACATATATAGTACTTACTAAAGGCTCTTACATACTGGGGCGATTCGTCGAGCGACGCGACGCCGCCGCATTGTTCGCCGTGAAGTTTTCTCAGAAATTGTTTTGTTAAAATTCGCGTCGGCGATTCGCACCAGTATGTAAGAGCCTTAATTCCGTACATCAAACATAAACCTTTTTTTTTTTTTTTTTGTTGAAATTGACGATGTATGACGTATGATTTCTAGGTTAAAAATGTCAAGTCATACATAACATAGTATGTCCGCAATTTCACCAATCTCTAGTACAGCTCGTTTGCAGTGTTAGATTAGTAATGGCAATACTTTACCGGACGTGTCACTTTCAAAAGGACCTCATGTGCGTGCAAGTACGCGTACTTATGGGTCGGCGAGCTTATTCGCCCGTAAGTACGCGGACTTTAAAACCGCTGTGTAAGTTTGTCGGCGATCCAACAATGAAATTTTGAGCAAGCTTCACGTGTGTCACCGACGGCGAGCCGAGTATAGTCTTGAATTTAAAAACCGCGTTCTTTAAGAACGCACGTCTATCACCTACTTTAAACTATTAATTGATCATTTCTGCCGAGATCCCAGTGAAGCGTTCGAATTTCAATTTCAACAAGATCCTCACATAAAATCCTTATCTTTACAACCTCTACCCATTTCTTTCCACTCCAGCACATTTTCAGCTTCATTTCCGCTCTCCTTACGGTAATAAATGATGTCACTAAGTTTATTTACAGAGTGCTTTACCGATATTAAACAAGTCGTAACAATAGTCAATAAACAATAGGAACAAATGCCTTCAATCAATCATGATGTAACGGCTTTAGAAAACCTTTTTTCTATTGAAGACTAGTAATTCATTGGAATTTTGTTTATTATTTTTCTATTAAGGTTTATCATTATATATCGAGTCTCCTCCGTGTCTCGTAAAGCACATTAAGCCGTTGGTCCCGGCTGTCATATGCCCGGACCAACGGCATTTGACAGTCGTTACGGGTAGTCAGAAGAGTAAAAAGTCCGACAACCATTTGGTGGTTTGTAGAAGTCAAATGGGTAGTCGGTCCATGTAAAATACTGGTACTCAGCTGCATTACACTTGAAGCCGACCCGAACAAGACTTACTGATTATAATTATCCAAGAAGTACATTGAAATTAAATGAAATTGTTTATTCTGTTAATAGGATATCGGAATCACTTTTAAGTCGCTCAGCTCTTTTTCCAATATATTGCAATACTTACTGTGCCAACATTTAATTATTATTTATGGTTGACAAAAACTTTTTGCTTTTCAATAAGATATTATTTGAGCTCAATGAGAAAGTAATTTAAATTCCTTCACAAACCAAAAACTTACGAGTAAGAAAACTAACAAAAATATATGTTTTATTTCTAATATTTACACTGAAAATATTCTACGTAGGTATATCTTACATCTGTACGAAATGTATTCTTCATATTATATTTATGTCTGAGATACAAAAGGACTGGCGTATATGATACTGTATAAATACAATAATACGTGACTGAGATGTATAAAATTTATACAAAGGTCCCGATCATAATTTATCATAACAAATCAGCTGTTGTTTACATTAAAAACAAAGTTTTTTATCAGCTGTCAAAATAGATCAAAATAATCTATTTGAGATTCGCTTGAAAATCTTCGAGTAACAATTCTAATGGGAACACAAAACTAACGTACATGTTATATTACATCTAACTATCATAATTATATAATTGACATAACATCAAGTCTTGTTTCCCCAAAGGGTTGGGCAGAGGTGTACCTATAGTACACCCACATTTCGCCAGTTATGTTTAAGTCCCATGTAATAGGGAGCGAGCCTATGGCCATCAATCGGGCACAGATCCGGGTTGCTACTGAGAAATTCCAGATACAAAAACCCAATAAACACTTTGCCCGACCTGGGAATGGTACCCAGGACCTCATGCTCAGCAGTAGCGCTTGCGACCACTAAACCACCGAGGTAATGACCATCAAACTAAATACAGAACCTAAACCAACATTCACATTAGATTCATAAATGCACAGCTCATTTTCCCAAATATTTTATACTTTTTTACAATTCTAGAGTGAAAAATGTCACAGCTGCTAGCCAACCCACGCAAACATTCAAATTAGCATAATGCATACAAACAATTTAAAAGAACAAGTTTAAGTTAATCCGTGAGCAGAGAGTTCTAAAGCCATTTAAATAAAATGGATAGCTCCAGAGTTTAAAAATCTAACTCTTTACGCAAAAAGTAGCAGTCACATCTTTGGGGGCTATTAGAAAATGTTTTATTGTTGAATCTTAGGTTCTACTAAAATCCCACGATCCGCGATTTTGCGGACGGACACCGACGAGCCTGGACGACAGACCGTGGGAAGGTGTACATGCGGGGTATCGCAGACATCGGAAGTTCCTCGGTGAGCGGTGCGTGGCGGTCTGCAATATTGCCGATCGTCGGATTCCACCATTATAGACCATCTTTAGTGAGTCTAGCCAGATTATTTGAAGGTCTTTCCCTTCCCTTAACATAGCAAAACATTAATGAAATCCGGCCTGCTTGTCTGGTAACATTTTTGACAACATGATAATTAAGTTGTCAGGTAACTGTCACTAATGTCAACTGTCACCGCAAATGGCGGGAAGGCAAGGGGAAGCGAGACGTGGACAAAGACTTGTTTGTAGTAATGAGTCTGTGAGTAAATCCTTTAGGATAAGGACGGTTTGTTTGTGTGAAGAGCACCAACATTTCGCCAGTAATGTTTAAGGCTTTGTAGTAAGGGGCGAGCCTATTCCCATTGACCAGCCAAGAATCCAAACTCCGGGCCACTGTTACTGAGAAATTTTTGACGGAAAAACCTTCAGCACCTATACCACGACGTATTAATGCCACCATTTTTCCAGTGTTAGTGAGAGACGGAGCTATACAAGGTCGCTAGCACCATCCTTTTTTCGCAGTGTAATAATGATGGCATTAATACTTCATAGTCAGCCCTGAAGTCTGAATCTATATTATGTTTACTTACGTGGACAGCACAGTTTCACCTACGTGACGGTATAAAGACGATTTCTTTGCTTGAGAACCTCCATGATACGGTAAAAGGGGTACCTACACTTTTATGTTTATTTGCAGCTTAGCGGAGAAATAGCAAATAAATCTTTAGGAAAATGTGTCGCGAAATGGCAGACTTCACTTTTGGATATGATCTTTCTGGTAAAAGGGCGCGTGATTGTGAAGTTTTTTGCCAGGTATATTGAGAGCAGTGGTGGCCCAGTAGTAACAGCCACGACTTACGAGTTGTAGGTCGTAGGTTCGAACCAGGGTTGTTGCGGATGCAGATTTTTTCACAACCGGATGCGGATGTGGATATTTGAAGACTCACATCCGCGGGTGCGAATCTTAATTTTTTCGTCAAATGACTCGAAAAATGTTGACATTTGCATAGGAGTCAAAAGGGGTTATTTGGTTGTAAATGAACTCTCCTACATCCCTCCTACATCTCACTCTCCTCAACTCTCCTACATCGGATTGCCGACGTAAAACCAATAACCCTGTATACTATGCGGCGGCAGTCGCTGAAAAACCTTTTCAGTGAAAACAACCACCAAAACATAGAAAACAATAGTCGCCAATCAAGGTTATCTTCCCAAAAACAAATCTGCCTAGACTTTTCCCAACTATGTTTGGGTCGGCTTCCAGTCTGACCAGCTGAATACCAGTATTTTATATGGAGCGACTGCCTATCTGACCTCATCAACCCAGTAACTAGGCAATACTATACCCCGTGGTAAGACTGCTTGTCAGACTTTCGGGTTTCTGACGACCTGTAACGACTGTCAAAGAAAAAGCGACGCCATTGTACGAATTAGTAGAGCAGTTCTTTAGCACCGCTTAGCAGCGACCCTTGGGGGTCATAGTAGAGATTAACCGCTCACCATTCCACGCTATGAAGGGACAGTGCGGAGTAAACATTTCTGCTTTAGGTATTTAATTTCTCTTTCTTTGAGCTAAGTAATTCTCTTTACATAAAAAATCGTATCGTTAGAGACCTAGGGCCTTACTACAAAACTTGTTCAACGCGTGTTTAATGTCTTTTATGTCAAACTTTATAGAAGAGTCATGTTTAAAAGGTGTTTAGGCTACACCATCACAGGTCAATCCTGGAATAGGACAGGACATTTTTAATCCCGATATGCCCATGGGATCGAGACTTACGCGGGTGAAACCGCGGGGCGCAGCTAGTTTATCATGAAACCGCTATATGCAGCGGGCTTTTGAAGTTTGTGTGCAACTCATCATCTGCCTAGCCTTTTCCCAACTATGTTGGGGTCGGCTTCCAGTCTAACCGGATGCAGCTGAATACCTGTATTTTACATAGAGCGACTGCCTATCTGACCTCGCCAAACCAAGTAACTGGGTAATACGATACCCCTTGGCAAGACTGGTTGTCAGACTTTCGGGCTTCTGACGACTGTCAAGATCTACAAATGACAGCCGGGACCAACGGCTTAACGTGCTTTCCGAGGCACGGAGGAGTCTCGGTATGTAAAGATGCACCGAACAACCCCGACAAGCGTAGCTTAACCTATGGATCGACCCGTGCGGCTGTTATTACGTAGCCACAAGCTCCTCCCAAAAACGTTTAGTTTAAATATACTTTTGGATACATTCTATCTCTATTTCTCTCCTTCTATCACGATTTTCTATCACGATTTCCTATACAATTGCCGTTTTATCGTATCAAATCCGGATCGTAGTGATATCTAATAACATTTTAAAGAAATCCGATTTCGTTGCGAGTGTTGCGACACATCCCGCCGCATTTGATATCCGAAACTCCAATAGTGCGCCTTCTTGTGGATTCGACTGAATTGGGTCTTTGCATGGTTGTATATTTTGCCTCGTTAATCTAGTGGTGGTGGTCGGGGTGATGAGCTTGGTGAACTAACAAAATCCTGAAAACCAAAAAAATACCTATGCGTGGCCAAAAAAGCTCCTATCTCAGCAAAATGCTGCGATATTTAAAAAAAAAATTAGTTCTAGTAGGTATCCAAATAGCGTTAAGGCTCTTACATACTGGCGCGATTGGTCGCGCGACGCGAATTTTAACAAAACATTTTCTGAGAAAACTTCACGGCGAACAATGCGGCAGCGTCGCATCGCGCGACGCATCGCCCAAGTATGTAAGAGCCTTTTCTCAAAGAAGTTTTGATATTTCTCGACGCCATGTGAAGCCAAGTCAGAGGCGTCCATACGAAAAGAAGCATAGGAGAAAGTTATTTTAATCCCCATAATTTTATTTACTATCTTAATTCAGCGCTGTATATGAACTTTCAAGTTCCAGCTCAATTATTGGAAAACTTAATCCATGGATGAAATTCCGAACCTGAAGATATTGTTCTTGCATCCAATGCTTCATATCTCAGACTATAGCATTATTCGCATTCAATTATTTTAGGGACTGGATTAGATCGGGAATTCAATAATAAAACTTGGAAGATTTGATGTTATGCGCCCGATTGATGAAAGTTGTTTTTTTTTTTTATTAACAGACTTCTTCAAAACGGTTCTGAATCCGTCTGCATGTCTTTTTTTTGTATGTATGTTACGCGATAGCTCCACCAATTATGAATCGATTTTGATGATTCTTTTTTTTTTTTGGTAGGTCATGCTTCAGAGGTGGTCCCTAAAAATTTTATTAACTTTGCTTTCGTAGTTTTTGAGTTACCTTCAATAATTACGTATTTTTCCCACTTAGTCTATTTAGACGACATTTTAGTTTACTCAGTCACTGTTATTTACAGAGGAGGTAGTGGTATTCTAATTTGTGTGGGTATCACAACTAAAAAGTGAAAAATAAAAACTTTTTACAAAAAAAAAACAACTTTTTTAGTGTTTTTTTTGGAAGTCAGTTTTTTTTTTTTTTTTGGACTCTTGATCAGCGAATTAAGGACATATTCGCGATATTTTTTTTTAAGTAAGTCATTAGTAAGATATTGCAATGTAACTCTTATATCATTGTTGAACATTGCTTGTCAATTTACTAAACCCTAGCGAAATCGAAACCAACCTCATTCCGGATTCATTACCAACACGTGATCGCACACCGCTAGTTCGTACGAAACTTGTTCCACATACCAAGTTTGCAGGAAATGAGATCTGTGTATCAAGCAGATGCGAGCGTGTTAACTTGATAGCTGCAGTAATCAAACTAACGCTGCAGGCGGCAGGTGCAGGCCTGCCTGATCAAATTTAGTTGCCGTGTGTAGACTTCAATCAGGGTAAGAAGACAGGGATGTGCGACAGAAAGTTACGTGGCAACTCCTCAGGCCGAAATATAGTCCCGTAATTGACATTGTAGTCGTAAGCAAGCCTTACTTCCGTCACGTATTATGTGACAGGGTGTACGTACATGTTAGTGTTAAGGTGTGTCCACAAATTGCGCGGCAAGAGCGCGTTAGCAACACAAGGCATTTGCAGCACACATTTCTGCCGCGCTCTAGTGGGGACTAAACCGACGAATGTTTGCGCGGCAGTACTACGCGGCATATCCGAGACACGCCGCCCACATCCGATTGCGTCTGTCGTAACTCTGCTTACAATTCGTCGAACACAATTAGGTACTGACGAATGTTTGCTAGAAATGTTTGTGCGCGGCAGGTAGACAGAAGCGTTAGCGCGCAGCAGTCGTCCAAACACTTCACTTTCGCCACTTTATGAATAAAAAATGCTGAACCCACAAGTGCAGCCTAAAAGGAAAAGCCGTTTGTATATAACCGGATTGAGAGAGAAGCATTTCACGCAAACGTGTTTCGAAGAAAGATAAGAAAAAGAAACAAAGTCGATTCTAACGAGAATGTATTAGATTTTAATGTCAGAAATCAAAATCATCATCATTTTCTCTACCCTCGCGGGACCACAAACCTCCGCGTTCGAAGGAAGTGGTAACACAATAACTCATAAAGATCGCGTCACAGACTAGAAGAATTCATTGCCTTGAACCACTGTTTGTTACGTAAGTCAATTAAAATGTACGGTCGGTATTTTCCTTGTGGATCCCGGAAACAATTTAAGGATTGATAATATTGTGTTCCTAATTATCTTGTTCTTTGTATCTCATTGTAAGTGAACCTATGTATTATTCTTATGAGAATAAATTATTTAAATCAAATTATTTGTAGATATAGAAGTGTGTTAATACAGATCTTTTAAAGATTCTTAGTCACTTAATTTTTTGATTATGTTTTTAAATAGTGGGTAGTCAAACTATCCTATTTCTAAATGTAGATTCAAAATTAATTATCAATCATAGGTTTTTTCCAAGCTTTTAATCCAAACACCTTAAAAGGAAAATGGCGCATAAAATAAATAAGTACAACTCAGTATTGGTCTACTGCATTATTGCCTATCCTATGTTTACGTTCGCTCTGTTTATTATTTACTCTGTGGATTTAAAGACTTCATTATGTTGACGTTTCGTTCTATTTTGAAATTCTAGCTATAAGAATAATGGAAGATAAATTGAATGCAGTCTTTGTGAAGGTATATAAATTATGAAAAGAAAATTTGCATGTTTTTGCAAGGAAATATTTCTTAACTATAGAAAAGAAAATAATACTCTCTTAACACCACGTGGATTACAGATATACCTAATATAATACCAATGATAACTTAATCCTAATTATAATTTATAAATGCGAAAGTGAGTTTGTTTGCTTAAAAAGGCTGAACGGATTTGGATGAAATTTGGCACATGGGTAGACCATGATCTGGAGGACATAGGAAATTTATCCTGATATTCCCGCGGGATCGAGACTTATGCGGGTGAAACCGCGGGGCGCAACTAGTTACTTATATGTAAAAAGACGTTGATAGGTTACCTACTCAACATTCGATCTTCAAAAACGGCACAATGTCACACTATTAGATGACACGTGTAAGTAGGATGTCGTAGGTAATTATCGGGAGCGAAAGAGACAAGACGAAGAAAATGTAGTTAATTAGCCAAGTTTTGACGTGCCACTTGCGGCCTTTCCTACGTCTTTTTACTTAAAATATCATTGCCAACACCACCCAACCATATCACCTAACTATTTTATGTTTCTGTTATTTTCAATTGTTTTGCGGTGGACATAAATAACTTCGAACATTATACTGTCAATTATTTCCTGATACAGCAGTTCATACTAGTTCAATTGATCACCCACCATCCTGTTATATTATGAAAAAACACAACGTCTTTCTGTCCATTTGTGCACTTAGAACCTGAGAATCTCTAATAAATTGGTATTTTTCAAATTGATAAATTCTATTTTCTATTGCTGACATTATTCTTTCTTCTACGCGAGTAGATCCGCGGGCAAACCCAGACTATTAACATGGAGATAATCTACTATAAGCTTAAACATCAACATATTTATAAAGGTAAACAAAGTCATCTGCATCACAAGTCACAATGACATGTGACACACAACTGTCGCAGGACTGATCGCATCGCATGGCTGACTGCACTACGGATCATAGAACTACAGCAGGCGTAGCATGGCGCTTTCTATCTCTACGAAGAATAGACATAGCTTTTGCTATACAAAGTGACAGTTCGTTTCTTCATTTTCGACATCCACCGTAGAAATCTTTCTACAATCTGTCATTTTGTCTTTCATTTCTAACGATCATTGTCTAGGTCTTTTTGTAGGTAGACTATTTCAGAAGAAAGTTTTCTATTCTTACTGTAAAAATCACACTGACAACCGATAAATCCTATGACAAAACAAAGAATTCTGAGTCGAATTATGTAAAAGAGTGAATTTCTTAAAAAAAGTGCAGTTGATGAGTTGACTCTTTCTACTTTGCTGCCGTCTCGTACTGTCTACAGGAAACGTCACTTTTGTCTAGTCTTCCGTCGACAAAACGGTGCTTTTGCTACGCCTGCAGCACTATTGATGTCTCTACGATCTTCTACTGTTCAATTAACCAGCACAGAGAGAGCAGCAAAATGCTGGAACAGTTTTTTATTGATAATAAACTAAATCGGAACTGTTCAAAACAGCGTGCAAAAGATGATTCCCTGATGCGTGTGTCCAAGCATGCTCGCTGCTTTTCTCTCTTGACAGCAAAGAACATGTTCGGTTTCCTGCTTTGTCTGAGCTGAACCTTAAGTTGTAACTTAGCTTAACATTTTTAGCTTAACCCTTACCTATGTACTATTATGTATTTTGTGCCACAACTGCTTTCAATAGTGGAAGTGAGTACCTAGTAGAAAAACATTTACATTTTACTTTTTTTTTTTTCAAATAATTATATAATATTAGCCCTCTTCCTCTATCCTATCTTGCGGTGCCCGACAGGGTCCACAATGATCTAAAATTATGTATATTTTTTAATGTACCTACCACCTAAGTTAACATTGTGGAATGCAAATAAATATATTGAGTAAGTATTGAGTATTGAAAGGTAAACCAAGTCATCTGCATCACAAGTCACATATTTCAATACACAACTGACGCAGGACTGATCGCATCGCATAGCTGACTGCACTACGGATCACGGGATCAACTCCCGCACTACAAAATAGATAGAAACAGAAGATCGGTTCCATACAGCGAGCGAAAACCGGCGCAGGAACACATACATGGTGTAAGGGACGCGCAAATTATTACCATGAATTCAGCACATGATTCTGGAGAACAGCGCTGAAGTTCATAGGTTATTTTAAAAAAGTCGAGAGGTGTCGTGTGAGATCAGGCTGGAACGAAGTTCCTTTCGCTGTATATTATGTACTAGCTTCCGCCCGCGGTTTCACCCGCGTATGTCTCGATCCCGTGGGAATATCGGGATAAAAAGTATCCTATGTGTTAATCCAGGTAATAAACTATCTGTTTGTCAAATTTCATGCAAATCCATTCAGCCGTTTTTGCATGATTGAGTAACAAACATCCAAACACACAAACTTTCACATTTATAATATTAGTAGGATAGTAGGATTCTATCTAGATGGTTCTGTATTAAAATACAAAAACATTTGACATTTGAAACTTGAGACCTTTAAACTGACATTTTCGGACATAACGCGTTTTCGTTACGTGACGATTTATACCAGTCAAATGCTATCGCAAGCCGCGTTAAAAAAAAACTGCTGTTCCGTACATTTTTACCGTGTAGGTATTGCACTTATGTACGAAATAGTTAATTTTTTTACACCGTGTATTCATGTAGGTACATCCGAAAGTACGAATAACTGAAGCAGTCTGAAACATACGCTGAAATGCAACTCACGAGTGCGCGCAAACACACTCGCTTTAAGGCTCTTGCATACTGGCGCGACACGCCGCACAACGCGAATTTTAACAAAACAATTTCTGACAAAACTTCACGGCGAACAATGCGGCGGCGTCACGTCGCGCGGCGAATCACGCCAGTATGTAACAGCCTTAACGAGAAGCGTCTATGTTTCGCTCGTCATATGGCGTCGACCTTATGTATTATTCTGCGCTAACGCTGTGTCTACAGTCTTCTGTTTGGTTTACTTAGGTTGTTATGCATGGTATGTTAATTTTATGACACTGTATACAGGCAGTGTTGACCGCAATTTATATTGATTCCGATAATAAACAACTATTTATATACAGTTTAGTCATAATCTATTGTCGAAAGGTGCCTTCGAGCGCAGGAAAGTTATTAGATATACATTATAGTGAAGACTAGGATATACGATTTCAGTACCTACATTATAATGCCGAGATCCGACGATCCGCGATTTTGCATACGGACACGCACGGCAGACTACCACAGAACGCCACGCACGTACACCTTCCTACGGTGCGGGCTCGTCTGTGTCCGCTCGCAATATGGCGCAACGTCGGATCTCGGCATAACGGGCTAGGCATGCCATTAGATGCATAATCATTAGTCAGCCTATAATGTTCCCACTGCTGGGAAACAGACCCCCCTCTCTTCGGGAGTTGGCTATCATCTGCCACGCTGCTAGTGCGGGGTGAAGATCTCACCTGTCTTCGAATTTTTGTTTCTAGGACATGCTGGTTTCCTCACGATGCATGTTTTCCTTCACCGTTTTGAGAGCTGTTAGATGACCAAAGACATAATAGGTTAATGTTATCTTAATCCTAATTAATATTATAAATGCGAAAGTGAGTTTGTTTGTTACGGTTTCACGCTAAAACGGCTAAACGGATTTGGATGAAATTTAGCACATGTGTGGACTATGACCTGGGTTAGGACATAGAGTACTTTTTATCCCGATATTTATGCGGGTGAAACCGCGGGGCGAGCCAGTGATTAATAAAGGGTATCTATTATACATAGTTAAGTACTAGAGTGAAATCAATAAAACCACTGTATACAATATTCTCGTAGGTAAGGCTTGTTCAAAGCTGAAAGATTTTCAGTACAGGCTCAGAAAAAGGTCCTAAATGAAAATTAAACGTTAAGTAACGAAACCTCAACCTAATTACAGTTTCTTCAACAAAAAGGTACAGTCACTAACACGTTTATGGCGCTGATTATACGTCCAGCTATTTACAAAAGTCCATTCAAACCGTAAAAGATCACGTCCTATTCGAATTCAGCCGTTACATTAAATTTTCGCTGTGATTTCACCTGAACAGACCAACAGCACATTTTACCTAAGCCACTCGATTTTCAACCCAAAACACAACACCTAAGCCTCAAAATACATCAGCAGCACCTAATTATGAAGCTTACAAAAGCACAAAACAGGCAAGGACGAACTTTCACTGACTAATCAAGGGTTCGTTAATGACCTGTGTTGCGCTATGAAGGATTTTATGCCGTATGTATTTGGGTCGCAGTTCATTTTGGGTTCTCACGTATTTTCTGCTGAGTTAAAAATATATCGGAATACTTTTTTCTGAGGTGACGTGTGAGTAATAGGATGAAAGATTGCCTTAATATCGGCTATGATTCTGACGTCACTCAGACGTCGCGTCGTGTTTAGTGTCAGTTTTGACATGTGTCAAACGGTAGAGATGGGCAGGCCATGAGTGGAATTGTCAGACATTAAATTATGAAGGACCTTGAATGAATCGTTTGGTCTCGGCTTCTCAATTTAGAGCGCGTGGTCATTTGTACTATTGACTAAAATACGATATTTTATTGGAGTAATTGGTGGTTACATCACGGGCCTACAGCTGTAGTAATTTACGTTAAGGAGAATTAGGTCATTGTTACCTAATTTGTTTGTATGTCATGAAATTGGAACGATCATACTAACTCTTTTTATTTCAGTCTAGAAAGTCTAATATAGCCCCAAAAGTCTGTCAAGTCTGTCAATAGTTTGAATATGAAATGTTTAATGAATTATCCCCCGAACGATGAATAAAATCACTAACTCCATGTTATTATGTAGTAATATACAGTCAACGCAATAAAGGTTACCAATTACCAACCTACCTATGTGTGTCACTTTATAATGTGTATTTTGTTCTGTACAACGCCTTAGGATTACATTCTGTAATGTTGTGCAAGAAAACTTAAATAAATAAATAAATCATAGAACCTCTAATCATAGGTAGGTAGAGAGGTACTTACTTTAATTACTCACAAGTAACTATCAAATGTGTGTTGAAATAATTAGTGGCACTATAATTGTTTTACTGTCGTGGGTTAACATTTTAGTTTCAAAAACCATGTACATATTTTAAATAGAGATGTTAGGATAAAGATTACGATCATCGGCACTTAGCGGTAAATCGTACCAAATCGTCGGTTAATGTCGCGATTATCTTCGTAAAATAAAATTAAAGTGGTTTATTTTTAAACACTCCCATTAAGCAATGATTAAATATTTCTCTTGTTTTTTATCGTTTCCGAACAGTTTTAACGTTTAAGTAGTAAATTCGTGAACGGTTGTTCACAAATTTTAATAAGCAACAACAAAGTCTACTCACGTAAAAATCTCCTCAACTCAGCAAAAACTCAGCCAACTTACCTGAAAAAGAGAATCAGATTATTATTACAAGTAAACACATCGACTGTTTCCATGTAATATAATTTAAGGAACACACGCAATTACGAGGAGAGCAACTTCAGAGCACGTCATTTTAATTAGAACAAAAAGGGTATTGTGATATCATTTGCACGAAATTGAGGGTACGCTTTCTAATTAGCGTTAAATTGTTTGGGTAATAATGAACTATGTGTGGATGTGGGGGTAATTGGTAAGATAAAAAATTAGCTTCTTGAACCTGCTAATTTCAAAGGACGGCAGAGCGGATTTTAAGTACCTATTCGTTAAATTAAAAAAAATATCATCGTAATTTGGGAGCAGTTAATTTTCATTTACATAGTTATGCTTTTAATGAGATACCAGGGAAGCCACATGTACAGAAGGAATTATTGCCAAACTTCCTTGTCTCCAACGTAGTCCTTAATTTTATATTATGTTTTTTGGTAAGGACACGTTTGATTTGGGGTTTGAACTTTACATCACCAAGTTCTGTAACCGACTTTGGCAACTTATTATAAAAGCGGATACTGGTTATAATAAATGACTCGCTTATTTCATCTTCATCTTTCCAGAAGAACCTCTTAATCAAAATGAAATAGCTAACGAAACACTTCCTAGCTTCGTTAATACTTTTGACATCGTATGAACAACGTACCCGCATCTTCTTTGCATGTTCCTATGCAGTTAAGTTTTATTTGACAACCCGTTTCTGGGTTCCAAAGGGTGTAATGAGCTTTATGTTATTTCGCAAATTTTCGTGGAAACAGCAGCGAAGGCTCATTATAAATGAAGTCTTTTGAAAGGTAGTCGCTCTAAGTTAATTACTTTTTGTATTATGTATAATTACGAGTAACTAAATAGCTGGAAAATTATATACGGAATAATAAAAATATCAAAAGATTTTTTTTCTCTTTCAAGAGGCTAAATCGTTATTTAACCTTGATGGAAAATTAATCAAACCATACAAATTCAAAAAGAACTGTACATTACATCAGAGAGAACGCATTACCCCCAAACAGTGGCAATTTAATAATGCAGAGAAACAACTCGGTCATCGGGGTATACGCGAAATTGTTCTGTGGGCGTCAAGGTCACAGGCAACCTGCCCCGCCTCACTTAAAAAGCCATTAACCAAACGCCCCAGTTTCGAATATCCCGCACAATATTTGAGATATATTATGAAACAACTTCAGTGTTCAGCTTCTCTGGTTAAGGGATGGGGACTTGATAAAAGGCGCTTTCCAATTCCAGTGGTGCTTTGTGTCTCACAAAATATTATTCAGTCTTTTTTGTAACCTTTATAGTCCCACTGCTGGGCAAAGGTTTCTCCCATAGCGTTCTGTATATTATTTGGTACTAAATAAGTTGTTATATTTATACCCAGCCATGTTTATCGAGATCATCTAAGCAGTTACTCTCTAATTAGTAATTAGCATAAATCACACTGATGATTTATTTTGTAACATCCAAAACATTAGTTTTCTTTCTCAACCCGCAATAAATCAAATTAACTATGTTAACAAACTAACAACATTTTTCATTTACACATTCTCTTGCCTAACAGAATAGTATGCCAGTATAATAATATTTATATAAATGTCCCGGAGAGTCCCAAAGATTTATTAATATTATAACACAAACATCAAAACGTGGGCTCTCATTAAATATGGATTCACTGGGTGCTAATGTTCTCTGGATGTCTTTGTAAGAATTTAAATAGGCACATTTGAATAATTTATTTCAGCTTTCAGTTTTAAATGTTGGTATTCAGGGAAATGTGCATATTTCAGTTGATCAGCCGCTACGGTTTATCTCGTGTATGTTTCAGGAGGCATTAATCTCATTGTTAGGTATGAATTAGAATAATGGCATATTTTCAATGGTAAATTCAATCCAGTTTACATTAAATAACTTGAAAGTTATAATAGCTACAATCAATAACCCCATTTTCTCTGCATCACTTATTTGGTGCATGCAGAAATATCTGTGAAGTAAACTACATTTTATTACACTTATTTCCAGTCCAGCCATAAAAACGTATCTAAAAATGTTACACATTGTTGTCACATTATGTGTCCCATTCGCTGACTGAGGCTAGCTTCTCTCAAAGTTTACATAAAGTTATTCGAGCGAAAAACGGCCGGTAGTAAAATGCAAAGAATGTAAATATAGTAAAACTAGGATAAGACCGATTTTCTTATTCCAGTTTTACTATCCTCTGCTGTTTAATAGAAAATTATATATAAAAGCGGGCATTATGCGGGAAAATCAGGAATATCGTAAATCTGTACCCATTTTCCTTAACCGCCCAGAAGTATTTATTTTGAATCTGTATGTGATTTGTGGCGGCACCCTTGTTGCAGGAAATCCCAGCGTGGTATGACGACATGAAGCAGCGTGATTGGTGGGTGAGTCATTATTGTGTTTCTCCTTAGTTTTTGTATTTCCGCATAAATTCCAATAGTTACCTTTACCGATTCAAACATTACTTTATTCAATACATGCATACCTCACAGTGTAAACTTGGAACAATGAATGAATTCATATCTTGAACAAACCACACAATAACGGAGCGTATTTCATCTGCATGTGATAGATTCTTCAAAAACTTCAATCCAAGTCCCTTTTCCAGCAAACAAACAGTTTTATGAGCCACAACATTCATAATACACGTAAAATTATTCCGGATTCAGTCAAAACAAGAAGCACACTGAATGCTTTCAGGATTACCTGAGCTTAATCATAAAAATGTAAATTATTCTCTTTGGTACGTTCCTGCAGTCAAAAAAGGGTCCAGGTAACGCTTCATTAGTCCCTCGTAATGGCACCCGCACATTTGTGATTCGTTCTTTCGCGTTAATGACTGGCGGTTTAGTAAAGCTTTCTTTTTGGGAACATCGTGTTTGGTTTCGGATTAGTTATTAGTATTATAACGAAATATTTGTATAATGTTTCCCAAAAACAATCAGAATCAAGTTGAATTAAAGAAAGTGTGTAAAACGTGGCTCCTTACCCAAATTATATTCTGAAAAGAATATCGGAATATACCTAAAGGAATAGTTATATCTATCTACAAGACTAAACAATACAAAAACTTATCTATTGGGAAAATCTATCCCGTTTTAGATGAAAACCACTGAACGCACAACAAAGTAAGAAATTATTAGACACAGACATGGTCCCGCGTTGGGCGCCAAAAAGTTATACTACTAACTACCCGCATGTTCGTGAGCCACTGCCTTTTGATATGTTCTACTTACATAAAGTACTTTTAGTAAAATGGTTATGTTGAAACGTGGCCCATTATGTTAGACATTTCACATTTGTTTTTCATCATTATTGACGAAAGTCACGAAACTAGTTCGATATGTCACTTTAGATAAAAGGATTCCAGGAGAAATAACGATCGTTCAATTAGCTTACCAGATAATGATAGCGACAAAAAAATAAAAAGTAGTCTGTCTAGACGACTAGAAAATTCACTCGCTCAATGTAAAAAAGTCTGCCTTCATTTCAGTCTACAACAAAACGAAAGATCATAAAATTTTCCTTCGAGTAGATACATTTCATTCAACTATTCAACTTCTGTTTGTAAGTGAAGCGGGGACGTCGGATATTATAAAGGCAAAAGCGACTGTGAGATAAGACGCCAGTGACGGCTGTCGGCCGGTAATGATATTACGTTTCAACGCCATCTAGCGGCAGACGATACAATTGTGTTTGCTCAAATGTTGTTTCACCTCGGGATGACGACCGTTCTATTTTTGTATTTAATTGAATCAATTTTGACGTTAGAAACGGATTCAATTATCGCTTTGGCGCGCAGCTTTTGGTTCTGCAGGTTATTGATTTAGCTATTTTTAACCGAAATAATGTCCATTACTCTTAGAAAAAGCTCCAAGAACTTTTAAAACATCGTTCCCCAATACATCACAGGAATCGATAGAAACTTTGACGACGGTAAACCATTTCTAAATTCCGATACTATCGCGACTCTAGCTTTAAGTGGGACTTTTTCCAAAGTATTTGGACTTTCAGGCTGTTCTGGAGTTTCAAGCTGTTCTGGACTTTAAGCAATCCCCTATCCCCGGATTAGTGTTCTAGCCTTGTACGCTCCATACCTACTTACCCATCTACCCTTTTTCAAAGTGTCCAATATACCTGATAGTTATTATATTTTATACCTACTGTCGAAATGGAAGATTTCTTGTAAAAGTTGCGCCAACTGATGGCGTCAATTTTCATAAAAACCCTTATTGTTAAGATAGTGACGACAGACCATAGTAAACAAAACATAGCTTCAGGAACACACTATTTTAACGATCGAAAGATCGCTGTACCTACCTTTCAACACAATCGTTATTGCCCATAACTCAAAACACTGTAAAGGAAATACCCTTCTATTAGTAGCTAGCAGTAGGTAACTGAAGCGAAAAGTATCCAACAATACTCATAAAAACCTTTTTGGTCCAAAAACAGATATACATTCCATCTGATTCCAAAATAGAATAACGGTCAGAGCTTCCAATTTGGAACAGACCCCTATAATGTACGTATAACCTGTCAACCTTAAAAGCAAGAGTAAATAGGCATCTTCTGAGTACGTTCGTTCCATCTTAGACCTAATCCATCGCCCTTCACTAGGCGAAATCAAGCTGGGTCAACGAAAATTTCGGAAAAACAAGATCAAGGCAATTCAATCACCTCGGTTTAAATACGGAACGCCAAATACCACACTAACAAAGACAGTTTGTGTAATCAACGGAATTCCGCAAACTATTATGATGGCCAGTAATATATGGCACCTGTGAAAACATCTGCCAGATGTCTAGAGTATACGACCTATTACGTCATATTACGGGGATTTGTTGCTTTGAAACGGGAAGATCACTTTTGCTGCGAAACTGCTTTTGTGTGTATGCGAATAATCTAAAATATCTAATTCATCACCGTCGGGCTAGCCAAGTATGTTGAGGTCGACTTCCAGTTTATCCAGATGCAGCAGAGTATCAATATTTTATGCGGAGCGACTGCCATCTGACCTATGCATCCCAATTACTATGCAATAAAGTTAGAACGCGTTGCCACAGAGTTTCAGGCTCCCGACTGCTGGCTGATTCATATTTTCTTTTTCAATGTTCTGTGAATGTTTGGTATGTGTTTCATAGTATGATTTTTATTGCATACACAGCGTTGCAATAGATGCTAGCCAAACATATAAATATGTCTAGATAGACAAAGCTGTGAGCTCGTAGAAAAAAATAGCATCCAACTGTTAGCCGCTAAATGCACGTACATTAAAAAAGCACAATGACATAGCGCGAGTGTAAGACGTAGCTGTCACGCCCACCGGCTTGACAAGTTCGTTTAGTTCTTCTGCAACGCGACACTCTTAACTATTCATATATATAAATAATCAAAGGCTAGCATTTTTTTTATGTACAGTAACCGGTTTCATCGCCAGACAACCTAATTCTTCATTAATATCTTATTAGATTTCTTTTGTTTCTTATCTTAAATCCCTACCGCATTTTAAATCCATTCATGTGTCCTGCAGTTACTGAGCTTAAACTGAATTGTCGTGATAAAGCGACGCCATTGTACGAATTAGTAGAGCAGTTCTTTAGCACCGCTTAGCAGCGACCCTTGGGGGTCATAGTAGAGATTAACCGCTCACCATTCCACGCTATGAAGGGACAGTGCGGAGTAAACATTTCTGCTTTAGGTATTTAATTTCTCTTTCTTTGAGCTAAGTGTTATATCTCTAACAAGGTAATTAATTAATACCAATATTAGAATTTATCTATTATTTATTGAAATAATACAACGAGCATACAAGGATTACTTTTTCGAAACTCCGCTTGGTTTAATACATAGTTTTGAACAGGGTGGTAGTACTTTTTCAGTTTTTCACAAATTTCGGCATATTTTACCTTAACCGGAGTGCATAGTGTAGACAGTAAATCATAAACTTTTGTGCTTAATTTCGTAACCAACAATGGCACTTTTTTATCTTCCGGTATGTCATTCACTAGTAATAAACATTCGAATTGTTGTTGATATGCATTCCAATTTTCTCCTGTGAACACTTCCATATTGGTGATAGACGCCATGACTCGATTCTTTATTTCACTTTTTTCAATGTAATCACGTAAGTATTTTCTAACCTCACTTATACTGTTTTCACTCGTAAATAATGTTTTTTTTTCTAAGTTGTTTGCAATTTCTATGAGTTCTACCTTTGTTTTGGTTTGTATCCAAGATTTTTTTCTTTCTGCGATCAATTCCTTTATAGCATCCATTAACAGCGTGCACACACACTTCGAATTTGGTTTTTTTTATTGTTTTCACAGTAAACGTGTTTTGATTCGTTTCACTCTCGTCGCCAAAATGTCATGTTTTTTTTTTTTTTTTTTTGTCTAACGAAATATCGTTATTTATTATTACAATATTAAATAAATCAAGTATCGAAAATGTATCAAATACGATGTATTTTTAAAGTTTCAAGGACATTTTAATCAGCTTTAGTGTTTTCTGCTACATGTAATTCTCTATACTTACATAAAAATCGTATCGTTAGAGACCAAGGGCCTTACCACAAAACTTGTTCAACGCGTGTTTAATGTCAGTTTTATGTCAAACTCTTTATAGAAGAGTCATGTTTAAAAGGTGTTTAGGCTACTCCATCACAAGTCAATCCTGGAATAGGACAGGACACTTTAAATCCCGATATGCCCATGGGATCAAGACTTACGCGGGTGTAACCGCGGGGCGCAGCTAGTTTATCATGAAACCGCAATATGCAGCGGGCTTTTGAAGTTTGTGTGCAACTCATCATCTGCCTAGCCTTTTCCCAACTATGTTGGGGTCGGCTTCCAGTCTAACCGGATGCAGCTGAATACCAATATTTTACATAGAGCGACTGCCTATCTGACCTCCACAACCCAGTAACTGGGTAATACGATACCCCTTGGCAAGACTGGTTGTCAGACTTTCGGGCTTCTGACGGCTGTCAAGATCTACAAATAACAGCCGGGACCAACGGCTTAACGTGCTTTCCGAGGCACGGAGGAGTCTCGATATGTAAAGATGGTCACCCATCCACGGACCAACCCCGGCAAGCGTAGCTTAACCTGATGGATCGACCCATGTGGCTGTTATTATTTAGCCATGAGTTTGTCGTGTGCAACTGTCAGTAGAAATTCAGAATAAACATGAGCGAAGACACGGACATAAGTTAGTTCCATAATTTGCCTGCTTTATTCTGTTTTTGGTCTTATTTGGTCGATTGGATTACGTAGATATTATCTTTAAACTCATACCAATGAATCATTTGGTAGGTAATAATTTATTTAATTTAAAAATATATCACCCTATAATGATAAATGCATAAATACCTGTTATTGTATTAGTATTAGCTTACCGACTGCAGGCTACGATACTTTTTTACATCATACCTTTGAATCATAACAGCAGGTCGATCCATCAGGTTAAGCTACGCTTGCCGGGGTTGGTCCGTGGATGGGTGACCATTTTCACATATCGAGACTCCTCCGTGTCTCGGAAAGCACGTTAACCGTTGGTCCCGGCTGTCATTTGTGGATCTTTGACAGTCGTTACGAGTCGTCAGAAGCACGAAAGTCTGACAACCAGTTTAACCAAGGGGTATCGTATTTCCCAGTTACTGGGTTGTGGAGGTCAGATAGGCAGTCGCTCCATGTAAAATACTGGTATTCAGCTGCATCCGGTTAGACTGGAAGCCGACCCCAACATAGTTGGGAAAAGGCTAGGCAGATTGATTGACCTTTGAACTTTATAAACTCGTTCCTATTAATAACATTATAACATGTAATGATTAGAAACCTGTTTTGTATGTTTATGTATTAATTTTAATGGTTTTTTTAAATGCCCTCGTTACGTTCAGGTCGACAAGCCAAATTATATGTTTACTAGTTTATAATAATATTATTTATAAAATTAATAAGGTATGCCTAGAAAACATTTCAAAAAATGCAGACGTCATTTTTTTTATTTATCTTACGTAATATAACAACAGATAGGTGTATAATTAAGTTCATTATTATTAGGTAGATAAGAGGTGGAGCTGGTGGCTATGTAATAACAGCCGCACGGGTCGATCCATCAGGTTAAGCTACGCTTGCCGGGGTTGGTCCGTGGATGGGTGATCATCTTTACATACCGAGACTCCTCCGTGCCTCGGAAAGCACGTTAAGCCGTAAGTTGGCCCCGGCTGTCATTTGTAGATCTTTGACAGTTGTTACGGGTCGTCAGAAGCCTGAAAGTCTGACAACCAGTCTTACAAAGGGGGTATCGTGTTACCCAGTAACTGGGTTGTGGAGGTCAGATAAGCAGTCGCTCCATGTAAAATACTGGTATCCAGCTGCATCCGGTTAGACTGGAAGCTCCAACATTGTTGGAAAAAGGCTAGGCAGATGTTGATTATTAAGTAGATAAAAGTCCTCAGTGCCGCCTATTTTCATTTTAATAATTTTATATGCTTTTGTTTCCGCTTAATTGAAGAAATAACCGGTTTGATTACAAACCCAAGGTAAGAAATAACGTAGATTCAATAAAGAAAAAAAAAATGGTATGTACATCATTTTGTCGTAATACAATTGACTATTAACATATTGAATAAATAAGGAACACAATACAAAAAAAAATTGTCTCAGAACCAAAAATAAACCTTAATGTAGCAAAAATAAGATTCAAAATCGTCTGTTTAACTGATAATGGTCAAATATTTAAGTTTGACAGTGATGGATTGTGAGCTGAACTTGTGAAAGACACATTATACCGATCAACACGCAAACATACCGACATTGATACTCATGTTGTTGGTAACAAATGACATGTGATAGGTACGCTATTCTGATTGGCTGGCCGACTCCATTAAGGGCGTACCCTACCTCAAATTGCTTAACATGATCCTCCGCTATGCCGAAAATACAGCAGCATTCATTTTGTAATAAATATATGTTAAAGTTAAGGATTGATGCTAGGTCCTATGTTTGGCGAAAACAAGATTGTATAATTTTTTTTTAAAAAAAAACGTTACCTCTAAACAGAACTAAAACCTGGTATTCTAAAAATACTTCAAATTAAATCATGAAACTTTGCATAATAACTGAACTATCGGTTGGACTTTACTTTAACATCCATCGATTTAAGGGTGTACCACCCCCCTGTGAAGGAAAAGTTGCGGAGCCCCCCCTTTTTGAGATATGATTTTTTTAATATTCTAACCTAACTTTCGAATTTTCTTGTATTGACATCGATTTAAAGGTCGGAAGAGGTAAGAGGTGACTAATAAAATGAAAGGGGAAGTAGCAGCCCCCCTCCACCTCCTTTGAATACGATTTTAAGGATTTTCAAGACTTAAATAGGTAAAAATAACAACCTAAACTTACCATGTCGGATTCACCCCAAAAGGAGTTTCAAGGGAAACACTGTACTTTATGGCGTAGTCGACGGAGCCCCGCCAAGTGGGGCTCCTACTTCTGGGTGGTTTATAAAAAAAATAACCACGAAGAGGATGGCGGGGTCTTTAGACCCCGCCATCCCCATCGAACCTAACCTGTCCGAGTCGGGGTGCCCCAAGTCCAACTACAAAGAACAGCCTTCTAACCTAACCAACCATATCAGATCCACCCTAGAAGGATAAAGGATAATATATTTATATTATACCCAATCATACAATTTTGAAGAAGTCTTTGGTAACAACTGAAGCCTGGGCGCCTGCGCCTGAGTGGCTATGTGAAGTGACGATACTGACTTTATTGACAATGACAACACAAAATGGTTTCGTTTTACGTTTGGTTTCACATATCGCCAATAATCGGTAAATTATTATAAGTGTTAATTTAACACTAATCTAAATCAGTGAAATAAATATCATATACTGAAATATGCATCAAAAGTATCTAAATCACTAAATATACGTATTTATTTCATAATTAATATGAAGTAAAACATTTTAGTGCGTTGACCTTCCTTAAAATGAAATGTTCAAAGCGTGACAAAATGTCAAAAGTGTCAAAATATTGCTCTAATTTCTACGATTTTGTTTTATTTTTTTCTCGTAAACCATTTATCTCCGCACCTTAAACTTTACGTGGAGGCTTCTAATAATATGGTATATATGTAAAAAAAATATGGACTTCCAACTCGATGGATGTTAAAGTAAAGCTTAGCCGAACTATCTAAGTGTACAGGTATAGCAGGTCTTTTATTTTTTATATTTTTTAAATTACCCTTATTTTCACCTTAAAAAGCAATTACCTAAACTTTTCGCGGCTTGAGAGCTGCTAGCGCCCCACTCCGTCTCGCTCTCACTCAGGTCGCGAGTAGTATGGTGCGAGCGAGATAAAATCTGAGGTAGGGTACAGCTTTAATGGTAACAAGTACCTAGGTATCTACTTCTGATGGTTCTTCATAGATCAATTTTGGATATTCTCTTTTAGATTGCTGAATTTTCTCAATTTCCGGACTGCAAAGCGTGAAGCAAAACCAGAATATGCTTCCTTTGAAATACCACAAAAGTTATGAAAGTCTCCGAGCGCTTTGCATCGATTAAAGCGCTTTTCGGTACCTAAAACTGATTTTTAAGAACAATCAGTCAACTCAGCCTATCGCAATCTAGTGCTAGACGTAGGTAGGTCTTTGTGCAATTTCCAGAGCGAATATCTAAGTAGATTTAAAAACCTATTTGGAAATAAATAATAAAAAAAAAAACTGAAAAGGATATAACCAACAAAGGCAATTAGGAATACGGAATACCCTACTGTTCTTTTTCAGCACACAAGTACCTAGATAGCCTACTTTGTGCTTCCATGCAACCTCCGCAAGTTATTAAAAGAAAATGGCATAAGTTTATATTAGAAACATTACTTATATTTTTATTTAATTATAGAACATCTTGAGATAAGTCTGTGTGCGACTGGTGGCGCTGGCGTGCTTAATTGTACACCGTAATATTTAAAATATTAAATCTTTATTCATAATTTAATCATAATTAAATTAATATTAAATAATTCTATACTTAAATACTTAATTTGACCTTACGAAAACGACCAAAAAGCGGCATACGATTAGTTCCGATTTCAGCTGCGCGCATACATATTATCTTGCGCGCAGTCTAGAAATACCATTAGAAGTCAACTGACATCTTAAGTCATAAAAACCATTTGTAGGAAAAAAGAAACGGGAAATAATAATAATAAATAATAAATTTATTCAAAAAATAAAAATTGGTAAAATACAGTATATGTAAAGCTTAGAAATAATGTAGGTATTACAAAGTATGATGCCTGTAGTAGGATAAACCTGTATCACAGGCGGCATTAGTTCTTATGATTATTATTAGGACAACTGATTTCTTAACAATATTTAACATAAGTTTTAAGAATAATGAGATAGCTAGTTAATTTATTATGTTATAATTTACTTAAACACTAATAATTAAGGTAAATAGTTGTTTACACCTAGTTACACGATTACGATTGCGTCTGCAGTATTATTAACTATGCCGTATGCATCAAAAGAAACATCTCTGTCGATGACATAGTAATTATAAAAATAAAATTCTTATTAGATACGCTTTCATAATGTGCCATGACATGCAGCACATACGCTGTAGCTCAACACGTTCAATTTAATCAAGTGTGAATTTAATTCTCTATCACTACTGGCTAGCCACGCGGCGCGTTTAGCGTGACGAAAGGATAACACACGCAGCCATGTTGATTTCATACGTAAACCATAGACGCAGTTAGCAATCGTGGATACGGTGAATAGGCGCCATTAGAAATTATAATATTCTAAATTCAAAATCAATTTGGCATTCATTTTTTTTTTATAACCTTCTCTATTCTCTAGGCTTGTTGGCCACATCAATCAATGGTGTGCAACAGTCTATGGGGAAATCAAAAAAGGAAAGAACAGACGGTTAATAAAGGTGGAGAACACAAATACAATTTGGTACCTAATAAAAAAACAATAGAACCCGTTTGGAAAGAAATGTAAAGTTTCATAACCTCGCGTAGGCTCAAATAACTCTAAAAACATGAATAAACACTGGGCATTCTCCTACGACTATTGCTGGATTACAAACAATTTCAGTAAATGAAAAAAGGCGCCAATTTATTTGACTTTGAATTTAGAACCATGCTACTAACCTCTATTGTGACACTGACCGAGAGAGAGAACGAGAGTGAATCACAATAGGTACTGTTTGTTTTATTACATCACGTCATTGTTCGGGATATTTATTTTAGGCTCTAGATAAATCACATCGGAGACAGTGCTTCCGTACGGTGACAAAACAGAATGATTTGTTTACAAAACTTTGGTAAACTGATGTAATGAAAGTCACATTGTTTCGGTGCAAACGTAAGCCAGATTTTATTCTTTCATTTTTAGTTCAATGCCTTATCTTAAATGCATGAATGATGCAGAATTTTGTTATTTCCCTAGCTCAACTAGCTTGGAAATAGTTTCGATATTCCGATTTACTCATACCATCGTTGTTATTTCCTGGGTTTGCATAAACTCGTAGCAAAATTAGTTATTGGAGTTTTTTTTTTAAATCCGATGTTAGTAGGTAGGAACGCAAGCATTGTTGTGTACATTGTGTCCTACATGTCCACTGCTACTTTGGAAAACATGCTTTTATGTTCCAACAGGATAAAAGCGGATAACCTGAACTTATCTCAGAGATACACTACTAGCTTGCTAAACTCTGCCGATAAATCCGTATCTACGAATTTAATGGAGCGGAACTTCAGCAAGTCCTAAAGAACAATAGACATAAAGCTTGGAAAACAAGTTTAGCACTCACTTACTTAGCCACCTAACAAGATAGATAGCGCTGAACTTAAATCAGTTCCAAAAACGAAGCGAGGCCAAGTTTTCTACAAAAAAATTGTGACGATTCAGAAAATTATTTCCCTTCCGTCCCAAATTGATAGTCACCGGAGTGCCTAGCTAAAAGGTGCTGATTCAGCCAATGGCCATTAAGCACTCGCGAGTTTGTGCCAACTTAACTGACCTTTATCGAGAAAAAGTAGTTACTAATGGTTTGTCGTTAGGGGAAAATGTAGGGATTTTCCTGTTTACACGCAGATTATAGGTTGAATAAGGCAGATTATCCCCGAGGGCACAAAGCACCAATAATTAATGTGGAAGGAATAGCTAACTAAGAACATTGTGTCGACGGTCGAGAGCTCGACGAGTTTCTCTTAGAATTTGTTACGAAGAAATGTCACGTACTTTTTGGAATCTATTTTTATAGCCCTTACTAAGAACTTGCAAATAACAATCCGCGGAGCATTAAAAGATACTAAGATAAGATTTATCTGCAACCCAACGAGTGCACGACACATTCGTTTATATTTAATAAGACTTCTGTTGAATAAATCTTGCTCTTTATACCTACCTAGCCCGTTTCTAAAATCTTTTCCTGAATGAAGTTTATGTACCCTGTGGTCCAGAGTCCAGAGTTACAAAAAAAAAAACAAATATCATTTTCCAGGAGTAACTACATAAAACTTGTTAGAACCCAATACGCAAAACTGGAACCCTACTAAAAGCTTTTTATTTACATAAACATGGACCACCGGAAAATAATAAAGCCCGAAAAGTATGCTTTAGCTTTAACGCTAATGTTCAGAAAACCAAAGCCGTTTCGTCCTTGAGTTTTAAGCCAGTCACTTCAACGATTAGATTAGGTGAAATCACATGCAATCCAATTATCCAACTCAATGCGCCTCCGGAAACTTAGCCTTTCATGGTACCTACTGTCAACAAAAGAGTTAAACTTCAATCTGCAGTAAACAAGCTAGATATTAAAGTATATAAATCTAGAACCTTAGAAAAACTCGAGATGGAGTCGAAGCAATTTTTCTTCCAACTCTTCTCTTTTAAGTACTGTAGTTACCAACATTTTTAAACAGCTCCATAACATGTCATCCAGCCTTGATTGGTCAATTTGTAGCACTGCTAGTGCAGGAAATTTCAATTGGTAGGTACGTCGCGAACGTATTTTTACTGAGAAACTGGGTCAGCTTGCTCGTACAGGTGGAGTTAAAGTATTAAGCATGCAAAATACTCTGTGCCCAAAGTAATGCGTTTAGAGTACGACGCAAATGACGACAAAAGTGCAAGATGATTTTGACTGTGCTTGTTCTTGTATAGAAAAAATATTGAAGAAAGACGGGACAAGATGCATAGAACTTGTGAAACTTACCAAAGGACAGGTCTGACAAATTTATTAGTCTTTTCTTGTCCCGCTATGTAAGAATAGTTCAGAAATTATGTTTTCAGTTGAGTCATAAACAATGTTATGATAATCACCGCAGACCAGCATAGATCGAGCGATCACACGCAGACGCAGTAGTAAACCAAGATTAACGTCACAATTGCATTCCATTTTTGAATCTCATTTGTTTATACTGAGCTATAAAACGTGCTAGCCGCCATTTACGCAGACATAGTGACGTCATTTTGCTATTACTCATCGCAGAGAACCCCGGTTTAAGTTTTAACCGCGTTATTTCCTTACCAAAAACAATTTACCTTTTACGCAATAATGAATCAGCATTTTTTATGTTCTGCTATGAGCACGGAATTTCAGCAGTTCCTAGATGACTGATTAAATATGGTTCGCATTTATTTCGGAGAAGTTATTCTTTATAATGACGTAGATAATAAGATTTTAACACGAATATGTACTTAATCACCGGAATCTTGACTCCAAAATTATGAACGTGTATTTTTCGTCGCATTCGTGGAAGAGAAGAAAAAAAACAAAAAAAAAAATGATTTGATTTGAAGCTTCGTCTGGAGAGTTTGGAAGAAAACTAATGGATTTTTAACAATGGATAATAATATCATAAAATTAAAATTCTCCCCTACGTCTACACAATGGCCTACACTGGCCTTTGCAGTGGTTATTGATGGGTTTATCTACTCGAGAACTTATTGTATGAGGTTGAATAGATTCTCGATGAAAATGCATCAACATTGGACATTGTCTAGTCCTGGCTCTAGACTAAAGTGAATGCTATATTTTGCGTAATCGATTAACTAGACTAAATTCATTGTACCGTATCAAACCTTTCTATTGACATTGAAACTCATTACTTATTAATTCTTTGTACTTTTTCTGGTAGACAAAAATAATATTGGCTGGCAATATGTAAGCTGAAAAATAACATGAAATAATAAAGAAAATTATAGATATTGAAAGCGGATGATATTGAAGACTGTTTACTACGGATTCTAATAAAGAACGGCCAAGGCCTATCGAATACCGAATAGCATTGGGATCTAATCCATTACCGCATTTCAGTACCGAGTGCTTTGACAAATGCTAGAATGCTAGAGCTTTGTGTACAAGCAATGCAATTGCGTTGACATCGCGGAGAGATTGGTCTATTTCACTGCTAAATCCGAGTATATCAAAGGACTTCAATCGAAGGAAGAGCATTGGAAACTAGGAACAAAGTAATAACAAGGAAATCGCTCACTGAGTTGAACACAAAACAACTAACTTGGTCTTTCTGACCGAGTCCGTGACAGCTCTAAAGTGGCGTAATTGGTTTATAATTGAAATAAATACTTTGAGTTCTGAGTTTTTGACAAATTAATTCTTTAAATTATCATCATTTTAGTCCGGAATCACCCACTGCTGCGCCTCCTTTCATGTATGGCGAACTTCACGGTTCCGTGCGTCCCTTGTAATTAACATACGGAGAACAAAAACAAAATAGCCTACCACCGCCAAGTCCTGGACGTAAACCTCTTTTCGACTCTTCGTTATAATTAGAATCAGCTTATTAAGTAGGCATTACATCAAAGATACCCTTCACAGCTCACACTTCCACCACCAGTCCTCGAAAGAGAACAATTTCGCGAAGATAAATAAGTAACTTATTATATTCTGAATAAACAGAAATTATGATAAACGCTGGGAGCGATCAACGCTTGCCATAGTTAATTGGGGCAGACGGTTTACGTGCTCTCTCAACCGTAAAGCAAGGCTCGAATCGCTGATTATATCTACCGATCTGTTCTCTAATATGGACCTCATATATCTATCTGGCAGCAGAATCGATTGCTGAGTTCAATAGAATACAGAGCACGTTTGATCGCAGGCTGGATCGAGACATTTCTCATGTTGTATTTATTAAAACGCTAACTCCTCGGACGTTTTGTTCCAATGTTTGTCTGAAAGATTTTTTCTAGTAGCAATATCGACTTTATTAAACTGTTGTTCCATTTTTAAAGCAGGGTATACATGTAAGGTGAAGACATGTAGTAGATTACATTTCATAATGTGTTCCGCGTGATCGAAGACTATTTTGAGTGATACGTGGAGCGATTTCATGGCTTCCATATTGCATATCTTATACCTAAGGCTCAGGAGCCTTAGGTATAAGATATGCAATATGGAAGCTTTTCCACAGAAGCTTACAGGTAAGCTTCTGTGGAAAATCTTGCTTAATAATCACGGCTTCTGTCAAAGTATGTGATTAAATATTCAAAAGATTTGTATCAGAAGCGGTTTCGAGGGTTGACGAAGGTTACTTTTCGTTAGAATCTTCATCCAGGATGGGAAAGTCGAAAGGTATAAAGGCTTGCGGTTCGAGAATTCAAGGGTTTCAAGATAACCTGGGAAAAGATAAAAACGATTGTTAAATATGGCTATAATTAGAAACACCACACGTTGCTTATTTTTTCAGAGAAATATTCTATGAATGCTAAAAATCGAAGCCCCAAATTAATTGTTTAACTATGAAATAAATTATGCAATATGAATTATTATAAGGCAGTGTACCATCTTGTTACATGATAATGTTAAGCCGACCTTGAAAATAAGTAAGTTCAGTGGGTTTTCGTGGGAATTACATAAGCCTATCAAAATATTACAATTTCAAGCAGATTGGTATTCAAATAACCAGTCATAATGCAACGGTATCTCAATTATTTAATTATAAATATCACAAGTTTTAATTAAGGTAATCAATTAATTAAACAAGAGTTCCGTCACGACAAAAAATAGGTGCTCAAACGGGAATACTTCGCGAATTCATTCCAAAAACAAACCACAAAAAAAAAATATTAATAGGTACAGTTCAGTAACAATCATATTTTTTTCTTTTTTTTTTACTACGCATTCCATTAACTACACAAACAAATACTTATTTCCTTATTCATAGCAATTTCTTGACCACATAATATTATCTTTCTACCGTTTAACTTAACTTTGACGCAAAATCATGATCTATGGACAGGTTAAACGAGTATCACAAAGGAAACACGACAACTGAATGTTTTTATAAACCTTCTAGTAGCTATAAAACTTACAGGGACTTATAATGATTTGTTTATACGACACAGACATATTAAGATGTTTTATTTAATGTAGAAATTTAAGTAAATATTGCATGCACACTAATTTATATTATTACTAGCGAGCCGCTCCTGCTCCGCACGGTTTTTATAACTTGACAAACATCGAGATTTATTTCTTAGTTATATGTAACTTGAACATTAACGTATTCCTCCGGAATAAATTCTCTATACGATGGTGAAAACCTCATCAAAATCTGTTGCGTAGTTTAGAAAAACAACGTGGACATACACGAAAAGCGACTTGAAGATAGATTATGAGGAACTTATTAGCTGACAAGACATTTAGGTAACAATCGGAAAGAGTGTTACAAAAAAAATGGCTATGACTGGTTGGCAGAGAGACATGCTGAATACAGAAACATGAAGTTTTGAAGATCAGAAGATGAACTCTCCTGATTTTCAAAACTTTATGTTTATATTTATAGTCCTTGAAGTAAAGACGCCCTTGGAAAGATTTTCCCGAAACCCCAGATCAAGTTAGCCGAGGAGTTTAATTTTGTGGACTGAGTTTCGGGCCACCTAGTAATAAATTCCCTGTATAATGTCTGTTTCAAACCACAATTGACACGCTATTACTGTAAGAAAACCTAAGACCCCTATTCCAGAGAACCCAAGAATAAACGAAGTAGCAAGCAATTAATTACGACAGAGACCGCAACAACGTTTAAATACGGGCAAGAGAGAGACAGACATACTTACAGTAACAAAACAAATTAGATTTTGCCCACATTTTACCTTATGCGCATTAATTTATAATCAACCGTACAGGTTCAAGCTAATTAGATCAGCTGGTCCTGATTGGGTTTCGATTATGAATGCACGACAGTGTACATATGAAAACAAAGAAGCACGTATTGACGGCGACGAAGTACAAGAAGACAAATGCAATTTCTATGAAACGTAGGAACTATGTATTTTGCATAACCTAATTACAATCGGAATATAATATTTCAGAAAAGGAATCATATTTTCCGACTTTCTATGATGTAGAAAAGAAAATAATAGATGGGAACAACAATGTAGCTATGGTAAAAACTCTTTGGTATAAAACTCTTTTTAAATGGAGCGAACTCAAAACAGACACAAAACGAAAGTTTTTGAAAAAGGAAAAGGACTAACATGTTTGGACTAGAAACCCACACCATAACTTCAGTTCAGTGCTCCACTAAATGGTTATACAAGTTACACGACAGAAATGTAAAGAAAAAAAAAGGGAACACTATAAATCTCTATGCTAACGACTATGCCTGAATGTCAACTCCCACAACAGGACCAATATTTGCATGGTCTAACAAATGTTTGTTTCTCGTCTGACTATTTGCTATACCGATTGTGTTGTCTATGGCACCCGCGCACGATGTAGAGAATCCTAGAGCGTTATCCCTATTTTTATTTCTTCTTACTCAATGTATGTCTACTTTCATGTGTATACTTGGTATGTCGTGTCATTTGTGAATCCAAGGCGTGTCTTTGCCATTTTCTGTTTTTATTTTTAATAATATCCTCCTTTCCACAAACTTTAAATATTTTAACACTGCCATGCTAACAAGACATCAATCAAAGTTAACACTCCGAACGGATAGGACTGATTAATTTATGACTTTTTGCTTCATCTTCACGTGTCGCCACTCATTACAATCGCTCACTAAATCAAAATTTACCTGTTGCCCGCCTGACATCACTACCTTGGCTTTATTTCAAAATTAACTCAATAAATTTCCTCAAATATAACGCGACATTATTCCCCAGTAAATAATTTAACATTTTAAGTGGGAAAAATCAATAAATTTTGTTCTGGAGCCAAGAGAATGTCACTGCTGTGCGGTTTATGCAACAAACTATTCCCTACAACCATTCTGATATAAAAATAGCGTCAATAAATCAGCAAGTACAGTCCGTCATATTTAGCTTCATAAAGACAGTAAAATTTCCTGTTAAAATACTCGGCGTGTCGGTCTCATTTTATTGAAAACTAAAATAGTTGACGACTCCATACCGTCCTATTTTTCGCTGACGAATATATTTTACTTACTTTATTAATGGCAATGATCTGTATGTTTGTTTTCTCACGATAAACTTCAACAGATACCTATAGACAGGAACGGAAGATCCCTCGTTGCTAAAACAAATGTTGAATGCGCAAGATCTTGCATGACATGATAATTTAGAACTACCGCCGAGATTTTGCAGTTACGAAACTGCGCTGAATTGAAACAGCATATAAATAACAACAGTTATTAATAGACTATGTTTCCTTTTATTGTTTATTTTATGGTTTTCTACAGTCGTTACAGATATTATGAGTAGGAAATGAATGGAGCGACTCGTACAGATTGGTGTCAGGTTTACAATTGGAAAATAAACAATGTGTTAACATTTCGTAATACTGTATTTATACACCTCGACTCACCTGAAAGTAAAAACGGCTTTGCTGGATTAACCCTAGTCTTCGACCTAACTTCTCTAACCCGTGATTTACGCAAGCCAATTTATGTTGTGTTTCGTCTACCAAATCACTTTCGAGCTTTCAGAAACCGACGACAAGAACAAAAATGTCATCATCTGCTTTGCCTTTTCTCAGAATATGTTGGGGTCGGTAGTCTAACCGGTTGCAGCTGAATACCAGGAAATACCAGGAAAAAAACAATCTGCAAATTAATTTATTTGACTAAAAAGCAAGAATAAAAAGGCGTAGGTACCTAAAGACTAAGGACGGTTACTCACAAAACATATTTCGTTGGGACTGCGAATATGCCTTTAGCAATAAGGTCGTGTCGTCTGTTGACAAATGGGCAATATCTATCAGTCGTTACGTGAGGGGCAAAGGCTCTAAAAAGGTCGATACCACCTAAACCCTGTAAGATACGACGAAACGTATTTTGTTCTTTTTTTTTTTTGCGTTGGGCACCTTTGTATCCATTGATCAAACTAGCCTTTTCCTAAATAGGTACGTAGAATTTGGCCTCTATTCTCTGGAAGTCAAGTAGGTATTTTGCACGGTTTACGCGTACAAATTGGCGTAGGATCATAATTCGCGGGCCCACAATGTGCCCGTGCCGATGTTACGGTCCAATTTTTGGCCGCCTTACGAAGTTAATGGTTAAATTAAAAAATATACGTGTAACATTCTCTGGCCATTACCTATTTCGGCAGATATGAAATACTTATCTATTATTTTATAATCTCTAAAGCCTTCCACATTTCTCCATAAAAAAATTTCTTAACTTTAATTATAGAAACAAGCTTCTTATTTATTTATTTATTTTTATTTAAATGCCTTAAAAACTACCATTACAGGTCGTAGCCTAATGCGATAGCCAAGGAATGTATACATAATTAAAATTAAGATCATAGTTTATAACATAACATAAATAATAGTACTTTTGCGAATTCACCCCAGTGACATGTAAATATATCAATTTTGACCTGAATATCATTGATGGTGCGAATTGCTTGAGTAAGAGGAGTTTTGGCCAGCAAGTTGGTCCTGGCTGATGGTACGACCAGCAGTGGCGGGGGCCTTCGCCTCCACACATAGTGGTCGGGTACGTACAAGTGCAACCGCTTCTTATATTTTATACTTTATTTCTTATATTTTGTCTTATATTTTAATTGCCTTTGAAAAATGTTATTCCTGTGAGTTCCTTACCAAAAATCTATTATAAAAATTAAATTTGCATCAATTTACATAAAAAGTGATATTATTTACATAATAAAACCTATTTCTTGACACACCCAGAAAAACAGTACAGTCATCATGTAAAAATATCTGAAGAGCACATTATTCTGTATCTCTGTATGTTTACATTGGGTTGTTATGACTTGTGTGTCAAAGTTACCGGCTCCTAGTATTTGAACATGTGTCTATCAAACTGAGAGTTCGGATTGAGTCAGATTTATTGATATAATATTATTGTTTCATGTAATTATGTAGTTTGGATAATAACGAATGGTCAATGACCAGAACACTTTTCAAATCTGATTTTAGTAAAATACTGGCTGGTTGATTCCATAATAAATGTATTTGTAGATGTCAAATAAATGTATTTGGTGTTTGATTAATAATTGAAGATACCTGCGCTAAAGTTAAAGCTTTGGAAATCTACGTAATAACATGGACTGCATGCTGCTGAATTATTGGTGATTGTTTTATCATTCGTTTTGGCTTATTTTGTAATACGGTCATGGGATATTGAAAGTAATAGGTTCAATATCCCATTTACCATAAAACAAAATAAGCCAAAACGAAGGATAAAAAATAGGGATTTGTTAAAAACATTGTAATAGTTTGTGGATTCAATATTTATGTGTATTACTACAAATACTTAATAGAAATGGATAAGTCCAAGTTTGGTGGGTGATATAACAGATATATTTGTAAATAAAAATATAATAATTTATGCTAATCTGCTTACACTTTTGGAGATTCTTCTAAATAAAATTGTAACTTTGTGAACCGGTCTAACACATTTTTCTAAGGATTATTAATAAAGTAAATAAATTTAAATTGGAAACTTTGGGTTTTCAAATAATATGGGGTTCTTTGGTTCTTAAATACAATGTATGAAAAGATAGCATACAATCTGAGAGCATTTATTTCACCAACCAGAATCTTATTTGAATTTATCCTGGTCTTATTTGAATAAATTAATCATATTTCCAACAGCACTTTAGAATAATAATCTACCTACACTGTAATCCAACCCACTCAGTTAAAATTATCAAACCACGTAAATTATAAATACAACAACAGGAAAACATGTTATCATTGTCATCCCAAATAATACATCACCAAATATGTAAGTGCACCAGCAATAACAATCACATAAAGGCTACTTTATCTTTATACAATGTGATCGTTAGGCTGAACCGCCTGTTATCACCGCCTCACAAGTCACAACCAAAAAAGCTAAGCCAAACAGGGCGCCTCCTCATTGTAAACAAATAGTGTATTTTTAATTTTACTTTTTTAATACCCCCACAATCAACTTACACACTTTATTATAAGTTGACTTACCATATAAAGTCCTTGCAGTGGGAACAGAACGTAGGCTGCTTGAAGAACCTCGGCATGAACTTGTGGTCTTTTATCAGATAAACATTCTTCTTTTTGAGCGCACCCTTGCGGCCCCGCAAACGAAATGCCTGCCCTGCTTTATATTCACCACCACCATCATCACAATTATTCTCCTCGTCCGCCATGGCTACCCGCGGTCGCTAGAGCGCCGGATAACTCGGAAATAATAATTATCTCACAATTATTCGCCAGAGAGCGCGGCCCACCCGAACAAACCTCCGCTCTCAACGGAACGTCATCGCGATTTGTCAATGAGCGGAACCGAACCGTGCTGTCACTGTCAAACTGAAATTAGCACAGCTAGTTGCCATAGTGATATTTTTACTACTACGTGATGTAGGCGAAATATTTTTGCGGCTCCTAAATACTACTATGAATGAGATTATTACTCTACGCCTTTACACAAATAAAAAAACCAAAGACAGCATTTAGTTTTTGGCGCAGCCATGAGGCACACATTATTGTGAAAACATTTTCTCTTTTTTTTTTTTATTATGTTTCACGAACTGTGTCCAAATAAATATTATTCTTTCTTTTCTTTTCATTTCATAGCAATGCTTCTTAGTTAAAGTCGGGTAAAAATTTTATACCCAACTTCAGACCGACTTCTTTTTACCTGACTGCGGTGCAGCCAAAAAAAGAGGCTACAAACAATAATTTTCTGTAACATAAAGAAAAAGGTATAGGTATTTTGTTTCCTATTGTTTTGTGGCGTGTAACTTTATAGAATTGTTGCTCAAAATTTCATTGTTGGACCGCCGACGAACTAACTCAGTGGTTATAGTCCGCGTACTTAGCATCTTGACTTGGATAGGTTACATTTTATACCCTTCATACAGATGTTTTTTTTTTTTTACCATTCATAAATTATACAAGTCACGGAGTCACGGGGTGGCAGGCTAGAAGTTTCGTACCTATATAGTGCTTGTATCAAGAAAATAAGGCAGGCTGCACTCCGAGTCACGGCCTTCTTGGCCATAGGGTAAATACGCCACTGATAATAAAATGTCTGAAAATCTAAATTCTATTACACATTTTTTTGTGCCTACATAAAATGAGTAATAAGAGGAGCTCGTGGCTAAGTAATAACAGCCGCTCGGGTCGATCCATCAGGTTAAGCTACGCTTGCCGGGGTTGGTCCGTGGATGGGTGACCATTTTCACATATCGAGACTCCTCCGTGCCTCGGAAAGCACGTTAAGCCGTTGGTCCCGGCTGTCATTTGTGGATCTTTGGCAGTCGTTACGAGTCGTCAGAAGCACGAAAGTCTGACAACCAGTCTAACCAAAGGGTATCGTATTACCCAGTTACTGGGTTGTGGAGGTCAGATAGGCAGTCGCTCCATATAAAATACTGGTATTCAGCTGCATCCGGTTAGACTGGAAGCCGACCCCAACATAGTTGGGAAAAGGCTAGGCAGAAGAGATAAAATGAGTAATAATGATTTCCAAATGATGTGTAGGCACAACATTGGTGAATGAACGTCGTCGGTCATAACTGATAAAGAATGAAAATCTCCCAGTAAAAGATTATTCAGTCGCGAATGGCAACACCGAGGGGGCCGTTCAAAAACAGATAAAATTCCTGACGGGTAACTTTCATAAGTTATGATTTGATGAAATACCAATTTATTCAACACAAAATTTGCATTCTATAAAGTACATTGTAATTTTATAACTGTGTCAAAACCTAGAACCATATTTATTATTTTACATGTTTCGAACGAAACCCATTTGCATTTCGCTTCTGTCAGCTAGCCTGCCAGCCATTTCAATATTCAAGCAGAAAGCCGTTAACTTTCAAGTTTTGTACGGTTGACAAATTGTTTTGCTGTTCTTTGCAAACTGAAATGTGAAATATTTGCAAGATTATTGAAGTGTTTGTGTTATTTTGTGTGTCTATCAAGAAATTGAACCAAGATGAGTACAGAAAACTCAGATTCGGGTCCTGGCATTACTTTATCGTTGGTGGCTCAATTCGATGATATAAATCGATTGAACGGCATCCTCAATGATGGAGCAGCTGAAGAATGTAAGTTTGAAATGAATCTCTTCCTTTTTTTAATCATAATAAGTAATTTAACTCTTAAACGAGGCTAATGAAGTTCCAACTGATTTCAATTTCCATCCACCTACATTCGTTGCTAAAATTTCCGTTACCGCCAACTTCCTTTGATGTAACGTTATCAGTTTGTTCCTAATCATGTTTGGCCAAATATTAATTCGTCATAAATACCGGAAATTCACTGTTGAACATAGAAATGTTTTATTTTCATAACTCAGTTGATTTCCTTTGACCTTGAATGATTACAAATATAAGTTTTTGGGACTTATCTCACGTCATAATAATTATTTAGGAACTGCTTTATTTTAATGTACAGTCATCACATGAATGTTCTCATTCATAATTACATACCTTACTAAGAATAAAAGCCACCTGTTTATTTTTAGACACAGAACTCTCCCAGGGACTTAAAATATTTTCTACCTGCCTCACCAATCAAAGATCCACTCATACCATTGAAAATTTCACCCCCTTTTCATCATTATCAACAGCTTTGTAAATAACCATTTATATACTTATTCAGGTTTTCTTGCCTTTCTTAAACAAATGGAATGGGTACGTGGCCAATGGTCCGCAGCGGAGAAGGAAGCGGCTCGTATACAATTGGAGCTGGATGAGGCTCTCCGCACTCTTGCCAAGTGGGAGGCCAAGTTTGCACACGTGAGGAAACTGCTGGATGGTGAGAAGAGAGAGAGGAATATTGTGCTGAAGAAGTATAGTGAACTGGTATGCTGGGATTATTATTTATATCTTTACATACAACTCCTCCTGTGCCTATCCCTCAGGAACCAAGCATGTTTTAGGATAAAAAAATAATATAAAAACATACAGATGCATGGAGAACCTCCTCCTTTTTGAAGAAGTTGGTTAAAAAGTAGCCTATGTCACTATCTATATTCAAAACATGTTGGTTTGTTGCTATCTGAATTAAGGACAAACACAAAGTGAGATTGTAGTCAAGTAGGTACATATTAAACAGAATATTTCAGTAAAATCTCAGCAATACATGAAATGGCTATTAAAATAATTGTTGAAATCAGAACTTTTTGTAAAAATTTATATGAGCATAATCAGCCTATAACATTCCCACTGCTGGGACACAGGCCTCCTCTTGGTGAGAAGGAGTGGGCCTTAATCCACCATGTGGGCCCAGTGCGGGTTGGTAAATATCACATGACTTCGAATTTTAAAATTATGTGAAAAACGAAAATACTCGTTGACTTGAGAACCTCTTCCTTTTTTTTGTCGGTTAAAAAGAAGATTACAGATTTGAGAAGAGACATTGTTTTGAGTCAGTCAATTTTTTCAGAGACAACAAAATCATGTCAATCAAAATCAACAGCTCTACATAGAATGGGAATTTTTGAGGTGTCATAGAAACATTTATTGATATTTTCAGAGCAAACTTCTGGATATGGCTCGAGATCTCCTGTTCAATGACAACCGTGCGAAGCTGAATGATGAGACCCTGCAGAAACTTGCCTTCCTCAATGGAACTGCTCAGCAGGACCACAATGCTAAGCTCAATTGTGTGCCCGAGCTTAATTCTACTGGTAAGGCCCGGCAGGGTTCACAATAGTCCTTATATCCTAACTAATATTATAAATGCGAAAGTGAGTTTGTTTGTCAAACTCAAAGCATTTATTTCAATTAAACCATTTACAGGCACTTTTGAATTGTCAAGGAGTCGGTCAGTCAGAAATATGAAGCTAGTTGCCCATTCCAAAGCGTAGTAGGTACCTATGGAGAAGAACGGGCAAGAAACTCCACGGACACTCTTTTTAATCAAAATATTGTTACAAAATATTGGTTACATCATTCATGTTGAAATTATACATGTGAGAACAATGTAGAAAGCACGTTTGTATATTTGTTTGTTTGGTACGCTTTCACGCTAAAACGGCTGAACGGATTTGGATGAAATTTGGCATATGGGTAGAACCAGAGAAGGACATAGGGTACTTTTCATACTGGATCGCAGGCGAAGTCACTGGATACAGATATTTATATTATTTTCAATTACCACCTAAGTACACATTGTGGATTGCAAATAAACTGTTGAGTATTGACCTCAAAGCCTACATTCTTCTATGCAAATAAAAATGGAACAGGAATGCAATGGATCACAACTCTTTCATTCCCTGAATGTTATATTATCTGACCTATAGTCTAATGGATACTGATGAGCTATCCTCATGCACTAAATACTTGTACGTCTCCCAGGTACCCTCCTATCAGAGATGTCATACTCTCGTTCTGAAGACGACTTGGATCTATCCCTCGCGTCGACGCGTCGCTCATGGGTGGCGCGCGGCGGATGGAATGCGCGGGAGAACGCGCCCGCTACCAAGAAACGACGCTCTTCTACTTCTTCTGCTACTAAGGTGAGAACACATATCATCCATCGCGCCTGTATTCTGTGAAGAGGCAAGCAGTTCACATTTCCCCCATGAAATAGGTATAATTTCAATCAACCGGGCACAAATCCGGCGTATCAACTGCTACTTAGAAATTCTTGATGGAAAAAACATAGTTGCCCCACTTTTTTCCAACTAAAATACTAGAGTTCACTAGAAAGTGATGAAGGGCGTTTTCGGAGCTATCTTATGTAATTTTTGACGATTGATTTCATTTTAAGAATGTGTAAATTATTGATTGAACCCAGTTCCCTTTGCTCAGCAGTCACGCTTGGATCACTAGACCTACGAGGCAAACAATAGTTTTGACTTAAAACTTTTACATTTTGTTTTGTTTCTTTGTAGAGACAGTTCGACTGTAGTAGTCGGACAATGATACCTGAAAGTCAAGTGAGTGCTTCTAAATATGAATGACACTCACCCAAGTTAATACTTACATACATAAAATGCGAATTTCATGTTTTAGATCTTTAGTAAAAGTGGTAGAAGTAGTTTGGTCTAGTACTGTAATATACGTCGTAGAGTACTAGTAGCTTCCAGCAATAAATCCGCCATTTTGTACCATTCTTCCTCCTCAGTGTTCATGAAATAATATTTTATTATGTAGCAACCGACACAATGGCGAAGTCGGAAATGTGTGTGGGTTATAGGCGTGTGTAACTCTTTACGGAACCGACTCACTGATCCGAATCATCTAAGTGATTCAAAAGATTGGTTCAGTAACAACGTTTCAAACGCATCATTTGGATCTGAAACATTACTTTGCTCTGGCTCATTGCGCGCGACGCGTCACTCGCGAAGCGACTGAGCAGTGAGCGAGTGAGAGAGGGAGACTGAGTGATACACAAGACACACTGAGTTATTTGACTCGCGAGTCGCGAGTGAGCGCACGACATAATTACAATCTATACAAGTCAGAAAGAGATACCAAATGAGATGTGTATCACTCATACAATCACAGATTTTCTTTTATTCGTTGTCGTTATTCATGCACGTAAAAATGACCACTAAGGCGCTTACGTATCAAATACTAGGGTTGTTTTTTGCTTAAAATGTTTGCACTAACATGTTATCGTTTTACCACAGAGTTTTTTACGTTGATTTTACGAAAACATAGTTCTGTTAATTTTATGATTTTTTTTTGCGTAGTGTAGGTATTATTGTGCCTTACTTTCTTCCTTTTCATTCATAAAGTTAGAGCTAAGACTAAAATACAATAAATTTGTACACATAAAACTTTGAGCATTGTTGCCACATAACTTTTCTCTGACTCAGTAGTAAACGCCCGCGACGCAACGTAATATATACGTAACATTCTGTATTTTATATCTTTTGAGCCGATGATCCAAATGAAACATATCCGTGTATCGGATCATTTCAGTGATCCAGATGCAAATGATCCAATCGCAAAAATGATACACTTTTCCCACCTCTAGTGGGTTATGTGCTGACGCTACTCGTCTTCACGCACACATTCACAGCGTGTTTGTACACTTGGTTACCACAAATAAAGCGCGCGTCGCTTCGTGAGATAAGAATACTGTATGTAGCTTAGAAGAACAACACGGTCATACAGGCAAATACGTAAAGCGACTTTAATTTATAATATCTATAGAAACTCTACACTAAGAACTACAGAATATTAAACCAACGAGGCAGTCAGTAAGAGCCATTTTCCAATGCCTCGAATCGAAAACACCATCGGCTGTGTTTAGGATATACAGGGTTAAATTTGATTGGCATCCTCTTTTCAGTATATATAGCTTTTCCCTACATATTGACGAGCTATGCGAACATTAATGTAGGGAACAGCTGTTTTTTTTTTTTCGCCAATTCAAGGTTGGTCCTACTGTTAAAGTTGTTCATAATGAGGAGTATATTAATTGAGTACAGAAATTTGATTTATGGGCATCCCTTGAGAGGATGCCCATAAATCACATTTCACCCTGTATATCCTAAACACAGCCTATGGTGTTTTCGATTTGAGGCATTGGAAAATAGCTCTTACTGACTGCCTCGTACGCCTCGTTATTCACCCTGTAGCTATGTATGTAGTGTTCTTATTGCACTATTGCTAAAGCGGCAAAAACTTGAGATGCAGACTTTATAAACATTTACATTTGAACATTTCTTTCTTTGTAGAGACAGTTCGACAGTAGTCGGGCAATGCTTCCTGAAAGCCACGTGAGTGCTCCTAATATCAATGTCACTCGCCCAAGTTAATGCATCACTATCTACAGCATGTATTTTTTTTTAGAAAATGAGACCATTTTTTTTTTCAATTCGTTATTTAATGTATGAAACTATAACTAGACTAACTAGATTAATTCTAGGTTATAGTTGTAAAAGTATTATTTGAGGCCATTGCAGATGGCGGTCTAATAGTTTAAAGTTAAAGCTACGTAAGCTTTAAACTTTTAATGTTAAGACAACCATTTTTTTCCATTTTTATGTACATTGTAACATTTCTAAGTGTCAATAGAATATCTATTTATATTGTGTACTAGACGGTGGAGCTACAAGGTGGCAAAGTGCTGGCCACTGCCACTACCACGCTGACGCTAGAGCGTGCGCCCACCAGCCATGACCTCAAGCCGCCCAACAACTTCGTAAGTTATCACCATTAGTAAATAGCAGGCTTTTATTATCCCATTGCAAAGGCTTCTTCTCAAACAGAGAAGGCACGAGCATTGATCACCACGCTTGCACAAGATGGGGAAGCAATCAAGTAGCAAATCAATCAATCTGCCTAGCCTTTTCCCAACTATATTGGGGTTGGCTCCCAACTCCCAGTCTAAGCGGATACAGCTGAATATCGGTATTTTACATGAAAAGACTGTCTATCTGACCTCCACAACCCATGAGTTACTGAGTAATACGATACCGACTGACTGTCAGACTTTTCGGCTTCTGACTACCCGTAATTACTATCAAAGATCTACGAATGAACAGCCGGGATGAATAGCTTAACGTTCTTGACGTGGAAACGGACCCTCAATGTTAAATTTCGCAAAATAAACTTATTTTGTAATCTGTCAGGTCCAGCATGGTAACAGAGTTATAAGAGAATCACAAAAAGACGTTTAAAAGTGATCCAGTTTCTTCATCAAAAGTAATAGCCAAAGTATTGTCAAAAAGAAGTTTCTTTGACTTTTTGACGTTACTTTGGTTGTTAATTTTGATGAAGAAACTGGCCGTTAGTCATACACAATACCATCTTTGTTTAGCAACCAATATCCGAGAGCAGTGACGAGGCCCCGCCGGCGCGCAAGTCGTCCGCGCGCCTGTCGGGCCGCGCGCCGCCCATGAGCGTGCCCGAGTGCACGCCTACTGCTCCGCCACGCACTGGTGAGGGGACTGTTCTATATCTGTGTGTTTATATCAATTCATTTGATTTATTAGGAACGCCAACTGCATTATTTACTTCTCCGATCTACTAAACAGGTTTAAAAACAGTTTATTTGGATTTGAATTTACAACACATTATACATTGATCATCGTTCTGTGTAAATATGTCACTTAAAGGTACTCAAAACTAATGCATATTACACAGTAATTTAAGCCTCTGAATAACTGGCCGGAGCGCGCGCGCAACCAATTAACTAATTAGTTATTGAACAAAGTTGTTTACCGGTTGTAAACTTCAATATTTAATTATTTATTATCACCTTCTGGAACCAAACCACCAAGTCGATGTCAAAATATTCAAAGTTAAATTCTGTTGCAACCAAAATTTTTGAGGACCTTCAAGTTCCTCAAAATGATCAGACGAACTTTTTATAAAACTCAATCTGCAACATACTTTATGCATCTGAAGGATGCTCTATATTTCTGTATGTATTTTTAATTTTAAAGAAGACGTATTTTCTTTCTCAGTAATTGTTATTTTTTACACATCTATATCTTCTTGTCGCCTCCCAGACACAGAGTCGGGCTCCGACACGCCGCGCGCGGTCCCGCAGCGCACGCCGTCGGTGCTGTCGGCCGCGTTCGGCGCGTCGCCGCGCGGGCGCCCGCGACAACACAACTTCGTGGCCAAGAACTTCTACAAGCGGGAGACTTGCGGCCCTTGTGGCAAGACGTGAGTATTGACGCATACCCATGAGGCCACGCATGAAAGGATGAGCATTTAGTTAACTAAGTCCTTCAGATCAAAAGTTTTGAGGTTCGTTCGATGAAAACGTTCTCATCGAAATTTTAGGTACATAAGTATAAGAGCTTAACCAATGACAATTATTGTACTAAGTAAATATTGTTTTTCCCATTCCAAAAACCATGCGAAAGATTATGCTAAGATTAAACTGTTCCTTTTGACCCCCAGCATAAAGTTCGCGAAGCTGGGCGTCAAGTGCGAGTCGTGTCGTGCGCAGGCGCACCCCGAGTGTCGCGCGCTGCTGCCGCTGCCGTGCGTGCCGCCCGGCCCGGGGCCGAGACGGGTCAACGCGCCACAGGTTACTAAATGTTACATATTCTTATATTTATTGGCGAAACTTGCAAGGACGCATGTAATGAGTATTGGTAACAAGCGAAAAAAAAATAGTTTCTGCAGCAAATTAGATTATCCCTGTGCTATGGTATTCCCAGGTGTAATCTAATACAGAAAAAATACCTATATTTCAAAATGTGGCTCTAGGCTTTGTAAGGTATTTTTATACCCGTTATCGTTGGTTCTGAGTGAACTCTGACATAAATAGCTGTGAATATAATTATCATAAAAAATAAATTCAGTAAAAAACCCAAATCATCCGATTTCAGGAGGGTTGCATCTCAGACTACGCACCGTCCACTCCGCCGATGGTACCGGCCCTACTTGTGCACTGCATCAACGAGGTCGAGAAGCGAGGACTGAACGAGAAGGGCATCTACCGCATCAGTGCCACCGACAAGGACGTCAAGCGACTCAAGGTAAATGATAGAATTTGTTTATTCCATTTTCTAAATTTCAAAAGCCTGGGTATTCTTTGTTTTATGACATAATGGTTTTTCGCATCCTAAAATATTACAGAATGCTTCGCGACTATAAGCTTTTCCAATAAACCAAAAAACATAACCCTTCCTTGGCAGTCCGAATAAAAAAGCAAGGTTTAGTTTCCTAAAAATGGAATTCCTGGTTCCTTCCTGGCCACTTCGCTGTACTGCTTATAGATTTAAATTTTAACCGAAAATCCCATCTCATAAGTAACCATGGATAAATGAAATGATGACTCAGGATTAGGAGTGATTATAATGATTTTTCGTATCATAAAAAAAATCGTTTGTTGTTTGTTATTTTACCAAATTCTTAGAGCTTCAAGAAAAAAGGATCAATATTTCTATAAAATTTTTCATTATCTTCTCCAGGAACGTTTCCTCCGCGGCTGCGGCTCGCCCTCGCTCGGCGGCGAGGACGTGCACGTGCTGTGCGGCTGCATCAAGGACTTCCTGCGCGGCCTGCGCGAGCCGCTCGTGACGTCGGCGCTGTGGGCCGACTTCATGCACGCCGCCGCGCCGCCCGCGCCCGGCGACGCCACGGGCGCCATCGTGCAGGCCGTCAGCCAGCTGCCGCAGCCCAACAGGGACACTTTAGCCTTCTTGGTGCTGCATTTACAGAAGTGAGTTGTTTACTTTGTATGGTGAAGGAAAACATTGTGAAAGGACAAGTCCTGGAGCCAAAAATTTGGAGACATGAGTTACGTCCACCGTATTACGTAACCTGTATTGGGCCCGCGTGGCAGGGCTTGAAATACCGTTAAAAATATGGTATCGTTACAGCCTTCTGATGCGGGTATCGTTAACTAATAAATAACGTTATATTATTTACCGTTATATCTGGCACATTTTACCGTTAAACATACGTAACGTTAAAATCTACGGTAACGATAATTATACCGTTATAATTAGTTTTGTTACCGTCGCTCTCGTCCAATTGCAAAAGAATGTCAGATTGCATCGACGCTAAGACTGCCGTACGACTATTTGCGTGTTTAATAGATATTATCTTATCATTGCTATTCTGTGTTGTGCTTGTACTTGAGAATATACTTGGTTGGTTGGTCCACCGTGTTCTGTAAGCGCGTACGACTGCCGTGAGCGGTGAGAGATATGAAGACGACAAACAAAATGGCAACAGCGGCGACAGGGTGTGAGAGTGAGAGGGGCGCGCGCGCACGCCGGCCGCGGCCGCCTTTGAGGCGGGCTGGCAACGTCGCTTAAAATAACAAAATAATACCGATAATTTTTTACCACTATTTTTTCAATAACGTTAAAAATACCGGTAATTTTTACCAAAAATGTTAACGTTATTATTATGTTATGCTACTAAGTAACGCTACCAAATTGTACCGATATCGAAGTATCTCTACGGAAATACCGTTACTTAACGTTACTTTTAATGTGAATTGGTATCGTTTTCAAGCCCTGCCGCGTGGTGGATTACGACCCACTCCGTCACAGGAAGCCTTTATCCAATGGAAGTTTCATAGGTCGATTATGTAAAAGGACAATACTTCATTGAACTCAGCATTGGGATAGCCGGCACGCGAACAAACTTGAAGCAGTCGAAGATTGGGATTCAGAATCCACTAATTTGGGACGTAAATTGCTTTATTTCCAGGGTATCAGAAAGTACGGAGTGCGAGATGGGTATCGACAACTTAGCGAAGATCTTCGGGCCCACGCTCATCGGCTACGGGCTCATGTCGCAGCCCACAGAGATGTACAACGCCACTGCGCAGATGTTCAGTGTAAGTCATTAGAATTTACAAATTATCTCAACTGCTAACCAATTATTGAAGCGATATTGATGTATCTACAAAATATGCTTTTAGAGTGCTAACAGTATTTTTTGCGTTTTTTTATAAAAGTGCAAGAAAAGTCAGCGTCGTATCTTAACCGAGTGAAGCCCGCTAGCCCGCGTTTTCCAAAATCGTCAAGCCCCGCTGACACACGTTCGTGTGCAGAAAATATTGTCATACGAATTATTTTTTTATCCAATGACCTAAAAACATCATTTTTGCATTTGTGAGGTGTCGAGGCGCAACTTGGAAAATCCATTGCAATCGACATGCTAAGAAGTGGACTACGATCGGCTGAGTTAATCGATAACCCTAAACTTTGCCATACAACAATCCTTTTTATTCATGATACAGGTGATGCAGCTACTACTGCGACTGCCGTGCGACTACTGGTCGCAATGGGCGTGTCCTAACAACGACGCGGGATCGCCCATGACCGGCACTCTCACACGACCCCGGGGATTCTTCTTCTCACCAGCAGATACTGGGTAAGTTTTAACTTATTTTAAAAGCATTTGAGGCCCAAGTCATAGAACCTCAACTTCATGCAAGCGGAAGGCGTGAATATGCATACGAGACCTGAAGGCCAATTTTATTCTCGTTCTATAAAAAACAAAGAAAAAGAAAGTCCTGTGGAGGCCAAAAGACCCAAAACTGAAACATTCGAAAACTGGACTCCGCGCCATAACTGAAGGCCAATAATTATTCTCGTGCTTAAAAAACGTTCACATTCAAGTCGCAATCTGTCAAACTTGTCAAAAATGTTGGTAGATTGATACTTGATAGTAATTTTGACAGATTGCGAATGAGATGCGAATGCGAACGTTCTTAAAAATTACGGGAATTCCCCTCTGAATTCCGGCGAAAAATTGTGGAACTACATTTTTTTTAAAGAACACTAGCGCCGCGTCTATCAGACTTCAGTGGTGGCGCAGTCTCTATTAGGTTATACGAGACTCACCATGACTGTGATTTCCTCGAACTTAGATTTTACCAATCGAAATACGGTTTTTTGTGTAGTAGAACGCTGTCGATTTTAAACTGCTAGGTGAGGGTTAGGCATTGTCGCACGTTGAACTCGGGAATCTTTTAAAAACATTGCACATGACGGCATGAACCGTAATCCCTTATAAATTACGGTACTACAGGTATCGAAGAATTTTAGTTACTTCTACGACTAAGGTTACCGCTATCTGGGTAGAATATGTTACCCTTATTAGGCCCGGTATCCACCAAAGCGAAGAGGACAGGAGACGAGAGAAGATGTGTTTGAAGAAACCAATTCGATTTCGCTATTTCCACATCTCTTGGAAATAACGAAATCGGATTGGTTTATTCCGGGCCTTAGGTTACGGTTTTAATACCAGTTACACACACCACACAGACGATGCGCGCCCTTTGACTAACGCCGACGGCACGTGAAAGATAGAGGGATTTTTTATTTATTTCGGTAACCAGTGTTAATACTGATTGTATTCAATTAGGTAACATTTAAAAATACCTGAAAAAAATCTAAATGTTGTATTGAACAAGAAAAAATAAAAATCAATAAAATACAAATCAAAAACATATAATATAAACACGAGAAATAACAAAATTAGCAAAACGAAATAACACTTATATAATTAACAAACTGCAATCAAAAGAAAAAATCGGTTTCGGTCCCTGCATGACGGCATCTATATTATATTGTATCGATTGACGCCTTGTTTTACTGCTCACTGTCAAGCCAAAGGTTGGCTCCAAATAATAACCAATATTCACCACACTTTTTTCTCCAATTTGCAGCGTATCCAGAAAAAAGAGGAATTACTTCCAGTGACATTTATAATTTCAACGGTATTGTTAGTATATTAGAGTTAATTTTCGTTTGTTCGTGCAAGAGAACATTTATGTTAACCATTACCTTTGTAAATTCTAACTTCTTATTTATAACTTCGGTATTCTTAGTTTACTAATAATATAATTTTGACTAAAAATAAGTTATAGATAGTTATTAACTTAGTGACATTTTCTGTAAATTAGGTTTATTTTTATTATTATTTTTGTTTTGTATTACTTTTTTTTGAAGAAGTTCGTAAAAACATTCTTGAGTTTACGTGACATCTTTCAAAATTGGCAAACTGATGTCAAAAAACCATTTTTTTTTGTTTTTAAATGAATAAAATTACCTATAAGTGTTGAGATTGTATTTTTTATTTTAATTCACTACATACAAGTATTCAAAAGCCCAGTTTTCTTCCTTCGAACAATCTCATAGCTTACATTTTGTACTTAATTTTTCTTTGATATAAGTTTAGTTATTATTTGCGAATAAAATACGTTTTACGGTCACATTCATCCACTTTAAACAATAAAATGGACGTAAATTCGGTACCTTGTCTATTCATTCTTACGGTTAACTTTATGATAAAAACAATTATTTTGTCAAAACTAGAGAATATAAGGTGCCTATGTAAGATGGAAGGCTATATCTTAAAACTATCCTAAAACTGAAGAGTTCTTCATACTAGTAGATAGTTTCATACACTTTATAGCAGCTTAATATTACAAAACGACGAAACAAGACGATGTAGCTGCGGTGGCCTAGTGGTAACGGCCGCGACTTACGAGTTGTAGGTCGTATGTTCGAAACCAGACAGGTGCTTTACTTTGTGTATATTATTTCATCACCACTGCTCTCAAAACGGTCAAGGAAAACATTGTGCGGAAACCGGCATGTCCTAGAATCAAAAATTCGAAGACATGTGACATCTACCAACCCGCACTGGGCCCGCGTGGTGGAGATTTCGGCCCACTCCCTCGCTGAGAGGAGGCCTGTGTCCCAGCAGTGGGAAAATTATTGGCTTGATTATGATGATTAGACGAAAAGTGAAATGCCCTGCAATTTTGCGCCATGTAGCGCACCAACTATTATCTGTCAACAGGGTCACATCACTTGCTCTGCTGACGAGTATGGTAGGGTCCTCTGTTCCAAACTTTAATTTTACAACCTGAACCTAAAAAAATGATCATAAAGTTAGCTGTAAGGATAACCCCGTAGTATTAGTTTTCGTTTACTTTACATTATATTTAAGTTCTTGTTTCCGTTATCGAGACGTCACGCTACCGCCTACGATCAACGACTTTGTAATAATGTACATTAACTTGCATTCAGAATCTTAGAATATAATGTTCCCAGTTTTGGAATCTCAAACTCAATGGCTTACATGATAAAGTTATAATTCCATTGCAAGGACCTTCTGTGTATTACAAGTCATCACCTGCCTTTTCCCAACTATGTTAGGGTCAGCTGCATCCGGTTAGCAGCTAAATACCAGTATTTTTATGGAGCGACTGCCTATCTGACCTCCAAACCCCAGTTATTGGGTAATACGATACTCCTTGGCAAGACTGGTTGTCAGACTTTCGGGCTTCTGACGACCCGTAACGACTGTCATAGATCCTTTTGTTTATTATGAGTGGTAACTCAAAAATCAACTTAACGCTAAAGTCGATAGTTGAGTATTCTCTATATTATCTCAGATTCTGAATTCAAGTATTGCTAATATAATTTGGTGGAGCTATCAGTGGTTCACTAGCACTAGCTTTATCAATTATAAGTCCAAGCTTGGCTGGGTTTTTCAAAGCTTGACAGACTGGAATCCCAGGTCAATTGAGGTTGGGAGTTATTTCCACCATTTAGTGCCTCCTATCGTTTTTAAGATAATTTTATAACACAAGTAAACTTCTCCTGCCGAGAATGAACAGAGAATTTTGGTTTGAGTTGTCACACACAATCCAACTTCAGAAACTCGACCTGAGATTTATAGACTAAGTACAGTTGCTTTTCATACAAAAAGGAATCTTATTTGCATTATGTAAATGTTTATATTCGTATGAGAAGCTTAATCACATTCGCTTATAGGAATATACACATTATCTTGATAAGTATAAGGTTCAGTTTCTAATTAAACTTACTGTACTTCCCTTGAGTAGAGAAAAAAAAAAGTTCGCCTTTTAGATCTCGGCCTCGGAACCTACCCTTTTTTCTTATTATAATGCAAGTGCACATTTGTTATTTTTTTCTTATTAAAATTATCATAAAAACGATGCTGTTTAGTTAACTTTATTAATAAGATATGTTGCATCCATTAAACATCATGTTGTTTTTGATAATATGTTCAACCTGGAAGGTGTTGGGAGCAATGATACTATCTAAATTCATCACTAGTGCAAATTAGTATTGAATATTAAGATTTTTTGAAGTGAAAACTTCATTAGGCGCGCTGTGCACTTTATGGGTGAACAAAAATCATGGAACTCGCGTCATCGTCACCGAACGCTTGAAGAAATGAATGAATTTTACTTAGTTTTCATTTCTATCAGCAGTCCCCTAAGACTGCCCCGCATGTTTTTTTTCTCCAAACATTGTCTTTCAAACATTGAGAAAATTTTCTTTTCAAACAATTGTTCCATTCAAATTCACATAATATGCGACATGTGTTCATTTCAATGCATCTATTTTGTTCATTTATAAAAACAGCAGAAAAAAAAATAGTTTTTTTTTTGTTATGTTCATTAATTTTTCTAGTCGGCCAAACAAAATTTCTTCATTCGGCCGCTTATCATCACATGTGCCTAGTCACAGACTAGTATTTTAGTTTTACACTACATCTGTGTATGCTGTACCTATGTTAGATATTTAATTAGTCTGTAATCATTGACTGTAAATGAAATAAACTTATCTAACTGTATTTTTGTGTTTTTCTTGCAAATCCAAGTTCCGCCATGTTTACTTCCACCGTATTTCAGTGAATTCCAAGATAAAGTACAGTAGTGTAGTATTTGAGAAAATCACATTGGCTAACCACCAACCGGGGAAAACCCGGTGTCGAACCCGCTTCCTCGTGCTTGAGAAGCAGCCCGTTAAATCTCGCAGCCATTACATCACATCACGATAAATAAAATACGATTTCTATAATTTCATTTCACGTTTGTCTTTATTTAAGAAATAAATATAACACATTGAGCAAACAAATTGACAAATCAAAATAACATACAATATATTGACTTTTGGACTCGTACATTTTTTTTCTATTTATAAGTAATACAATAAATATAAAGAACATTCTGCCTATGTATTTAAAAATCAAGACAGTAAATTACAGCCAAATTATATTAAATTATGTCTTACATAAAACTATATCATGCCACTGGGTATTTTTCTATAAAAGTGTAATTTTAAACTACTTAAATGTATTTTTTATTATCAAAGTATGTTGTCAATAAATAATATCATCATCAAAATTAGAACACAGTAAAACTACTATTAAATATATCGATATGCTGTACCGATATCCCTAAAACTAAAGAATAGAGACAAACCAAAGACGATAAAGGATGGATAGATTCTGTTATAAATGAAATGGATAAGAACCAAGTAACCGCTGCGATTACGACTCAAAAGATGCATAGAAGATGTATAAACAAGGAACAGAAATGTTAAGCACCTCCTCCAACTAATTGCCTACAATTTGAATGAAAATTACAGTTTCAAAAGGTGACATGGTATTTGGGAAATTTGTATGAAAATTGCTCAAAATTTTTGCTCCTTGACCATACTTAAATTGGGATAAGAGTAGAAAAACGATGAATGTCGAAAAAAAAACTATTTTTTACACAATAAACGGAGCAGAATTATTGGTGACAATGAGTTAATTCACACATAACATTGTATTCAGCGTTTATGAAAAAACAAGCACTATACAGGCTTAGTTTTTGTTTATCCTAAAACTAAAAAATGGTGGCATTACTCATCATTATGAACCAACAGCTTTTACTACAGGACCATCCCATTTTTTTTTATGAGGATGGGAAATCATCAATTGACTTCTCCCGCTCTGGAGGGCGTGTCAGACTTTTACTGACAAAAACCCACCCGTGTTCCTTCAATTGCCTGTTGCCAAGGGCCCCGGTATCCCTTACGGACTTTCCCGCAACCCTGGCAGATGTGAAATCGCGAAAACAAACCAGCTACTCCATACATATGTGTTCACTTAGATCGACAAAATGATTCGGGTAAACAAAAACTAAGTTTGTATTAAATGATCCCTCCAAGACTTAAATTTTTTACTACTCCGTAACACACTTATCTATAATGGTAACTAAGTGATATCAAAATGCTACTGCCGTGCATTCTCAGTGTTCCTACATCTTACTCCTAAATTTATTAAGATTCTTTGGTAAAGTTTACAGGTATGTTTCATACAAAATCTTAGGCCTCATTATCGAACGACGGTTTGTCATTGATTGAAATTATATTATAAAACTTGGCTTTGCCTTAGTTTTTCAGTATATGAAAAAAAAATGTGTTAGGGTTACGAAAGTTTTACAAACGAAGCGAAATTTGAACATTATTTCTTGGTAGTTTTGTATGGCAAGACAAATATAATTACATAAAATTTTCTTTGATGTCGATATGAATCAAATGTTAAAAAATCTGAGGTTGCAATGCCAGAGTTTCAGGGTCAGTTCAGACCGCGGCGTGAAGCGAAGCGAAGCTGTGCGCACATTTTAACAATTATCGGACTTATTTTCCTCACGAAAAGGTATAATTTCAGTGCGAGGGTGACACGTATCAAAGTACGCTGAGATGCGCTGGCTGCGCAGCGCGTGTAACTTATTGTGTAGTAAATAAATTCGATATTGTAACGGATCATAAAAAAATGCGCGTCGCGTCGTGTCCTCTTAGTCGGCCGATAGTTTACTCGGTATGCTTCAAAGTTTTCTTTGGTTTGATCGCCCCAATTTGTCGCACTTCCTACACAGCTGACACTACCGATTCAATTTTCTGCTGGCTAAAACTAGTGCGCGCTAGTTCTTAGTCTATTTTACAAAAAACTTTCAAAAGTGAATCACAAATCCTTCCACAGTTACTTAACGGACCTCTGATTTGGTATCACTGTTAAAATCGCAGTAATCTTTATTCTTCTTAAAATAAGTTTGTTGTTTCATCATCTGCCTAGCCTTTTCCGAACTATGTTGGGGTCGGCTTTCAATCTAACCAGATGCCTATCTGACTAGGGATAGACTGCCTATCTGACCCCCACAACCCCTGGGTAATACGATACCCTTTGGCAAGACTGGTTGTCAGACGTCGTAATGACAGTCATTACGACGTCTGACAACCAGTCTTGCCATTTGTAGATCTTTGACAGTCACTGTCAAAGATCTACAAATGACAGCCGGGACCAACGGCTTAACGTGCTTTCCGAGGCACGGAGGAGTATCCGTGGAACAACCCCGGCAAGCGTAGCTTAACCTGATGGATCGACCCATGCGGCTGTTATTACTTAGCCACGACCTCCTGTCCTCCTGTCGAGTTGGGTTGCTACTATCAGAGGTAAAATAGCAGTTTCTAAAAACTATTAAGTTCTAAGCGGTAGTTATTGTAATAGAACATTTTATGATTTGTTTACAAATATTCGTATGAAAACACCCCGTATATGAGACTAGCCGACTTATTATAACATAATTATCATAATATTACACTACTTTGGCTGAGGCATTCAATTATAGAATAATTCACATTTTAATTTAAAATTAAATTAAAATAAGGAACATTTATATGACTAATTTAGTTTTAGTCAGTCACATTGTATTGGAGCGTTCGAGTATTTTAGTCACATAAAATTCAGAGGGCCTAGACAAGAGGCAATCATTTCGAAAGCGTTTCGTATTTCTACAGCGACTTTCAACAGGATTGTCATTAGCTTTTCGATAGCTTATGTCAGTCCTATACATTTTTGCCTTTTCCGTCATCGTTATCGCTGATAAAATGTCACTTTGTATCGGGCCTCTGTTGTTTCCGAATCGATCGATTGAGTAACTCAAATGAAAGAAAGATGAACTTTGTACTTTAAGCATTGTATGAGTTTAAAACGCTAAGGCTCAAACGCGCCAGTACTTAGTAACGATAAAATATTTCCTTTCCGAACGCTTGTAATAAAAAAAAATATTAATTCCGAAGTCTTAAATATAAATGTATATGTAGAAAACTCGAATTAAATATGACTTCTTTATAAATGCCAAAAAAAACCCTGATATAAAAAAAGAACTAAAAATATTATGACGATTTTATATTATTTTTATAAAATATTATGGCAAGACGCCTTTAGTTTATCGAATATTATTAATTGTTACTAGTTACTACTTAAAAACGAATAATTATTTATAATTATTGTGATAATGATTCTTGCTAGTGCATCCAGCACTTTCAACACTGTCAAGTTATAATGTACAGGAAGTTACATATTTACTTACTAATCAAAGGCCATACGAACTAACTTAGTACAGTCATGTGCAAAAAATGATGAGAGATTTTGTAATCTGAATACTAGGCAATCCAGATTGTAGTAGAAAATCACTTTACCATTTTTATAATTGTAGACATCTTTTTACACCCGACTGTACCTACTTACCGTAACAAATATTATGCCGTTTTGGTAACTTTTTTCGTTATTATATTAATTTTTTTAACTTCTAATAATTTACAATAAAAACTCCCAAATATACATATACACATAATTATCTACAATATCATTTTTTTTTTTTTTCAGACTTGATGCGAAAGCAGTCGTTTTTGGAATGTTTTGAATTAGTTTGCAAAACGAATTGTTCTTCTCTTTTTTTTTAATACTGAATATAACAGGCTTTTGAGGAATAGTTAAAATTATAGAATTTACAAAGCAACGTGAATAATTTTGAGATATGTCTATTTCAATTTACATTGAAGCAAACAAAGTCGCTTATTCAAATTTTATACTAATAAAAGAAGTTTTACAATTTCCTTTATAATTATTATGACGCTTCAAGCAAATTACAGCGCAAAAAATCTATGTTTTTTTTGTTATATATTTGATTTATGCTAAAACCCGAAGGATGAAAATCTTAACTAGATATAACACGTCTAGGTACAGTGCGTTTATTATAACTTGTCCCGTGACGCGATTGGTAGCACTGTTTTGTCAGTCGCCATTTTGAACACTATAACTATTGAAATTAAGCTTGTCAAGCAAGGGTGCTAACATGGCGGCCAGGGACAAGTTATAGTGAACGATCAATAGTTAAGGTGCGACTAGATTGACTCAAAATATGTCACCTCATAAATAATACGTCACGTTGTCATTGTCATCAATCAACTGCAGTCTATAGTCTGTTCCAAAATTATCTGACGAAAGTGTATACAAATCCTGTTCAGGTTGAATTCTTACGCAATCACTCACTATGGGGAATTAGTAATATATTCATCTGTATTTAGAAGGTTTCAGTTTTGAAACTTTATATCTCACCGCCTTTTCCAACAAATATAGTTTATAAAATTGTAATTGAAAAATCATTAATGAAAATTGAGGCTATAAAATTAACCTCAACTGTCAAAGTGCAAAATAATCAAATGAAAGCACTCAATTTGTATGTGGCACTACAAAATGGCTCCTGCAGGTACGTTTTCAGAAGCTAAGAAGGTGGTTGGGACGGACTGGATGCGGAGGACAGGGTGTTGTGACGTAGCTTGGGCTATGTCCAGCAGTGGACTGCGATAGGGTGAGTTGATTTGGTTGCATGATAGGCACGTTATCTGATCAATTTGTTCATATTTTCATCAAATACTTTTGGAACAGAGTATATTTTTACCTCAAAAAGATTTATTCCTAGCCAGAACTATTATATTCAGCATAACAAAACTAATGCTTTTCATGTTCGATCTCCTTAGTATTAGTACCGTTACCTTGCAACAGTTTGGGCAGGGTACCGCTACCGTGCTTGATGCCGTAGGGTCGCAGGTGGTATATTAAGTAGTCCAGTACGTACATTAATTGAGGACCTATGTAGTGGAAGGAGACTGCGTGGTCGGAGCAGCAGTCGAGACCCTGGAAGAGGATACAGGTAATTTAAGTCACATTGTTAAAAGAGACAACCCTATCGATTAGTGGCAACGAATATAGAGGCCCTAGACAAAGTGACATTCTATCAGCGAGAACGATGATGGAAAAGGCAAAAATGTACAGGACTGACATAAGCTATCGAAAAGCTTATGTCAAGCCTGTTGAAAGCCTTTGTAGGAATACCAAACGCTTTCGAAGCGATTATCACTTGTCTAGGCCCTGTGGATACTTTTCGCATTTGTGTCAATAAGACCCCGCCAGAAGCTTGTCTTGGGTATCACATGGGCACGAAGTATTTATAAGAATTGTACATAGTTATTTTTAAAAGCGCCCGTTTATATTATTTGTGTGAAGTATTTATAACAATAGTGCATAATTATTTTTAAAAGCGCCGGTTTGTGTTATTTAATTAAGGCATTTATAAGAATAGTGCATAATTTTTTTTAAAGCGCCTGTATGTTTTATTTCATAGCAGATAAATGAAACCATTTACCTGCTATTAAATAAAACATGAAAAAAACTGGATCTAATGGCTCTAAATAGTGTGTCTAAATAGTTCGTTCACTATTTAGAGCTATTAAGAACCAGTTTTTATTGAAGGAGTTCAGTTCATTCTGCCATCTTTGTCTGGGCCAAAAGAATAGCTTGATATTCCAGCAACGTGGTAGCGAGACTGACTGCCCAAAAACGGTCTGTTTAAGTAACGTTTGCCATGCGCGTGTGCCACACTCGACTGGTTTGAAAAAAATATCAATCGATCGCATTTTATATGCACCATTATTTTTATATGTAACTTACAGGCAGTCCGGCGGTCGAGAGAATGCATTCTTGTCAGCTGACAGTTTCATACTAACGAATATTTATTTATTTAATACTTTAAGCACACAAATGTACAGAGGCGGACTTAATGCCGTAGGCATTTTCTACCAGTCAACCTTTGGGTGATGCAGAGACAAACAGTGGTAGGTGCAATAACTAAAGTGTGGAATAAATATTTATTTAAATACTTGAAACTGTTAAAACTATATGTATATATATATATATAATATATAATAATCCTAAATATATATGTATAAATATAAGAACAAACAAATACACATAACTACACGAACATACTAAAAGAAATAAGACAAACAATGGGAAAAAATTACCGTTGTGATATATGTGAATATTATGTGTTTTGCGAATTTAATCCTTATGACTACTAGAAATTGTCCAACTGAAACTAAAGAATTAAAAAAATAATTTAATTTACTAACCTCATCTGTAGGGTAGAAGATATAGTTCCAGTACCAGAAATCTTTGTCCTTATTCGGGAACAGATGGTCTTGTGGCACGAACGGGAAGAACCGGCCTCTGTGGTGCTCGTCGCGGGAATCCATCGCACGGACACCTATCTTGTCGAGACATTTACCTGAAATCATAACATATTATAAAACGAAGTCCTCCGCCGCGTCTGTCTGTCTGTCTGTTCGCGACAAACTCAAAAATTACTGCACCGATTTTCATGCTGTTTTCACCCATGGATAGTGGTTCTCGAGGAAGGTTTTAGTATTAATAACCGACAACTACGCGGGCGAAGCCGCGAGCATCAGCTAGTTAGATTTATAAATAAATGATACGTGGTGACTGACGGACAGCTTTCACTAAAGATCAATCAATCTGCCTAGCCTTTTCCCAACTATGTTGGGGTCGGCTTCCAGTCTAACCGGATGCCGCTGAATACCAGTATTTTACATGGAGCGACTGCCTAACTGACCTCCACAACCCAGTAACTGGGTAATACGATACCCCTTGGTAAGACTGGTTGTCAAACTTTCGGGCTTCTGACGACTCATAACGACTGTCAAAGATCCTCGAATGACAGCCGGGACCAACGGCTTAACGTGCTTTCCGAGGTACGGAGGAGTCTCGATATGTAAAGATCCACGGACCAACCCCGGCAAGCGTAGCTTAACCTGATGGATTGATGGTGCGGCTGTTATTACTTAGCCACGAGCTCCTCCAGCTTTCACTAAAGATACAAACATGAAATTCGATATTTACGTTGCTGTAAAGTTACTCTGAGCAAGCTAGGCGTACTGTTTTCACTGACAAGCAATGCTCAACAAATCTTACCCATCTCTGCATCTTCAGCCCCTTGGTCACTCGTGCGACACAGTGTCGGCGTGGGTAGCGCTTTGTTCACGAACCTATCCAGCGCTTCTCTGCTTAGCACGTAACCCGCACCGCCGCTCATGTAACCCTGCAAATGAAGATGATAAGTTAAAGACATCAATCATATTGTTCCCAAAAATATGCCGGACAGAAAGTAGTTTGTACTGGATTTTAACGCGAAATAACGTCCTGTGACTATACATACCACCAACTCTTATAGTAGTATTATTTTAAAATAATAAAAGTTTGGAGCATTGACAAAAAATAAACAAACTTGGGGTTAACTTTCGTTATAAGAAATACTAAATATCTGCCATTGAAATAACTGCCGGTGGACTAAAGTGGACTAACTGCTCAGTGGTGGCCCAGTGGTAAGAGCCGCGGCTCGGTCGTAAGTTAAGCCGCGGCACCCTGACAGGCGCTTTTATTTGTGTAAATTATTTCATCACCATTGCACTTAAAACGGTGAAGGAAACCATAGTGAGAAAACCGGCAAGCCTTAGAACCAAATACTTCGAAGACATGTGACATCTATCAACCCACACTGGGCCCGCGTAGCGGATTACGGCCCACTGCCTCTCATAAAGTGGTCTGGTCTGTGTCCCAGCAGTGGGAATATTATAAGCTGATTATGCATGGATTGAATAACCAATGACGGTGAATAAATTGAACTTATTTACCCAGATATGGCATTGGCATGTGTGCACAGATGCAGGCTTTATTAAAAACTAGCTGCGCGGGGCGCGGGCGCAGCTAGTTTTTGATAAGACGATGTGTATTCAGTATCCTAACTAATATTATAAATGCGAAAGTGAGTGTGTTTGTTGATTTGTAAGTTACGCTTTCACGCTAAAGCTATTTAGATGAAATTTGGCACATGGGTAGACCATGACCCGGAATAGGAGATAGGATACATACGTAACATAATCAGCCTATAATGTTCCCACTGCTGGGACACAGGCCTCCTCTCTGTGAGAGGGATTGGGCCGTAATCCACCACGCGGGCCCAGTGCGGGTTGTTAGATGTCACATGTCTTCGAATTTTTGGTTCTAGGACATGCCGGTTTCCTCACGATGTTTTCCTTCACCGTTTTGAGATAGATAGATAGAATACTCTTTATTATGTACACCATAAAAAATACAGATACAAATGTAGAAATTTAACATAGGGTGACACAATGGGCGGTCTTATCGCTAAGAGCGATCTTTTACAGACAACCTTTGGATGGATTAAAGCGCGAAGGAGATATCATACTGCAGGTAGTCAGTGGTGTACCATTTACATATACAATAAATACATACATACATAAAGCATATACTTATCTATATAAATATATATATATAAACAATACAATAATAAACATGAAACAGGAGGAAAGAGCTATATTTAATGACGATGTTTAAGGAGAGAGGAAGTGTTTTTTTACCAGAATTTTAAAAGTGGACAAAGTTTGAGCACGCTTTATCGACACGGGCAAGGCATTCCATAACCGTACTGCTTGAACTGTAAAAGACTTGAAATATAAATCTTATGCAAAAGTTTTGAAGTCGCTCAAGTTTATCTAGTTGTGCCTCAGTGAGATCAAGATAACTGACATCAGCATAGTCAAGGATGGGAAGTAAAAGGGATTGTGCAAGCGCAGTTTTAGTGGCAGTTGGAAGAAAGTTCCGCAATCGCCTCAGGGACTTACCAGATGCAAAAATTTTGCGGCTTACATCCTGTAGCTGGGGACCCCAAGAAAGATGTTTGTCAACCCAAACTCCGAGGTTCTTAACCTTTTCACTAACAGGAATAGCAGTTCCGTTAAATTGAACTTGGGGAAGTTGCAACCAGTTTATTTTGGGGATCATCCTTGAGCTGCCAACAACAATAACCTGAGTCTTTGATGGATTAACCTGCAACCCATGTGCCTCACTCCACTCGCAAATTGAATCCAAATCCTTGTTTATGCAATTAATTGCATCGGCCAAATCCGAAAGGGCAGCTTTTTTATAAATTTGCAAATCATCTGCATAAAGGTGGTAGGAAGAAAGAAGTTTTTTGGAAATAGAATTTATAAAAATTGCGAAAAGTAAAGGAGATAAAACGCCACCCTGAGGTACACCAGCAGAAGTACAACACCAAGAAGAGCAAGACTCCTCTATGCATACACGTTGCCGGCGGCCATACAGGTAACTACGAAACCAGTCAATCGCCGTTGGAGATATGTTAAGCGAGCGAAGCATGCCAAGCAGGATATCGAAATCCACAGTGTTAAATGCGTTACTAAAATCTAGTAGGCAAAGAACCGTCAGATTTCCTCCTTCCATGCCTAACCGTATGTCATCAGTGACGTTAACTAAGGCTGTAGCGGTGCTGTGACCAGGACGAAAACCAGATTGGAAAGGATTCAGCAGACTGTTCTTACAAAGAAAAGCACTAAGCTGACTGTGGACAAGGCGTTCTAGGACTTTAGATAGGAAAGGCAAGATAGAGATAGGACGGTATTCGGAAAAGGACGTAGGATTTGATTTTTTGGGTAAAGGGGTGATTTTGGCCTCTTTCCACATCGATGGAAAAACACCATAGGTAATTGAGTAGTTTAGGATATAGCACAGGATAGGAAGGATTTCGTCGAGGACAGGGAGTATCATTTTTCGACTTACGCAATCACTACCAACTGCGTTAGATGTGATTGAAACTACGCTCTTCTTAACATCACAATCAGAGAATTGACTAAAAATAAATGGGGAATGTTCCGGAGTTGGAAGGTTTGAAAGATAGTTTATTGTAGCTGCCTTCATGGTCCCATTACAGTGGGGCGAAGATGAGAAATGTTGATTCAGTAGATCAATATCTAGGTTTTTAGGAATCGATTCTTGCCGCGATTTTCCAACTCCCAAGGATTTTAGAAATTTCCAGACTTTAGCTGGATCTCCGTTTTCAACTGAGGTGTGGATATGGCGGCGTTGGGCATCTCTACACACCTTATTGCAGCGATTGCGAGCAACCACAAGGTTCTGCCGGTTCGACGGCGAGGGCCGACACTTAAATTTAGTTTTGGTTACAACCTTCCTGTGCATGATACCTCTAATATCGTCTGTAAGCCATGGTGCTGGAAGATGTTTAATTTTAATAGCACGAATGGGAGCGTGGACATCGTACAGCTGCACAAGGTTGTCTGTCAGCAGTTTGACTTTATCGTCAATCGACCCCACACTGACTAAAGGAGACCAGTCAATGCTGTTAGCATCTCTTCTGAGGTCATCTATATTCATGCCACTAAAGTTGCGCTGCAGGAGAATTTTTGGTTTTGCCTTAGGTGGGCGAATTTTGTAGGAGAGGAATAATAGGTCATGGTAAGAAAACATGTCAGCAGAGCATTGACCATGCTTGCTGACATGTTGAGGAGAGGAAACAATAAGAAGGTCCAGAAGTGAGGGTGTACAGTTTGGAAAATGGTGTGTGGCACTTAACGGGAGAATTGACAAGTTCGACGAGTGAGCTATTGATCGAAGATAAGAAGAGCGGGAATCGGTTTTCAATAAACAAGTATTGAAATCCCCCATGATGATTGTATGACTGTAAGAGGGTGTTAGGTTTTCGAGGATCTTTTCAAAAGAGGAAAAATAATTTATTCGTGACGAAGGGCTATAATAAACACCTAGAAGGACTTTCACGTGATTTAGGTTTACTTCTAAAAAGAGATGCTCGCCCGCGCTCTGCGGTGGCGGTTGTGGAGACATATCGACAATTGAAAAAGGAATATATGGACGAAGATATATGGCAACACCACCGCCACCGCCACGCGCGCGGTCATTTCTTATTAGTTGAAAACCGGGCAAGGAATAGGAAGTTGAAGGGAGACACGGCTTTAACCAAGACTCTGAGACAAGGATAGCATGGATGTTCTTACAGTCAAGGTTAGCTAGCATGTCAGAATAATGTGCCGGAATGCTTTGGGCATTTATATGGACTACATTAAAATTCTTAGGTACATCAGAAAACTGAGATTCAAGCGTGTCGGCAAGTGACGGAAAACTAGCAAAGCTGTCATCACTACACGCTGACAAAAAGCTTTCAGTGTCGCTGTCGTCATTGATATCTGACATCGACATTATCTATATAAATATATAAAACTAATAATAAACCTAAATAAACGTAATTGATATCAATGTAAATAAAAACAATAAATATAGAAGAGCAAATTAATTAAATCCACCCGCCAATTGAGTGTTAACAATCTAAAAACCAAAACAATAGTTTAATTTCATCGTCCGGGTAACTTCAAAAAAAAATAATAATAATAATAATAAAAAACACGTAACATAACAAGCAAACAACCAATTTTTCAACGAGAAATAGGCATTATAAAATTAAATATTGCATACTGGGCGCACTGTCAACCGGTTCCTAAACGAAAGCTTTGAATGACTCATGGACTCATGATATCTTATTTGACAACTGACAGCAGACAGCAAAATATTAAAAGTGAAAAGTAGTTATACGGTTTTAAAATGAAATGATGAAGGGTAAAGAAATTCAGTGAATTGAGAGGGTACAAGAAATAAACAACAGCTACCCGGACGGTGATACTACCTAAAATGTGCATGGAATCACTTCTTCGCGGCAGCACGCCGGGCCTTCTTCGGTGCCGGTGATGGAGATGGCGATGAGGACGATGCTGATGCGATGGGAGACATGGCCTTTTCACTGACTTGCTCGATCTTACTTAGGTCATCCAGTGAATTAACTCGATGCCGGGAGCCGTCAGAGCGAAGAACATAAATAAGGCCCTGCTTAATCCAGCAATTTGTTTCACCAAGTCTCTCACGCGCAACCATGAAGAGCTGATGCCGCGATCTCGTCAGGAACTCTGATACCGTAATGCCAGTGCCCTTCAACTTTGTCTTGGCGAACCAGACACTATCCCTGACACCAACGTCCCGCAGCTTGCAGAGAATGGGCCTGGGCTTGCTAGCGCCTGTTTGCCTGCCCAGCCGGTGGCACCGTCTGATATCCGCAATTGTGAAGTCGGCCAGCTTCAGATGACAACGCACAACCTCTGCCACTACCTGCGCTGTATCTTCTTTGGCCTGTTCAGTGACACCATGTAGTAACACCATCTTCCGGCGACCACGCATCTCCAGGTTATCAAGCGTCTGCGCCAGTGCCGCTAACTGCTGCTGAAGACAGCCCAATGCATCCAGTATAAACCTCTTGAACGAAGTGAAGTCTGTTACCAATCTGTCCGTCGTGCTGCTTGAAGTTTCTGAAGGATTTTTCTGCAGTTCAGCCTCAAAGTTTGACATCCTGTTTTGGAACAGTGCCATCATTTCCGACAAAGAGACCTTCAGTGCTTCCATGATCACAAATAGTGGTTTTGTTGTGTCTAGTGAAATAAGTTTTTGGAGATAACACTATACTGGTGGGTGCTCTATGTTAGCATGTATATGCATACATTAAATAGTAAGATTAAAGCTATTTGTAATTATAATAATTTTTTAATTAAGGAAGATAATTTTTTCACCTTTCTTTACAGCTACCCACAAAGCGAAAAAAAAGAGCAGTGGCGATGAAATAATTTACACAAAGTAAAGCGCCTCTCAGGGTTCGAACCTACGACCTACAACTCGTAAGTCGTGGCCATTATCACTGGGCCACCACTGCTCGCTGGGCCACCACTGCTCACTGGATAGGATACTATTATGCCGATTTTTCCACGGTATTGAGATTAACGCGGGTGAAGCCGCGGGGCCCAGCTAGTCTTCTATAGAAACACATACCTGCGGAGAGAAATGCTTGAACCTGCAGCCGAAGTAAATAGGATCTGTACTATCGTAGTCTGCCAGCATGTATCTCAAGTTTTCAACCACGACATAACTGAAAAAGAAGATAACTATAATTAATATTTTTGTTTTTATTATGTTCATCTCACACGCGTCAATATACTACAACGAGTATTCGAAAGAGATTATCTTACAGCTATGAGAGGCAGAGACTACGACGGTCCACAAAGCTGAACCATTTATAAAGAATCAATCAATCTGCCTAGCCTTTTCCCAACTATGTTGGGGTCGGCTTCCAGTCTAACAGGACCACCAGGAGTTGAATACCACTATTTTATATGCCACGACTGCCTATCTGACCTCCACAACCCAGTAACTGGGTAACATGGATAATAGGGAATATGCATGTATTTTTTTATTCTTTTTATTAAATCGACGGCAGAAAAGCAATTTAAAGTTGTTAAAAAAATGTTTAAAAATATCCAACCGATCCGGGCTATTTAAACGCCCTCCATTTGGCGCGCTTGGTGTGGTGACGTCACCGTCTGTGAAAACAGACAAGCAACTGTCAACGTCAACGTCAAACACTCCTTTTTCTATGAGCGTTTGACATTGACTTGACACTTGTTGATTGACTTGACATTGACATTTTGATTGTTATCCCGGATTGCTACGTCACATCCGTTCTTAGCCTTTTCAAGTATTTGAATTACCCACAGTTATTTGGGACTTTTTAAAAATTAATTTCTCGCTCAAAAAGAAATTTTATTCAAAAATATTGATGGAGGCATAATTCTGAAGTAACATAGTTTATAAAAAAAAATATTTGACCCATATTTGAATCACATGCATATTCCCTATTGGATACCCTTTGGTAAGACTGGTTGTCAGACTTTCGGGCTTCTGACGACCTGTCACGACTGTTAATGATCCAAGAATGAGAGCCGGGACTAACGGCTTAACGTGATTTCCGAGACACGGAGGGTTCTCGGTATGTTAAGATGGTCTACTATCCACGGACCAACCCCGGCAAGCATAGCTTAACCTGATAGATCGACCCGTGCGGCTGTTATTACTTAGCCACGAGCCCCTGGCCAAGGTAAAGGTACAAAGTTGTTTTTTGGCGCGAGTACTTGTATTGAAACCTGAGCAAGCAAAGGATTCTAGGATTGAACCATGAGAAAATCGAGTGGTTCAAATATAGAATCCTGATCGTAGCGAGACGCAGAATAACTTTACTACCGAGCGAAACACAACATTTCACCTCACTACAACGAGGAAAATGCTAGGTGTCTCCATGCATTGAACAAATTGTACGCTTTTATGTTCTTTTCGTGCGATTTGTCCAGAAGAAAACTCAATTCGGCATTTTGTACCGCTTGTACTAACTCTGCACTGCTAAACAAACCAAAATGATGATGTGAATTCACTTTCCATCATTTTGGTTAAAAAGTCAAATCATTGTGGAAAAAAAATTATAAAGTTTTTGAGTGAAAGTTTCTATATGCTATTTTTATTTACATGCTGTCGTAGTGCTGGCCGGTGCGATTAATCTAAAAAAGAAGTTGGCGCACTGACATGAAATAAGTATAAATGCATTATAAGTGGACCGGCACGGCGCGCGACGGTATAAAAAATTATTGAATAGAAAGGTTCGAATTTTAAAACTCTTTCTACGCTAGCGGATAAAATGCAGTTTTGCACTCTGATTTCGATTGACAAACAGAGGGCCTAGGCAATGGCTTCGAAAGCGTTTCGTATTTCTACAACGACTTTGAACAGGCTTGACATAAGCTTTTCGATAGCTTATGTCGTCGTATTTTCCATCATCGTTATCGCTGATAGAATGTCACTTTGTCACCTCAGAATTTTTCAGAGGTTATGAAGTGAAACAATATTTATTCAGTGCGGATCACCTAATTACCCTTTTACTTGACTCAGTTGACACAATAGCAGAGCCTCCTTCGACCTCTGTCTTTCGCAGCTGTTTTCAATAAATTAATTGTTCTTTCGGTGACTCACCTTGAAATTACAATACCTAATTGTACAGTATTTTTTTATTATTAGGTACATGACATAAGTACCTACACATGTTTTCTGACATATAAAAAAAGGAAACATTTTTATTTTTCAGAAAAAAATATTTCGTCCTTTAGTTTACAATAATTATACTTAAGTACCTTTATTTTATTATGAATACATATGTTAAATATTTTTATTTAAAAAAAATTACAATAATTTATTATTACCGTTAAAGTTTAATGGCAAAAGTTAAAATTACCGCTGTTTTGTAGTGTTAAAGCAGTTTATCAAATGGATCGAACGGAAATTACTATGGTGGTCATTGACAATGGGCCGACAATTTGTCACATTTATAACTGTAGAACAAATTACGAATAGCGGTAATTCAACGTATTTATTAGATGAATAATTATACATATTGTACGTAATTACGCATGTTTTATCTGTAGGTGTGAGCAGAAACGTTTTTCTTTTTACACGCCTGTAATCCCCGAAGGGTTATGCAGAGGTGCCAGTTATAAATATGTTTAGATTCCTAGGAAAAATCGTCGAGAAGCTCCTAGTAGGCAGACTACAGCACCACTTCCTCCCAACTCTGCATCCAAACCAGTACGGTTTCATGCCGCAGCGCGGAACCGAGGACGCCCTCTATGCTCTAATGGGACACCTACGAGCCGAAATCAAAGCCAAAAAAATCGTGCTTTTGATATCATTGGACATAGAGGGAGCCTTCGATAACGCGTGGTGGCCAGCATTAAAAAGACAGATGGTAATCAAGAAATGTCCCAAAAACATCTACACTCTCGTCAACTCATACCTGGAAGACCGGAACATCAGGGTCAATTACGCCAGAGCGTCTAGCGAGAAGGGTACCACGAAAGGATGCGTCCAGGGCTCAATTGCCGGACCGACGTTTTGGAACCTTATACTAGACTCACTCCTACACAAGATGGCTAGTATGGGGGTATACTGCCAAGCCTTTGCAGACGACGTGGTTCTAGTCTTCTCGGACTTCACAGCCACTCCCCTGCAGAAATCAGCCAACGACACGCTAGACATAGTATCGGAATGGGGCGTCCAAAACAAGCTGCGTTTTGCCGCGCACAAGACCAACGCGATGGTGCTAACGAGGAAGCTTAAGTACGACGTTCCGGTCGTCCAAATGTCTGGCACGCGGCTGAACCTGGTCGAAGAAGTCAAGCTGCTAGGTCTCACAATAGACTCTAAACTCACCTTCAACGCGCACGTGTCTGCGACCTGTAAAAAGGCTGCAGACATCTACAAGCAGCTGGCATGCGCCGCAAAGGTGACTTGGGGTCTCAACAGAGAGATAATCAGGACAATATACGTGTCGGTGATAGAGCCTATCGTGATGTATGCTGCGAGTGCGTGGGCCCCTGCAGCCGAGAAACTGATGACAAGGAATCAGTTTGACTCACTGCAGAGAGGTTTCGCGCAGAAGATCTGCAAAGCATACCGCACGGTGTCTCTGACATCGGCACTTATCCTGTCAGGCCAACTCCCCCTAGATCTCCGGGTAATCGAGGCCGCAACCCTCTTTAAGATCAAAAAGGGACATTCCCGAGAGTTCATACCGCCAGGCCGCGAGCTGGAGTGCAACCTGCACCATTCCCAAAATCCCCACCCAGCGCAACTCACAATAACAGAGTATGCATGCCTAGAGGATTGGACTCCTGAAACCCTGGAAACCCATCAAGTAATCGGTCCCCAAATATACACCGACGGCAGTAAGATTGAGGGAAAAGTCGGAGCTGCCTTAACATGGTGGGAAAATGGAAAGGAGTCCAAGTCCAGCACCTTTGGCTTGGAGCCTCACAACACAGTCTTCCAATCTGAAATGTACGCGCTCTTTAGAGCTGTCAGGATGGCAAGAGAATCCAGGTCGACCTCCGTAAGCATCTTAAGTGACTCAAGATCGTCACTTGACTTGCTGAGAAGACCGTCTGTCACTCACCACCTGGCACTCCAAATCAAAAGATGTGTTCGAGAGATCAGAGAGGAGGGCAGAGAAGTGAGGCTGTTCTGGCTCAAGGCCCACGTGGGAACCGCCGGGAATGAGAGAGCGGACGAGCTGGCCAAGGAGGCAGCTCTTACAAAAGAGACAGCAGACTTTAGCAAGGTCCCCGTATCGTTCGTGAGGAGGAAGATACGGGAGGGGACTATAAAGAAGTGGCAAGCGCGATACGAGTCCTCAAGTACAGGAGCGGTCACAAAAGTGTTCTTCCCAGACGTCCTAGCGGCGAAAAGGACACTCAGAGATGCAGTTCTCACACCGGTCCATGTACAAGTCCTAACGGGACACGGAGGATTCTCAGCGTATCTCCACCGTTTCCATCTGAAAGATAGCCCCTCGTGCGTCTGTGACCCGAGTTGCGAAGAAACAGTCTGGCACCTGCTCTTCGAGTGCCCAAGGTTCAGTCACGACAGAATGGAGCTGGAAGTAAAGATCGAAACCCAGCTAAGTCAGTCCACACTCCACACTATCATGGGGAGACCGGCCATCAGAAAACCATTCCTGGCATTCGCGAGCAAAGTTGCCATCATCGCAGCAGAAGCCAACAAAACGGACGCAACCTTGCGAAGTCAACACCGAAACCGACTACCACCTACGACAACACCAACAACCACAACAGTCACCGCACGGACAACAACATCAACACAAAGCACAACACGCACATCACTCATCATAACACAATTCACACACACAAACACCAACCAACGGCCAGTACCAGTGGCACCACCAGCGGTAGTAGCAGCAGCAGTACCAGAGGCCAGCCTACAACCAGCCCCTAGCATCATGCCCATCACCCAATTCCTGGCATGCGGAGCAAGACCACTAGCCCCGAGGACCGGGCCCGGTCGAGGAGTCGCCTGAAAGCTTTCGGCACTTTCCTCAGCGCACTGCTCCCAAGCACCAGTCACGCATCACCATCCCACAATCAAGAAACAGCAGTGGAAAGGTTCTTCAAAAAGAAGCCCAAAGAACCAGCAATGCAGAGGCCCACGCCAACAAGAGCCGACAAAGGGCAAGTCAGCCCGCCGACATTCGCAGTGAATGCGGGCACTACGGACCACGTGAAGAGCGCTTTCCTCGAGTACGTAGCAATCGTGAGAGCGACCAGAGAAGTCAATCTCATGAAATGCAGGAAGATCCTGCAGACCTTCCAAAGAGACACAGAAGGACTGCTAAGGGTACTACTCGAAGAAGCAGAGGCAGCAGTGTACGACAACGTCAGATCTCAAGTCATCAAAGGAGAAATGACGGGGTCGTACATGGCAGCCTACAGCGCGAAGAGCGGTTTTGTGGCCCTGAACGAGGAGGAAACGGAGCGCTCAGGCAAAATTAAATTCCAAACACCGAATGACGACCCGATAGTGGTTACCGCCAAATGTACCAAAATCATGCTGGACGATAAGATCCTCGAAATGGCACAGTCCGTCTTGACGACTTCAGACACCCCAGCATCGCAGGAAAGTTGGGCGGTACCCAACATCAGGTGGGTCAATGGAGTCCCGGGTTGCGGCAAGACAACCTGGGTGGTGAAGCACTTCGATGGGGAGAAGGACGTCGTAGCCACCGACGACCGAAGCTGCCAAAGATCTCAGGGAGAAGCTTGCGCACCGCTTAGGAGACCGAGTAAAGACAAAGGTGCGCACTATGGCCTCAATTTTAGCAAACGGGTTCAAGAAGCAAGAGAAATGCTACCGTCTCACGGTAGACGAGGCTCTTATGAACCACTTTGGGGCCATAGTCATGGCAGTAAGGTTGTCTGGAGCAAGCGAAATTGTCCTCATCGGAGACGTAAACCAGCTTCCATTTTTGGACAGAGAGAACCTATTCGAGTTAAGGTATACCCGTCCGAACTTGGTGGCTGGCATCACCCAGGAGCTTCTTTGCACACACCGCAATCCGATGGATGTAGCGTTTGCACTGAACGAGATATACTCCGGTATATACTCCTCCAAGTCGTCGCCGTCGCGGGTCCACTCCCTGAGGGTGAAAGGTTACACAGGAGCGCAAATACCGAGGACTGCCCAGAATACCCTATTCCTGGTTCATACGCAAGAGGAGAAAGCCTCTCTAGTGAGCCAGGGATATGGGTCCGGCGAAGGGTCGCGCACGTTAACCATACACGAGGCTCAGGGTTTGACCTACGACAGCGTAATTATCATCAACACCAAGTCCAGGAGGCTCCAAATCCACGACAGCATCTCCCATGCGGTAGTGGCGGTGTCGAGACATACAGTCAGTTGCGTCTATTACTCCGACGACGCCGACGATGCCACGGGCCGCTTTGCAAAAAGGGCGATGGATGCGCCGACTAAAACGGTCGTCGAATACAACCTGAAGATGGCCATGCAGCATCGAGACACAGTCGTTATGGAAAACCTGCTCAGGCTAGCGAAGTCCCTGGTCTGCAGACCCCCTATTAACACCACCTAACAAGTCCCTATCCAAACTCCAATCCAAATGAAACCCCAATGTAACCCATAAAAAAAAAAAAAAAAAAAAAAAAAAAAACTGTAAAACTAAGTGGCAGAGCCAGTCTGTCATACTCACGTAAATGCCCTGCCGATGGTGGCGCTGTACGTTCGGTCGTTCGGTTCCCTAAAATATGGTTGAGCTGCACGGCGCGGATGTGTACGTCAAGTCCGTGAACGGATGCTGTCGGTTAGGGCTGGTCAACTGGCACTGCCTTTTAGTTACTTATATCCTAACTTTTAATATAATACCATCATACCTGTAATATTAAACGAAAAAGCATGGAAAAAAAAAAAAAAAAAAAAAAAAAAACTAATGGACTCACGTAGTTTTTAAGATAGCAATAAGTGTCCGATGTAGGAGCACAGTAACAAAAAGAACGAAAAACTGTTAAACAAAACTATTATGTAACCCAAAGCACGGACCTCCATGTCTGTGGATTTATTTGTAAGGCAGGAGTGTGGTTTTAGCCGGTAAGAGTCCGGCACTGCCCAGACTGGTTCGTCTGTGAAGCAGCCTGGGCGTCCATGAGGATTTCCCACTCCTGCCAAAAAAAAAAAAAAAAAAAAAAAAAAAAAAAAAAAAAAAAAAATGTTTAGATCCTATGAAACAGGGCGAGCCTATAGCCACTAACTGAGCACAAATCTAGACTCCGGGCTGACTTCTACCGACCTGGGATTCGAACTCAGTACCCCCAGAAGGGCTTGTGACCATTAGAACAACGAGGCAACTTCTTTAAATTCTCTATTTTTTTTAAATAAAATAATAATTTATTGATAACACATGTGATTAGATTAGATTCTGATCTACGCAGTAGATAGATATTCAGAATAATAAACTCACTTTTTCACTTACAAATATGTTAAATAAAACCCTAATCAGTCATCAGATTATACCTTGCATCACTCACTCTTTATTTGTTAAAAGGCCAAAGCAGACCGGGACGGGATGGTAAAGGATTTTGCCGTCAGTCACACTACCCGTTTAGATACCGCGGCATTCCAGCGCCTTGCCACGGCACGCGCGCCCCGCGGCATGTCACAACCAGCGCCGGCGTTCTCGGCATGCCGTTGCCTACCGCAGTACGCCACAGCATCACGCCGCGGGAGCCCGTGGCACGTCTTTCAATGCCGTGCAATGAAATCCCTTTCGATGACATGACATCATTTTGAAGCATAGCAATTTATGTCGTATTTCTATATCCATACGTTTGAATGTTCCTTGGTAAAAAAAATAAATCTCTTGCCATGCCGTCCTGGTCTGCGTAGGCCTTTAATATCCGCATTATTGTCAGTTATCGTTCGTAAGGAGGCTCTGCGCCATCTATATAAAAAAAAACCACCAAACTTTGAAAGTACTTTGTTAAATTTTACTCGTTTTACTGATTGGTTTAATTTGTTTTTATAATAAACCGGTTACGTAGTCGTAACCGGTTTATAAAAATAAATGAAACTGAATTAAATTGGAGATTCCGTTCGAGTTACTAATACAACTACTTATACAAAAATGTTTTCCGTTACAAATATCAGTCCCAAGTTTGTGTATTTGTGCAGGTGCATTTTACATATTGTCAGTTATCTATGATAACTATATGATATGATACGTAATCTTGAATAAACATTAAACTAATGCTGTATCGCATTAAGCACGCTATGAGTAAGTAGTGATCAATAGTTTAGGGATTTGCAGATATTATAATCAAAAACTATTCTTTCTAATACAATTATGCCATAAAATACCTAATCACTGGTTATCAACAATATATCAAACGATATTAGAGAATTCCCTAATACTTATATTTAGTTATACTGCGTTCGCGATTTACTTTCCAAAAATGTACACAAATGTGTTAAAAAAAAATCAACTTTAAGGCTCACACATAAAGTTCATTTTGTGCTACAACTTAAAAAAAAAAAATAACTTTTCAATAGTCATTAGTCAGTAATCATTCTGAAATCCACTTAAATCACACTGACATTCCGTTGATATTCGTTAAGTGGAAATAGGAATTTGAATAGATTTTAGGTTAGGTTAGGTTTTTACACTTTACAATGACCTCTTTGCACACCTCTATAGAGGGTGTTAATTTCGCGAAGCCATACTATCAATTTCTCTCAATGTTTAAAACTAGGTAAGTACAGCTTTTCATTGAAACTATGCGCTTCGGCAATCATCGTTCGTACTAATTCGGAAACACATTACCGAAGCGCTTACTTTTCTTTGAACAGCCGTACACTAGACCCAAAATCAAACTCAAAGCATATATTTCAAATAAACCAATTACAGGCACTTTTGAATTGTCAAGGGGTCGGTCAGTCAGAAAGTTGAAGCTAGTTGCCCATTCCAAAGCGTAGTAGGTTTAGGTTCCTATGGAGAAGAACGGGCAAGAAACTCCACGGACACTCTTTTAAATCAGAATATTGTTACAATATATTGGTTACATCATTCATGTTGAAATTATACATGTCAGTACAATGTAGGAAAACATGCACGTTAAAAGCGTCCGTAATTAAAAGATAAAAAGAAACAAAACAATTCAAAAATTAAAATAAGCCGTGGCAGCTAAGAGATGACCCTATGACGTCCTTTTTGGAGGCGAATAAAATGTGTGTCACAAACAAACGGAAATGAAATAATTATTACTATCAGAAGACCTTGACGAGCATAACTATATTATGTATCTAAATTCTACAATAGAAACGTACTACTAGCCTATCACGACCGTATCTAAAAACGGTGTAATGAGTTTTCATATGTAAATTCTCTGTTCAATGCACCTCCTTGGTTTGAGTAAACAATATGTTGCTTCCACGATTTTCTAGGTTAAGGGCGATGATTTTCTGAATTCAGGATAATAAATCACACCTTTACACACTTGTTAAAATATTTATAAGTTAGCAAACACCTAGGACAATAGCTGTTCCATAAATTTTGACCGTGTAAGTATTGCACAACCAGTTTTTTTTGGTAATGTATAGAGTGCCGCCACCGGCAATCTATCATTATACGGATACGGATAAAGTGCCGTAAGTATTGCAAAACAAGGGAGTGAGGCGGTACGATATCCTGTGCTACTCACACGTTTTATGACCGCAACTCGTACGAGTCTTGGTGATTGGTTTAGAAGAAGTAAATCATACCATGTCTATTGTACTGTAATCATTGTAAATGTTCGTCCTATTTTGTTTGTATTGAATTATGTGGGTTGTTGTGACCTTTTTCATAGGTTTTATTAATAATTATGTTATTGTATAATTTTCATAAAGATGACTTCTGATTTGACTGGTAGAACATGCCTATGGCATTAAGTCCGCCTCTGTACATTTGTGTGCTTAAAGTGCTTAAATAAATAAACAGTCAACTACATTTTGCACTAGATGGATAGTAAAGAGTAAACAAATTAAACTTACGTATCATCGTCAGCTTTAAGGAACCAGTCTGCGTCTCTCCTGTGATGTTCGTAGACGTAGCGGAAGGCAGCTTTCGTCTTTGCCCACAAAAAGTCACGTCCTTCATCCACTGGAAGCTTTACCGTTGGTAGGGATGGGTCTGGAAGTGAAATAATCAAAAAATACTTTTTTTTTTAACTGTCTTCTTCAAAAAGGAGGAGGGTCTCAATTCGTATGTATGTTTTTTTTTTGTATGTATTTTACGCGATTACTCCGCCAATTATGAATCGATTTTGATGATTCTTTTTTTTGTTTGGTAGGTCACGCTTCAGAGGTGGTCCCATATAAATTTTATTAATTTTGTTTGCGTAGTTTTTGAGTTAGCTTAAAAAATTACGTATTTTTTCCACTTTGCGTATGTAGACGATATCTTAGTCGTTATTTACATAGCAGATAACGGTATACGAATTTGTGTGCGGTAGGTACCACAACTAAAAAGTGAAAAATAAAAACTTTATACAAAAAAAAAACAACCGACTTCACAAAAAAAACACTAAAATAGTGAAAAATAACTTTAATTTCGGAAGTCGGTGGCAAAAAACGAAAATTGAAAAGCTAAGACACCGACAGTTATTTTTCACTTTATTAGTGTTTTTTTTTTAATATGAAGCTCTTAAGCTCTAGCTCGGGATTATAGTTTTTGTGAAGAAAACATGTCTAATCGAACTCGTAATTGCTTTTCCACCCTACGGCTGCTTAAATACAGTAGATATATTTAGTAACCTATTCCGCTTAACTAATAGTTTAGTTAACCGGAATAGGTAACTAAATATGTATATCTAAGTAAAGATTTATTGTATTTTATCATGGATTTCCGCGAAGTCATGTCTGAATCAATTAACTATCTACGGTTAAATGTCAATTCCACATCATAAAACGACAAGGTATATTCCACAGTATTTTCCATTTAATTTCAAGTCAATACCTAAGCTAATTCAGTCATTTGTTACACAGATGTTTTTAATTGCAATTGTCTATCAGCACATATGCTACCATACTTATGATAACTAGATTTGTTTTTGGCATGCTATACCTTACATACCTTTACGTTTATTATATTTATTAGATGAATTAAATAACCCTTTAATTACTTTAAAATCTATTGGTCATTACATTACATATTAGTAGGCTCAACCCAAATAAAAAATCAAAACAGAGCGCTGTCAACAGCGGCGCGGCGTGAGGCCGGTTTTGTAAACATGTGTGCACTTAGTGAGGTGTAGTACACACGCTCCCACACACACATTTACAAACAGTTACAATCAAAATGTTTGTAAATGTGTGTGTGGGAGCGTGTATGCACAGAGCTGAGGTTTAGTTTTGGCATGCTTCACTGTACTGCGCAGCGACTCGCCTCATCTTCCGAGCCGCCATTAAGTTAATCAGGGTCTAATATAAGGCGAGCCTATGGATTGAGTGGATCAATCTGTCTAGCCCTTTCCCAACTATATTGAGGTCGGCTTCCAGTCTAACCGGATGCAGCTGAATACCATGCATTGAATCGATCGATTAAACAATATTCCCTGTTAAAGAGGGGCTTGTGGTAGTTGTGGCTAAGTAATAACAACCGCACGGGTCGATCAATCAGATTAAGCTACGCTTGTCGCGGTTGGTCCGTGGATGGGTCACCATCTTTACATATCAAGACCCTTCGGTGCCACGGATAGCACGTTATACCGTTGGTTCCGGCCATCATTTGTATATTTGACAGTCGTTACGGGTCGTCAGAAGCCCGTTAGTCTGACAATCAGTATTACCAAGCGGTATCGTATTACCCAGTAACTGGGTTGTGGAGGTCAGATAGGCAGTTGCTCCATGAAAAATACTGTTAATCAGCTGCATTCGGTTAGACTGGCAGGCGACCCCAATATATTTTTTGTAATTTTTGTATTATATTTTTTTTTCATTGAGAAAAGGCTAGGTAGATTGATTTTTCCGTGTTAATATTGTTTGAAGAGAAAATAAGAAAATCCACGCACCTTCTTCACTGCTCATAAACAGCAGTATATTGCACCTCTTCCCCCACGTAGCTTTCACATGTTTAGCTTTAGCCTCATGGTTCTTGGGCTGCGTCATGATCCAACATAACACCCTGACTTTTTTGAACAGCTCGTCAGCCACAGTCCTGTCCTCATCTCTATGTGCCGCTTCATCATGACTGTGTTCACCGATCCCTATAATTGGGTGCTTGTCCAAATCTCTTATCGATTCCCTGGAATTTTAAAGGTAAAATTGATGTAGAATTTTATGCTTGCTTCTGTTCTTGTTCGTGCTTCTTGCTTGTAGAAAACTCGTTTTTTGTTTAGGTATTTTTGATGTATTTCTCTATGATATAAAAAATAGGGTGCGAACGCCTAAATTCATTTTTCTTTGGAATTTTAGACTTTATGTTAGGGAAACAAAACATCGAATGGAGTGTTGGAAAAATAATTAAATTCAATGAAAGAGAAAATACTGGAAATGTAAAAATTTGGTAATTCCGTGCCCTGGTAACTATGTAAAGTGACCAACTGATCTAATCAACTTCTGAGAACACTGTTTACCTAATTGCTTTATTCAAATATGATAAAGATTCACTATCTGTAGGCATATCTATCTTATCTATCTTTTTTTTGAGAATCACTCGAATCCGGTGATTTAAATCTTTCACATAGATTACAAAATTTTATTGATAATACTGAACATCAAGGGAAGGGTTCTCTTATTATCTTTTTTTTCGATTCAGCAAAATATTACAACTTTTTGTCAGTAGATATTTTATTTTTAAAGATTAATAGGGCAAAGAAATCATCCATCATTCCATAATAATAATAAATGCGAAAGCAACTCTGTCCGTCTATTACTTTTTCACACCAAAACGGCTGTTGGGATTTGGATGAAATTGATAGACCATGACCTGGGTTAGGACATAGGATACTTTTTATCCCGGTAGTACATTCTCATGGGATAATCTCCGACCTCCAAGCGGGCGAAGCCGCAGGTTAAAGCTTTTTTTAATCCAAATAATGATAAGACTTTTATTTTGTTTTTTTATTAAAAAAAGGTTATCAATTTTGGACGAGTGATCGTTATAAGTCAGAAACATACAAATAAAAAGCATACCTACCCTATGTATTTTTTTATTCACTTCATCGTTTGCTCAACTGTTCAAGCTAGCCACAAACAATAAGACATTATAATAACTGCACTATCGAATTTAACGAGAATTGCTACTCAAAGCATGAAATAAAGCATTGTACTAAGGACAAAACAATAAATATTTTATAAAGTTTATTATTTTCTAGTCTTTTATCGTTAAGTATATCAGAAAGAGAAATTTATATCATAGGGGGTTTAGTGGGTGGGTGTTAGTTAGTCTTTGAAAACTGAGTATGACAACTCAAAATTGGAGATAAATAAATTACAGAATGAGCAGTGGTGGCCCAGTGGTAACGGCCCCGACTTATGAGTTGTAGATCGTGGGTTCGCACCCGAGCAGGCCTTTTACTTTGAGCAAATAATTTCATCACCACTGCTCTCAAAACAGTGAAGGAAAACATAGTTAGGAAACATTACCTAGAATAAACAATTAGAAGAAATGTGTCATCTATCAACCCGCACTGGGCCCGTGGTAGAATTACAGCCCACTTCCACTCTTCGAGAGCCTGTGTTCCAGGCTCCCAGCAGTGGGGACATATGATTATGCAAATGCCAAGAAAAATAGCCAAATATCTGGAACAGTATTTTTGTGGTAAGATACAACTAAGTAGGTACCACAATGCCAAAAGTTGGTCAGGTTTATGACGTTAATGTGTGATTTTTTTTATAAATTTTGCATTTTCTAAACACTCCATTCGATATATAAGAATAAATTACAACTTACCTATAATAGAAATAAAAATAAGTATCATTCATAAATAAATGATTCAGCAAGCGCCCGAATGCGGCCTAGCCATTCAAAAAGCATGAAAATGATAAACAAAAACTTAGAATACAAGTTACTACTATGTGTTAAATAAAAAATAGATAAAACTAAGAATTATCTACGGTGGCATACAAACAAGATACTCATAAGGCGAAAAAACCCCTGAACCTTACATAAAGCTACATAATTATGTACCTACATTTTAAGGCAAAATCTTATAATACACCTAAATAACACCAATAGCTTTGTCTAATTTACTAACATATATTTAATTAATTGAAAAATTATGAGCAATCTTAGCTTAACTAAGTTCTTAAAGTCTTCAAGAACAGGGTGATTTATTAAATTTGGTCAGTATGAACAAATCTGAAACTATTAGAAGTATGTAGACAACATTTCTAATGATCGCCGATTTTAGACTAAATAAAACAGGATTCAAAATTGATAATACACAGCTTTTTCAATAATAAAGTCAATCAAATGGCTGTATCAATATTATGTCGTTGCAATTGTGTTCGTGTGTCCATTGCGGGCCAGACGTGTGTGGAAAATGGAAAGGGAGGCCTTTGCCCAGCAGTGGGACATTACGGGCTAGATATACAGTATGTTAACTAACGAAGGGCGTTCACGTTAACCCGCAATAGTGTAGCGTCCATACATGCTCAAAAAATACTACGTCCTAGTCTTTCAACGTGGAAGTCAAGTGCGTCAAGTGCACGTGTAGGTACAGTGTTTCTTTTACGTATAAATTTAATCTTTTTTGGGAACATTTTATTTGAAAATATTCACAAAAAATTAGCATTACAAAAGTATCATTGCTGTGTACTGCAGTGCACGAAGAGCTGATAATAAAGTTACATCTGTTTACTTAGTACTGCTACAGAACTTAGTTTAAACTATTTACATATATATAGTTATATACATACGTATATAACTATATATATGTAAATAGTATACTCAGTTTAGTCCTAACTAAAATGAGGTTTTAATCCAAAAACGAACTGAAAGGCTAGGGCCCCCAGTTTTTTTTGCACCAGGCCCTTTGGTTACCTAGCTACTCCTCTGCCTTCGTTAGTTAACATACTGTATAGATAGACTTGTACGTCATTGTTATCCAGGCAGGATACACTAAGAGCCAAGGCTAATTGTTAAAACCGGCAAAGTGCGTGTTGAGTTTAAATTATTATTAACGTAAGTAAAGTACATAATCTACACTACTTTCCATATGATTTTCATCAAATGATCGAATTCATTACTTACTTACGTTATGTTTTGCTTTGATAAGGCTAATTATGCCAAATCAGACATTTTCCTAGTTTTATTACGTCAACAGGTTATTACGTTATTTATCTGAATACAATCGTTATTTTTTAATAATCTTAATTGAAACGGATATGTACCTACATTCAATAACAAATAATAGGCCGTTGTATGTCGACAAAATAATTGTTTCCCGTTGGGAACCAGATAAACTTGAAAAGTTGGTGGTGATTAGGAAGATGGAAGGGAAAAGACCTCGAGGTCGGCCCTACCGCTCGCTGGTTAGACCTAGTAACCGCCTCACTGGACTCTCTGTTACGAGTACGACCGCCCTAAGAGAAGCCGACGAACCGAACGAAGTGAAAGAACATCAAGACACGAAGGCCTTTCAGGGACACGACCTTCAGTAATGGTACGCAACCAAGAAGAGTACCTAAGTCGACACGAATGGCGCGGTGTATGTGATAGACATTATTTGATAAGGATAAAATAATTATCAAGAACGATCACAAATAATTTTAATTGAGGATATATTCACGCCAAAAGGTATATACATATACAAGGTGGAGACAACAATACGACAAAAAATACACAGCTAATATCTAATGACGTTCTCGGTCTACATACAAAAAATGTATGAAATATATCCAATAGTTTAGTTACGATAGCTAGTCAAAGATCGGCAAACCCCATAGTCGGCCTGTCACTACTATTTAGTTTGTTTGAAAAAATGCCTTTTTTAATTTTGATGTTAGGATTTATTTGATAGTTCCAAAATACTCTTATGCATTGGTATTGCCAGTGTTTTCATTTATTGTTGTATTGTCGTCTCCACAATGTATTATAACTTTAAAAATAGTCTTTGACTGAATATTTGATAAATAATCGTAATATTATAGTTGACAAAGATTATCATGAACGATTATAAATAAATATTATTAAAAATTTATTGAGAATCAAAGTACTCATGTGTTACGGATGTAGTCCGAAAACTAAAAAATAAATATGATATTTACTACAATTATACAGGATTAATTTTTCAAGTGGTCGTGGATGGCCATATCAGAAACTATAAATATCGAAAAAATACTCAAGGAGTCTATTATAAAAAAGTTCTATTATCCTATACTATAAACTATATAAGCAATATTTGTAACGGCTCTAATGATTTCGTTGAAAGTTGCTCTGCTATCTATATTGCAACTTTGGTCTCATATCTGGGAAAATTCGTTTTCTCTATTTTCACAGCCTTGGGGGATGTGATACAACGTTGGTATACCTGGACGATATGTTTATCTTCTTTCACCCGACCAAGTACTATCGCGGTCTAAATTTTTTTATCAGTTTTCAAATGAGGATTCTTTACCACACTGTGTGCTGTGCAGTAAAGACTAAAATGCTATATCTTAATTTTAAAGTTGACACATTTCCATAATGACATTTAACAAAGAAAATGGAATTTGAATTTTGAATCATCGACCTTGTGACATAAATGTTTGCATGCAATTATAAGCCTTAAGGTGATAAACATTCTCAGACCGCGACCGTACTTATACTTTAAACAAGAAGAGGGCCAAGATGATTTATCATCGTTGCAAATCTCTGTAGATCTTTTGGGCATCGACAACTCAGCTTGGCGTTCCAATTCGCCGGTGACGTACGAAATCAATAACAATTTTTATTACAACTACATATCTTATCATATCATGACATATATAGATCAGATTGTATACGCAATCGCATCCACATCCAAGTCATCTTTAGCATAGAAAAAATGGAGGGACTTAATGTTTTGAATGCGTGAAAAAAATATGAAAAGTAAGTACACTAAACTTTAAGTTCGGAGATTTATTGACGTGTTTTTCTAGTTCTGCTTCTGATGTTAACGAAAAAGCGTTCCTAGTTTGCGTATCGGGAACCCTACAAAAATATACCTAATCCTTTCCTTGAAGTCAAGTGTTTATCTGGATATGAAAATTGATAGTACGCACTCATACTCAAGTATGAGTAGTGCATGTCTGGCTAATAAACGTCAAGATTCCAAGATTAACATAGCTAGACATAATAGGTATTAATAGCTAGAAATATAGGTAAAACCGGCCAAGTGTGAATTGGGCTCGCGCACGAAGGGTTCCGTACCATTATCTATAAAAACGGCAAGAAAATCACGTCTGTTGTATGGGAGCCCCCTTAAATATTTATTTTGTTGTTTTTTTTTGTTTTTGAGTTTATCACGAACAGGACGACAGACAGACGCGGCTGAGGGCTTTGTTTTATAGTGATAACGCGGGCTAAGCCGCTGGTGGAAGCTAGTTTGAATTAAAAACAATTATTTTAATGGTTCACAATAGCTTATCCAGGAAGGAAATGGTAAAAAAAAAACTCAAAATTACCAGTACGCCCTGAAACGCGATAAAATAATTGAAAACCCGTTATGCTATCGCTTTGTATATAAAACGGCTGCAAAATTAAATAAACATAGACTCGAATCAATTTAACTAAATTTCATTAAAGATAAACTAAACGTAATGAATTATGTTTACAAAAATATAACAGGAATTGATAATGCATATTTTTTCAAATACCGATGTATATTTAAGTATTCTAATATTTATAACGTAGGTCTGGTACCTACTCTCATTGAATTGTGTTCCCATAATTATGATTTAAAAACAATGCCATAACAATAGCGTACCTCCTTCATACCACAATCAGTCATACAAATAATTGTATCGACGATAATCAATATTTAGATTATAATAAATATTATCTCAGGGCAGAATAATTGAGCCAATTATTATCTTCTACGTAAAGGATAGGCGAATTACGGGGCAAGGCTCATCGCCGAAGAATGTTTTTTTTTTTTTGTTTACGTGGTGAAAGATGTATTGCCTTCCTCTGCCGATGCCGCCTTCTTTCGGTATCTGTTACCTCCTCGCAAAATCTCACACTATTTTATTTCCAGACTATGCGCAAAACACTGGCCGGGAATCAGAGATAACTGACAGCCACAAACATTTAAAACCAAGTGCAGAAAAAACATTTAGTTAACTATAGAGTAGTTTTTAATGTAGAAATTTCAAAACAACATTTAATCAGTGTACGCATTTGTTAATTATCGTGCAGCTCAACTCAGAACTTAAGATTTGGGATGCGAAGTCACCAGACATATCGACCAAATAAGGACAAGACTACACTCATCAACACTCGACGACCAGGACTGGGACCCAGACGTGGTACCCGATTTAGCATCGCTTGTCGTCAATCACCCTGAGCCCGTCACGCAGCCAGGAGAGGGAGGAGGGTCGGTAACGGACCCGGGACCGGGAACTCCGGCGACTCCACCACCCGTCGCGGTAAATCTCAGGCGGCAGGAAATAAGTCCGACCTTCTCGACACCTACGGCGGCTCAGTACGTCAGTGATGATGATGGCGATCAATCGGAAACGACCATAGGATAAGTGTAGATTTTAGATATAAATAGGATAAGAGTATTGCCTAGCTTATGGGGAAGGGATGTTATGTATGCGTGTGAGTGCGTATGTAGGCGAGCGGGCTGCGCCCCGCCCCTCCCCGCGCCGGCGCCGGGGGTCACTTTTAAGGATTAAAGCAGTGTGCAACAGACTAGCGAGTTTGATTGACGAGTGTCACCGTCCTTCCGCATAAATACGTAACACGAAGGAGCTCAGCGATTCGAGGAACAAAACAAACAATACCATAGAAATAAAATTTGGGTAGGCCGCATAAAGTACTGCCAAACCACCATTAAAACTAACTGAGAGAAAAAAAAGCAATGGCCCACTTATTCCTCACATTCACAATAAAAAATAATAATATAAAATGTCAAATTATGTAATGTCATATTAATTTCAAATCGTAAGTTATTTTTTTCTTCCTCAGAAAAACTGCTACTCTATGAAATGTAAACAACACAATTTTTCTTACACTGAGATTAAAATGTTCTATATTATTGAACAAATTCTCCTTTTTTCACATTTCCCTTATTACTTACCCATAAAAAATAATAATGTAGGGTTAAAGTTACATTTAATAACTTAGGTACTAACTAACTTTTTATAATACCAATTATAGAAAATCCAGGCATACAGTAATTTATTATGGAGTGTCCTGAACATTCATCTGTTCAACAAGTGGCCTAAGTCCTTTCCGATCTCATCGCAAAATGTCATAAATTTTACAATTTGTTTACATTGTTTATTAGAACTATTAATAGCAGGAAATGTCAAATCAACACAAGGCTGCAGTAAGGTGGTATTGCATGTTATCAATGAATGGTCCAGTGTAGGTACATTGGATGGTGTTTGATAATGCTCACAGTTACTTGTTTGTGAGTTTAAAGCTCATTCATTGCCAACACATTTCCCTCATTAGATTTTTAGAGGTGCCTATTATATTTTTATTAGTCATTGAACTAATTTTCTCCTGTAAATGGTCAAGTTAAGATTGCAAATCCTCCTTTTTGTCAATATTGTATTTCCTAGCACTTTGTTCCAAATTAAAAGAAAACATAACTAATTGTTTAAGTAAATTTAGCCGTTCTCCAATTAAGTTTAACATTTTTAATAAAGAAGTCTTTTAACCATCTTTTGTGTTTTAACAATGTATTTATTTTTCATTTTGTTTATACATAGTAAGTACTTATTTGTATATCCCGCAGGTGTATTTCGTTGAAATTGTAACCTACTTTAAAATTATTTCATTTTCATTCAAGGCCAAACTAACGAGATAATAGAAGTTTTATTGTTATAATAACGCATTTCGGCGTTTAGTGTCCCTCAAAGTGTTACCAATCTATTTTCTAACGGCACGTTTAAATTAATTGCTATTATTAATTAATTATCAATACACTATAATAACATTATTGTTTCTACTTATTTAAAAGACTAAGTGCGTGTTGGACTACTTACAATAATGGGCTCCGTAGTATGGGATGAATTTATCCCAAGAACAAACTTACCATTGTACTTGAAAAACATGTTTTCCCATACATTCCAACTGCAAATGTAAGTTTGTACGCACAATATTGGGAGATTTACCATGTTATTTTAAGACCATAGACGTTTTATAGGTTTCCTGTAATCTATAAAGATAAAACTATTTTCTGTATTTTATTCAATAGTTTAGGCTCATTAGTTTTGGAGATGAGGGCTATTTTCTTTAATAACTTATGAATATTTATTTTGGAATTATAAAAAAAAACTACTTGAGACCGTCACAGTAAGCTCTTTCATTTGATATGTGAGACGGAACAGTGCGCAATACTTTTTTTAAATTATCCTATTTGCCTTCCAAAATTGACCCCCATAAACAAAATTCATTTATTTACGTAACACGTCCGTATATTGGGACACAGAAATTGATATGTGTACCAAATTTCAACTTAATGGGTCCATTAGATTCGGAGCGAACTGGATGGCTGTGAATGAAGGACTGATAGACAGATATACACACGAGTGATCCTATAAGAGTTCCGTTTTTTCATACCCTTATTAAACCTAAAAACATTATAAATTAGCACAACAAAAAATGCTTAGGTAAGTACAAAAAAAAATGCATTAAGTATATACAAAATTCAATATTTTTAAATTATTTCACAAACATGCCATCATATGCATGCAACAAGAAAAAAGAAAGAAAAAGGCGCCATGCGACATGCAAAATTCTAGATAGAGTTACCTGTAGTTATGCCAAGCAGTGTCTCGTGAGAATCCAGTCGATGTTAATAGTATGTATGCAAAACTAAATCCAGCGGAAATCCCAATCACCAGCGTTAAAAAGAAACGTCGACCCATCACCCGACCTTCTGCCTGCAGCATATTATACATTGCTTAACGATCTACGCTCAAATATTTTTTAAATATATTTTTTTAATCGTAGACTGCTCGCGGCAGCGTGTCTACGCGACGAGTCGTCGAAGCGGCCTTACACTACTTGTACTTTACAGCAATTAGACTTGTCAATACGTTTACATACTATTTATTTCAAGTGCGATCAGTAAGATAAAAAAGTGGTTGTAAATATGAAAACATTCGCACGGGTTCTGTTCATAACAAACGACTGTCGAGTTATGGGACGTATTATTTGGTTACAAGTACAATGACACAAAACTACATCACAATATTTTTCATGTGTTTTTTCATATTTTTAATAATTATCTATAAAAAATATTTTTACCAGCGTTTTCTTTAGATTTTTAAGCAAATGTGGTTTGGGTGCATCTCAATAACTACGTATTTTAGTAAGAGTACAACATATTAGTATTTGTGCATTCAATAACATGCACAAATGATTCAAAAAGGGAAAATGCTATGGATTTTTTTTATTTTAGTAGTTATTATTATTGATTAGGTGGTTATTATTATTATTGTTTCAGAATTTAGTAATTTAGTAGTTTTAGTAGTTTTATTGTTAAAATCCAAGATGCCATAAAATTATAGGAAACTATACAACCGCACCGTACAGTTAAATAAACTTTATAACGAAAGCTTAGCTTTAACTTAGCCCATACAAGTTCGCACGAGTGGACTCTCCTCGTTCCAAGTATTATGTGACGTGGCATTGGTTCAACGTGTTATCAGTCAGTCGACCAACGATAGCGCGATATCCGATAATCCTGACTAATAGGTATTATAAAAATGCGAAAGTGAGTTTTTTTGTTTGTTACGCGTTCATGCTAAAAGGGCTCAATGGATGAAATTAGGAACATGGGTAGACCATGACCTTGGTTAGGACATATAAGATACTTTTTATCCCGGTAGTACGTTCCCATGGGATAATTTCCGCCATCCAAGCGGACGAAGCCGCGGGCAGAAGCTAGTAAGGTTATAAGGATAACCGAACTTACCGAACTAATCAAGGATAGAAAAATATCGGAGAAAAACAATTTAAGTTAAATATATATGTACACACGGCTACACATCAAGCTATACATTTCCATTTTATGCTGATCTCGCATTGTATAGAATTTGCGTACAATACGAGGTCAGCTTATAATGGAAATGTGTAGCTTGACGTGTTGCCGTGTGTACACTTACTTACATTCACGGTTTTTTTTTCATTTAAAAAGATTGGAAGTTTTTTGGCTACATCCAAACTAAATAAACAATGATGTCTTATTGTAGCTATTGTAGGTGTAAAATTGATAACGAGAACACATCGTCCTTGTGTTCACTAGAATAAAATTGATAAACTTTATGTTAGGTATTATTACCGTGACATTTCAGTCGTCTTATGAAGATGGTCCAATTAATGTACCTATCAGATATTAAAAATAAATACCTCTACGCGCGATTAAAAAATTGTTACCATTTATTAAGATAATAGGTACCTACAAAGAAAAATAAATAATGCATTAGAATTATGAAACATCCTGTTATTAATGATACCTACCAAGCGCACGAGTCGAGTAGATCATACCATCTCCATTTTCTATGAGACAAAATATCGTAAGCCAATCTAGCATAGTCCACGTGGACTGTCATCCAATGAGATGCTCACGCTATCCTACGCCTAATAATCTCGAAATGTTACGCAACCGTGGTGTGCAAGTACCAGGACTGCAAGTCATTTTAGCAGCAATACAACGACTTATTGATCACGGCCAGACATTTCGGAGTCAGTGACTACTATGTATGGAGAGTTTTACAAGCTGAGGGATTGCACCCGTAACACTACCGGCCAGGACAGATCCTATACGAGGCTGACCCTGAATCCCGAATGGCATTGTGTCGCTGGCTTATTGAACATCCAAACACCATCCAACCACCAACATTCTCTGGACCGATGAATCCACGTTCACTAGAGTTGGATGTTCAACATCCACAACGAGTACTGGTGGTCCATAAACAACCCACATCTAATCCGAGAACATTCCCACCAAATCCGATTTTTGAATAAGGAAGGAAAATAAGGAAGGATTTGATGAATGTGTGGGCTAGGATTAAGTACACAAGACCGAATAATTGGCCCTATTTTTATTCAGCGTAACCTCAACGGTGGAACGTACCTAGACATGGTCTAGAAAGTAATTCCCGAGTTACTGGAAGATGTACCTGACTGCTATCTAAGAAATCTGTACTCCCGACACGATGGCTGTCCAGCAGGCGTAGCATGGCGCTTTCTATCTCTACGAAGAATAGACATCGCTTTTCTATACAAAGTGACAGTTCGTTTCTTCATATTTGACATCCACTGTAGAAATCTTTCTACAATCTGTCATTATGTCTTTCATTTCTAACGATTTTTGTCTAGGTCTTTTTATATGTAGACTAGAAAAAAGTTTTCTATCCTTACTGTCAAAATAACACTGACAACCCATAAATCCTATGATAAAATAAAGAATTCTGAGTCGAATTATGTAAAAGAGTGAATTTCGTAAAAAGTGCAGTTGACTCTTTCTACTTTGCTGTCGTCTGGTACTGTCTACTGTCTACAGGAAACGTCATTTTTGTCTACACTTCCATCGACAAAAGGGTGCTCATGCTACGCCTGCAGGGGGCTTAAAACGGCCACTCTGGCAGAATCATAATAGGAAAATATTATGAATCATTAATGACGATTCATAAGATGATCTGCGTGGGATTCACATTACGAAATAATTCATCTGTTTGACAGTTTTCTATGGAGATTCGTAAAATGGTCCACAAATTATGAATTGCTTTTGTGTCAAATTAGAGGAATTACTAATTGACAGCTGGGAATTCAGGAAATGAATTGCTTTTAGAGGAATTGCTAATGTGGCCGTTTTAGGCCCCCAGCACCCAGCACCCTAATTGCATAATGCACGATCGGTCAGAATTGCCATCGGTTTGAAACACATGTCTAAATGTCTATTCCATTGCTCCATAAGTTCGTAAGTTATGTTGTTGAGCAGATTTTTTTTTCAATCTTGTATTACGCAATTAGGGTGCCGCTAGGACCGATGCCTGCCAGGGTTGCGGGAAAATCCGAAAGGGATACCGGAACCTTGCCAACAGGCAACTGAAGGAACACGGGTGCGTTTTAGTCAGTAAAAGTCTGGCACGCCCTTCCGCTCCGCCCAAAGCGGGAGTGTCATTTGATGATTCCCACCTTCAAAAAAAAAATAGGGTGCCGGTCATTATTTTTGATCAGTCCAAGAGTAGGTACTTAAATCCCTTGTTTGGTGACAGGTGGATCGGGCGAGGTGGTACCATGGCTTGGCCACCTCGTAGCACGGACCTGACACCATTAGACTATTTTTATGGTCTTAAGTTAAGAGAAATCTGACTTCCAAAAAAACACTAAGACATGTAAAAAGTGAAAAATAACTTTAATATCGGAATATCTTTGGTTTTGAATTTCATTTTTTGCCACCGACTTCCGCAATAAAAATTATTTTTCAATTTTTTTGTTTTTTTTTTTGGAATTCGGTTGTTTTTTTTTGTTTTTTAAAGATTTTGTTCAGTAAATATTCATGTGTTCATAAATAAATATTAAAAAAATTATGAATGTTTATTAGTCATTGGATGGATACATGAAGTGGGCTACCGTAAGACGATTAAAATCCACGGTAATACCTTTATATTATAATAATATAAAGTTTATCAATTGTAGTGAACACAAAGACGACGTGGAGTCGTTATCAATTTAACACTTACAATAAGACATGATTGTCTATTATGCTTTGACCAACATGATGCACACTGTTAAATATTTTATTGACCAATGATACCAATTTGGTTCTATTGATGACCTATTTTACATATTAGTTAATAAGCACTAGACGAAAACAATTTAAATAAACACCGTATATAACATTGTGTGTTATGAATTAGATTTTAGTTGAATTTTTGCATCGTTTTATAGTTGATTTTTTTTTAAAGATTTTTTATATATGTATTTAAAACAAATTCAATAAACAAAGCTAGTTTTTTTAAACATGCTTTATACTCATGTTTTTTTTTTTAATTTATCGTTTGTATATGAAGAAAAACGCCAAGTAACTGCGTAAAAATTGCCAAGTAACTGTGCCCAACTTGGAAGTAGCGCTCGCCGGCCGCTGCCGCGGCACCGCTCGCTTCGCTCGCTCGGGTCGCGCGCGGACTATTGATCAAATTATAAATTCTAAGATCTGGCCACGACATAATTATATGCACTAGGTATTTAATAATATTATTTTTTGGGAATAAAAATTATAAACGAAACCTTCTTCAACGACTCGTAACGTAGACACTTACTAGATAAGTATACGTAGATCGCATTTTCTTTGAAAGTAAACTGCCAGCTGTGTGACGGCTGCCACCCACACGACAAAATATGTTACTGTTATCTCAGAAGCCCAGTACCTACACATCACAAGGCGCATTTGTCCTATTGTTTATTTGTTTATCATCTGCGATTATTTGTTTCTTAGGCTGGCCGGGAATCATGTTGTCATATTCGCATACCTGGGGTACGGTTACAGTAATCATTTTACGTTGTCGAGAGCGTCATCCTGCACAGTAAAAAATGCCTAAGTTTGGATGCTTGTTGGACTATCACGCCATAAAGGCTTATTATGACCTGCTATAATTGCGTAACACATTTTCGGTAAATGATTAAGACTAATCTGTTTCATTTGACAGTTCAACAACATTCATTGCGTTATTTACGTTGTTGAACAGACTTTTTTTTTCGAACTTTTTAATCACTGATTTGCAATCTGTTTCAAAATAGATTGTGATTGATCGTCTATTACGCAATTAGGGTGCCGGATTAAAATATAGGATACTTTTTTTCTTGTCTATGTAAGTTTTACTAGGATGCAAGTGAAACCGCGGTTATAATGCTAGCTCATCGTATTTTTTTAACTACCGCGTCGTTATGTTGTACTCTTTTGATAAATTTTAACAAACAATAGCAAGGTTTTTTTCAGTTTCCTTTTTCATAGGTAGAGCAATTCTCAACATACTGTCTTAAATTATCTCACAAAACGAAAATAGGGAATTTTCCAATGACTGAAACGGACAGTCGAAACCAGAAACCCAAACTGCGGAAAGAAACTGTTTTTTGTTTGTCGTTTGAGTTTTTTGAAAAACCTTATTTATACAGGGTGAAATTGAAATCATGGGCATCTTCGTATGGGGTCATTTTACTCTATTTCACTATTTTTTTTCACTATTCACTAGCTTTTACTATTTTTGAGCGTAGATCTGTGCAAGACGACGGCGACGACGACGTGGCAAACTGAATTAAATAACTGTATTTTTTTAAATGAATAATTACCTTAATTGGTAGGTTGTTATGTACATGATTCAATGATTCCATACTTTTCCCTATCTGAATTAAATATACATACAACTTTATTCTTTGCTTCGAGTTCAAATTATCCTGCAGTCATCATCGCTTTTGTAAGTAAAACTGCCTATTCAAATTAAAAACCGGTCTCAATCAATTGAAGAAATTTATTTTATGAGCAATAAAATACTTTATAGTCGTATGACTTTACTAGTCATTTTGATTACATTGATTCTTTAAAATGAAATTGGCCTAGCCTTTTCCTTACTATTTTGGGGTCGGCTTCCAGTCTAACCGGATGCAGCTGAACACCAGTATTTTAAATCAAAATCAAGTCATTTATTCAAACTAGGCTGAGAATCATCACTTTTCGAACGTCAAAACTACTTGGAGCGACTGCCTACCTGCACGCGTAGCATGACCACCGTAGAAACGGGTTTTTGCGACGGAAGAATAGACAAACTGACAGATTGCGATTGTTGATCTGTCATTTTGTCTACTCTTCCGTCGACAAAATTCGTTTCTACGGTGATCATGCTACGCGTGCTGACCTCCACAACCCAGTTACTAGGTAACACGACTCTTGATAAGACTGGTTGTCAGACTTTTGGGCTTCTGACTACCCGTAAAAACTCTCAAAGACTTATGAATGAATGGCGGGACCAACGGCATAACGTGCTATCCAGCACGGAGGGGTCTCGATATGTAATGGATGATCACCCATCCACGAACTGACCGTGGCAAGCGTAGCTTAACCTGCGATCAACCCATGTGACTGTTATCATTTAGCCACGAGCCCCTCTGAATCTATAAAACTATAAGTAAAAAAAATCCTCTCTTGAACATATAGCTAAAGGACTTATTTATACATTTCTAGAGCAGCTTAATTATGATTTGTAATTGCCCGTAAAATCTTATCGTATGACCAATTAAGTAAAAATTCTGTGGTAAAATTGTGTGATAAGAGCCTTTATGCACTATTTTGCACAGTTTTAATTTTTTTTTATTTAAATTGTCACACTACCTCTAAGCGACCGGGTGGCACAACCGACAGACCAAAAATTGCGATACAGGTACATTAGCGTCCGTTGACCGCTGTAGGCCTTTATGGATGTTTAATTATAAATAAGTTTACAAAAGATCTGAGAATCTAAGCCAGGACCAAAAGGTATACAATAGAACTTATTAACAACAGTAGAAATTACTTACCTATAAAATAATAAAATCTGTAGACAAACTTTAAAGATGCTAGTCACACAGCACTATTATATTTATTTTTAAATTATTTTTCTAAAAATATCTCTCATTAAATTTATAATAATTATAAATAGAAAAATATTCAAATGGAAGTTGATAGAACAAAGCTTACTAGTTAACGCCCATTGAATGAACTAATTTAGCAGGAAGTGTTAACGCATATATTTCAACATAAAAACTTATTATGACATCCTTTTGATAAAAACAATATTTTATTAAATATCACTGACATACAAGAGTACAATGCGTTTATGTGTTATACATAATCTGTAGGTACTTACGAGGATTCACAAATAGTTTTGACATACTGTCTAAATATTAAAGAAGTTTAAATAGTCTACGTCTATGTATGTCTTATAATTTTGGTCGAAATACTTTGTGCGCCAAGGCAAAATTGTAATAAAAATTGGATATAAGTTAACAGGACACTATGGAAGTTATGCGTAAGTTAGATTTGATGAAAAACTATTTCAAGATTATACAAGGTAAAATTATTTTTATGAAGCCTAACAAAAGGAGCTTCTAATAAAAAAAAATTGGGACCACTGTAATTGGACCACCCTGTATTAAAAAAAATCTTTTTTACTTTCTTTTTTTTATAATCACAACGGGGAAGCACTTGCCCTTCATCTCACTAGATGGTAAGGGATGATCAGGCTGAAGGTGGAAACAAGCTTCACCCGGAATCAACCACAGAGGAGCTGGCTATATTACCTCTAACTGCCGAAACAGAACAATGCTGTTAAAATTGTTGTCATGGCAACAGACTTAGATAAGTTGGCGGTAGCTAGCCAGGATGACCAAACCAAGCAGAAAATTTTGCCCCTGCTTGTAATCAAGCCCAGGATCTCTGGGTCTGAGACAAGTGGTCTTACCACTAGGCCACAGAGACTAGGTCTTTTTGGCTTTATTCTATAAATGTAGACATGCTAAATCAACATTTTGTAAGTTAAGTATGCTATGAATTTATTGTTAAAAATGGTTATTAAAATGTTTTGTTAAGAACCTAATCAATTTAAAATAAAAAGATCTAGATGTTTATGGTTTCGCTAGAATCCTAACATAGTGATTTGAGAATAATATTTGAATAACCAACTGTAATAATTTATAAAAGATAGCCAAAACTTGGACATGAATGAAAAATAAATTAAGAAATAAAAGGCGTGAAGATTAATATAATATTTTTGTTTTAACATCTTGTCCAAACATAGACTACCTCTTATTGATAGCGATTTGTTGTACCACAAACGCGAAGAACATTATCACAGCTTGAAACTTTTATAACTTTACAAAATATGTTCATTCAGCAAAATCATGATTATTATTGAATTGCTTGGTCAGTAGGTCGTCTTAGGGGCGGAGTTAATTGCTCTGTTTCAATTACCCACTAATCCAAAGAGAAGATTTTTTTTAATAAATTTTTTATAACAAGTTCGAACCAATCTTAGATATTAGCTGTGAAAATTTGAAAATCAATGTAAGCCCATTCTGGAAAGTGTTAGTAAATTCGCAAATACAGAAACAAGTAACTGAAGTAGGTACTGCCAAATTTAGTCTAGATGTTTTCCACAATATCGATTAAAATCACCATTAACTACTTTTGAATTAGAGTAAACAAAAATAATAGTTTGCCCAATACATTTTACGCAGGTATCTAAAAGTTACTAAATAACTTGTTATAAATACATATATCATGTTTTAGTTTTTTATAACTGTTAACACAATTAAAAAGGTCAACAAGTTCAACGTTTATTAGGTCGGTAATGGATTAATTAACAGTTTTAACAACATTGTAAATTGTCCAACGCAATAAAATCACAACACATTAGAAATGAGATATGTTAGTAGAAAGACTTACGGTCATCCTGCCTGTTTACTTAGCACTTTTTAATAGGACATATTTTGAAAGTATTACAATCTGTAATTAAATAAATATCTCATAGTTAAAAAAATGTTTGAAATATTTTCGCATGGCGACAAAAACGTCACTTGAAACGTCAATACGTTATGTCAAATAATTTATGGTTTCTGTGATTTTTATTGATTGAAATACAAGTATGAGGCTTTTTATCACAAAAAAAACATTGAATGGTGCCAGCCACGTTCCAGTTCCAGATTTATAAAGCGAGAAATGCGCCGTTCAGACAGCGGTGCAGTGACAGACGCAAGCTAACGTCCCAGGACAATATTGTCATCAGTGACAAAGTAATTAGTACTGTTTGACCGTACCCGCCACGGCGTTAGTCTGAACGGTGCGTAAAGTAACTATCACCACCACCACCACCAACACCACCAACCAATAAGGATAGAAACTGCCATTAGTGCCACTTGCTCACCTTAAATGTCACTACTATCACTTGTCCACGAATTTGACTGCAACCTGTCACTATCTTTAAAAAATGAATAGTCGTAGTATTTTTGTTTTTTTGTTTCCCTCCTTCGCACGTTTTCTCCTAACACATCTAACATTGTCGACATCGGCACCATTGCCAATAAAAATAGAATAGAACAAGCTAGTTTTTTACGAATAATAATTTAACCGATATTTCACGTCTCTTCTGTTATCTAGAGAGAACAAAAGAGGCCTAAAATTCGTGTGTCTCTGTTTACGATATTTATTTATGCCCCATGCTATCATTACAGGTTTCATTACCTAATAATGCGGTCTCATAAAGTGCACATTAAAATTATATATTAACGCAGGTGTGTGTAAGATCGCATGCGTCCTAATACTCCTAATACAACATGTTTTATGAACACATATTGCAATATCACACGACGGAGAAACGCAAGCGCCTACCTTCCGCAATCCTACTTCTATTTTCAAAATTTACTGAAAACTTATATCGCAATACAACTTGCGTTAGTATCGAGCGATAAAAACGCGCCTGTGGGGGACAGGCTATAAACCCCCAACTGTCACTAACTTCTATTGTGTCTCAGAATCAATGACTAATAAATCCTGAATGAATGAAATGATTTATAAGTCAATGCTCAGAATAGAATTTTAATTGTTAACCTAATTAACTTTTAACCGCCATATAGGGGCCAATCATGGAACTGAAAAAACAGGGGCCAATCAACAGTTGAGCGGTCAATGGTGCCCTCTAGTGGGAGGTTCCATAGTGAAACCGTCAACCCGGTCAAGTTACTTGAAAATAATAATGCTAAAAATGACTTTAAGCTTGACAGTACAAAAGAACGGAACGCGACCATTGCGTAGTTTGCTTGTGGGCTCTGATATCGCGTTGTAAACATTTTTATTATTTTTTCACTTTTTATTTAACCAATAGATAAAATAACCGGTCAAGATGAGCACGTAGTAATGTGTTTATCTTTATCTTAGACAATATATTTATGTTCGTAACTTTCTTACCCTAGAATATAATCGGACGATTCCATCAAAATGTGGCGGACAGTGTTTTTAGTGTTTGTTTGTTTTCTCCAATATGTTGCTGGAATTGGTCAGCTATGTGGGAATAAATCGTCGGAGCTTAGCTGCACAACAGAGGTTTGTAGCCAATTATTTGGTGTTAAATGCACTTAACCGCATCTGCATCAATCAGTATTGATTTTTGCAATGAAGACGCAAAGCAAGACATTGGTTGCATTATCTGACATAAGTGTCCGTCACCAGTCTCACCCATCATTTTCCTTGTATCGCTAATATTATTCAAATTAACACGTTTCTGCTCTGTATTCAAGATAAAGAAGTTTCCTGATGAGCATAAACTTATTGTATAATTTTATTATTTAAAATGGCCATTATCTTCAATTACTCAAGGTTGATCAGTGAAACACATTTAGAAAAGCTTTTTTATGTCTGTTTCAACATAATTAATTAGCCTAAGTTCTTCAATGCAATACTCAAGCCAAAACTCAAGGCTAGACATAAATGTAGACAGACATTGGAATGTATTTGAGAATGAATCACCAAAATGCTTGTAATCTGTCTGTAGTTTTTATTCTAATAAGACTACAAAGTAATAGATAATAAGACTACAAATTAGTAGATTTATTGAACATCTTCAATTTTTGCTAAGTACCTGGTACTTACTTGTTGAAAGGCCTAAATTGTCCCCCCATGCCTACCAACACTGTAATTTGAAAGTATTGTAAAAGCCAATTATTTTTAAAAGGGTAACCATGGAGTTTCTTGCCGGCTCTTCTCCATAGGAAACAACCAATTGGAACCCTGCACCTAGCTTCTGACGTTTCATAAGTGCCCATGTAGGTTTATGTGAAATAAAATATTTTGATTTTGAATAAGCTGTGTATTTGTACTTTTATTATTATTGTATTGCAAATTGCAAGGTATGTTAGGTTGTTGTAAAAGATCGAAGAAAACACTATATAAACTGATCATAGTTAGAATTAATCTACCTAGTTAACAGACCAACACTGTACCAATAATTATTGCAAACAAATGATTCTGATTTTGATTATGAATGCTACTAACATAATATCTTGCAATGAAGTCAAAGTCAAATAATTTATTTGAAATAGGCATGTATAAGGCACTTTTGAACATCAAAATTTAAAGAAAAATATTTGATTCTAGTCGCTCCTTTCAAAAATAGTTTTGTATAGAGTAGGATAGGCAAGAAACTCTGTTACTCTTATAAAAATGTCTTACAATATTCTGGATATATTAATTATTATAATTATATGTGAAGACAATGCACCTAGAATAAAATTACTACATCACAGTAGGTAAAAAGAATTAAAAACGAAGCAATGGCAGATAAATTACATATGTAAAAAGAAAACATTAAAAAAATAGGGACTAGGAATTGCCTTAAAACATTTTAAGTGGAGCATGTGGTTAGGGGTTCTATATACCTCCAACTGTCATTAACGAGACACAATAGAATTTTAATTGTTATCGGCCATTAGAAGGCCAATCGACAGTTGAGCAGATAAAAGCTGATCAACAATCAATAGAATAGTAATCATGGAATAGTGGTCTTTTGTTAGTCAAGTGTCATGTGGCCACCCCCAGGACTAGTACTGAGACTGGTCACAATTTCACAAAATCACAAGTGCTAATAAGTATTGTGTTACCAAGTGGTCAGCACAGGGCTGGTTGTTGTGACAATTTGTAGGAGTGACGTCTCCTGGTGTGATGTTATATATTTTGCTATTTTAATTTAAACAGCAAAAGTGATGAATATAAATATTGATAGATGGAGAGAGAGAGGAAAAGATGGTTGGATTGTGTGAGGAATGATATGAAAGAGAAGTGAATGATGGTGTGACGGTTGACAGGAGCGAATTGAAAGAGAAAACATGTTGTGTCAAGTCAACCCCAAAGCAGGGCTTGAAATACCGTTAAAAATATGGTATCGTTACAGCCTTCTGATGCGGGTATCGTTAACTAATAAATAACGTTATATTATTTACCGTTATATCTGGCACATTTTACCGTTAAACATACGTAACGTTAATATCTAAGGTAACGATAATTTTATCGTTATAATTAGTTTTGTTACCGTCGCTCTCGTCCAATTGCAAAAGAATGTCAGATTGCATCGACGCTAAGACTGCCGTACGACTATTTGCGCGTTTAATAGATATTATCTTATCATTGCTATTCTGTGTTGTGCTTGTACTTGAGAATATACTTGGTTGGTTGGTCCACCGTGTTCTGTAAGCGCGTTCGACTGCCGTGAGCGGTGAGAGATATGAAGACGACAAACGAAATGGCAACAGCGCCGACAGGGTGTGAGAGTGAGAGGGGCGCGCGCGCACGCCGGCCGCGGCCGCCTTTGAGGCGGGCTGGCAACGTCGCTTAAAATAACAAAATAATACCGATAATTTTTTACCGCTATTTTTACAATAACGTTAAAAATACCGGTAATTTTTACCAAAAATGTTAACGTTATTATTATGTTATGCTACTAAGTAACGCTACCAAATTGTACCGATATCGAAGTATCTCTACGGAAATACCGTTACTTAACGTTACTTTTAATGTGAATTGGTATCGTTTTCAAGCCCTGCCCCAAAGTATCATGGGACAAGGGTAGGAAGATGATGATAATAATATTGATTGATTTGGTAATAACTGAAGTTCCAGGCTCCCCTTTGTCGCATGATGTCACCCCATGTCATTGACCCCCTCCCTTAATAGGTAATACGGGCTGATATCCGCAACTCCATGTTGAAGCGCGTATTTTGCGGTAATCGCTTATTCGATCCACCCCAGCTCCTTGGAGAAGGCCAGCAACGCCTTGGTGTTGCTAACAATCTCACGTAGGGTACCTGGGTTACCAAAGTACTTAGCCCTGTATGTGGTGACCACCGGGCAGTGTAGTAGCACATGAGCTGCTGTCTCGTCCTCCCTGCACAGCGGACTGTCTGTGACTCCTATGACAAAGAGGTGTTTATTAAAAGACCCATGGCCAGTTAAGGCTGCTGTAACAGTACGCAGCTGTTGTTTAGTTAGTCGGAGCACCCGTTTCGTGAGGCGGCCGTCGATCGCAAGGAGTGCCTCCTTGACCTGCCTGCACTCACCTTGGTTCAACCATAGTTTGTGATGCTGGTCCCTGGTTCGTTACCTTACCAGAGTGTGTAGATACCCGAAGGGGAGTGGCACAATGAGTTGAGGCCCCACTGGTGCCATGCTCGATCCAGCGTCGCTCGTTCGTTGCCCAGCGAACCGCTGTGTCCTTTTATCCATTTTTGAGGCTGACCCCCTCCCTTAACGTGTGACATAATTTATGGATGGTCCCCAAATACACATAAGTAGACATTATATGCATACATGTACCATACAGTAGTCAGCAAATCACCCGCTTCATAACTATGTATGACTAGTTGCGCCCCGCTGTTTCACCCGCATAAGACTCGTTCTCGTGGGTATATCAGGATAAAAAGTATCCTATGTCCTTCTCCAGGCCATGCCCTGCACCAAATTTCATCCAAATCCGTTCAGCCGTTTTAGCGTGAAAGCGTAACAACCAAACAAACTCACTTTCGCATTTATAATATTATTACTTATTATCTTCCGGCGCCCGCGGGATCGCCCGCGTTGTATATAAAAGTAGCCTATGTCCTTCCCCAGGATGCATAGATGGCACCCTGGGGAAGGGTGCCATCTATCTCCTTGCCAAATTTTTTCGAGATCCGTTCAGTATGTGTGTTACAGACAGACAGACAGATGTACTTTCGAATTTATAATATTAGTACCTATGGATAAAGTTAGGAATAATTTGCAACATCCTCTAAGAGTGTCACCTTGTTGTTATTTATTGATTTTGAATCGATATTGACGTCATAAAAGATCGGCGAGTGAAATCATTGCCTGCATTGTAATCATAGTATTAAGATAAGAATTTACAATTGATTGACTCTGTTGTCAAAAAAGTGGACGGATGTCTAAAGTGCCTGCTACACGGTTGCCAACCGCGTCCCCGATTGAGGTGACCTTGGTTGGCGACCGGCAGAGCTGTTTCAAATTTTGTTAGTAAATCATCATTTACACGGTTGTAAACCAGCAAGGTCGGGTCGCGGTTAGCGGCCGTGTAGCAGGCACTTAAGGCCTGTTGTACACACACGTTCTTTTGCCGTGAAAAAACTACAGTTGATTCGCCGTGGGTAGGCACGGTCTTCATCAGAGCCGGATTTAAAGGTGTGGAGGCCCCTATTTTGTGGAGGCCTGGGGTTATGGCCCCTGTTGCCTTGCCTTAAATCCGGGTCTGGTCGTCATGTATGGATCACTATGGAAGCTCGTTAACAGAAAAGGCGCGGCGCGGCGGCGGCGCCAGCGCTGTCGCCAATACAACTATATAGCCTCTCTTTGGCTGTCGCCGTATGCGTCTTCCGGTAGTTTGCCTTTGCCATCGTGTAATATCATAAACGTAAAAAAAAATCAATAAAAACTAAAACCCAACTACGACTTAAAAGGTAGAAACAAGACACCACAGACAGACAAATTAAAAATCCGGAGTCACATGTGTTAGGGCATAAATCGAACAGATTACGTGTGACTCCGGGTTTTTAATATGTCTGTCTGTGGTGTCTTGTTTATACCTTTTAAGTCGTAGTTGGGTTTTAGTTTTTATTATTTGATTTTTTTTTTAATTCTTTTGGGGTTATAATATATATATTTTTGAAATGTGCTCATTAAGCCCTTTCATTTGATACCCAACATGGTACGATTAAACCATTTTTTAAGTTCCTCACTTTATGTCCTCTAGAGGGCGCCATTTTTAATTTAATGTAACTTCACATAGCCTATAACCAGCGGACAATCACGACGCTTCTAACGATACCTCATTTGTCAAATTGTGATAAGTGGTTTGGAAGATAGGAGGGAACAGATGAACATACATACATACATACCGGTCAAAATCATAACCCTCCTTTTTTCTTCGCCGTAGTCGGGTAAATAGTCGTGTGAGCTTTCACACGACTATGTTACGTGCTGCTAACGCGCCGTACCGTAAAAGAACCAGGCCAAAAGATGCGTGCACACCGCGAGCATCATTCATAATCATACTTAGTTATGAAAATTCCGTTCCTAATATTACAAGCCAATCATTAATATGCTAACTAATTATGGATTCTGAAAGTCGGTGCTCGTTGGAATATGATCTCTATTCTTTATGAAGTTACATACGAGCTTTGTATGTAATTGGTCCAACCGTCCAACATAGCCACCCGCTAGCGTCATCGCTCGTCGCCGAGCGATTCTTCGCGATGGGGAGTATGGACGCACCTTTAGATGCATATTCTGGGCGTAGTTACTTTTACTTTTTTTTCTGGCTACATACTAGACCATGCCTCATATTACAAACTAGCTGTGCCCGCGACTTCGTTCGCATGGATGTCGGAAAACAATAATATGTCGCTTAGAAAAGTTGTACCTTCATTTAAAAAGGGGGAATCTTTCGACCAGGTCTGGTGATTTTTCCTAGTAAGAAACTGCCAAAAAACTTGTGTTTTTATTTAAGAAAATGCTTCTCTTTATAAAATATTAGCGGTGGAACCACCTGGAGCGTACACAAAAAAGTTGCTAGGGTTGCTCACACGCGAAAGAGCTACATAAAGTTGGCCGTGGGAAAAGCAACCAATACTAAGATCCACCCCCGCAACGGATAATGTCTGGCCCTGAGCTTTTTAATGGTCATGGCGTAACACAGGCTGACGGGGAATTGCACACGCTTAAAACTAAACGGGAAATTATTGGGAATGAGAGGAATTCTTGGAATAAAAACAACATCACCGGCGCCGCAACCTGTTAAGATTTCGGCTTCGATGACGTTTTGTTGGTGATTGGTGACTATGAGCCGAGTGCCGTTGCAAAGTTTGGGAGGACTTAAATTTCTGAGAAGAATTATTGGCACTCCGACTTTTAAACAAATTTTGTGTGCTGAAAGACCGGGTGTGTTAAGGGATTCTAAGAACTCTACTGGATAGTGTGTGGCATCTTCTTCTTCGGGAACCGTATTTATCGATGTATATTGTTGACTTTCCCCAGAAACATGTGCCAATATTTGTGTATTTATTGCTGTCCGATAGTCGAACAAATCGAATCAACCATAAGGCCTCTGCCTCGAACCTTGCGGGCAGCGGGGCGGCGGCGGCGGCGGCGGCGGCGCGAGCGCAGCAGGATCTTATGCGTAAAATCAAATGGACCGGTTCCCGAAAACAGCGGCGCGGCAGCGGCGAGGCGGCGGGCAGCGAGCGGTGCACTCCATTCAAGCGGTGACCGCCCGCGCGTCTGCATTGCAGTGTTGTTGCCCACAATAAATTGAGCGTTAGGAATAAATTTGAATCAAAAAGATGTTGCCGCCATTGTTCAGCCATTTCTTTCGCGAATAAAAACAAATATCTCGACGACAAAATCGTGAACACAACACTACGCGGCTATAGTGACGCGCGATCTGCCCGCTAGTTTCGAGAACGGGTCTTTGATGCCCGCCCCGCTCCCGCGCCGCCGCCGCCGCCGCCCCGCTGCCCCCAAGATTCGAGGCCGAGGCCTTACACATTTATTTATTTAAACATGCCAACAACGATCGAATCGAATGAGCGATGGTCACGAATCATACGAACAAATTACGAAGTATAATACAGTTCGATTCAAACTTAATGGCGGCTCGGAACATGAGGCGAGTCGCTGCGCAGTAACAATTTCATGTGACAGCGGGGGTGAGGGGTGGGGTACTGCGCAGCTAAAAGTTAACTTCCGAGCCGCCATCCGCCCCGCTGCCCGCAAGATTCAAGGCCGAGGCCTTACACACGCGAACAACGATCGAATCGAATGAGCGGCGGTCACGAATCATACGAAAAAATTACGAAGTATAGTACAGTTCGATTCAAACTTAATGGCGGCTCGGAACATGAGGCGAGTCGCTGCGCAGTAACAATTTCATGTGACAGCGGGGGTGAGGGGTGGGGTACTGCGCAGCTAAAAGCTAACTTCCGAGCCGCCATTAAGTTTGAATCGATCTGTAACGACTCGTTTCTTGACTTCTTAATTTGAACCTAATGAACGAAACCAACCAAAATACCAAATCAAAACCAATCAGATCAATTAGGAGTGAGGCGTATTTATCATCACAGATAGAAATCACAGATATTATAAAATAGCAGATAGCAATTGCTCCTAACGATAAAAAATATCTGTTACTTAAAATCACAGATCCTCAAGACTGTTACTGTTAAAACTTCGGATACGATTTTCGACTTGAACGAAAAGAAATAAAGAAGATATTCAATTGAGTCAATACGTATTTATCGTCTGTACAAAAATCACTGGCTGTGATTTTATAACAGATATTTGGATCTGTTATTTTTTGTCACAGTCACAGTGATCACAGATATCGTGTTTCACCTGTTACAACCCATCTCTAAGATCAATACTTTCAACGAATGACAACCCAACCCAACCAACAATTTATTATTTATTTATTATATTATTATATTATCGACACTAAAGAAGTCAAAAACAAAGATACCTATACTAAAAATTATTTGGTATATCTGGGCGAAAGTCATTCTTCGACGGGGAGTCTTAACACCGCGATTCAGAAAATGACATTAAACGAAAAACGCCATCTATCGAGCACGAAATGATACTGTCAAAATATATGGGAAAACGTTCGAACACTCTGTAAGCTAAATAAACTATGTATAAAAGTGAAAAATTAAAGAATAAATACCTATATTTTTTAAGAAATTAACATTTGTCACTATTCTTTCATGATTATCAAGATTTGAAAGATAGGTAGCGCCACCTATCGCACTAATACTAAACTAATAAATAAACAACGCATCTGGAAAATTTTAATTAATCTAACTTTAGAGTTATATTCTATACACAAATACACAATGTATCGCGTTAAGTTTCCGCGCAAAGAAAATGACGGTCATATAACAACACACGATCTCACAAACCTAGTAATTAAGAAGTAAGTATCATTTCGCGTCAATAGATGTCGTTACGTGGATGTACATTACGTAATGAAAATTCCTTCTTGAACACTTTAAATTCATATATCTTTTGATATTTTGAAGCGATTGCGATGAAACAAAAACTAATTGAAACATCGAGTTACACACAATATTTGAGTATAAAAGTTAACCATATTGATTTCGTACTTTTTACGTGATAGTGGAACAATCAAACAAAACAACATACAAACAGACAGACAGACAAACAGACAAAAATTCCAAAAATGGTAGAAATGGAATCTGTTGGTTATTCTTGGACAACCAACCAATTTTTTTATTTTTTTTTTCATTGTACAGAAACGCCTCGTCTACAGATTTATTATATGTATAGATGAAATGAAATTGTTTAGGAATTCTGTAAATCGGATATTGGAATCACTTTTACACGTCATATTAAAAATAAGCTAGATGAGGTCGGCGTTTCCTATCTGAATACTCTGAGAAGAAAGACCGAAACAAACTCAAAGTGCTGAAGTCTATACATAATATAAAATCACCCTTGTTTTCCCTGGCGAGGCATCTGTAGTACACTCACATATCTCCAGTCCCAGTTCTTTGCAGTTCCGTGTCTTTATACTGTCCTTTTATTTCAGATCCGCGGCCAAACCCACGCGGACTATGACGCCTGCAGCATGAAAGTGTACCCGCCTGACAGCCAGGAATGTGGAGCCATGACCTTTGGGCCCCTATCGCCGAACACTCACATCGGCGGCGTAACGCTCAAACCGTACATCATGAAAGTGCGCCACGATTCCTTTGATATGAACCACACGGTCCTGAATATTATGTTCAGTAATATTAAATGGAAAAGTAAGTTTTTATGGAGATTATTTGACTTTTCTCCAGCAAGTTTCGTTAGACTAGGGCTGACGAGGAACATACATTATTACGATGATATAACTCAAAAAAACTGCCAGATGACCCAATGAAATAAAAAAAATCATCATGAAAAAAAATCTGCGGTTCCCTGCATTGAAAGTTTTTCATAATGATGAATGAATTCAATTTCACCCTCTGTAGAAAGTAATTAAAAGAAAAACTATCATAGCTAAGTAGGCTCTACAAGTTAACGAGTAATAATCGACCAACCTACATTTTGCAGTTGCAAAAACATGTTCTCCAATACATTCCTAGAACAAGTTTTTCAATTACAATGATAAGTTTGTCCTTGGGATAAATTCATCTCAACTACGGAAACCTTGGCCGGTTTGCCTTTTTCCATAGACTTATTTTCGCTTTTTACGGCAAGTACTTCCACTCCTTCCGGTAGGATAAAGCAAGTGTCGTCTAAAAAAGATAATTATATTACTTATACTTACGATTTTTTTCTTTTATTACGTTATGCTTATTGCATACGGACATGCAACAATACCTATGTAGTTTACTCGTCCATTGGATTTTTATAAAAAGAAAAAAATCCACGCAATATCTTGCGCAGATTTTTTAATTTGTAAGGCCTTTGTTACTTTATTGTTTGCGAGCGTTATATATAGAACAATAAATAATAAATCGTATAAAATAACACAATATTCAATAACGTTAGCTTATCTTTTGAGGTGACATCATCGCCATTTGCCCTATTTAAAGTTTATTTCTGTAGGTACCTATGTCTATTTTTTTCTTAAGTGTTTTGATTGATTTTTCCTGTTCAGGGGGCTGACTATGAAGTATTAATGCCATCATTATTCCACTGCGAAAAAAGGATGGTGCTAGCGGCTTTGTATAGCTCCGTCTCTCTTCAACACTGGAAAAATGGTGGCATTAATACGTCGTGTTATAGGTGCAGAAATGTTGACTTGCATTGCTTAGTTAGTAGAGATTTCAAATTGTACCTGGCATATAAGAAAGATTTTGCCTGCATTGCTTGTGAACAGGCAACATATTGTATTTTTGTTGCGGGAAACGTTGCCGGCAACATTTTAAACAGTTTCAAGTTGTTGCTAGCAACAGCAAAACAGATGATGTTGCCCCTTCCGGTAACAATACCGGCAATGTTGAAAATGTAAAATGTTGACAGCTATTTGCGACGTTGCCAAAATGTCTCTAATCCCATAAGGGATTAGAGACATTTTGGCAACGTCGCAAATAGCTGTCAAATATTTACCTGTTTTGATTTATTTGGCAATATTACTATATGGAAATATGTTATATTTGTTATTGATTATGCAATGCAACACCGAATAATTATTTAGTTTTAGATGTAAAATCCAAATGCCTTTTTACACCTAAAACGGTTAAAACATCAAATTCAAAGTTATAATTGCATTTCATAATAAATATTTTAGTTCACTAGTTAGTCATATTTCAAATTTCCATACAGTAATATTGCCAAATCAATCAAAACGGCGAAATATTTGACATCTATTTGCGACGTTGCCAACTTTCAGAATGCACGCTCATATCGTTGTTTTTCTCTTACAGCCATGAGATTCCGCTTCCAAGACAAGTACAGAGACATAAAGAATCACTGCAGAGACATAAAAATGTCGAACGAGGTTACTATCAACGAAGACTCGGTTCTCTACTACAACTGTTACTGGCCGAAAACTGACGATAGAGACGGACAGAGTCACATTCTGGACTTCGAGGCGACCGCTGAAGATCTAACTGTTAATAGGGGACAGTATTACTTTAATATACCATCTGCGGAAATGCTAAGTAAGTGAAATGTCTTTTTGAACAGCACTCTAAATAGTAACACACTTTCTATTATTATTAGCCTTTTGATTAGTTGAAACTATACTCCATTTGAAATAAGGTTAGACATTTAAATAAACCTTTTTTACAGTCCGTTCCTCCGATTTTGACGTCTATTGCGTTGGTGATATGACAATTGGCAGCTGCAGTAGACTGTATTGTGTAACCTTTTTTGCTTTTAATGCCATCCTTATACCTACGGTATAGTAGTCAAAATCGGTTGAACTGACTGTAAAAAAGCTTGTTTAAATGTCTAATCTTATTTCAAATGGAGTATTGGCTGCTAAGTATGTCTTTTAATTACCCTGACAAAGTTGACCATGTATAATCAGCCATTAGATTAAAAGAAATACATCTTTCCCTAATCATGATTAACAAACCCCACTTTTTTTCCAGGTCAATCAACAACCGAAGAAAAATGGAAGCCGTTTATATACATAGAAATATTCCCGATGATCATGCGGTTACATATAATGCCACCGCCACAACAGCTAAAGATTCGAGCGTACCTGATTCAGGTTGTGACTCCTGCCGTCAGAGGTCCTAGAGAGGTCATGTCGACTACCAGGCTTCTAAAAAATGATACCGATGAAGTGACGTATGACTACAACTTTGTTGGGTCGAATGGCTCCTTTAGCTTTGTGGTCACCCCCTTACATGCCAGGTGCGGTGCGAAGGGAGGGATTGGCTGTAAATCTGTGGAGAGTCCCAGGATTATGATTAGTGAGTATTTTAATTTTGCCCGCCACTTCGCCCGCTTGGGGTCGGATATTGTCCCACGGGAATGTATAACCGGGATAAGAAGTATGTCTTAACAAAATAAAAGAAGTAGTTCATTGTCTACCTCTGTCCCGCCAGGGTTGCGGGAAAGTCCGAAAGGGATACCTGGACCTTGGCAACAGGCAACTGAAGGAACACGGGTGGGTTTTAGTCAGTAAAAGTCTGACACGCCCTTCCGCTCCGCCCAGAGCGGGAGAAGTAATGTGATGAATTCCCACCATAAAAAAAAAAATGGTCTACCTGTGTGCTATATTTCGTCGAAATCTGTTCAGCCGTTAAGGCGTAAAAAGGTAACAATGAGACAGAGTTACTTTCATATTTATAATATTTAGTATGGATTGATAATGCAATATCATCATAGTCTTGTGATTCTCAAAGTAATTAGGGAAATGTGTTCTACGCGCCCCTGCCTGCCTCTTTGCAGAATACGGGCGTGATACTATGTTTGTGAAACTTTTTGTTTAATAGGCTAGCTTGGCATATTATGAAAGTTATAGGCATCGAGCATAATGGAATGGAGATATAGTTAAAGGCGGTATTATGTTTACTTTTGAGATATGACGACACAAGTATAAAATACAAGTAACATAAGTAGGTATTGCGGAAAAACCGAAGTAGGTATATACCGGATTTCGATATAAAAAAAGTCTTTAAAATTTTGAACGCGGCGCTGCGACCGCGGCTGCATAACCAGTTTTATGTTGCAATAAAAAAAAAACTATTTTTAATCCACTTCAGAAAGGGAGGAAAGGTCATAGTATGTTCATCTGTATGATTTTTTTTATGATCATCGACATTTTCGTCAATTTCAACATTCTTCCTTTTTATTATGTACCTACACGGCTACACATCAAGCTATACATTTCCAGTATAAGCTGACCTCGCATTGTACGGAAATCCTATACAATGCGAGATCAGCATAAATTGGAAATGTATAGCTTGATGTGTAGCCGTGTGTACATAGCTCCCGCCCACATTATCTTTCGGACAGTCCTAGTTATAACAACGTCATAATATCGATAAGTTTTCTTTTTCTGGAAATCCCGAAAGATCACAAACAACATATTTATCGCGAGATCGTTACGGTCATCTGCATGTCAGTAGTAAAGTATTACTGGAAATTCGAAAACCGCTCTATTTGCTACGAAACAAAGGCGCGGTCTAAGTCTAATTGTTACCATGGACGTGCTGTCCAGTGTACCTTAACCTCTCTGACTTTGATACGGTAACAGGAAAATGCAAAACGTGGTCTTATCGTCTGTTTTTTTAGTAACGCCGTAGGCACTTTATTTATTATACTTAACTTTTGACCTTTCCATTAATATTTTAGCGTTTTAGTTATAAGGTATTTAATAATAATTGAGTTTTAACTCTGCTAAGAAAGAAAGAAAGAAAGAAAAAAATTTTTTTGTGACACGTACAGGATATACAAACAGTAAAAACATAACTCTTCCTTGGCAGTCGGGTAAAAAGGGGCATTAAAACGAACAAATTAAACATATTTACGTTTTAAATAAACGAACACAAAAAAAAATTAAAAAAATATTAACGAACTGTGTAAGGCCAAAAACGGTTCCTATCTAAGGATAATGTTGAGATATACATAACATAACATAAACATAACATAATCAGCCTATAATGTTCCCACTGCTGGGACACAGGCCTCCTCTCTATGAGAGGGAGTGGGCCGTAATCCACCACGCGGGCCCAGTGCGGGTTGGTAGATGTCACATGTCTTCGAATTTTTGGTTCTAAGACATGCCGGTTTCCTCACGATGTTTTTCCTTCACCGTTTTGAGAGCAGTGGTGATGAAATTATTTACACAAAGTAAAGCGCCTGTCGGGGTTCGAACCTGCGACCTACAACTCGTAAGTCGCGGCCGTTACCACTGGGCCACCACTGCTCACTGTTGAGATATAAAAATAAAAAATACCGCATCGCCGCTGAGAATATATTCCTTCCAAATACTTACTATTTAAATTGTTTAACAAATAACAACATGCCTGTAATCCCCGAAGGGTAGGTAGAGGTGTAACTATAGTTACACCCACATTTCGCCAGTTATGTGTAATTCCGAAATAAATCACTAATGGGACTTAAACTTAACTGGCGAATTGTTAATTTGATCAATTTCCTGATAAGTTCGTCACCTTATCTGGCAGAAATAATTCAATTGTTCCGGAAATTGTAAAACAGGCCTTTAGCAATCTTATATTTGTAAAATTTCTATAAGTATGCCTCGGAAAACTCGTTAACACCTTGGTCCCGGCTGTCATAAGAGGATCTTGGTAAGACTGGTTGTCAGACTTTCGCGTATCATGTTACCCAATAACTGGGCTTTAGAGGACAGATAGGCAGTCGCATCCATTTGGGAAAAGACTAGGCAGTTAGTTGATGTTGGTAAAATAATAGCCATTTTATTCTGACCAACCTGTATAGCCCCCAGATGGCTGTACAAATGATGTCACTCAGTACCTAACAGTCCTTAATAGCATCACAGGACATTGCAGATGCCCATATAAGTTTAGGCAACTTCATTGTTTAAAATTACAAAGAAGTCATGAATAAGTGTATAAAAAAATCAGTCTTACATATTTAAATGTGATAATTATTATTGTCTGTATATTATGACTAGCTGTGCCCCGCGGTTTCACCCGCGTAGGTCTCGATCTCGTGGGAATGTAGGGATAAAACGTATCCTATGTCCTATTCCAGGTCATGGTCTACCCGTGTGCCCATCCTCTCCTCTCTAGAGTAGAACGTCGCGGAGGCGCGGCGCCGCCGCCGGCGTCGAACGGTTCGCCTATTGCATTTTTATTTCTACTCGTAATAACTTCGAAATTAAATGTCTGATTCGAATGAATCAAAAAGTATTTTACTGCTACATGAATACCCTTGATGTTAGAACTATTTATTTGAATAAGAATTATTATGTTGATAAAACCCCTTCGCAAATAATGCAATAATTTCGAACAACTTTGATTACCATAAAAAAGGTTATAGTGAGTCAATCTCAAAAGAAAGACATGCTGTCGCGGACTTCTTTTTTTTGAACTTTTAATGAGGAACAATTCCATGATACATGATATTTGCGTAACTTTAACCGTTTACGCAGCGCACGCAACGGAAGCTCTCAAAAAGGAATAATTTTTCCCGTTTTTGCAACATTTTTCATTTATGCTCCGCTCCTTTTGGTCGTAGCGTGATGTTATATAGCCTATAGCCTTCCTCGATAAATGGACTATCCAACACAAAAATAATTTTTCAATTCTAACCAGTTGTTCCTGAGATTAGCGCGTTCAACAAACAAACAAATTCTTCAGCTTTATAATATTAGTATAGATTAGCGTATCTACATTAACGAGTGATAAACAAACAGATAAACTGCTACAAATGTCCCGTATGGCCCTATCCATTACTTTATTATTATAAATCCGAAAGTGACTCTATCTGTCAGTCTGTCTGTTAGTTACTCTCTCCTTTTCACTCCACCGAATCGAACGAAAATTTGTAGCTGACTTGTAGAAGGACACAGGCTATTTTCATTTTGGATATTTGTATTAAACGATGACAAGCAGACCAACTGGCGGGCTATGGCTAGTGAAGTATATTAGGTCCCCACCTATGAAATTGGTGTTTTGTATGGGGAATTTTAAAGAAGTTGCATTTTTCATACTGACGTTTTCTTAATTTATATAACAACCATGAACACTACTGTTTTAAAAATGTTATGCACTACTGTTTAAAAAATAAGATAACGTATGCCACTTAGATTAAGTGATAAAAATAAGTTTTGGCTAAGTTAAAAAAAAATAGTGGTCATTTCTGCTAATAAAATGAGGAGTCATTTTTAAGGTATTTTTTATGTTAAGAAAACTATAAGTAATATGTTTTTTTAGTATTGGTAGTTGGCTATGATGGTCAGTATTCGATATAATACCAAGACCATAAATATTTTAAATCATAGAAGTGACGAGGTTCTCTATTAGTGAGAAAAACGCCAATTTCATAGGTGGGGACCCAATACTATAAGAAAGAGTAGGTACCCTATAGTTGTTCCTTCTTGCTTTTTGTCAGCCAAAAACACAGCAGTCACCAGCAAGGTGTAAAAGCTGGCTTATTTTTACCGGTCTGCACCACAACAAAGGCAGGATTATGTTTTTTTTTTCACGCGAATTTTTGAATGTGATCAAAATAAAAAGCTTGAAGAGGCGATTCCAAAAATAAGAAGGTTGATATAAAAAAGAACAAAAACCCAACAGGAACTAAAAAGATCAAAACACAGTACACTTTTCAAACAGTCTGATGGAGTTGTTGGCATCAATTAAATCTGGAAAAAGTTGTTTTCGGGTTTTTTTTAATTGTTTTTTGAAGCAAAAAGGAGGGTTATGATTTTGACCTGTATGTATTGTATGTATGTATGTTCGTTCATCTGTTCTCTCAATTATCTTCTAAACGACTCATCACAATTTGACAAATGAGGTATAGTTGGAAGCGTTTTGATCGTCCGCTAGTTATAGGCTATGTGACGTCACGTTAGATAAATTGAAAACGGCGCCCTCTAGATGTCATAGTGTTGAATTTTTTTTTTTTATGTTACCAAGTTTGGTATCAAATGAAAGGGCTTAATTAGCACATTTCAATATTATGTACAATATTTTAAACTCAAAAAAATAAAAAAAAGTTAAGTATAAAACTAAAACCCAACTACGACAAAAAAGTAAATCAACTAAAAAGACATCACAGTCAGACGAATTAAAAATCCGGAGTCACGTAATCTGTTCGTAAATCGAACAGATTAGGTGATTTTTTTATTTCGAAATAATACCTTATATTGACCATGTAATTTCCCTCTTTCCAGGCAGTGAACCCCAAACCCTAAACATCTGCATAGCGAGTGTCACAGCACTGATTGTAGCGACGCTCTTCGCGTACTACATCGTCCTGCGTGTGATCAGGCGGTATTGCTGCCACGACGAACACAGAGACGCGGAAATAGGTAAGTTTCACCACATTTTATTAAGTTGACAGTTAATTGATTCAGGCGTGATATGAGACTTTCGTTGATGACTAAACTTACGCGACCATCATTTCACTTTAATATTATAACGATTAGGACTACTTTAGACTGAACTAGACAATGCAAGCGGATGCGCCCGGGTGACCCTAATTCTTTTTCTAAAATAAAAGTAAGCTAAGTTACTGTTTATAACATCAGCTATCTGCCAGTGAAAATCCTGTCAAAATCGGTTCAGCCGTTTCGGAGATTAGCCGGAACAAATTTTTTTTTTGTTTATGTTCTGTATATACTTTCATATACATTTAGAAAAAAATAGAATTTTATTTGTATAGATTATTCAAATCAAAAACGAATTTATTTCCAGCCATGATGATACCAACACCGCCGAAAATCCTGGTAGCATACTCACCCGCGAACCGACTGCACGCCGAATGCGTCGCGTCATTCGTCACCTACCTGCGATCAGAATACGGCTTCATCGTCATGTTCGACGGTGACATATCTGCAACCTCGCACGGAGACCCTTACATCTGGGCAGAGGAAGCTTTCAGGTTAGCGACACATATCATTTACATCGTTGGACCAGCCGAAGAAGCCAACATATGCAATAACATCTACGATAAACCAATAATCAGCGCTCACAAAAATATTGACACCCTAATTCTGTCGTTCGTCAAAGCTAGCAGAGCTCTAAAATGCTCCAAAGACGTCATCAATGTCTTGTTCGAACATTCCGATGGCCAGATTCCGGTTGAAACTCGACTCGCGAAAACGTTTACCCTACTCACGGACTGGCAAAAACTCATATCGTATCTATCAAAAGACTTGCTCCCGAAAATACATATTCAGCGTTCGGAAAAAGGTAGGTGCTTTTACGATGACTTGAAAAGGGCTAAGAAACTGCTAGGCGCGAGAAATGACGAAGTGATCGTGCAATTCGAGCAGAATAAGAATTTTGAGAAGAAGATATAGTTGTAAGTTGGTATTGTACAGGTTTTTGGGCCCAGTTTAGAGCGCGTATGGAGTTGAGTGGGGGAAATAGGTTTCGGGATTATTCTAAAAAAATACGTTTAAAGTCCCGTATTTATTGGAAACATTGTTTCGCAACAATTTTTGAAGTGATAACTTCTTTAGGCGCGTTGAGCACTTTTTGGGTGAACAAAAATCATGGAACTCGCGTCATCGTCACGCTTGAATTGTTTTTTTATAGCGCCATCTACCATCTACCGTTTGAATTACGTTGAGGTTACGCAGTTTTGACTTTTATCGGCAGTCCCCAAAGACTGCCGCGCTTGTTTTTTTTTTTAATTGAGTTGTGTGACTGCTCTTGACCTCGATCTCGCCTGATGGAAAGCGATAGATGAGGTCTATGATGGACCGAGCAAGCCCAGAAGATGCCTGTACACTCTTGATTTAAAGGCTGACGGGTTATACGTGGAAGGGAACACACACAATTAGGCAACATTGTTGCCAGGAACGTTTGATGTTGCGAGATCTTGTGTTTACCATGAAAACAGAACAATAGCATGTTGCTATCAACATTGTTTCCCACTACAAAAAAAATGTAGCTTTAACAATGCTAATTAATACGGGACAGTAAATGATATTTATCCATAATATTCTGTGGATATCACTAAAATTGGTAAGACATTTACCGCCGTGATTAGACTACAATTCAAATGTTGTTAAAATCCTGTTCTGTAACGAAGCTCCGCCCACCGACTCCCGCGCATACAGTTAACAACTGTCATGCTGATTTGTCACATCATTTTGAATGTGGAAACTTCAGCCTATAGTTGTTCACTGTGTTTGTTTGTACTCTTAATGGATGTTTAGTATTGTTACGTTGGACTAAATAATAATATGCATAGGTATCTGATGACAAGTCCATGTTATTTCAATGTTTTGTAGCTATAAAAGTTGTAATAGTCATAAGATCATCATTTACTGACATAGTTATAGTTTTTAAACAATATTAGAATGTAACATTATATTGCTTGACTTTTTTAGTTCACTAAAATTAGGAAAAGAATAATGTTAAATCCATCTCCATATTATTATTTAGTCTACAGTCTATTTTTCGATCGAAAGTTCAGAAAAAGTTTATTTTGTGTTACATATTTTAAGGCAAATATAAATTGAATTTGATAATATATTTATCTGTGTAAAAATGATACGAAAATTATAAAAAAATGTTTATGAAGAGCGTATACGTGGCTCAAGGAGGAATTATAAAAAAATGATTAGATTTATATTCAAAGACCGTACTTTAATGTTAGATACACTATTCAGTTGCGGATAAAAGCGTCACCTTAGATGTATGTCTGTCTTTTTCTCGCACACAGATTGTAAATAACGCTCTCTCTTTCGCAACGAAATTGTTCTAACATTTAATACGATACAATAGGCCTACTTGTTCATTTGTTTCGGGTTTGAAAGAAAGTCAAAAATTAGGAGCGAACCTTAGGGCCCTAACACACGTACCTCGCAGCGACAAAATGTGGGCAAGCAGTGGTTACTTGTGAATAGTGTCGCTGCAGCTTCTTGCAGTTGAGTTGTGGTAACTACAAAATTTCTGTGTGGATTCGTTGTCGCTCGTAATTGCGAAGAAAAACGAGAAAGTGTTCGTCGAAAAATGGTAATAGTAAGGATGAAATGGATTAATTATGAACCCAACTCGGGGAAAAAAAATCCGTAGTAGATGTGCCACTATCGTAGTGGTGGACGATGTGTTATCGCCACGAAGTAAGCGATTAATACGGATCACAAAATTATATAATATGAACCTTATTCTCACGAATTCATATTATACGAATTAAGTTCATATTTATATGAGACGCTTACTTACGGCTAGTTTCTTCATCAAAAGTAACAGTCAGCTGTTCTTTTACACTGTTGTATTTTCAATCCTCGGCGCTGAGGCGAGGGTTGTAAATCCAACTGCGCGGAAGAACAGTTTATTGTTACTTTTGATGAAGTAACTGGCCGTTAGCAAATTAAAGTAAGTGCAGTCTATGAATTTTGCCTGGAGTGTTCGAAGGAAAACAAAAGAAAGTTTAATACCAAAGATAAGGCAGATCTTTTTCCAAACTCAAAATAACGAACTACAGCTTCGGGCACCCTGTAGGTATACCTCCGGATTCATGAATATTTTTATGGTTATTTATAATTGTTGTCTTTCCCAGTACGATGCATATCTAATAGCTTTTAGTAATAGGTATTTTTATATTAATTTTTTTACTTTTAATTTTTTGAAGGCATTATTCGCTTTTTGAACGTCGCACTCTATCCCACCTGAAAAATCGGTTCAAACTTTTCTTATGATGTACCTAATTAATGTACACTCCACTTGTGACCTGGCTTTAAAATACGTATTAGGTGTAAATATATTATTTGAAGACGTGTTGTTATGTATGTATTATTTAAATATTTGCAAAAGAAAATTGTACTTTTTTAGTCGATAAGCAAGTATTTAGCAAAGATTACACTATTCTGCTCCATACATAATAAAATGACAGAATACACATTTTTCCTGTGCATATTTATAAAAATGCGGCTCTATCCCTGTTTTAGTTTGTATACAACGTGCCGCTACAATGGCGACATTAATTTAACACACGTATACGATTTCGCGTATTCGTTATAAGAAAATATTTGAATTTCATTAAACGTTATTATTTATTGATTTATTTACAATTTTCTAAATTACCATCCTGGAGCAACCTATACTTAAAGAATTGTAGCGAAGAGGTCATTTGCCGGGGTCACGGATCATATGTAGGCGAATAGAAGGAAAGCCGCGCAATTTCCTAGAAATTATGCCGACAAAGCCAGCTGGTAGGTAGCTTCATGAATGAATCTTTTACACAGAGTGATCTCAATTTTGGTTATTTTTTTATTATTTAGTTTGTTTGAAAATTTAAATTTTTCAAGTTACGAATTATTTTATTTGATTATAATTTTTATGTTTTCTGGCCACTAGCCCTACCCGTGTGGTAAATTAATGTCGCCATTGTAGCGGCACGTTGTATATTGTTTTATAATGTAAATATATATTTTGTCATGTAAAGTAATTGGCGTTCAAAAAGTCGAAATATTATACTAACATATTTTTTAAATACTTACTTTAGACTGTTTTCTGTTGTAAACTCTTCAATTGCATATCTTTTAAGTATCAATGGCGGATAAAAAATATAAAAAACATTAGTATGTAATACTTAAAACTTTGTGTAAAATCTTTTCTTACAAAATTTTCCAGATTTATTCTATTGAAATTTGGTGTGCCATAAACTATACGACTACACTAAGGCCCGTGTTACAGAACTTTACTGAAAACTCAAGTATTACTTAAAACTCGTTACACTTTTACTGCCAAGTACATAGACTGCATACAAATTAGCATGCCATAAAATGTGTCTCATATATCTATAACAATTAGTCAGTCGAGTTCATTAGCGCGTCGCGTATATCTATATATATGTAGACCCGGATGCGAGTTGTGGGCGCGCGAACGAACTATCGTTGCACTCGTGAGTCGGGTGCTTGGCACTAAAAGTGTTAAAGCCTTTTGATTGGTTGAAACTAGTTTTAAATAATGCTCGAGTCTTTAGTGGGGTTGTGTAATACGGGCGTAAAACGGTGTATTGTTTCTTTGTGTAAGATGTTAGTGTTTGACCACAAAGGGCTTTGCACTGCACTAAATAACTAGAGTCGAGTAACGTAAGATATACCATTTTATATATTGAACTGAATAAGCTATAAGTATACAGGCGCACAACTATCGCATAATAAATCTATGGTCATTTATAATGGCCGTATGTTATACAGGAGGTGGCAGTGATCAATCAATATTTATGTCACACCCTGTACATCTATGAAATGACCACTTCTCCCTTTATCTTGTGTCTTAAAAGTATCACATTGATACATGTAGTTTTATTGCTCTTTGTATTTTCTAAAGGCTTGCAAATATATTGGGGTTTTCATATCCATTGGCACCTATGTCATATCTATTCAAAAGATTTGCAGTTATGCAACATATTTTATTATAACATATACTTTGGAAACCCGGTTTTGGGTACCTTTATGTGATATTGAATGTATAACATTTTTATCTTATATTTACGCTGCTATTTCTAATACTTTTAATCTTTTTGGTGGGTCTTCCCAGTGTTTCCAACAGTAGATTTTACATGTCAGGAAAAAAGCCTTGCATTTTTCTGTTTAAAAATAATGCAAGCGTTTTATAAGATCTTTCGAGGACATGCATTTATTTTACATTGCAAGCTTTGCTTAATATTGCTAGCATAATAAAATTGTTATTGATATTATAAACTAGCAACTCTAGTTATTTAGTGTCAAATTTGTACCTTTTTATATAACTGTTTCCTCGTTGATCTCATTGGTAAAAACTGTTGGAGTGTGTTCTATCTTGATACAGGACCTTTCAATTATTAAGCTCAAAATATTATACCTTGTGATGTATTTTTATAAATAAAGTCATACATAACATGAATTTTGTGGTTGTTTTATTAAAAAAATCGTGTAGTATACACCTTTTTTTTTTTTTTTTTTGTGTGTGTAATCATCCAATGACTTCTTCCGCTCTGGGCGGAGCGGAAGAGCGTGTCAGACTTTTACTGACTGAAACCCACCCGTGTTTCTTCAGTTGCCTGTTGCGCTGACCTTAATTCGGTGAGAATTTTAACAATTTGACTTAAGTATCTCTTATTATGAAGAAATGGCGAGAATACATACATACTAACATTAGTAAGAACCTATGTTCCAAACAAAAAAAAAACAGTGTTAAATATTTCATGGGAATTGAAAATCAGGACTAAGGGAGTAATGAGTAAGAAAACAAATGCTATATCATTATCATTTTGGTTTATTTATCACGACGCGGGTACACCAAAACACCAATATGGAATGCTGTACATGTATACAACGATAGTCTTTTAGATATATTATTGCATATACATACTCTGAGCAATTTTAAAGGAGAGATACATTTGTGATGAGATAATTACATGGCGTAAAAATATTTTTTAAATTTAATCAAAAGTGAAAGCTATCTAATAATAAAATTAATTTAAAAAAAAAAACAATTTACATAACCTGGCGGGTACAATTTGTACGGTATTGTATGGGCGTAACAAAATATTAGTTATCATAATTGAGCCAAATCGAATGTTGTTAATGAAAATTAGTTGGTTCTTGGTACAAAAAATATGATCAATAAACCCACTTTATACATTGTCGCATCTTCGAAGACGCGCTCCACTCCGCTCCGCTCCGTATTAAAGTACAGTAAAACTATTTTCTTAATGTCCCTCGGGAATCATCGCATTTCCGAATACAAACGAATGCTAATTTCCATGTCCATCAATTATTAGATTTATCGTGTATAATAATTGGAATTCAGAAGTAAGTAGACTTTATTGTTGTTTTGATTTCCGTGTGAACGATATAGAGCTGTTAAACTATTCGTTATTACTCCCATTTTAAAAATTAATGACATTAATTTAAAAGAGTATTAACAACTCTATATATTTCCAAGTCGATTGAGAGCTTCCGGTCTGAACCAAGTGCAAAGAGCAATTGATAGAAATCTGACGACAGCCGAAACACGAAGTTTGCCGAGGAACATTAAGAAAAAAGTTGTCAATGTACAGCTAGTACAGTCATCGCGGAGTGGGGCGCGTCTTCGTGGATGGCACTGTCTGTACGTACGACTTACGAGGATTATACATTCAGGTACCGTAAAATGGGGTAAATAATAAATTCTAACAATTTTATTAAGCCCATACAAATCTTCTACAATTAATAACAACAACAAAACTATAAAATAGTAATGACTAATTAGTTTACACCGAAACAAACATGATTATGCGATTTACTAGTCTATCCCTTATTTTTGATACACAAAATAATTCGTAGTTATTTTAAAAATGCGCTATGTTTGATTTGTACTTTCGTATCTGACCCGTAATAATAAAGGCTCTCACGAAATCAATTCTGCAGGTAATTGCGTGAAAACAATCGCAATGCCATTCATTTAAATTAATTCTGCTGCGGATAGGGACGGAATTGTATCACCCCGTTCAATTTCCGCCGCCTCCTTAGCGATTCCTCGCAGAAGGAGGCGACGGCGTTTCGGCGCTCTCGCTCACAGATACTGTAATCCGAAGCACCCATGTCCGGAGAGAACCTGTGTTAGCCGGAAAGTAAGGGCTCCATGCAGTCTCTTCCTTCATAACGTGTTTATTGCGACTTGATCCGATCCAGCCTGTCCCGTGGTGCCTGCCCCCAGCGACGCCCTAAGCCGAGGTACGTATCCCACAGAGTGCCCTCACCGTGTAGTCGCTTAGTTTAGTTTATAAGTTTCATGCCCTGGCTGGAGGACTTAATTTATTAAGGCATTCACATGATAGCCCGGTTATAAGCAGCCGACACCTACAGGTCGACCAGCGAGATGCCATTCACAAAATAAAAGCAGCTATTGCGGCGTGCCCTAATTCTCGCATACCTACACGACACAATGGGTACTTATGGCGTACTATGATTAGATCTGAGGGCCTAGACAAAGTGACATTCTATCAGCAATAACGATGAGGGAAAAGGCAAAAATGTATAGGACTGACATAAGTTATCGAAAAGCTTATGTCAATCCTGTTAAAAGTCGTAGGAATACGAAACGCTTTGGAAGCGATTGTCACTTGTCTAGGCCCTCAGATCGTAATCATGCGTATTATTATTACCCGACAAAGTCAAAGAGAGCACAAGAATTGTAACTAATGTTGGCTGCCAAAAGAATTATTTTGTGTTTTAAAACAAGTACACTTCTATCTATATATATATATACAACTACATAATCCGTATACCTATAAAACCATCACACAATAATAAAAATTGGCAAATAAAACCGAAGTAGTCATCACAAAATGAAAATAATTATATTATTTTAGTCAAGTTTTTGAACTTTGGTTATTTAAAAATAAATACATTTTTAAGGATGTTTATAATATATACTTAGTAAGTTATAATAAGTACAGTCAGTTACAGATTTGTTTTGACTATAGGGATACATTGAAATGATGCTCAAAGTGATTCAAACAATGGATAGCCTTACACGCATTTGGCAGTTATTTCTTTTTAAATACAAAATACAATAGATGCTGATATATTTAGTAACCTATTCCGCTTGACTATTCTTCAAGAGTCATAAAAACCCTGTAAGAAATCGACACGTGTTTCACCTCTCAACGAGGCATCTTCAGGATGACGATTGACCAATTGCAAACCAGAACGCGACGTGTTACCACACCGAGCGCTGGACGCAGTGACTGCGTCCAGCGCTCGGTGTGGTAACACGTCGCGTTCTGCACTGCGTCCAGCGCTCGGTGTGGTAACACGTCGCGTTCTGGTTTGCAATTGGTCAATCGTCATCCTGATGATGATAGTCAAGCGGAATAGGTTACTAAATATATCAGCGTCTATTGTATTTTATAATGGATTTCCGCAAAGTCACGCCTGAATCAATTAACTATTTTTAAATACATTTAATTCTTTATTATTATTTCTCTTTGCTTTATTTAAATGATAATGCGTTGGCATTACTGTTATTTGTTTTATAAAACCCAACGTATAAAAGGCAAGAAATTAATCAAAAAGTTTAGGAAAATAGTAAAGCATTTAGAAAATTCCCCAGACACATCTTACCTCACGTAATATATTATTAACAAAACCCCTACAATTTCAATTCTTAAAAATTCTAACTAAAATTTATTTGACATGATTGCAAATACCGTCATAATTCCTCTATACAATGTCTTTAATAATGTTGTACGATTTTAGACTCTAAACATATGTTATTAGAATCTAAAATTACAGTAGCAAATAATACTTGGATTAAAGCAAAACGATAGTTTAGTTAATTTGACTGTATAGACATTTATATGCCTTTTGATTAAGTAACAGTGGATAAAATTCGACAGGTTCTAGAAATTGCTCCAACCATTTTGCCCAAAATGCCTAAATGCCGTCTCCTTACATTTGTGTGCTTCGAGGATAAATAAAAGAATGTCTTTTTAACTCTAACACTATTTCGTCGAATAAATATCTAATTACCCATCCACCATCCCATTTTTACATAACGAGACTCCTCCGTGACTCGGAAAGCACGTTAAGCAGTTGATCCCGGCTGTCATTCGTGGATCTTTGACAGTCGTCACGGGTCGTCAGAACTCAGAAGCCCGAAAGTCTGACAACCAGTCTTACCAAGAGTTATAGTATTACCCAGTTACTGGGTTGTGGAGGTCAGATAGGCAGTCGCTCCATGTAAAATACCGGTATTCAGCTGCATCCGGTAAGACTGGAAGCCGACCCCAATATAGTTGGGAAAAGGCTAGTCAGATTGATACCAAATATTTAGTGTCACTTGAGTCTGTTAAGGCAAATCTTGCAAGCAATTTTGGGAAAAATTCCGATGACTATGCGTACATGTATTTGGCAGTGATTACCAATGAGCCAGGATTTAAAATAATGATGTTATGAACGTCGAGATTCGATAGCAAATCGTTATTATTATGACCTGCATTTTGATAAAACCCTGTTTGTTTAAAAAAAAAATATTTTTTTATCATGCACAACGGGAAAGCTCTTTGCCTGCATCTCACCTGATGGTAAGTGATGATCAAGCCGAAGCGAGCTTCACCGGGAGTCCACAAGAGGGACGCGCTATCTTACCTCCAACGAAACACAACAATGCTGTTAACATTGTTGTTATGGCAACAGACTTGGATAAGATGGTGGTACCTAGCTAGGCGGACTCAGAACAAGCAAGCAACAGCCAAACCGAGCAGAAAATATTGCCCCCACTGGGAATGGAAACCGGGAACTGGGTTTAAGACAAGTGGTCTAACCACTAGACTACAGCGGCGGTTCTAAGTATTTGTCTCCTTTAACCCACTATTACTTGATCTATGGACTTTGAAGCCTACTTAAATATATTGCAACAATATTAAAGAGGAGTTCATCACTGAACAGTCCAAGTTCCACACGATAACACATTCACTAAAAAATACCTGCCACACTACCAATGTTTTGTTGCGTTTAAACTGTTACGCAAGTGTGGCACTACCCTAATACCTGCAGCTATTGTAGTACTTGTGTAGACTTTTTCATGTACTGTAAGTAAAAACATATGTATAGGTTAGTAGGTTTCGCTGTGTTCATGTAATGAATGACAATCTGTATGTATGTACTGTACACTCGCAGAACGAGAAGGTTAAGCTATACCAAAAAATCCTTTCCCGCATATGAAGGCATGTCACGGTTCAAGTAAAACTGGACCGAAGCTTGCTTAACCATTTCATTTCATGACTGTACAATAATGCTAAAGCTTAGGTTTTCTAAGACTGCGGTGGCCGTCACATAGCGTCCGCAATTTACGGTCGAATGACGTCACTGAAACGTTATTTAAAAGCGCTCTCTAGGGAAACACAAAATTACTTTCATAATTTTGTGTTTCCCTAGAGAGTGCTTTTGCCGCGGTAAAGTCAAACTCCGCTGCCATCATTTTCATGACGACCGTTATATGCCGGCCACCGTTGTCGTAGGTGACCCAAGTTTTACGGCCAAATGAAAGATTATGATGGATATTGTTAATTGTACTCAGGAAATACTCAGGTCTGCGATTCCCTCAGCCTAGTGGAGCCAGTATCAGAGTCAATTGCATTTTTATTTTCTAGTATGGATGTGTAGGATAGTAGGATACGACGCATTTGATTTATAGATTTCGAAAATTGTTAAATACGTATATTTCCCTTATTTATATATTACTATGGCTTTTCTTAAAAAATGTAGTAAATAATGGGAATGATTATGGTGTGTAACATTAAAAAATTGTGTTTATATAAAAAAAATAAAGTTTATTATATTTTCAGTTTCATAGGTGGATACATTATAATTAGTAAGTATTAAAGGTAGAATATTACAATAGTCGGATAACTAGTAATAAACTAAATAATATCAAAGTTACTTAGTACCTATAGTAACAATATATAGTACTACGCAGAAAATATGGTATTCGAGTTTAGAACGCTGTACCGCTCATTCGTCAACGCTCACGGCGTCCCGTCGAACATTCGTCAACGCTCACGGCGCCCCGCCGCTCATTCGTCAACGCTCACAGCGTCCCGCCGCTCATTCGTCACCGCTCACTGCGTCCCGGTACTCATTCGTCAACACTGCCCCACGCCTCGACGCGCATTCCTAAGGCGCGGTACAGAGTTCTCGGTCAAACTATAGATTAGCAGCTTGGAAAACGCCAATAGCGCAACGGAAGGAGTCGACTGAAAAGCGGGAGATCATGAGTTCAATCCCCATCCGATGCAATATTGACGTAAACCAATTCCTAGTCCAAGTACATTCAGCTTAGTTCAAAAGGTAAATAATACGACTAATTTATAATCTAGAATATTTCGTTCATCAATCCATCAATCACGCCCCTAACGCGTTTGTTATCTTCGTGTTTGATAGGCTGGCACCGCCCGTCACCTCCTTGTATTGGATGGCAGCCTAAGAATGAAAATCCATACAGAAGAGGTGTAACTAGATATTTTCCACAGTCAGTGCACATTCACATGGTAACGTTTTACGAAATCTTGTTTTTCAAAGAAGACGTTACTATACCGCTATAGTAATTGAAGCATACATAATAAATAATATTCGTGCTACTCTATAGCGCCACCTGTAGCGGCATTGTATAATTCTATGTCTTTCTCATATTGCTCCTTCGCTTTAGCGGCCTTTTCCTCCCAATTAGATTTATCCATTTTCTTCCAAATTTCGGCCATTCTTTTTGCTCCCTCGGTTGCTTTAATACCAGGATTCTCAGCCTTAAATTGTTCTTTAGAACTGTGTAGCCACATCATGTAAGCAGTCATAGGACGCCTGGGCTTGTCCGATTTAAATATTTTCCTGCTGGCAAAAAGATTGGAATTATTTTTTAGATTGATGCGTAGTTTCTTCGGTTCACTTAATTTCGTCAGGCGCACTATAAAGTAATACTTAGAATTTAAAGGCCGTTAAATCGAAAGATGACAATTAATGATTGTTGAAAGAATTATCACGCGACGTCACGCTGTTGCTCCGATCCTTCTATCCTACTTTGAAAATAATCATAACTGGTTAAAAAAACCGGCCAAGTGCGAGTCCGACTCGCACACGAAGGGTTCCGTACCACCGTATAATATTTAGTAAAAAACGCCGAAAAAAACAACACGATTTTTGTATACCCAGTTTAATTTTTAAATTTATTTTATTTTTTATTGCGACAATAGCAATACACAATCTGTGAATATTGTTGTCTATTACGGTTCATGAGATAGGTACAGCCCGCTGACAGACAGACTATCTATTTTGTGGTTTTTATCCTTAACTCTAGTACCCATGGGCGCTGTTTAAAAATCACACACTGGATTTTCAACGTACTGCTTAGCGCCGAGAGTTCAAAATCCAACAGTGTATATTTTTACCCCCCAAGGGACGCATTCTGTTGGAATCTCAATTCTTGGCTCAACACTGAGAGTTTAAAATCTAGTGCGCAATAAAGTAAAAAAAAATGCCCGTGCTCCTTGGGCTTAAAAGGAAGATAGATTTACATGATTACACTACTCACATTATCTCCAAGCTACTGTCACTGTTCTTGGTAGCCTGCTCCCCTTCGCTAGAGTTAGATCCGCCGGACTCTGATCGCTGGCTGCGACTTCTGTGGGTCTTCTTCTTGTCTTCAGAAGGTACTTCTGTGGATGTCGCCTCTTCTGACTGTCGCTGCCAATCAGGAATCGAAGGTGGGTCCGGACGGGTCTTTAGAGCAGGGAATTGGTTCCTGGAAAATGTTTTTTTGTTTACATTTTGAAAACATAACAACACGTCCTAAGGGTATGTTAGAGGCATAAGTACACCAACTTTTCGCAAGTTAATCCCATGCTATAGAGAGCGAGCGTATTGCAACGAAGGAGGCAAAAAATTCAGACTCTGGGCTACTACTGAGAAATATATCGACAGAAGAATCAAATTCGGAACCACTCGCAAAGAGCATTCAGGAAATTTAAAGTCCAGCTTTTTTCACTCTTAGTTATTATTTTTAACCAACTTCAAAAAGGAGGGCTCTCAATTCGTCTGTATGTTTTGTTACGCGATTACTTCACCAATTTTGAATTGATTTTGATGATTCTTTTTTTGTTTGGTAGGTCATGCTTCCGGTATAATATATAAATTTTATTAACTTTGCTTGCGTAGTTTTTGAGTTGGCTTCAATACGAGGTATTTTTCCCACTTAGTATCGTGGGAAAAATACGTCTGGACGATGTTTTAAGTCACTCCGTCACTGTTATTTACAGAGCCTAAACCAGCCACATCAGCAATTCCTCTAAAAGCAGTTCATTTCCTGAATCCCAGCTGTCATTAGCAATTCCTCTAATTTGACATAAAAGCAATTCATAATTTGTTGACCATTTTACGAATCTAAATAGAAAACTGTCAAACATATGAATTATTTCGTAATATGAATTATACGCAGACAATATTATGAATTGTAAGTTTGCGACATTTTACGATGATTCATAATCATTTTCATAATTATTGTGATTCCGCTAAAGTTACCGTTTTAAGCCCCCAGGTAGTGGTATTCGAATTGGGGTGGGGTAGGTACCACAACCAAAAAGTGAAAAATAAAATAGCAAAAAAAGAAAATTGAAAACCAAAGACACTGACTTCCGAAATTAAAGTTATTTTTCACTTTATAGTGTTTTTTTTTTTGGAAACCGGTTGTTTTTTTTTGTAAAAAGTTTTATTTTATTTTTAGCCTTTTATGCCACTGCAGGTCAAATTTCATCGGGGCGCATGGCTTGTCTTGTACCTAATCACAGAAAATCCTACCTATTCAGCATAATCGCCTTCACAGACGCGACTTCCGACTTGATGTTATCAAGCTGCGACCGTAGCGCGCTCTGGTGTGCGTTCGTTGTCATCTCGCTGCGTAGCGACGTGAAGTTCGCGTTGAGGATGTCCACGCTCTTGCGCAGCTCGTCAATGCATTCTGCTGTTGTTTTGCGCTTCGGTTGTTCCACGAATAGGAGGTGTCTGACATAGTTCTGTGGGTAATAGTCAAAGAGTTAGGCCTCGTCCAGGGTGATACGCACCTTTATTTATAAACACTAAAAGGATTTGGAGGAGGCCTTTGCTCAGCAGTGGGACAGTGTTGGCTAAAATAAAAATTATAGACGTTGCATATAGTTAAGACACAGTAAATTAGTCGCTAACCATGACTTGAAGCAACGTTTATAAATAAACCACTTTATATAGGTACGCTAATTTTCGAAAATAATGAATGGTAAAAGTATTTGAATAAATAATAACAATATATTAATTTCTTCTATTGGAATATTGCAAATAAATATATTGCCAGTCTTTTAACTGTGTAAAACGACTTCACGGTTTACTTTACATGGTAAAGACTCAAATTAGCTTCAGTTCATTGACTTTCGAAAGACGTGAAGTCGGTCATTGTCATTACCTACTCATTATGAACTAATATAGTGTGTTTTAAAGTTAATGTTATGAAATTCAATTCACCTCGCTACCTTTTTTGTCAGAAACTGGTATCATTAACTATGAAGTTACTGAATACGATTAAAAGTTCAAGTATAGGGCAGGAGCGGGCGCGATTAGGGGTTCACAATGCATCGCGAGTTGTTCTAGCGAGCAGTAGAGGCTAGATTTGTTTCCACAGGGTAAAGCAATGGACGGTCGCACCCTGGACGAGGCCTTATAAAAAGGGCGAAGACATGATACGTTGTGAAGACGACGGCACGGCACCTACATACATAGCTATTCACAACCATTCCATACACTTCTGTGCCGAATGGAACATCAATTAATGTTAACGAAGGAGTCCTATAAACGCTGTTAACAATTTGTCAGTTCAGGCGACCGCTATTCTACCGACAGCTGTTGCTTTCGGTCGGGGGCAAGGCAATTCCGACACGACAACCTGTCGAATGGCTGTGAATAGCTATGCTAGGAGTACCCCGGTGTCGTAACTAAATTCGGGTCACGACACGCTGTGTCGCACCGCACATACTCCTAACTTGGGGCCAAAAAGAATAAACGGAGAGGGGTGACGCAATGGAACGCTGCAGCGGCCCCGGCTATTACCGCGCAATCGGCGAGTCACTACAATCTTTTTTATAAAGATCTTTTTCGTCGTGTCTACGGCAGTGCACGGCAGTTTATTAAATGTGGGCTATTCGCCACTTTTACGATGATAAGAACTGATAATCAATAAATTAACAAAAAAATTCTAATGTATCATTTATCTAACATAGTCTTATTATCAATAAGCCTATACAGATAAGAGAAACACAAAATTAAGATTACTGTAGTGTTTGAATGAAATCAAAAGTTTATGCAGCCATAATTCTTTAGCAAACAATCTTACAAACTATAAAGTTATGCAACAGTGAGATAACATGTTAGTCAATTTGAATTTACATAGGAAACTTGTTTCTTATTTGAGGTGACCAAGTTTTTTCTTGTATGCTGCATCCTAAGGCATATTGGGTTAGTTGGGCATATGCTGCAGAGGAAAGTTTTGAATATGAATTTGAATAAGAGTAGAGGAAGACCAAAGAAACGATGGATGGACTGTGTGAAAGATAATAATGGCTAGAAAGGGGGCGGCTACTGAGATGACGGCTAATAGAGAAGTATGGAAGAAAAAGACATGTTGCGCCGACCACAAACAAATTGGAATAAGGGCAGGAGAAAGATGATGATGCTACATTGTTAGGATAAAAAAAAACAGTTTGAATATCCATGTAAATGGCTACACTACTGTGAAAAATATAATTATTGTATGTAATTTGTATGATCCCACTGGTGGAAAGTAGTATCTCTCATATCCTCCTAAATCTCTTTTTGAATACCATAAATATCTATTTATGGTATTCAAAAAGAGATTTTAAGAGAAGAGAAGGAGATCCTTCAGCATAAAATTACACTATTGTAACAACTTACTTTATAAAACCAGTAGGCTCCATACATGAAGCCTCCATACACCATTAACGGCAGCACATTGTCCCTAAACCAGGATCTCCGCGATTGATGGAAGAACATGAGTTCCGAAGTCATTGACGGCACGTCCAGCATTTCAGTGCATTTTCCTATAGCTTTCTGTATCTCGGGATCAGTCAGACCCTTGCCTCGTAGGAAGCGTTCCTTGCTTTCTATGGTGCATCTCTGCACGCTTGGGTTTGTTAGGAACTTGACTGCAGTTGTTACCTGTGTGAAAATATGGTATTTTATATTTTTTTCTTTGCCTGAATTGGAAGCATTTATATTGTGACACAGCCTTTGGGTACTCTAGTCTGTATTTATTTTATTTTCAAAGGTAATTACAGAGATTATTTTTTAACCACCTAAGCAAATTCACACCCTACATAAATATGCTTAAGATTAATTTTCCTGATTTTATAAAAAGATAATTAATTAGGTATTTCCCCACTATACTTGTTCATAAGTACCTACAAGTATATAAAATAATAATATTGTTATTATTTTAAGTCTTTGCTTTTGAATTATGTAAATATTATCTTGGAAATTGTAATAAATTATGTTAGGTACACACATGAGCAGTAATAAGTATAATAGGGGTCACCATTCAATGCAAAATCTATTCTTGCATATATGCAATGCAAAATATACATAATAATATGTAAGCATAGATTTTGCATTGATTGCATTGAAAAAGGAGGTGGTTCGTAATTTGTCTGTAAATAAGTATATATAATTTTTTAAATATGTTCAGGCTATAACTTCTTGGTATAGGAACTGATTTAATCATTCTTTTTTATGATTGGTTTATACCTTAATACTGACCAATAAGCTATGCTATATAAATCGAAAGTGGTTCAATAGTCATTTATCACTGAGATGAAAATGAAAGTGTCTGTTCAGTACAAGTCCTCTCTCTACATTATTTAAGTTTGCAGATATATAGGTAGATCCCTAGAGATGTTAAATATGCCTTAATATCCGCGAAAAGGCAAGGAAAATACTAGCAGTGTACAACAGTCAACTATTAAGTTTAAAACATAGGCTTTTTATGTAATTTTGAACTTTATTACTAAGAAGTTAGTAGTTAGTTTTGAATTAGAACATTCTTCGCAATCTTATATGCCCAAACATGACCCATATTCAATTTAATATTAATCGTTTCAGTGATAAGAAGTTTCGCTTAAAAAATTATTAGCTTAAAGGTTAGTGAGATAACAGTAAAAGTATAATATCTTTAAATACGGAAACCACAAGAAGGCGCATTAAATGCGCTTTCTTTGTTTTCTGTCTCTTATTCGCACCTGAGAATGAGAATGGATAAAAAAAAAAACAAAGAGCAACAGATTAATAGGTAGAGTTATCAAGCAGTGCGAAGGTCGATTCACGATTTAACGTAATCAAATACGAAGTCATGTTACCAATAACATTAGATCAACGAAACTAGAATACTAATTACAGATTCTGCATACATCCATAAAATTAAAATGCAAAAACATCCAAGAAATTACCAAATTCTCTCGAATCTCTCCTCCCGCACTCGCCAACGCCTCTGAAGCCATTTTCACTTAGGTTTGTGAATTTGCACTAATAACTAAATCACAAATATAATCAAAACTAGTTTTTATTGTTTGCACAGTACAAAATTAAGAAAATATTAATTAAAATCCGTAATATCGAAGACGATAAAATTAATCAATTTTCTTTGACATTACATGACATTTGAATGGTTCTTTTTTTCTAAGTCGTGCACAGACTAAAAATATGCAATTACGAATTCGTTCAGTAAATCGTATGTGTTTTGAAAATAATTTAAATTATAATTCTTATATGTGAAAATGTTTTTCCGTTGATATTTGATCTAACTGAAATAAAAATAAATTGCCAGTTTATGTATTATGATGTTACGATATCGTTTAAGATGACAGGGGCAATAGTAAAAGTACTCTGTGGACAGGTGATCCTCTTGAGTATTAATGTTCAGTGCAGGTGGTGCACTAATGCACTTGTCTAACTAGAATAGATCCACAGAGCACTATATAAAACCGGAATAGATCACAACTTTATGAAGGGAAACATTGTCGTTGTGGTAATAAATTAATTGAGAACTTTTCTAAACAAAACTTATTACTTCACTGTCGGACCCACACACAACACAGATGACAGATTACAAGTGACAAATAATAATACAAATTGAAAACATTCCAGGTTTCTTAGTATTTTAAGCATTCTGATAGTTAGTTACTTTGGTTGCACTCGTAGTAATGAAATCTTGCTGCGTCTTTTCTCTTGGAAAACGATTGATTAATCCCAATGCATGGTTGATTAGGGATTGTCATTCTCATTTTAAACACTTCATTTTTGTTTGCAATACATATTTGGGAGTTCTAATGCGTTAATCGTGGAAAATGAGTGACTTTGCTAACGCCACTGAGGCCGCGTCTCTAGCTGTGCAATTTGATCAGGCAAGACAAACAGATAAAGCTGTAGAATGCTATCGAACAGCGGCAAGGTTGTTGGACAGGGTTCGAGATCATTTCCCTCCAGAAAAACAAGAAGATGTAAGGAACAAAGTGCAGGAATACCTAGAAAGAGCCACTTTCTTGACAGAGCAACAAGGTATGTCACTATTTTTGCTAGTATTTGAAGAAATAATTAGTTCTTGTTTTTTTTTCTATGAGTCCATTAGTATGACTCATAGAGCCTTAAAGTGTGCATACGATGATGATGATTTCATCATTGGTCCAATCCAGTTTGAGCTCCACTTATTGTGTGATTATTCTTATAGCAGCTACAATACATATTATTGTTTGAAGGAAAACAAATAACACTGTCTTTGTTACGAGAAAGTAATGCGGAAATATCTAGTAACAATGTAGTACTTTGTGTAGCATTTATTTATTACCGAAACAAACTTGAACATTGTTAATTAAAAAAAAAGAACATTCTCAGACTTTTTGACAGAATTGGCCTTATGATGAATCATGGCACAGTATCAAATATTTTAGGAGACAAAGTTTTTTGTTAAGGAATGATTTAAATTTAAAAACACCCATTAGAAGTAAAAGGCCCATTTTATGAACAGACAGAGCACAACAGGCAGAGAGCGAGCGAGCCATGCAACAATGCTACTTCCTCATGCAACAAGCACTAGATGCAGATGAAGCTAATCTCAAGGATAATGCACTACAATTGTATACACAGGCTGTTGAATTGGCTGTTTCTGTTGTGAGTATATCCCCGATCTGCCCCTGCTTCGAAGGTTTTTACGACTTGCGAAAACATTGAGATTTCTCCCTATAACTGTTACTTAAGAGATACAATAGAATTTTTATTATTATCGAACTGAATCAGCTTGTGTACCGCGGAGCTCATAATTATGTACCTTCTGAAATGAATTGTTAATTTATATTATACTAGCTGATGCCCGCGGCTTCGCCCGCGTGGATGTCGGTTATTATATACTAAAAGCTTCCTCGAGAATCACTCTATCCATTGGTGAAAACAGCATGAAAATCGGACAGACAGAAAGACAGACGCGGCGGAGGACTTTGTTTTATAATGTTTTTTTATAGTTATTAGTGTTTTATACTTAAAACTATATATGTCTGTTGATTTTATTTTTGCAGAAAGCAACGGATCCAGAAATAAAAGCAAAAATAAAAGGTTTAGCTGAACAGGCTCTTGACAGGGCTGAGGAGTTGAAAGGTATCAAGAGGATTGGATCTCTTTCTATTAGTGAACCAAAGAAGCCAGGTAAATGATTAAATAATTAACTTTATTTGGCTAAAACCAATAATTAAAAAAAAAAAAATTTTTTAAAGCTTCTTTATATGGAATGTAAGCATTATGATATTTTAGGCCCGTACCTATTACCGAACCTCAGTCAAGACTCGAGTATAACTTAAAATAAAACCAAATGCTTTAAAAAGCCATTTCATTTAAAACTAATTTGAAGAAATGCTTGAGCCTTGAGTAAGGTTCTATATTACTTTATTCTATAAGGCTTTAGTGTTTCTTTACAGGCATTAAAAATAATCACAACTAGTCAAATATTCCTTACGCTTATTGTTTAGACTGCATGCCCGAAATTAAACTTTTTAAACTCAAAATATGCTGTTAGTAGTGAATTTTCTACAATTTTGAATGCCGGTTGCACGCACGAAAAAGGATGACTCATTGTCCCGTTACGCTCATTGTAAGCTTATGATCGGAGCGAGAGCGCTACACGAGCGAGCGAAAGGCACGATCGACGTTGTCACTTTAGACTATCGTCCGTAAACCGACTTTACAGGCAACCAATTTTTCTTTTAGCCGTATCTCCAGTAAGGCCCGTACTGCAAAGAGACCAAAGCATCCACTTAAAAGTAAGCGGAAAGCAAGCCACATACTCCGAAGAAGAAAAAGAAGTTTTACGCACAACATCAAATATAAACAACAATTGCTTCCTCCCATTTATGGATGTGGATTTATCAGAGAGGTTTCAATATGCTATACCATTTGAAGATAGGGCTAGTGAGCTAAAGTTGTCTTCGAAGCAAGAGAAGGAGTTTGATTCCTGGGTGAGGCCGCACGAGATCTGCACGGACCCGAAGATGATAGTTGGAGATCATGTTGACTGTTTTAGTATTAAGCAAACTGTGAGTATTTTGAATGGAAAATACATTTGTTACATTAGCAATATTTCCCATGTACTAGACCATACCTTCTAGTTACGGAGCTATTGAAGGTCAAAACCAACCTTTATTGTTTTTTATTTACGAAATCAAGTATTTTATGTTATAACTTAACTTGAAATACGATCACTGTACCGATTTTCATCATCTGCCTAGCCTTTTCCCAACTATGTTGGGGTCGGCTACTATTCTAACCGGATGCAGCTGAATACCAGTATTTTACATGGAGCGACTGCCTATCTGACCTCCACAACCCATTTACGGGGTAACACGATACCCCGTGGTAAGACTGGTTGTCAGACTTTCAGGCTTCTGACGACCCGTAACGACTGTCAAAGATCTACAAATGACAGCCGGGACCAACGGCTTAACGTGCTTTCCGTGATACGGAGGGTTCTTGGTATGTAAAGATGGTCACCCATCCACGGACCAACCGCGGCAAGCGTAGCTTAACCTCATGATATTTTTAAGATTTTATCGTAAACACCAGATATTTACCATGAGTACATTAATTTTCAGATAGTATCAGACTGCTCATTCGTAGCATCTTTAGCAGTAAGTGCGCTGTACGAGAAGCGATTTAACAAGAAGATCATAACCTCTATTATTTATCCTAAGAACAAGAGTAAGTCGCCCGTGTACAACCCCTTCGGAAAATATATGGTCAAGTTACATCTGAACGGTGTGAGGAGAAAGGTAACTAAAATAACTTGCCTTTTTTCTGAATAAATGATTTTATTTCTGTTACATTTGAATAAACCTTCTTTACAGTCCGTTCAAACGATTTTGACTTCTATTGCGTTGGTAGCATGAAAAATGGCAGCTGCAGGAAACAATTGGTATTGTAACCACCTTTTTCGACGAACAATACGACGAAAAATTTTCAATGAAAGCACATTTGGGTAGAAATAAATAATAAATAAATTACTCAAACTGCCATACCATGATTAAAAACAAGGAGAGAAAAAAAAAAACGACTTTTTGCCATCATAAAAGCATGTGCCTGAGAATGTCTGATTAAAGTAAAAGCTAACTTCTGAAACATATTTATTTTTACCAAGTTATTATAAGTTGATTTACTAACTGAGCATAATCGGCGTATAAGGCCCGGCGCACATTGGCGGCACGTCAGGGGATTTTTATGCGACGAATAAAAATGTATCTTAATAGTATGAAAATAATAAAAAAAATAAAAATAAAATAATTCTTTATTGACATAATTTTTACAGAAACTTATTTGAAGCCTCTGACTCCTGAACTAGGTGTACCTGTATGTCAGGAGTCAGCGCCCTCTCCCATTTTATTTGACTTAGATACTAATGTCAACAAACATATGTACTACAAAATACACTTATTTAAAAGAAATAAAAACCAACTAAAATATAATAACAGAAATGAAAAAAAAAAAAAATAAAAAGTATCAGAAACATAATTTATTCTAAATTATTAAATCGTGCTGTGTGTTTATGGAAAGTGTGTAGGTGTGCGTGTGGGTGGGTTCCCGTTCGTGTATGTGTATGAGTAGGTGTGTGAAAGACAGCTATGTTCTATGTAAAGGTGTTCCTTCTTATGTGTTCCTTTGTAAAATGAGATCAGTTATATATTATTTTCTCTACATCCTCATAATCAAGAGTAAAGAGCCAGTTCTTTACTTTAAGTTTACATTCTTGTAGTGTTAGCGGATAAAAATTTAAGATTCTATTAACTTTGTTATATAAATAAACAGAAAGAAAAGCGTTTTGTCGTCTTGCAAAAGCCGTGCGACATTTTACAGATTCAATTATGTTTGGAGTTGTTCGCCTATTTCGAAGTTTACCTGGATCATATGGGGTCGATACGTGTTTTTTAGTGATAATCTGGAAAATAAAAAGTTGTCTTACTGTAAATACTCGGCACAATTCGTATAACGTCTTAGTGGGAAATCTGTATGGTTTGAATGACATTGTTTTTAGCAAGGACCGTTGCGCTCTTTCCAGGCGTAAGAGATGCGTTTTACATGCACCACCCCAAACCCAAATACAGTAACCAACAACCGATTGTGCCAAAGCATAATAAACTGTGCGGAGGAGATCGCTGTCGGCGACATGTCTCAGATTTTTAAACACCCATGTAAGTTTCCTGACTCGCGACGAAACCATCTCGATATGTGGTTGCCAGGATATTTTCTCGTCTAAGAGAACCCCGAGGTATTTGACCATCTTAGATTTGTTCAGAGTTGTACACAGGCATTGTTGAGTGAAAGGTGATTTGCATGTATGAATTCGGACAGCCACATTGGGCTGTTTTATGTAAGCGTTAGTGAACTGTACAAATGAGGTTTGAAACAAAAATGTTTGAAATGTTTGAATGTTTTGAAAATAAAATTGAAACTTCAACGGCAACTTTGCAGCGGTATCCATTGGCATGCCGCGACGCCCTTAGGCATCACCATTGAATTTTCAATTTCATTGTTATACAATTAAGGTACATTTCTATATTCGTCGCATAAAAATCCCCTGCCATGCCGTGCCGCCAAGGTGACCCCAGAACGGAGTTTCAGACCTCATCTCTACGAGAGGAAGTAGGCCCTAATCCACCACGCTGGCCCAGTGTGGATGTCATATCTTCGAATTGTTGGTTCTAGGATATTCTATACTATTTTGAGAGCAGTTATGATGAAATAAATTGCACAAAGAGAAGTGCATGACTGGTTGCACTAGAGATAAAAAAGTGATTAAACCTCTTTTGTTTCAGATAATAATCGACGACAGATTACCGTACAGCAGATACGGACGGCTCTTATGTTCATACTCCAGCAACAAGAACGAGTTCTGGGTCTCTTTGTTAGAGAAGGCGTATATGAAAGTAATGGGGGGATATGACTTTCCTGGCTCGAATAGTGTGAGTCCATTTTGTTATTTAATTTGCAAATGTATCTATTAATTTTACGCTACACTGCCAAAATTTGTTTTGATTGACTGTGTAATTTAAATTCTTGAGCTTATGGCTGAGGAGAGTGACGTAAAAGGATTGTTGACTACTGAAAATACTCACAAAATTGTTTATAGTAGTTGCAAGCTATCTGCCTGTATACCAAATAGCTTGTTCGACTGTACTACTATTAAATTCGGTTTGATATTAATCGCCTCAAAACATAATCTTTGGTTGAGTAAGATCGTAATCCGGCTGCGATGTACAGTCAGAGAAATGAATTGTTAACCAAATGCAAATTTACACTCTACGTCAATTTTCCGAGTTATAGTAATTTCATACAACTGTCAAATAATGACAGTTTTGATTTGAATATACGGACAATTTAAGTTGGTAGTAAATTTGTTTCAAGGGTCAGCTCAGACCGCGACGTGAAGCGAGGGCTTATACACAAAACTGCGTTGCGACATGCGCATCGCAAAATTCAGCGACAGTACCTATTTTTTTTGCTATGTGAACCAATGTGGGAACAATGAATATGATTGGTGGATATTCAACGCATCCATAGCAAGGTAGCATAGCACATCTCTGGTGGAAAAGCACCCTAAGGGGCAGGACAGCAAACCGCGACGTGAAGCGACGCGACTGCACGCACTTTTTAACAATTATCGAACTTATTTTCTTCACGAAAAGGTATCTCAACTCAACTCACACTCAAAGCATTTATTTCAATTAAACCATTTACAGGAACTTTTGAATTGTCAAAGAGTCGGTCAGTTAGTCAGAAAGTTGAAGCTAGTTGCCCATTATTAAACGTAGATCTCTATGGAGAAGAATGGGCAAGAAATTACAAGGACACTCTTTTAAGAGGCTTACATGACCTAAACACAAGTTTTCTAATGCCTAAAAGTATATGATCCACTGCAGTAATCAAAATCAGAAAAATATATGATATTCTTCAGGATATTTACTAGTGAAGTATTGTGCTGAAAACATAATACAACGAATTTGATTCGATAGAAAAAAATCACGAAGATACCTCTAAAAAAATCTTTTAATGAATAAAAACCATACTAATATACATGCAATCATTCTGATTTTTTTTTCAGATTGTTCTACAAGCAATATACTAGCATAATACTGTTTTCATTTTTTAATACAATCAATAGTTTTTTCGTAAATAGCATATTCTTATTTCCGAACATAATACGACGCATGTGTGCGTAAACGCCCGTGTACCGACAGTGCCGGCCGAGGCCTGATGCTAAACGAACGTGTCGCTCTTTTCACCGCATTATTTCCGACAAGATTGTTAAATATTTTTGTAAAGTTTTATTTATAAATTCATTAATTCATATCTTCTTTCTGTAAATATTATTTTTTCGTGTAAGTATAAAATACTTTAAGTTAAAATAGCGCAATAAGGTACTTTATTATTATTTTTAAATATGGAAAAGAAAGTGAAACCCGTTACTAGGACAAAAAAGCGTTCATATAAATCAAACTGCGAACATATGAATGATATTAAAAGGTAAGAAACAATTTACTATTACTAAATATTAAAAACTATGGATTTTGGAAATGTTTTGTAAGTGCAGTCAGTTCGCATACGGTCAGTTTTTTCGAACGTCTCTATGACTGTCAATATAGCGTTTTATAACGAGATGCGGATTTGAATACAAAAGTGCCCGGGTTCGAACCCCAGGAATGTAACGTCGTAATATAATTTTATTTTTCTTTTTAAAAAAACACGGGGTATATTTAGATATATTTATTTTAAATACTTTGCAAAAAACCTTTTGAAATAAAATATTTTCTTACAGGAGAAAGAAAGTTGAAAATATCAACACGGAAGTTATTTCCAATGCGTAAGTACCTACCTACATCTTTTCTAAGCTATAAGGACGATAAAAAAACCTAATGTTTTTGTTTTTCAGAAAGAGACCGTCATTCATCTGAAAATTGCAATGCTACTTATCACAAGTAAGAATATAATTTTATTGATTTTGTTTATAATAAATAGGAATTATACCTAATCGTGTACTTGAAGCTTAACAATTTTTCAACATCAAATAAGTACAACAAAAAATACCCGAAATACAATTCTCTCTTGTGAACCATAGTACTAGAATATTTAGAATTGACATTTCCACGTAAATTACCTTCTATTTTATTTTTATTATAGGTTGGAAACAGTGGTACCACAGCAAGATCACGATTGTGACGTTAGTAATAAAAGTGCTTATTCTTATATTCTAAGCATGTATTAGAAGAAGCCTTTAGTACACAGGTAATATTCATAACACTAGCTTTACCTGGATCGGCTTCGCACGGGTAGTACTGACTGTTCGGCTACATCTGCCCACCTACCTACCTACATACATACCTACATACCCTAACTACTTTCCTACCATACATACCTAGGTAGGTATCAGAGGCGGCTCGTCATAAAGAGCGCTGGTGCAGTGCACTCCCACGAAAATAGCATAATCTATATTTCTTTATTATAATCCTATACATACATTCTTTCTACTATGCCCATGTATACAATAGCAGTTTACTAGAAAACCATTTCCTACGCGTACATTGGGCGTCAAGTTGTAACGTGTGGAGCGCCAGCGATTGCGCTCCTATGAAACAAAGTTCAGTACGATTTCTAGCACTGTATTCAATGAGTGCGAAAGAGAAATATCGACACAGTCCGACGCGTGAAACAAAAGATTTTGTATGAGAAATTAGCCTAATTTGGAGCGCCGCTCACGCGCGACGTTGCCAAACGGCGCAAGGCGGCATCGCGCGGGAATGCGATCTATGCCTTTGCGCTGTTGCCGATCTTATGTAAACAAACGGTCGGCTCAACTCGGCTGTCAGTAGATTCGCAGTGTTTATTCTAAATAATTATTAAAAATAGTTTGTGCGCGACATTTGTGTTAAAAATGGAAAAATACAGTGTATCTTGTTGTATGATAAGCATTGAAAAACGCTTAATTAATTCCATAACTGATTTTCACAAGAAAGTGATAGATGTCTTCGCTCGCCAAAAAGATCGCCAAATGGATTTTCTTTACAAATAAAATAAATTGTAAGCTCTAGTTCTACGTTTCTTTTTTTAGTGAACCCCCACAAATAAATATCACGAGCCGCCTCTGGTAGGTATGTATGGTAGGAAGATAGGTACTTACCTACCTACCTACCTACATTCCTACCCTACCTACCTACCTACATTCCTACCCTACCTACCTACTAAAACCATCTTCGCATTATTGCCTTTCAAATGAAAATCGGTTTGGGGCACATCGGTTGGATGGTTTCAAAGTCTATAACGGGCATAGGTAGAAACATTTCCGTGTTTTATATACGTATATAGATTAGCCGCACGTTGCAGGGTAACATCGTCTTGCCACAAGCACGTTTAGAATTGGTTTAAAAAATAATAATGGCATAATGACATTTTAGGTGGTCAGTGCTCCTGTAAGTCAACATGATGTCCAGCCTGAAAATCAAGAAGTAGATGAATTATATTACAGTATAGAAGTAAGTATTTCCGCGAACACATCGATACTAAGAATTCTTTTAGGTATAATGCTTTAGGTTTTATGCGAATAAAGATTTATCTTATCTATCAGAAATTATATTAGTTATTTTTCAGATGGAAAACCATACTCCTGAAAAGAAGATCCAAATTGCACGTAGAATTATTAACGTTTCCTATTTTTTGGAAAGGTTATATGAGATCTCAAATCACGGACCATTAGACTGCGGCCTAGCTTGTATGGAATTAGTTGGCGAAAAGCTTCACGGCTTTTCTTCCAAATTTACTTTTTTGTGCAAAATGTGTAAACGAAAATTTGCGCTACCTCGATTTTTGATGAAACATATCGAAACCTTAAATAAAAATGCTTAAGTTTTATTGAATTAGTTTTATTTCAAAATCACCCACATACTTAATTTTTCAAGTATCACTCAAAATTAATTAAATAATTTCACTGTCCCATCTATTTTTTGTTAGATCTATATTTTATTTTACGCACTGTTGCCGCGCCATCTATTAGAATACGCGGGAGTAAGCTCGCTAAACCGTTAGTACTATGGGCGTCGTCGTTAGATGGCGTTCAGATCGATTGTGTGAATGTGTGCGGCCATCATTCAAGGTCACTTAGCTCTTGTAGTCCTCTTAATATGGATTTAGGGGTATGAGGAACAGGGTGTAAAGTTCACTCATCCCCCATAGAAAAGGGAGGATCCTCCGACCAGGCGGGTGTTGTGTCTGGCGGGCAACTGCCCAATGATTGATATTGGGTTTTTGTATATATGCTCACTGCACGGTAAACTCTAATTGCGCGATGCAGGATTTATGTGACGTCAGGTCTTCGATGCGTAGTTCGCATGTGGCGATATAGATACCGCCACATCACTCCCCTCCGGAGACCGGAGGTCGATAGTGGGCTGAGTCTTGTATCTTGCGATGCTTGCCAGTGCCAGTTGTGGTTCCAGTGAGTCGGAACCGGGTGCCGCATTGTTCGCGGTGGGTCGGAACTGTTTGCGGCGATTGTGGTGATTGATGTGATTGCGGTGATTCCCCAGTGGCTCATGGTGATGAGGTTGAGGTGATTGAGGTGATTCCCCAGTGGGTCGGGGTGATGAGGCTGAGGGTGATGACCAGGAATGCGCGTTCGCTGCATGCTGGTGGTCAGGATACCCGTTGACGCCTCGGGTGTTGGCTTGGCTGAGTGACTCGCCTCACTGAAAGCTTGCGGGAGTGATGATGATGACGTCACGCTGGAGTAGTTGCACGAAGGCTGCGTTGACGTTCATATTCGGGGTCACCAATTTAAGGGTATGAGGAACAGGGTGTAAAGTTCACTCATCCCCCATAGAAAAGGGAGGATCCTCCGACCAGACGGGTGTCGCATGTGGCGATATAGATACCGCCACATGGATATAGATATTATTAATAAAATCCTGGGTATAAATGTCAGTGCGAGGGTTGATACGTGTGAAAGTCCGCTGAGATGCGCGGTGATGCGCAGCGCGTGTACTTTATTGTGTAGTAAATAAATTCGATATTGTATCGGATCATAAAAAGTGCGCGTCGCTTCACGTCTCAGTGTCAACTTACACTATCTATGCGGGACAGACAACGCCCCCAGACATAATAAGTAACAATAAAACTTCTATTGTGTCTCATTTACTGTCCTTCAACCGATTAACAATTAATTACACACACAGCCACATCTTGATCTGAGCGGTCAATGTCATCAATGGACCGCAATCTTTAATAACAAGTAAGAATGTATTTTGTGACTACGTTAGTTTTGTGTTGAAGTTTGATTCTATAGGGATTTTGTGTACTAAGGCATTGTCCCTAGCAAAACGGTTAGTGCCTTGTAAAATTCATACAAAAAGTTGGGTTTTATAGAGAAAAACATTTAAAAAAATATTAGCACGAGGTTGTTGTCCATATCATTTTCTTGACAAACAAGTGAAAAGTCAAAATAGCCGATTATACAACTCTATGTAATAAATCGTGATTCAAAATAAACGATTATACAATTTTATGTAATAAATCGTGATTCCATGACCTCAGCACGCTCAGCATGGCCAAAGAATAGACAAAATGCCAGATAAACAATCAAAATCTGTCAATTTGTCTATTCTTCCGTCGACAAAACCCGTAGAAAACCCGTTTCTTTGGTTGTTATGCTACGCGCGCTGGACGGATATTATAAACATTCTACTACCGTCATTTCAAATAAATTAATTGCGCCTGGAACAAAACACAATACATTAATTTAAATGAATCCTTATTGTTCCCTAAATAAGGTATAAAATAGAACTTACGAATATAATGTTATCATTCACAGAACATAGATCTCCATGCTCTAACCGGTTGGATACCCGAACGTTCCGCCATTCGCAACGGAGAAGCAGATTTCAACGCAGACGCACTTTACGAGAAGATTAGAACTAGATTGGAGAGGGGAGACGTTTTAGTGACAGTAGCCACCGGACCGCTGTCTGACGACGAGGCGGAACGCACGGGGCTTGTGGCAACGCATGCGTACGCTGTGCTCGACGTCAGACTGGCTAATGTAAGTATTTTTTTGTAGTTTAATTTATTTATTAACACTTTATGCACAAATACTGTACAAAGCCGGACTTAATGCCTGAGTCATTTTCTACAAAACCACTGTAAATATCTTAAAATAAATCTGTTTCAAAAGAGATTTAGTATTAGTTATTGTAGCTACTATACTCCAGTTGAAATAAGATTAGACATTTAAACAAACCTTTTTACAGTCCGTTCAACCGATTTTGACTTCTATACAGTAGGCATAAGGATGGCATTAAAAGCAAATAAGGTTACATAATATCAACTGTCTACTTCAGCGCCATTTGTCATGCCACCAACGCAATAGAACTGACAATCAGTTGAATGGACTGTAAAAAAGGCTTATTTAAATGTCTAATCTTATTTTAAATGGAGTATAGGTTACTACGAAATATTTGTGCTATGCCCACAGATCGAAAATATCGAACTCGTCTGATTTTTAAAACCTTATGGATGTGAAACACTTTTATTCATAACCAATTTGCACATAATTTTCTTTTTTTCTGTGAATTTTTCAAAAGCAGTCCCGGTTTTGCCGTGTTGCAATGACAATTAGGTTTACTCATTACTCCATGGGACTTAAACATAGGTGAAAAGGGGTATTGTTGACTTCTCTATCAACTTAGCCTATCGCAATCCACTGCTGGACATAGCCCAGAGTGCGCCACAACACCCTGTCCTCCGCCTTCCGCATCGTCTGTCCCAGCTACCTTTATAAGGTCGTTGGTCCATCTACCTGGGGGGCGTCCCACACTAGGCTTGCCGATACGCGGTCTTCACTCCAGGACTCGTCTGCTCCACCGGCCATCGGTATCATCTTCTATGTCTATCTTCATCTATAACGATTTCATTCCTGATTTTATCCTTCAAAGAAACTCAGAGCATAGCGGCTCCATGGGACGCTGAGCGACCTTAAATTTTACGGTGAATTTAATTTATGAATTGAATTTTAATTACGTATTATCATCGTTCAGGGTGTAAAACTCCTAAAACTCAAGAACCCCTGGTCTCACCTGCGCTGGCGCGGCAACTACTCAGAGTTGGACCTCGCTCATTGGACGCCCACACTACGCACCCTCCTTAACTACGACCCTGACAGCGCGGCGCAGTACGACAACGGCGTATTCTGGATAGACTACGCCAGTATACTGAACTTCTTTGATGTATTCTACTTGAATTGGAATCCGGAGATGTTTCAGTTTACGTATTGTATTCATCAGTAAGTTTTAACTTTTGATTATTTTGTATTTAAGTCCAGATAGAACCAGTGATAGGGTCGCGGGGAAGTCCGAAAGGCTTACCGTGTCCCCTGGCAACACACAGGCAACTGAAGGAACACGGGTGGGTTTTAGTCAGTAAGAGTCAGACACCCCCTTACTTGAGAACTTCCCACCCAAAAAAAAACCTATGTGCCAAATTTCATCCAAATCCGTTCAGCCGTTTTAGCGTGAAAGCGTGACAAACAAAATTAGTTTCGCATTTATAATATTAATTAGGTTGCAAAAGTAAGTTTGTTTGTTACGCGTTTACGCTAAAACGGCTGAACGGATTTGGACAATGGCTAGGATTAGGTCATAGAATTTTCCGACATTCCCACGGGATCAAGACTTATGCGACCGAAACCGCGGGGCGCAGCTAGTAACATTCAATTTTTTCCAGAAAATGGGACGCCGGAACTGGCCCAGCGAAAGACGCGTACAACGTCGGCGAGAACCCACAGTTCTCTCTGCACGTGCAAGGAAAAGGTGCCGTGTGGTTACTGTTGACGAGGCATATCACGCAGATCGATGACTTTAGGGACAACAAGGAGTATATCACGTTGTTAGTCTACAAGAATGGAAGGAGGGTGTATTATCCTTGTGAGTATTCGAGAATGTTCCTTCGTTTTTTTCGTTCAGGCACAATTAACTGAAATACAGGGTGAAAGGGATTAAAAAAAAATTGCTGTGTTATACAAAAAAAAGCGACGCGCTCCTGCTTCGCATTATTTTTACAACTTGACAAAACATCGAGATTTCTTAGTTATAGGTATATGTAACTTTAATATTCAAGTTTGACGTTTGATTGACGGTCGTCGCCATAGTAAAGAATGATCAGTAAGCTAACACCTTTTAAAAGAGATATAATATCTCAAGTCTGTTGACTAAGTTTCAATTCTGGGCAAACTCAAATTCAAATAATTTATTTCAAATAGTCACATTAAAGGCACTTTCGAACGTCAAAAACAAAGAAATAGAACTGATTCTAGTTGCCCCTTCCAAAAGGTAGTTTTCGTATGGAGAAGAATGGGCAAGAAACTCCACCGTTACTCTTTTAAAAATAATGTTTTACAATATTTTGTATACATCAATTATATAATTACATATTATGAATACGATGCACCTAGAATACGTCGTCAAATACGTCGTACGTAAAGACCTCTCTACTTTTTTTTCACCTCTCTCTGTCCAGAGCTGATCGATAATTACCTTAACATTTTTCAGACGATCCTGAACCTTATAAAGACGGAATAAGGATCAACAGTCCACACTACTTATGTGAGCTGTTAATAGGGGACGGAAGCGCCGATAGATATACTTTGGTCGTGTCACAATATGAGAAGAGTAAAACGATATTTTATACGCTGCGGGCGTACGCCACGTGCCCCTTCACGCTTAGCAAACTTGAGCCCTATCCGTATAAGAAAACTGTAAGTGAAAATTATTAGAAAGAAAGAAAGAAAGAAAAGAAAGAAAAATGCGTTTATTGGCACTGTCACAGAAAAATACACCTTAAAACTAAAAAAAACAGAAAACAGTCATAACAATGCCAAAAGGGCCTCAGCTCAGCATATTGTCAGATGGCAACACACAGTGTACCACCTGACGCTGATTTTCAGCTGCAACCCACGAGTGTCATACTATACAACGTGTTGTTTTTGATATCCCATAACTCTAGGGTTATATTATTTAAGTAAAAAGAACACAAAATCTCCTAGAATAGGTGGTCCAAAAATGCATAGTTTCGAAGATATAAAATAGACTCTCGATGTGTATAGGTATCTAAGTTTCAGTGATAAATAAGAGTAATTCATTTTTATTCAAACCAATCATTCATATTTAAAGCTAAGAAAATGCGACGTTGTCATATTTCACGTAAGGGTGGTTTACATTAATAATCGTGACTTTGTCGAATTATTTTGTATGAAAAATGAAAACAAAAAAAAATGATGATTGAAGAATAATTCATATGCCAGTTGATTCTTTGATATGGTCTCAATCATACCCTAGAGTTATGGGATATCAATAAAAACACATTGTATACATGGTGTTAGTGTAAACACCGTTATCCTTGAAACCAAATCAATGGAAATATACAACTTTTTTTTTAAAAAGAAAATCTACATTTTTCCATAAGAATATTTCATCCTACACGCAAGGGCAACGACCGGCCGCGGCCGGCGGTTAGCGGGGGCTGGCGGGGCGCGCGGGACCTTACATGACCGGACGTCAGCTGTTTCGCAGACTCTCGAACGCGTATCCATGAGTATCGGGACAGTGACGGATATTTACGTTTTAAAATCTTTTAATGAAAATAAGGATTTTTTTTGTTGTTACTGGGTCATTTATTTTTATATTTAAGTCAACTACCCATGGTTTGAGTGACAACGGTGTTTATCCTTGCATACTGTATTATATCGTATTTTGTGTCTTATGTGAGCAGTGGTGGCGAAGTAATAACAGTCGCACGGGTCGATCCATCAGGTTAAGCTACGCTTGCCAGGGTTGGTCAGTGGATGGGTGACCATCTTCCATACCGAGACTCCTCCGTGCCTCGGAAAGCACGTTAAGACGTTGGTACCGGCTGTCATTCGTGGATCTTTGACAGTCGTTACGGGTCGTCCGATACCAAGGGGTATCGTATTAACCAGTTACTGGTTTGTGGAGGTCAGATAGGCAGTCGCTCCATGTAAAATACTGGTATTCAGCTGTAACGACTCTATTAGCTCACTGCTGCTGGAACGAATCTCTGGAATCACGACTATTTGTCAAATAATTTCTGACATAAAACCTCCTTACAGCTAAAAGGTGAATGGACAGCCCGCACAGCAGGCGGGTGCGAGAACCACCGCGCCACTTACCCAAACAACCCGAAGTTCATCATCACCGTACCTGATGCCAGGTCTCCTTGTAACATAGTGGTAGAATTGAAGGGACCTAAGCAGTACCAGATGGGAGTGGATGCGAGGGTCGAGGCTTTAGATGACCCTACTGTCACTGCGCCGTTTTTGAAGGAGACTTCGGGTCCTTACAGGTAAGAAATCATTATTTCTTGGCAAGCATGCATCATCGTTAACAGCATCATTGCAACGATGTCGTTAACAAACGCGTTCGCGTTGCGTTAGGTAGAAAGTATTCCACTATACCTAATTCTGCAACCTAGGAGCGTAGCTGTTCGGGACCGAAAGGTATTTGTAATGAGGGTTTTCTGAAATGACGTTCAGTAGGTGGCAGCACTGAGACGTCAGGTCCGGGCACCTGTCAAAAATGTCAAAGCGCCTTTATTTTCTTTACAGTCGCGACATTCTAAGAAGTCCGATTTGACATTTCGTTCTCGAACATGTAATAAAACGTTATGCCTTGAGAATCAGTTTTAAGCAATGTAGAAAGTCTTCGATTACAAACTCTCTAAGTATGATCAATCGATATGTCTCGAGAAGCAGTTTTTATGAAACCAATATATTTTTTGTACACAAAGTATTTTTATAGCTGTCAATATCGGACTTCTTAGATTGTCGCGAGTTTAGTCGTGTATTTTATATTAATTTTCGAAATGGAAGACCTCTTTTCAAAGTGGCGTCAACTGGTGGCGTGATTATGAAACGTTTCAGCTTTGCCTCTGGGCTGGCAACAGAGCAGACCTAAGCAATGCCCGATGGGAGTCCGAAGATGACTCTACTGTCACTGTGCCGGTTTTGAAGGAGACTTCTGACCTTAGTTTCGTAACAGTATATGGTGCTAGCTAGGCTCCAACTTTTAGGGTTTCTAGATTTTTTTTGGCCTCAACAACTGGCTGCAATGATAGGGACATAGAACGAGGTCAGGAAGCGACCTCTTCGTTATTAGTTTCGGCTAATTCCAATTAAATACCGAAATGTCGGATAAAAATCACGTGAAGAAAAACATGTATAATCTCAATTATTTCTCCCTAACAAGAACGAATCATTGTCACTGAGCTCCTTTTCCTATTTGCACGAAGAATCTTCGCGATTTTGTTTTTGCATTTTCGGAAAAAAAGATTACAACTTTGGTCGTATTTTGAATTTCGAATTTTTATTCATTTTATTTTTTATTCACAGGGCCGGTTTCGTAGTCCTAGAGTTACGCAACCTACCCGCGGGTCGCTACATACTAACGCCATCTACCTTCTACCCGGAACAAGAAGGTCCGTTCTTCTTAGAGCTTCGGTCCACATGCCCCATTACATGCGAGGGACGTAACTAGAGAGCGGTCGGCAGGAGGAAACAAGACGACAGGAGGTTTTAAATCGATTTTGTGTTTGTTGAGCTCAAAAATCGAATATTTAAATTGATAAATTGTTGACTGCATTTAATTTAAATTAGGAGGCGTTAGCCTGAATCTCATATCCCGGTTGGAAGTATCGTAACTCGGGAGACTAATGCCGTATGACATCTTAGCTTATGTAAAGTAAGTATGGTGGTTTATTGCACGTTCATGACAGCATTTTCGCTTTCACAGTGCCTTTTTTTAGTAGCAGTACGATACAGTTGGACTAGTTCATTGATTCTGGCGTGACTTTGCGGAAATCCGTTATAAAATACAATAGACGTAGCTATATGTAGTAACCTATTCCGCTTAACTATTCTTCAAGAGTCATAAAAAACCCTGTAAGAAATCGACACGTGTTTCACCTCTCAAGGAGGAATCCTCAAGATGACGATTGACCAGTCGCAAACCGCCACTAGTGGCGTGTTCTGGTTTGCGACTGGTCAAATAGTTTCCAACAGACGTAAGGTTGACCGTATTTTGTTAGATTAACAAAATTAAACCGTCGAATTATTTCACTTTGCGATTTGTATGGTATTCAATAATGGTTTATCTATCTATATATCTTATATTGTTCGATTTTTGAGCCTAACATTAATTATAATTATCGTTGTAAATAAATAATGTTTTTATGAATCAGAATTTAATGCGGTGTTCATAGCTACAATTAGTTTTTAATTAGTGACTAAAATGCTTTAGGAATGTTGCCTACCATATTGAAGTTTTATAGGTGTTAAAAGGCTTCGAAAGAGGTTTTAAAATATTGTCTATGGATTAAGTCTCGCCCATGTAGGGATTTTTTTTAATTTTCAATACTGTTCCGTTACGTAATGTATTAAAAAAAAACCTAAAGTATTTTCAGAAAATCTTATTAAAATTAAATCAATAAAGTATTTTTTTAATGTTTCGATTTCGTTGCACTTTTCAGGCCTTTGCGTTTGTTATGTATGGATTATAACTATTTTTATACTAAAATTATTTTTGACATAAAAAAATAAGTGATGTATTGGATCTGTGCCTTTAAGTTTACAAGAAGTATAAGAGCGGGCGCACATTGTACAGTAAAATAAAAATATTTATCATTAGAACAATTTATTCCAATATATTCACGTAAAGAAATAAATTGTGTCGAGACTCGTTAATGAAATATCCCTCAGTCCTATTAAGTGTTTTTCCCCAGACTCATGGGTATTCCGAAAGATTCCATTTGTGTCGCCCCAATCTCTTAAACCGACATAATTCGGGTCGTCCACTGGGAGTCAGGAAATTGTGTTTTAAATGCTCGGTTTTTTTTACTTAATTCTGTCTTTGTTTCGGAATAGAAAAGAATAATTGTTTTTTTTTTGTTTTACTTTAACTTGGTGACTCGATTGATAAGTGTGTTTGTTGGTATGTCGGCTTTCTGCGCTAATGGACGCAATTTCTAATAATGTATACTCCACTTTTATGAGGGTCTCGTGGCGAAATAGTAACACCCGCACGGGTCGATCGGAGGTTAAGCTACGCATGCCGCTGTCGGTTCGTGGATGGGTGACCATCAATTACACATCGAGACCTCTCCGTGCTTCCGAAAGCACGTTAAGCTGTTCGTCCCGACCGTCTTTCGTAGATCGTTGACAGTCGTTACGGGTAGTTACAAGCCCAAAAAAAACAGTGTGACAGCCGGTCTTATCAAGGGGTATCACCCAGTAACGGGATTGTGGAGGTTAGATAGGCAGTCGCTCTATGTAAAATACTGGTATTCGGCTACATCCGGTTAGACTGAAAGCGGTTCCTAAAATATTTGGGAAAAATCTGGGCGGATTGATTGATTTTGTATTCTCCACTTTTATGTAAAACTGGAAACTAGCTGCGCCACGCGGTTTCACCCGTATAAGCCTCGACCCTGTGGGAATATCGGGATAAAAAGTATCATTATGTCCCATTTACCCATGGTCTAGCCATGTGCCAAATTTTATCCAAATCCGTTCAGCCGTTTCAGCGTGAAAGCATAACAAACAAGCAAACTCACTTTTCATTTATAATATTAGTTAGGATTGTAACGTAATCCCGTAGGCAAAAATATCTAAATTGTAAAAAATATGTACATTCATTTGTGATACTTACTCATACAATAATAATTATTCCCAAAACACTGCATTTTAGCTCAAAGTTTATTTCGGACTACGTTTAAAAACAGTAGTCTCTTCCAAAATAGTCTCCACGAGCGACTCATACCCGACTTTTAGTAGCAGCCAATCCTAATTTCATTTAAAACGTGTCTGCGCAAAGTTTGTAAAGCGAAAAAACAAAAACACATCGTACTGTGGGCGACCGCGTTAACTGCTAATTGCGTTTATGTAAATGTATGCGGGTTTTTGTGTCGTGCAGTGTGCGCCCGGTCTAATAAGGCGATAACGCGGCATACGTAATGTCATGCAAATGCATCTGGTATGTTTGTTGCGGGTAGGCAGGTTTATTATGTGTTTTATAAAATGCTTCTGGCGTGTCCTGTAGGCTGGGAATTATAGTGTCATTTTTAGGGTTTCGTACCCGAAGGGTGCTAAACGGAACCCATTGCTAAGCCTCCGCGAACTCATGAACCACACTTAAATAGGTAGACAATAATTGTTGTGTTTCTATTGCCGCTTTATCAACAAATAATTAAAATAAAATAAAGTTAAAAATTAAAGGGGTCCCCATAAAAGAAACGGCGTTTTTTGCTAAATAATGTACAGTGGTACTGAACCCTTCGTTTGTGAGTCCGACAAGCACTTGGCCGGTTTTTGTATTATTTACATGAGAACTACATTGTTTTTTTTTTTCAAATAGCCCTTACACATCTGTTTTCTGTACAATTCCTTATGAATGAACTATGATGTTAATAGCTTACCAATTTTCTTTCAGAAAGAAGAAAAACCATTATTTTTATTTATTTAAAGTAAGAGAAAGTGTGAATTAATTTAATATAATCATTGGCACTTCTAGATGCATTTGTATAATATTGTCACAGATTAGTACAGATGGTCCGGTCCGTAAAATCATTTACACTCCTTCTCGGGCAGCCGGGTAAAGAGCGACTCTTGCTATGACACCATAAAGTGCAATTCAGGTCGCACAGCGCTTATTACCTACAGTTATATTCGCCTAGAAGTTGCCTCTCTTCTGACCGCGTAACTTTTATATTTTCTGACTACGTTACGCTCACTGAATTGGTCCGATAAGACGAGCCCGCCGCGTACTTGTACCTAAAATGCGGAGTGCGCCTTCTGTATTATTCTGTGGAATTGTTGACATTTTTCGCATTTTAGTTTTCCAAGGCCAGCCATAAATTAAGTTTTTTGGCCTAAGAAATGTGCACACTTTATTAACAAAATTAACATGTATTTTATAGTCATATGTATTTATGTATGTTAAAACTTAAAACTAACAATAATATGCCTAGTCACGGTAAATCGTCCAATCAACCTATAATTAAAGTCCAGAGCTGCTTATTACATTATTAAAGTGCTACATAAAAATTTTGGCCTTTGAATGATAGAGTTGTTGATAAAAAAATGTGAAATTGTCACAGAAATTGTATTCATTTGTTTTTTTTTAACTGGCATAAAAATCTACTTTTGAGGCCGTATGAATCCATAACAGTACGCCATGCTAAAGCTTGTATTTGCCCTAATCTGTATGACAGTAAATAAAAAAGACAAACCATAAGCTTACTCGTGTTCCAGTTTTAAGGCTTCACGCCAGGCCGGGCCAGACCAGGCCCAGGCCAAATCTTGCTCGATTTAAGGTCTCGCAATGCCGTACCCAGGCCAATGCTTGTTCGCTTTTCTGCCGTCGCTTCCGAAGTTACGCATTTTGCACGTAATCACACATCTCGCTCTGCTGTGATAATTTAGTTCATAAGGTCAAATCACAGTGTATTATAATAATGTTAAAAATCTATTTTCTTTTTATAGAATGTTAATGAATAAAGATTTTGATAATTTGTTGTTTTTTGTTTGTGATTCCTCGTTTTAGCTAATGTGAAATCCCTGATGGAAAAACCCAATGAGATTGCTCGACCTGAGAATCAGCGAGCTGAGCAGTCGCGTTTATGACCACTAGAATAACGAGACAGTCAACTGGCGAAATGTGACTAAACCCTCAGCTTAAGATAGTTAATTTATTCAGGCGTGACTTTGCGGAAATCCATTATAAAATACAATAGACAGATAGAGAGTAGATATATTTAGTAACCTATTCCGCTAGACTATTCTTCAAGAGTCAATAAGAACCCTGTAAGAAATCGACACGTGTTTCACCTCTCAACGACGCATCCTCAGGATGACGATTGACCAATTGCAAACCAAAACGTGACGTGTTACAACACCGAGCGCTGGACGCAAAGTGCGCCAAAAGTGAGTGCAAAGTGTGTTATCTACGTCCCTTAAATACAGGCGTGACGTAGCTTGAATAATTGTAAAATATCCATGCAAATTATCATCCCAAATCACGAAGTATAATATAACTTTCATCCTATGTCAACATTCGCAGACCTGTGCCAACAAGCGTTTAGCAAAGAGCCAGAGAAGAGCTTATGACTAATTAAACGTAGCGTCACTTACCCCGTTTTATGTAAAGTTGAGATGGATGGACTATTATTCGGAATTGAGTGAATCCATGCCGATATTACACGGATCTGTTTGGTTTGGGGCTTAAGCTACGAGGACCATTTCTTATTTTGAGAGTTTTGATTGTGGAGCAAAAAAACAGTAGAGAGGTGCCGTGGGAGTGGGACTCCATTTTGCAACCTTGGCGAATGAGAGCTAGACTGAAAAAGTGTGACACTTGTGACGTAACAAATGTTACACATTTTTCAGTCTTCTACGTGCGGTAGGTAAGTTACATCGTTCCAAAAAAAAAAATTATAATTATGATGAAGCATCTAATCGCACAAAATAGAGAGATTTGGAAGGAAAAAGGGGAGGCCTTTGCCCAGCAGCCGGACAAACAATAGGCTAAGAAAAAAAAATGTTGACGCAATGGAGCAATGAAATAGGTAGGTACATTTATTATGTCATTATGTCGAGATAATAAATAAACAAATGCGCTTAGTTTTTAGTAAAAATAGAGTTGAGAAACAATTAGCAAACAATGTTTCCAGCTGAAAACAATATTGCTTACCATGAAGACTCACAGCTGCCAGAAACCCTACACATTCCTTGTTGCCTTCAACATGCTTCCCGAACCTATATCACGAAACTTAATTTAAGTTTCAGAAATGGTGCTCGCCTATTTTTTATTGATTTCATAAAAACAAAGTACCTGGGTCGAATATAGCCACCCATTTTTTTTTGTTTTTTTTTTGAGGCTGGAAACTCATCTAATGTTATTCTCCCGCTCTGGGCGAAGCGGAAGGGCGTGTCAGACTTTTACTGACTAAAACACACCCGTGTTCTTTCCATTGCCTTTTGCCAAGGTCCCGGTATCCCTTTCGGACTTTCCCGCAACCTTGGCAGGCTTCCCGCAACCCTGGCAGGTTTCCCGCAACCCTGGCAGGGAATATGGCCACTAAGGTTTCGTATCTATTTTCTAATATACAATCTAACACTAAATTAAATGACTACCTAACTAACTATAGGTTCAAATAAATACAAAAACAAAGGTAAACTAGGCGTCGAAGTACTCGTCCGCATCGCTGTCATTTGGAAAACGATACCGCTCGCCTTTTGTTTCATGTTTCCCACGAACAACGTCTTAATTGGAATTACTCAGTTAAAAAATTGCCTCCCCCAAAAGAGAACAATTTCAAGATTTCCTATAAACTCACTGAAACAGAATGACGTGAAGTGAACTCATTAATGTGTTTGTGATAGAATCGAACTGGGACAAAACGTAATATAAATGGTAAATCAAATACTCGTTAGTGTTGTCGGCATCGTTCGATTGTCGACCTAATGTCCTTAAGATAGGAGCTTATTGTACATATTGGTTTTCCTTCGGTTTGTTTGTAAATAGTGTGATGTATAAGCAGAAGCGATAGGTAAGCGTTTTGCTTTTGTTTCGTTTGGGTCTGTTTTATTATTTCTGAGTCACAATCTGTTGTCTGCTCAACAACTTAGGTAAATAACGTAGGTAATGAATGTTGTTGAACTGTCAAAATGAAAGCCATTGCTACTGATGTTACGCAATAAGCCCGCTGTTGCTATGCTTTACTGCATAATACTCCGTTGGTTCGGCAACGCAAAAGGAAAGAAAGAAACCGTCTTGACCGCTAACGCAAGACCTACTACGGTAATCAACGAACTCATAGAAAATTAAATATGATCTAATACTTGACCGGAATTTCGGAGTGACTGATTGTAGCTGGCATCTCTCTATAATATGGTATGAAGGTAGGTATAGGTGGATTTACATACAATAGTTACAGTTTCTTCATTACGGACAGGTGCTCCGAAAAATTCTTCTTCAAAATCCCTACAGAACTTCCTCCGCTTATCACAAACACCACACCCCAACGTAAATGTTTTATAAGGGTACGCTTCAAAATTTAATTTACTTGCGTGTGTGCGATTTCTCATTGTTTTTGTAGGCCTATCGTCTGTGCTATGTGGTGCTGTGTGCGTCAAGGATATGTTCTGATGATAGAAATAAGGGAAGGATGTGTTATCACTGCAAAAAGAACGTTATTTTTGACCGACTGACGCAAGAGTTTAGACTTTTTGTAGCGACTTATGGTATCGAGCAGTGATAGCCTAGTGGTGTGACCGTCAGACTGCCAAGTCATAGGTCTCGCGTTCGAACCCAAGACTCGTACCTTTGACTTTTCGGATTCATGTGCGTATTGTATAATTATCACTTGCTTCAAAAACCGGGAAGGAAAACATCGTAAGGAAACCGGCATGCCTGAGAGATATTTCTCGACGTTATGTGAAGTTAAGTCAGAGGCCCATGGGCGGCTTATAGACTACTATTATATATGAGGGGCGGCTTTAAAACGCTGACACCAGGTTAGTGACTAACCACACGAAGTGAACAAGATGGTATCTTGGAGATAAACATCCTTAACGACTGCTACAATTATTGCATAACTTTGATGTATTAATGTGGCTTAGATAGATCACAATTACTGGTGCAATACAAAGCTGATTCTGATGACAAAATAAAGAAAATTTACAGAAAAGGGACGATCTAAACGTAGCTACTTAGGTACTCAGCGGGAGGATTTTATGATTGATGCTGTAGAAATTTTAAAATAGAAGTAACATTAAAAGTCGTGAATTTATGACTTATCTCCTATTTCCAACCTCTCAGAACCTGTGCTGAGAGAATGGTATCTATCACGGGTTATTCCGTTTAGGACAGATTCTGGTTTGGGCAGATTCTTGTTACGGCAGATTCATTTTTTGGCAGATTCGTTATACGGCAGAAGTAACATGACCAACTTATACCATACAATTTCAAAAGTGTCTTATCAAGAATATGTCAAAGTCAACAAACTAAAAACCTTAAAGGTACTTCATCTGTAACATCTGATTTCGCGTCCAGGCCTGTTCTTTTTAAACCATTACTTATACCTCCTACAAAAATCTGATCTCCTAGTACTTTTGTAAATTTTATTTGGCAAATCAGTGTAATTATTGTATACTATGTGAGCGGTAAAATCAGGTCCGATCGCTCCACACGACTTGATTTTGATCTGATCTGGACAAGACTAACCGCGTCCGCCATCCCGTGTATTCCCGTTCGTCTTACTGCCGTCTTACTGGTGGGACGAACGGGAATTTAATAAACTATATCTATTAAATTTTTTCCCGTACGTCCCAACGATTTTGTTAGTGGGACGAGCGGGAATAATTTAGTAATTTTATTCCCCGCGAATCAGTAGGACGATCGGGAATACACGCGCCATCCGACGAGGATTTATCAGATGATTTAAGATTACAGAGACCACTCATGATATCGCTCCTGATCTGATCATGTCCGCAACAAATAGTTTTCCGATCAATGCACACTTTTGTATAAAATTCTTACATAATACTTGTAGATGACTGTACACACGGCTACACATCAAGCTATACATTTCCAGTATAAGCTGACCTCGCATTGTACAGAAATCCTATAAAATGCGAGATCAGCATAAACTGGAAATGTATAGCTTGATGTGTAGCCGTGTGTACAATATCTGTCTTATCAAGAATCTGCCAAAAAAAGAATCTGCCCAAACCAGAATCTGTCCTAAAAGGAATAACCCGCTATCACTTTACCGTCTAACAATTTGGCGTTCATTTCTTCACGTGGGGCTGGAGCTTGATTGTGTACGCATTTCAGACGTAGGCACCGAAATTTAGCCTGAAAATCTAATAATGTCGATACTTTTAGCTTCGTGGAGAGTCTAATGTTCGGTTATGGCAATTTATTACGATCTCTTTTATTTATTTTACGGTCTCCGCTGAAACTCTTCTGGTTTTTTCATGGATTAACATTAGAGGTAGCTAAGTATGTAGATGAGAATGAAGTATACCTATTAGTAAAATGTCAGTGTGAAACTTTATGAATCATGCTCCGATTTTATGCCCAAAACTATCTAGGTACCTACTTAATTTTGATCCAGAGTTTTCACAGAAGATAGGTAACTTGCAGAAAGACTAGAAAAAAAAACATAAGTACCAGAGACGGCGTCGCGCGAAAAGCTAACGAATATCTTGCTTTTATACATGAATTTGTTATTTATTAAAGTAAAGCACAATAATGGCCAGTATCCGTCATATCGGTCGTGCGTGAACCTGTTGTGCACGCCTGTCGTGATCCTGACAGTGTAATACATATTAAACATTCGATATTATACCTCGTCTCATGAATATTAGATAGGCGTGTGTGTGGCTACTGTTGTGAATCTAGCTGATTCTGGGAAAATATTCATCCAACAAAGAACTAATACCTACGATAAATATTAGGTACCTACAGTACGACACAACTTAGATGTAGCTTCGACAAAATTCGTAAAACCGTTCACCATCCGACCTGAGTGCGCCTTTAAAATAACCAATTTTTATAACTGCCTTCATTACCAAATACATTCGTAACATTGAAAGTAATGAATCCAAATTTTCGCATTTATGCTACTTCTAAGTTGTGTCGTACTGTATCTTACTAGGTACCTACTAATAACTCTCTTTGGCCGGCCACATACCTACATCGGTGAATTCCGAAACGGAATAAAGTTTCGGAATAACGATTCGGAATGCCGAAAGGCAGCAAATCCATGCAAAATCAAGGATCCATCACACACTGTAGCTCTCAGTTCGAAATTTTCTCCGATTCGAAATTCCGTCTGTATGTGGCCAGCCACAGGATTCCGAATCGTTATTCCATTTCGGAATAACATATGTAGGTATATGGCCGGCCTAAGTATTGTGTGATTGATGAGGTGTAGGTACCTAGGCTATGAGTAGGTACTGGGTAGGGCATGTGATATCGAGTAAGTAAAAGATTTTTTGAGTTTAAAATAAGTATAATAATCTGATAATTTCAATTGCTTACATGTTGACTTCGACGAATGCGGAATTTACTCGTAAAACCTGTGATCATGAATGACTACTTTTAACAAAAATACTGACTAAATATAATCTTGATTACCTCGGAATGTTCATAGAATAATGGATATAGAAGGGTTACTGTTGAAATATTGTTGCAGATGCGATGTTCCATCACTTACATTGCATTTGGCCATGTTTACAGCTGGTGAAATGAGAGTAGCCATGAGCTTGGCAGCACTCGTTCTTCTCAGCATCGATGCGGCTGCAGACCTGGTCGCAGGGTGGGACACGGGCAGCCTCGACGGTGACCGCCACCATTGCGAAGGCAACCAGCAGAAGAATGAAGGTGGTCTTGATGGCAGCCATTGTAATTGTTGTGTAGTAGAATCCGAGAAACGTTCGGAAAGAGATGTGGATTTGTTGTGAGATGCTTAAGACTTTTCTCTGTATTTATACTAGAAAATGAGGAAAATTCTTACCTACAAGCCAGCTAGGACTATGTTTTGTTTGTAAATAGAACAATAGGGTTGTACCTATAGGCTGTCCATAGATATATATTATGAAGTCCGGAAATAAAAAAAATTCTTACATTTATTTAGTACATAAAAACTACAAGGCATACAAACACAACACAACGTACAAGTAAAAAAACAAGTAATAATATAAAAAAGAAAACAAATAAAAAGTGTACTTACCTAAAGTAAGAATTTAGGTAACAGGCAAGAAAGAATCCTCAAAATACTATTTCAGACACTATTCTCCATGGTCGTCACATGATTTAACCAAGATTATGTCACTGACCCTTGAGTTTGTTTCGCCATTTCTTCTCAGGGGTAGTCAAAGGGCGGGAAATATTTATATAATTTTTTATATTCCGATTAAAAGTGTTTCTGAAAAAAAAAAAAAAAAAATATTTTTTTTTTTCCCCTGTCAACTGTCACGCTATCATTCACTTTTTTTTCTCTTTAATTTCACTTTCTCTTTCTCATTCCTCACACAATCCATTCATCTTTTCTTTGGCCTTCCTCTCCGCTCCATCCATCAACATTTAGGTATATTCATCACTCTTTTAGTTACATGCGTTTCTCATTTTATAAATTATAATTCTCATTTATAAAATTATAAACACATACCTGACTAATCTACGCTTCTTCATTAAAATTTGGCCCGCAGATGGCCATGGAAACTCCTCAACCAAACAAGATACCACCATCGTGTTTAGACTCATTGGCTAAATATTGACAAGTGCTATACACTAGGTAGTGTCCAGGGTCTGATCATGGAGTGGAGTGGTGATCACGGGCACTCCTCAAGTTTTCTTCTTTTTCATGAGGTTAGGGACTAACTGGTGAGGAGGCGCGAACGTCCTTCTGTCACATAAATATAAGCATTAAAGTTCTATGTTTTATTTAGTACTTTTTAGTTAAATAAAAGTTTGTTCCTAAAAAGATTTTAAATAAACTTATTTTATTCTTTCATATTACTCTATGAGGTCGAAGTTGCGGTGCTTGGGGAAGGCCTATGTCCAGCAGTGGAGGTCTTTCGGCTGAAATGATGATGATGATATTAGGTACTCTAAAGATAAAGATAAGGATAATTTATTTGTCTAAAAAATGAGTATACACACACATGGCATGCAAGATGCTACAATTAAATTATCACAGTCACATTTTGCCTTGACGGCGTACAAATATAAATAGGTGGGGTATAAACATCAAATAATTATAAACTCCATTAGTCGTAATCTCGGTAGACTCGGTAGTCACCCTCTTTCTAGCCATATCCTCTTTCACACGTCCATTCATCCTTTCTTTGGTCTTCCTCTACTATCTTGCAGCAATCCACATTCATACTCAAAACTTTCCTCACGACATTTTTCTCATTTCTTTGCATCACATGCTCATTCCGTGACAAACAATTTTACACAGTCACTCATGGTCTTATGATTTAAGTCGTCATTGTCATTAGTTATTTATAACACAAATAATTTATTGAAAGACTCTTTATTTATTTTAAAGATTTATTCTATAGGTAATCGAACCTCCCATTTTATTAGGTCAGCACTTATTTATTGTCACACACGCAAAAAGCAAAAAAAAATACTTTAAGTAGTCTGTGGTCAGTTGTCAATAAGTGCAATGTGGCTCTTAATACAAAGGACTTATCATATTAGGCGATAATTAGGTACCAACTGAAGGGTTAAGTGGACAAAGGTGTTAACTAGCCATTAGTTCTAAACGAGGTTTATGAGCGTTTGAAAATAATAATAAATTAAAATAAAACAAAGCAAACATTTTATAATCTAAGTTTATGTAAGGAAATGGAATGAGAATTTCATGAAATCGTTATTCAATACACTTACATGAACTTAGAAAGTTGTATTGTTGATTCTTATGTTAATAATTCTGTAAATCCATATTTGTTATGACCGCTAATAATATTTAGATCAACATACAACCTGATACTCACTTGCAAATTGCAAAAAACGTAAGAAAATTTTAATTTCGCGGGCTACCCTTGCGCATCCCCCTTAAAATCCATTTAAATCATGGAAAAAAGTCGGATTTCTTAATTTAGTCAGCACCTTTTTCCACTTAACCCTTCAAGTATGATGTATCCTGTGACATAAGTACTAGCATTATGAAGGTTTTCTAAACAAAACAATACCTACAACTGTGCATATTGCTTATCCCGGAGAATATTGGCCTGATGTTTAATAATAAGGGTCCCCGTTCCTCATCCTCCCATACCCCAGTAACTTCATATTCATCCCATTAGCTCATCAAATATGCTAGGTACACATACCTAAATTGTACGTAAGTAGGCACATACGCAATGTTAAGTATCTCGTATGAAATGAATTACATTTGGTTAGCAGCTCATTTGCGCATCCGTGCGGGTGCACTTCCACAATTACTGATCAAATATTAAGTAGCGCAAGTCTGAGATATGAGATGTGAACACTGAGAGTGCGGAGTTGGCCCTTTGGAGGTATTTTTCTTTTTTAATAGAAAAAAAGGTAGATTCTGTTTTTATCAACCTGGTAGATTTACCAACTCTTCATTTAGACGAAAGACGTCCACTGCTGGACGCACTTTAATAGCGATGCTTGGGTAGGCCCCCCCAAGCATCACTACTGAGTGCGTTTCATCAAATGGTTCCTGTGCCGTAATGTTGGCTCCACTGTTGTAGGACCAATATGAGTGCTACCTAATAGGTCCGTTTATTTTTATGTAGGTACACACGGCTACACATAAAGCTATACATCCAGTTTATGCTGATCTCGCATTGTGTAGGATTTCCGTACAATGCCAGGTCAGCTTATACTGGAAAAGTGTAGCTTGATGTGTAGCCGTGTGTACCATTACCGTTATATCCGAGAATATGCAGAAATACGGTCTGTATCTGTAATATCGTGCGTGAACCTGTTTTGCACGCCTGTCGTGATCATGACTTTGATACAGCATGTCGGAGTAGAGTACGTCGAAATTGAATCGTATCGAACTAGCATTATTTAATTGTCGAAGTAGTACCTATGTCGTCGAAGTCACAATTTCGTAGTTATGTCATGTCGAAGGAACGTTTTATCGGAGTACAGTAGTGTGATATCGAGTAAAAGATTTATTGAATTTAAAATAAGTATTTAATTGGATAACTTAAATTACATGTTGAATTCGATGAATGCGGAACTTAAAACTGAATAACAACTTTAAACAAAAATACTGACAATATCGAATCTTGATTACCTCTGAATGTTCATCGAATCATGGATATAGAAGGGTTACTGTTGAAGAACTGTTGCACTTGCGATGTTCCGTCAGTAGCATTGCATGCCACCTCTACAGCTGCTGTAGCCGCGGTGGCCATGAGCTCTGCAGCACTCGTTCTTCTCAGGATCGGTGCGGCTGCAGACCTGGTCGCAGGGTCCGACATGGACAGCCTCGACGGTGACCGCCACCATTGCGAAGGCAACCAGCAGAAGAATGAAGGTGGTCTTGATGGCTGCCATTGTTTTGTTGTTGTGTTGTAGAATAAGCACGAGAAACGTTCGCAAAGAGATGTGGATTTGTTGTGTGAAGCTTTAGAGATTCATCTGTATTTATACTTGAAGACGAGGAAAACACGTAGGGTACCTACAAGACAGGTAACGCTAAGTGCATGTATGCATGTATGATAACAGGAAAATACGTTGGTAAAGGAAGTCTAAGGCAGGTACTGGATGTTTGGGAATACCTAATAATATAGCATAGTGGTTGTTTACGCCCTTATTCATTCAAGGTAGGTATTACCTATCTAGGTTATTTTTTTTTTTACGATAGACGTAGATATTTATTTGAATAAGAATATAACATTATATTTTATGGAATTAATAATTAACAAACTAAAACTAAAAGGACTTACTAATAGATATAAAAACAAAGGGACCCTCAGGCGTCATCGCTGTCATCCGGAAACGTGCCCAGAAGACTGGCAGCATTGCCACGTTGAATGGCAATGCTAATTCTTTGGCCAAAGAACAAGCCAGCCCTCTGGTCACGTGAAGTATCGACCAGTCGGTGACAAATTTCCTTAAAAACGCGTACACGTTAATTTTAATTATTTATAAAATTATAAACACATAATATATAAATTTTTTTAGCTTTACCAAGACCATAACTTGGTACTTATATCATATTCATCATCATTTATGCGCAACATGTCTTTTTCTTCCATACTTCTCTATTAGTCGTCATCTCGGTAGTCACCCCCTTTCTAGCCATTATTATCATCTTTCACACAGTCCATCCATCGTTTCTTTGGTCTTCATATACTCTTATAGCGATCCAATTCATACCTACTCAAAACTTTCCTGACGACATTTTCCTCTTTCCTCTGCATCAAATGATACCGTGACAAACGATTTGCACACAATTTTGAACTCACCGGTGCCACTGATGATCTGATTGTCATTAGTCATTCATGACACAAAATCGCAAATAATTATTGAAAGACTCTTTATTTATTTTTTTAGACAAAAATTTTTCGACGCCATGTTATTTTTTTTTTTTTTTGTAAGTATGTTTATTTGTTTAGTTTTAATTAGTCATTTAATTTAGTACCTAATGTAAATACTTAGTTAGTTCTGCCTATCCTACTTCCTACTATATATATATATATAATATAATATTATAAATGTGAAAGTTTGTGTGTTTGTGTGTTTGGATGTTTGTTACTCAATCAGGCAAAAACGGCTGAATGGATTTGGATGAAATTTGGCAAACATAGCTTATAACCTGGATTAACACATAGGATACTTTCTATCCCGATATTCTCACGGGATCGAGACTTACGCGGGTGAAACCGCGGGGCGCAGCTAGTTTTAAATAAAAGAAAAAAAAATAATTTGGTCATTGTCAACCTTTTTTGAAAAAGTCGACCTTTCCGCGCCACTTGAATAGACGCCAGCAAAGTTGTATAGAATTTCACTGCTGGTGAGTTTTACCCACCAGCAATTTCCTTTAAAAATCCATAATTGTCGAGTTTTGTTTCAAAAATAGTCAGGTGTAAAAAGATTTTATTCAGAATTTGGCTGTATATGTACAGGCAGTAGGTACAATCATCCTAATTGCATAATAAAAAATAAAAAAAAACAAAAGCGCGGGGAAGAATCAAAAGCGTGGTGCGGTGAAACTTTTAGCAATTTTCCATACTTACCTAATATTTTAGCTGGTTTTATTTAAATTACTCGAATTGTTTGAGTAAAGTTATAAACAAGCATTGGTCCGTAATGACTGCGTTACTGGCCACGCTATGATGGCCTCGAGCTGAGCTTAGCTACGCTCTCGGCCTTCAAGCTTATTCACTATTGCAGCCCTTGCTGTCCGTGTTATAATTTCAGCTTGTCCATCAAGGGCTGCAATGCTGACCGCGCTGTGTTGGCCTGGAGCTGCGCTACGCTGCGCTCTCGGTCATCATCAGTGCTGCCAGCAACGAAGTCATTGCAGACCGCGGCAGTAATTAATGTACTATTTAAAGATTTATTCTAAAATCAAACCTCCCATTTTATTAGGTCAGCGCCTAATTATTGCCATAGACACGCAAAAATTAAGAGAAAAAAACTTTAGGTAGGTATTCTGTGGCCAGTTGGAAAGAAGTGCAACCTGTATACCTAAAACCTTAAATTATGTGTGTGCCCTAAACAAAGCCTGCTGTTTGTGATTCTGGTGACCTCAAAGTCAATATGAGGTGGTCGTAAAATGGGAGGTACCGGTTTCTCATGGAAGAAACCGTAACTTCCTATTCTACTTTGAACATTGTAACAACATTGATTATAGAGTGCTAAGATAATTATTGTTACCTATGTCTATACTTATAAATTGTATACTTATTGATTGTGTAGATACCTATTTCATGATTAAGTAATTTAAAAAATTGCGCGTTCATTGTAGTAGTGGTGCCTAGCATTAGATATTGATAATGACGCTGTGCTTTCTTTGAAATTCGAACTTCATCTCATCTAATACCGAAATCCCACGATCCGCGATTTTGCGGACGGACACCGACGACGGACCGTGGGAAGGTGTACTGTACGTGGGGGGTATCGCAGTCGCAGACATCGGAAGTTCCTCGGTGCGCGGTGCGTGGCGTTCTGTGGTCGTCTGCCGTGCGTGTCCGTCTGCAATATTGCAGATCGTCGGATTTCACCAATAGAGACAAAAATTATATCTGGAAGTTCGCGATCTTACCTATGTGGTAGAACGTAGGTAGGAAATAACTATGACACTGGTTGTTTTAATGTTGGCAATAAGCTAACTGTTTCAGAAACTTTTAGAGAAGATTTATAGCATGGGTGTAGATAAAGTCTGTTTTGTAATGTCGTAGAGTAATTTGACAGGTGCAAATGTCAAACTCCAAATTGAAAAAAACAAAGAAATATCAAATTAGTCTACGAGATTAAAAAACAGACTGTAACAAAACATGTACCTAACTAGCCATGTCGCCGGATTTTAATAATTTGTGCGATGTTCGAGAGCATGGCATTGTGGTTCTTATTACACAGGACTTAAGCATAGTTAGCGATATTTAGGTCTACCAATTGATTTGTGTAGAACTTAACATAACTAGTAATATGAAGGTTTTCTAAACAAAACAATACCTACATCTGTGCATGTTGCATAACCTGGAGAATACTCGCGTGATGTTACTACGCAGGGTTTCCGTTCTTTATCCACCCCTAGGGTCTTCATTCACCCTACGTTACCAGGGTATCTCCATAATCATCCCATTAGCTCATCAAATATGCTACACATACAGTGTAAACAATGAAATAATGTATCTCGTTAGAAATGAATTACATTATGGTTAGCAGCTCATTTACGCATCCGTGCGGGTGCACTCTCACAATCACTGATCAAATAGTAAATAGTGCATGTCTGAGATATGAGATGTAAACACTGAGAGTGCAGACTTGGCCCTTTTCGAGATATTATTTTAAATTTAAATAGGGCAAAAGGTAGGTCATGTTTATCTACCTTGTTGACTTAACAGGTAAACCTGCGGGTAGATTTACCAACAGACTCATCATCATCATACGAAAGACGTCCACTGCTGGACATAGGCCTCCCCTAAGCACCGTCACTACGATCGTTTCTGTGCTTAATACAACTCTTACTTTTGTGTGATAAAAATATTTTTTGATGATTGTTGGATATGGGTACTGGGTAGGGCATGTGATATCGAGTAAAAGATTTGTTGAGTTTAAAATAAGTATTTAATCTGATAATTGCAATTACATATTCAATTCGATGAATGCAGAACTCAAACCTGTGATTAAGAATAACAACTTACTGACGACATCTAGTCTTGATTACGTACCTCTGAATGTTCATCGAACATTGGATGTAAGGCAATGATATTAAATTAACAGATATGTTATAAGCGCGCAATAGTGAAGACTCGAAAACATTCCAATTGTAACGTTTTTACTTGTAGTGAAATGTAAAAATGAATGAAACGTGGGTGTGTGTGCCGCTGCTGCGCGGAACGCTGTTGTTTTGTGGGTGTATAACATATCTGTTAATATAATTATCATTGATGTAAGGTCTATTTAAATCCTTGTTTCCAATATGGATGTTATATCCACTCAAACAAAAATAAACTTTATACGTGTATAAATAAAGTTGATTTTAGGCTAACTGGTACTGTTGAAATAGTCATAAAAAAATATGAAGTTGTATCGCAACCCGAACCTTATGTGTAGGCATTACAGTTGTTTTTTCCAAACACGTTTTTGTTTTCATGTTTGGCAACTAAATAGCGAACGCAGAATAGAATAATGATTACTGTTGAAATACTGTTTCACTTGCGTTGTTCCGTCAGTAACAATACATTTGCCCACCACTACAGCTCTTGTAGCCGGAGTAGCCATGAGCTTTGCAGCACTCGTTCCTCTCACCAGGGATGATGCTGCAGACCTGGTCGCAGGGTGGGACACGGGCCGCCTCGACGGTGACCATCACCATTGCGAAGGCAACCAGCAGAAGAATGAAGGTGGTCTTGATGGCAGCCATTGTAGTTGTTGTGTTGTAGAATATGAGAAACGCGCACAAAGAGATGTGGATTTGTTGTGTGAAGCTGCACCTTTTTCTATGTATTTATACTCGGAAATGAGGAAAATACGTAGGGTACGTACAACCACAGCTATGGCTATGTTTCTATATGATACAGGAAAATAGGTTGGCAAAGGCTGTCTATTAGATATGTAACTAATATAAGGGCTTTTACAATATCAGACACATCAAACGAAGTTTGGGAATAATATACCATAGGTAGTGGTTGGTAGCGCCCTTTTTCATTGTATTCTAGGTTCCTATTAATCCTAATCCTAACTATCTTAACCACAGATCTTAACTATACAACATTATTTTTTGTTTATGCTAAACCCAAAAAGGGGTCATGGTACTCATCATTTTGAACAACTTTTTTTGTGGGACTAACCTTGATATCGCGAAAAAAATCAGCTGTTCCATACATTTGTGTTCACTTAAATCGGTTTAGCATAAACAAAACATAATGTATTAATGTTGTATATCTATAATCTAAAAAGTGAACAATAAAAAAAATTAAAAAAAAACAACCGTCTTCCGTTTTTTTAATCTTTACATTAAAAAACAACCGTCTTCCGTTTTTTTAATCTTTACATTATGGGGTAGGTACCATAATTAAAAAGTGAACAATAAAAAAAACAAGCAACTTCCGTTTTTTTAATCTTTACCTATCAACTACCAACTTGTCATCATTCTCCTGCCCTTATCCCAATTTATTTGGGGTCGGCGAAAAGTCTTTTTCTTCTATACTTCTCTATTTTAGTCGCCATCTCGTTAGTCATCCCCTTTCGACATTCCCATTCTAGCCATATAATCTTTCATACAGTCCATTCATCGTTTCTTTTGTCTTCATAAACTCATTTCAAATTCGTACTCGAAACTTTTTTCTCTTTCTTTACATAAGATTATTTGTCATAAGATTAGATTCTATCCTAGTCGAACCTCTTTAGGCTAGCATTTAATCATTGTCATAGACACACGCAAGAAGTAAGAAAAAACATTAGGTAAGTAGTCTGTGGTCAGTTGTCAAAAAGTGTAAATTCAAATAGTTACGCACGCGTGTGGTGGAAAAAGAAATATAAGAAAAAACAGACGTATATTTGACATTGAAATTCCTAAAACTGTAAATGTTAACTATAAACCCTAAAATTATAAAACTAAAACCCAACTACGACAAAAAAGTCAACTCATCATCTGCCTAGCCTTTTCCCAACTATGTTGTGGTCGGCTTCCAGTCTAACCGGATGCAGCTGAATACCAGTATTTTACATGGAGCGACTGCCTATCTGACCTCCACAACCCAGTAACTGGGTAATGCGATACCCCTTGGCAAGACTAGTTGTCAGACTTTCGGGCTTCTGACGACCCGTAACGACTGTTAAAGATCCACAAATGACAGCCGGGACCAACGGCTTAACGTGCTTTCCGAGGCACGGAGGAGTCTCGATATGTAAAACCCATCCGCGGACCAATCCCGGCTAGCGTAGCTTAACCTGATGGATCAACCCGTGCGGCTGTTATTACTTAGCCACGAGCTCCATTTAATTGACAGCTATAAATAAAGAAAATATTAAACAAAGTTTCTTTCTGGAAACTTTGATATGCATTCATTAGAAACTTTATTTCGTCGAAGCATATTATTTTACAAAATGTAATAACCCACGTAGTTTCCAAAGTTATAGCGAACACCTGCCACGTGTGAGTCGGGCTACATGAAGCATCTTGTTATTATTTACTAGCTGCGCCCCGGGGTTTCACCCGCATAATTCAGGAGCTCGTGCTCCTCACAAACGACAAAAAAGTCAACTAAAAAGGTATAAACAAGAATCATAGACAGACAAACTAAAAATCCGGATTCACACATGTTAGGGCATAAATCGAACTGATTACGTGTGACTTATAATTTGCCTGTCTGTGATTCTTGTTTATACCTTTTTAGTTGACTTCTTTGTTGGTTATGGATATTGGGTAGGGCGTGTGATATCGAGTAAAAGATTTTTTGAGTTTAAAATTAGTATTTAATTGGATAATTTAAATTACATGTTGAATTCGACGAATGCGGAACTTAAAACTGTGAATGACAACTTCTAACAAAAATACTGACAAAATCTAATCTTGATTACCTCTGAATGTTTATCGGATTACGGATATAGAAGGGTTACTGATGAAATACATTATGATACTGCACTTGCGATGTTCCGTCAGTAGCATTGCATGCCACCTCTACAGCTGCTGTAGCCGCGGTAGCCATGAGCTCTGCAGCACTCGTTCTTCTCAGGGTCGGTGCGGCTGCAGACCTGGTCGCAGGGTCCGACATGGACAGCCTCGACGGTGACCGCCACCATTGCGAAGGCAACCAGCAGAAGAATGAAGGTGGTCTTGATGGCAGCCATTGTAGTTGTTGTGTTGTAGAATACGAGAAACGTTCGCAAAGAGATGTGGATTTGTTGTGTGAAGCTGTAGACAATTCTCTGTATTTATACTCGAAAACGAGGAAAATACGTAGGGTACCTGCAACCCAGTTGTGGCTATGTTTCTGTAAGACAACAGGAAACTAGGTTGGTAAAGGGTGTCCATTAGATATGTTACTAATATACGGGCTTTTACAGTAACAGACACATCAAACGAAGTCTGTATCAGCAGGCGTAGCATGAGCACCGTTTTGTCGACGGAAGAGTAGACAAAAATTACGTTTCCTGTAAACAGTAGACAGTACGAGACGGCAGCAAAGTAGAAAGAGTCAACTGAACTTTTTACGAAATTCGCTCTTTTACATAATTCGACTCAGAATTCTTTGTTTTATCATAGGATTTATCGGTTGTCAGTGTGATTTTGACAGTAAGGATAGAAAACTTTCTTCCGAAATAGTCTACATATAAAAAAACCTAGACAAAGATCGTTAAAAATGAAAGACAAAATGACAGATTTTAGAAAGATTTCTACGGTGGATGTCAAAAATGAAGAAACGAACTGTCACTTTGTATAGAAAAAGCTATGTCTATTCTTCGTAGAGATAGAAAGCGCCATGCTACGCCTGCAGGTAATGTTTGGGAATAATATAACATAGGGGTTGTCCCTTTTTCATTCAAGGTAGGTATTACCTACTTTGGTTCCTATTAATCCTAACTTTATATATAACCTAACCTAACTAATATTATAAATGCGAAAGTGAGTTTCTTTATTTGTTTTTTACACTTTCACGCTAATATGGCTGAACAGATTTAGATGAAATTTGGCATATGGGCAGAACATGACCTTGATTAGGACATACGATACTTTTTATCCCGATATTCCCACGGGATCGAGACTTACGCGAGTGAAACCGCGGGGCGCAGCTCGTAATATAAATGCGAAAGTGAATTTGTTTGTTAAGCTTTCACGCTAAAACGGCTGAACGGATTTGTATGGAATTTGGCATATAATTAGGTGGACCACGACCTGGAGAAGGACATAGGATACGGGGTCGAGACTTATGTGGGTGAAACCGCGGAGCGCAACTAGTTATTTATAAAGTTATGAAAGACATAATTATCTAATATACGCTTCCACATTTTTAACCACCTTCAAAAAGGAGGAGGTTATGTTCATCTGTATGTATTTTTTTATTTTATTTTATTTTATTAGGATCTCCAACAAAGAATACACCTTACATGCTAAAATAAAAAGACAAGAACAACAATCTATGTGCTCCCTCAATTATAGGAGATCACATCATGCAATAAAAACAAGCGAACAGTAATTTAAACGGAACCCTTAAAGTCAAAATTATATATTGTTAGGGTTAATTACACTATTATATTATTAAATTTGGTAATCTGAATGTAAATTGAATAAGAATAAAGATTAAAAAGCATCGAACACATAGAAGAAAAAAGTTTATTCATCGATATAAGAAGCAAGCGCGGCAGTCCCATATACATTTTATTAACTTTGCTTGAGTAGTTTTTGAGCTAGCTTCGATAGTATTGAATACGCTTTGTCTCTTGACGACTACTTACTTCCTGTCAATGTTTTTTACATAACAAGTAGTGATAAACGGATTGGTATGGGGTAGGACTAAAAAGTGAACAATAAAAAAAAAAATTACAAGAAAAACAACTAGCGACTTCCGTTTTTTTTTTAATCTTTACCTATCAAAACTTGTCATCATTCTCCTGCCCTTATCCCAATTTATTTGGGGTCGGCGAAAAGTCTTTTTCTTCCATACTTCTCTATTTTAGTCGTCATCTGGTTAGTCGCCCTCTTTCTAGCCATATCATCTTTTATACAGTCCATTCATCGAATATTTGGTCTTCATAAACTCATTCAAATTCATACTCAAAACTTTTCCTCTTTCTTTACATTTATGTCATTTTAATTTATTTAAGATTTATTCTATAATCGAACCTCTGATTATAATAGGCCAGCATTTAATCATTGTACATGTTTTGTTAGTTTGTTTTATTCGAGTTCTTAAACATTCATTTACCACTATATAGGCAAGAAGTAAGAAAAAACATTAGGTAGTCTGTGGTCAGTTGTCAAAAAGTACAAATTAAAATACTTACCCACGCGTGTAGTGGAAAAAGAAATAAAAGAAAGAAACAGAAGTTTATTCGACGTAAAAATTCCTAAACCTATAAATGTTTATTTATTTATTTTATTATTTATGTACACACAGTAAAATACAAAAAAGATACGACATAATTAAAATATGAGAACAAAGGTACTGCTTATTTCTTAAGAAATTTCTTCCAGCAGACCTGCGAAAGGAGAAATGAGAAAGAAATGTTAAATATAAACCCTAAAATTATGTGTGACCCATGTGTGACCTAAAGAAAAATAAAAAAAAAGTGCAATTCAAAATGCTATTCTCAACCTATGTCTAGTTGGTATTAGCCTAGATAAGTCTGTAATAATTTACTCCTAGTTTTAGTAGTATAAAGTTTACTTTTATACTAATAATGGCTGTGTAGAATACCTACTTCGAGGTTAGGTAATTTAAAAATTGCCGCGTTCATCCATGCATTAGGGATTGATAACGACGACATGCTTTTTTGAAAATCGAACTTTATCTCATCTAGACAAAAATTAGACCTATCTAGAAATTCGCCATCTTACCTATATAGTGGTAAATGAATGTTTAAGAACTCGAATAAAACAAACTAACAAAACATGTACACACGGCTACACATCAAGCATAAGCAATTCCAGTATAAGCTGACCTCGCATTATACGGAAATTCTATACAATGCGAGATCAGCATAAACTGGAAATGTATAGTTTGATGTGTAGTCATGTGTCCAACCATGTCGTCTGCTGTATTTTTATAGTGTGTGCGTTCGAAAGCGTGGCAATGTGAACCTTATTAAACGGAACTTATGCATAGTTGGCCTTTGCTTACCTTCAATTGATTTCTGCGTAACTTACCTGGCATAATGTAGGTTTTCCAAACAAAACAATACCTACATCTGTCAGAATGTTCTATGATAATATCCTACTATGTCAGAATGTCTCGCAAACTTCGAGTTAACATTTCAGGACCTCATACGTCAAATCAATTTACTTGGAACAAAATTCTTATCACTTCCTTTAATACCTACTTAGGTATTGTTTCCCAGTCCACACTGTCAGCAGTCGATACCCATAAGCAGGCGAAGTTGTTCAAAATTAACGACCCTAGAGCTCCATAATCTTGCAATTGTTCAGCTTCTGTCCTGAATTGTATTACATTGAATTAAATTGCTCGTTACATTAAGTAACAGAAAATGGTTCAAAGGTAAAGCTTTCTGATAAACAATGGTAGAATCCCTCCTGAGCTAAGTGGTTGCTTTGATAGAATAAGTAATTGGTCAGCTTGCATCGGGTCAAAGATCGTAACCGCCTGGCCACGGGATATTCAGCTGCAGCGAATTTTCGCGCGGTGCAAACGGCGAATCGTCTTGCGACTCAAATGAATAAAAATGTAGGTACTGCCCGCCGCACCGCCGTTCGCACCGCCCGTCCCGTGGCCGTGCGGTAACACAAGAGACACCAGTACGGATTGACCATTTCTAAGCTGCTTTTGTTAAGACACTTTTAGCATAATTCCTGCAGAAATAATGAGACATTTTTTTTATAAGACAGTGGTGGAGATCACTCGCATAAACATAAAGGTCTTGGCTTGTTTGTTTTACATATCCAAATCCTCTTTAAAGGACCAAACGCAAAAAACCGGCCAAGTGCGAGTCGGACTCTTGCACGAAAGGTTTCGTACCAATATCTATAAAAACGGCGAAAACATCACGTTTGTTGTATGGGAGCCCCCTTAAACATTAATTTTATTCCGTTTTTTAGTATTTGTTGTTATAGCGGCAACAGAAATACATAATCGGTGAAAATTTCAACTGTCTAACTATCACGGTTCATAAGATACAGCCTGGTGACAGACAGACGGACGGACGGACAGCGGAGCCTTAGTAATAGGGTCCCGTTTTACCCTTTGGGTACGGAACCCTAAAAATGAGGGAACTACTACTAGGAATTCTTTTCAAAGAATTTAAAAGCTTTTATTTGATTCTCATCCTCATCTCATCCATTATCTGGAACGAGAATCAACGCCTCGTCAAAATTAAACAAATCCAGTGACCCTATTGGCTGTTGATAAATTCAGTCAACCAATCACATCAGTTGACGCGCGCTTGACTAAGAATAGCTAATTTTTGAGTTGATTTTCGATCCAGAAATCGGGCGTCAAAGTAGTGTCTAAGTATCCTTGCTTTCAATCGATCATTGCCACTTCATAATGAGTGGAAAAGTAACGAAAACCACGGAACAAGCTTAAAGCACTTGTCTATACACCGAAAATCTACTTCAGCTTAACAAAACTACTTCAGCCAAAGCTTCCAATCGCTAACAAAGCAACCGACAATTTCAAGTACTTTAATCATTCCCTGCGTACCTAAACAAGGAATTGTTTTGAGCCAATGAGATACTTGAGTAAGACCGATAGAGGCTCGGATTTGTTGAGCTCTCAGCTGTCAATCCTATTTGATTTGTTAATCGTTATAATTGCACGGCTGAAGACCCCTTCTGTGGATCTATTGTTTTAGAAAGGATCCCTCCATTGACAACATAATGATGTATTCAATAGGTTTCCTCGGAGAGGCCTGATCCAATAAGTCTTGGAGATTCTAAAGTGTTGGTTTATTTGATTTCCTTCATCTGGCGAAGTACTTTTCAATCTATTGGTGCCCTTCGGAGCTTTGTGATTAGTTTAAACCGAGTTGGGGTTTCTTAAGGTTTTATTGTACAAAGAGTTTATGTTGCTAATCATAATGTTGATAGCAGAAACAAGATAATTTGGGTCTTGTTACAATTGTTATACAGTAAATAATCAATCGTAGCTGCGTAGGTAAGTCATTATGATAACTCATAAGGTAGGTATCTATTAAACGAATATATGTGTAAAAATAGTAGGTTGCAAAACACAACAGACCCATATTAAAGGCACAGAAACACAATTTTTTTTTTGGTATTTAATTGGAGAATTTAAATTAGGTATATGTTGAATTTGATAGCTATTAACAAAAAGAACGGCGTTTGTAGTGACGAGGCAGGAGTCTTGATTATCTCTGAATGTTGTTCGAATAGTGGTTATTGAATTGTTTCACATTATGATACTGCAATTATTGCGAGGTTCCTTCAGTAGCATCGCATTTGTCCATATCTACAGCTGCTGTAGCCGGAGTAACCATGAGCTCTGCAGCACTCGTGCTTCTCAGGATCGATGCGGTTGCAGACCTGGTCGCAAGGTCCGACACGGTCAGCAGCCTCTACGGTGACCATCACCATAGCGAAGGCAACCAGCAGAAGAATGAAGGTGGTCTTGATGGCAGCCATTGTAGTTGTTGTGTTGTAGAATACGAGAAACGTTTGCAGAGAGATATGGATTTGTTGTGTGAAGCTTTAGACATTTCTCTCTGTATATATACTGTAAATCGAACAAGTAAACCGACTGAGACTCGTTTTTACACGATAACAGGATTATGCAAATTTGAAACTTTACACGAGGAAAATTTTTTTTATGAGGTTATTTTGGGTCATGGTAGTGAGAGCCCAGTTCTAATAGCTGAACTCCTAGATGCGAGTTGAAGGTCGGACCATACATCACGCACCTTACTTGGGCAAATAAATGTAGTGTCATGGATTCAAAACTTGTAGGTAATACTTCAATTTGATAAAATAACAGTAACGAAAAGTTTTCCTTTCAGTGTTCTAATACTCGTCAGCAAGTTTCACATTTAGTTAAATTATTATTCACCAACCAACTGGTATTCGATTTAGTTTTTTTTTTTCACATGTTTTCTCTTAACACACCTGACATTGGCAGAATTGTCGACATCAGCACCACTGCCATAGAAGAAAAATAGAATAGGAGGTTTTCCAAAGTTAATTTGCAAAAATCCACCTAAAATACCTACAATTGCAACTTAAATAAGTAAAAGCTTCTAAATAATAAATATTTACAAATACACTTAACCAATAAATAAATTGTAACCACCACCACGACCATCTGTTTACTACTAATAATTAAATTGACTCAGTATTCGATTTATCCAAGTATCCAGTAAATCGTGTTAGGCTAGACTGTGATTACTGGGACCTAGATCTTAGAACGAATGGCCCGTGAACCAAGGAGGACGCAAGTCTTAGGAGGAATTAAACCCCACCGGCCACCGGCTCTCCCCCTTTGCATAAAACTCGGGAGACGGTGGGATTTTTCAAGGCACGGTCCCGTATGTGGCTTAGTCCTTTGTAGTTTTATAGGTAAATCTGTGAGGACAGGGCGGTCTTCTAGATTAATTTGTGAAAATGTGGTAGCCTAAAAAGGCCCAAAAGCCTATTTATAATATTAGTATGGATAAAAAGTCATCCTTATAGTAACTTTGTGTCTGTCTGTTGTTCAAGCCTTTGGATGTTTGGTAACCGAATAGACATAGGATACTTCATAACCCCGGTACGTTCCCCCGGCATAAATCCCGATCACCATGCGGGCGAAGCTGCGGACAAAATGTATCCTTTGATATAGTGATACCTATTGATAAGCATGGTTGTCGTGGAATTCGTGATTTGAATTCGGTTTTTTCGTCAGGTAACGGCTATTATAAAGTAGAAATCTCTACAAATTCGTAGTCTAGTTCCTGTCCAGTAGTATATCTGTATAGTAGTATATTTCCTTTATTTCATTTTAAATACATAATCTTTACATTTTTAAATATTTTAATTAAAAAAAAGTACCTAGTATATTTATTATTATTATTATTTATTTATTTATTTATCACAAACACAATTATCATTACAGGCAATAAATCCTAATGCGGTAATATCTGTTGCAGGCAAGACATTTTTGTGGATTTTCATGGTATGGAGGCAGCTTGTACTCTGAGGAAGAACAAAACGCATTATTATATACTGCTAAAGTGGTAAAATGCGGTTTTAAAGTTTGTCTAGGAAAATTCTAAATCCAAGTGGAAGAAAGAAGAAAGTTATAAGCCAAAGGTACACATTATTTGCAACTTAAAAATAAAAAAAAACACGTTTATTTAGAAGCTCGTGGCTAAGTAATAACAGCCGCGTAGGTCGATCCATCAGGTTAAGCTACACTTGCCGGGGTTTGTCCATGGATGAGACCATATTGACATACCGAGACACTTCCGTGCCTCGGAAAGCACGTTAAGCCGTTTGTCTCAGCTGTCATTCGTTGACAGTCATTACGGGTCGTGAGAAGCCCGAAAGTCTGACTACCAATCTTACCAAGGGGTATCGTATTACCCAGTTACTGGGTTGTGGAGGTCAGATAGGCAGTCACTCCATGTAAAATACCGGTATTTAGCTGCATCCAGTTAGACTGGAAGCCGACCCTAACATAGTTGGGAAAGGCTAGGCAGGTTTACTAACACAACTTAAATAAATAAGCCTTCTTACCTAAATTATTCTGTCGAAGGAACCCCAATCGAGCGACAGGGCGGTTCCGGCCAGTATTACCACAGTAAAAAAACATGGGTCACAGCCCGTTTTATTACGACTGTTAACATTGTACGATCAAATCACATTTAAATCTCCAATGTAGCTGGCTGAATTGACTATGTAACTTCTTTTTGTATGAAAAAATATAGAGTTAGTTTTTTGGGTAAATCTATATATTTATAAAAATGAATTCCTATTTCCCTTGGTTACGCTATCACGCGTGAACGGCTGAACGGATTTGGATGAAATTTGGCACATAGGTATACCATGAACTGGAGAAGGACATAGGAAGGTTAGGTTCGATTTCAAGTATCAGTATTTTATATGGAGCGACTGCTTGACAAAAAATACAATAGACGTAGATATATTTAGTAACCAAACGCAAAGTCACGTCTGAATCAATTAACTATCGACTTCCTGACCTCCACAACCTAGTTACTGTGTAAGATGATACCCTTAGGTATGATTGGTTGTCAGAATCTGACCACCCGTAACGACTGTCAAAGATCTACGAAAGACAGCCGGGACCATGGGAACACACCGTTGCAAGCGTAGCATAACTTGCGAACATCGACTCGTGTGGCTGTTATTATTTAGCCACGAGCCCCTCTCTTTTCTCCGGGGTTGATTTACACATGTTCAGGTTCATCATCTGCCTAGCCTTTTCCCAACTATGTTGGGGTCGACTTCCAGTCTAACCGGATGCAGCTGAATACCAGTATTTTAAATGGAGCGACTGCCTATCTGACCTCCACAACCCAGTAACTGGGTAATACGATACCCCTTGGTAAGACTGTTGTCACACTTTCGGGCTTCTGACGACCCATAACGACTGTCAAAGATCCACAAATGACAGCCGGTTTCAAAACATGACTGCACTTAATGAGGTGTAGTTTTATTGTAAACTAGCTGATACCCGCGGCTTCGCCCGTCTGGATGTCGGTCATTATATACTAAAACCTTCCTCGAGAACCACTCTATCCATTGGTGAAAACAGCATGAAAATCGGTGCAGTAGTTTTTGAGTTTATCGCGAACAGGACGACAGACAGATGGAGGACTTTGTTTTATAATATGTAAGGATGGTTGTAAATGTGTGCATGTGAGCGTGTATGCACAGAGCGGAGGTGTAGTTTTGGCATGCTTCACTGTATTTTTCGCAGAGCTCTGTCTAAGTTTTTTTTTGGACTGAGACGATTTGAATTCTTCACTAAAACATTAAAAAACTAACATGCTTTGCTTTTGTTTCCTATGTCCATTCAATCAATGTAAAACGTATGTGGATATACAATTTTGTGATCTGAAATATAACTGACGAGTTGTTTACAGAGAGCAGAGGCCAAATGGAAAACTGCAATAGATCAAACTGAATAATAATATAGTGCTCTGTGCTTTAAATATTTTGTGAAACTATTACGTTATTAATAGTAAGCTTTAGCGTTTAGTTTTATCCGATGATAATATTTTACAAACTTTTTTATTTTCAAACTAGATAATAATTTCATAATTTAAAAGCTATTTAAAAGTGTACGTGTATATAAAATTGATGGCTGGTTATAGCCTATTTTTTGCCCAAAAAATCAGCATTGCCATACAACGTGGCAATGCTGCCTTTTAGTCACTTTTCCTGTTGACAGCGATGCGGATGATTTTTTTTAATGACCGATATCGTAAATATTGGGTATTCAAAAAATCGTTAGCTCTTAGATTACTTAGATGAGCTGTCAAACTTATAAGTAAATAGTGAGCTAGCATAGCATTACCTACAGTTGTTTTTTACCAATAAGGTAGGAAAAAGCGAGTACCTACCTATACCCACATTTCACCAGTTATGTTCTCATTCTCTACATTGTGAAGATTCATATTTTAGTACTTAATAGATGTTGCTAATGCTTATGGTAAAAACCCGCATGTAATTTGGGTTTACCTGTTACACAATCGGTGAATAACTAACACCTGTAAATAAAAAAAGGTTAAAAACTAGGTCGTAGACAAGAAAATCATGAAATCGTTCAAATCACTCTCCAAACTAAAATGTTTGGGCGTCGACAAATTGATAGGCAACTTAAAATAAAATATATCGATTTTATTTTCACGATACGGAGCGAAAGAGCCATCCATTTTATGTTTGCCAATATTTTAGGAAGCTGATATTTTTGTACAAAAATATTAATTACTTGAAAGCCTTTAACATATTGGAAGTAATATGTTACACTCAAGTTTTCGTTTTAGAAAATATTTTTTGTTTATGATTGATTATTTAAGCAAGATATTTAGAGGGTTTTTTTGTTAAAATTTTGTGTTTTTATAGCTGTGGTAGATAGATCGATGACCTGACGGTACACGGAAAAATTAAATATTTATGTAGGTACTTATAATTAGGTAAATATGTCGAAAGCAAAATGCGTGACTATCGAGATGACGACTAAAGTCTTTTTTTTAATCACGTAGACTAATTTGACATTTCCAGTGAATGTTGTTGGTTTTTTAAATTTGGAGTTTGACATTTGCACCTGTCAAATTAGTTTATGAGATAAAAAAAGACAATAGATAAGATAAAGAAATAGAGAAGTGTGGGTGAAAATGACATATATAAATTGAGAATGATGATAAACGAAGGCAAAGCGGATGTTCTGGTAAAACTTAGCAGAGTTATCTGTGCTTAGCAGTGGACTGTTTCAGCCTGATTTAACAAGAAGGAAATACTCAAAAATAATGACTTACCGTCAGGTGAGAGGCAGGCCATGAGATTATGATAAGATTGGAATCAGCATGATTCTAATTTCAATAATTTTAGGTTTTTTTTTTTTATCCACGTCTTTGATTCTCATGGCTTGCATCTTGCCTGACGGTAAGCGATGATCAGAAAGCCAATTTTCGTACATAAAAATGTTCACATTCAAGTCGCAATCTGTCAAACTTGTCAAAAATGTTGGTAAATTGCTTGTATTTTTGACAGATTGCGAATGAGATGCGAATGCGAACGTTCTTTAAAAATTGCGTGAATTGCCCCTCAGGCTGAAGGTGGATGAGAGCTACACCCGGAATACTCAAACATAGAGGAATTATGTACAATAAAAGATAGCAATTCGAATTCATCTGCTAGTTGTGTGATTGACATAACATAAACAAAATAATAATCATAGAAATCTAAAACCAATCAGATAAGCAAAAGGGTCAAGTTCCAGATGGATAACTGACATTCAAATAATATTCGCTTCCTCACCCTTTTAGATCGATATCCTTAATTAAAATTGCCTCAATCTACAAATCCCTTCACGATTTAATTATACATAGTACGAAATAGAATTTTTTTAGGGTTCCGTACCCAGTTGGTGCCAACGGAACCCTGTTATGAAGTCTACATTGTCTGTGTGCCCTGACGCCTACCTGTTAAACCGGCAGATTAAATTTTCACAGAATATGTGTATATCCTATAGCTTTCTGCATCTCTCTGTACACGTCCAGCCTATGGGCATCTTACTCACAAGCTGCTTACAGTGCCCTTCGTGTCCAATACAACAACGCGTTCAGGGCAGTGCTGGGGCTGCCCCGCTTCTGCAGCGCCTCAGGCATGTTTGCGGAAGCGCGCACCGACTGTTTCCACGCCACCATGCGCAAGCGGTGCGTGTTCTTGGTGCGGGCTAGTTCCAACACTGTCCTGGCGATGATTGCTCAGCGACTGGATTGCCCCTACATTGGGCATTGTTGTAGCAGGCATATTTCGGGTGCTTTATTTGTCATTGTGTAATGATGTATAATTTTAATTTTTAGTTTTTGTATTTTAATTTTCATTCTGACATTACTGCATTTACGTAATTTAATTCATGGTTTAATTTAATTGATTTGTATTTTGTTTTTACATTAATTGATTTGATCAGACATTTATTACTATAATTTTATGAATATGGTTATTTGTATTTAATATGGGTCAAGCACCTGAAATAAATGAATTTTATTTTATTTTTATTTGTATCATGGCAGAGAATGCAAACTATTAAATATAAAGACTAAGATAAAAAACAGGGTTAGCTGTAATATAAATAGTTTTGGTCGTACGAAACCTATAGTACGCGAGTCCGACTCGCACTAACCCCGTTTTTCCACAAAATTCATTTTCCGAGTCCCTTGGTTCGGATTTAATTTCCTCAGCCGGGGTTTGTTTGTATTTTTTTTTCACTGAGCCTTCCAATTAATCAAGTTGCTAATTAATTTATAACATATTATGTAACAGAGGAATGGGGCTCATCCATCATTTCGCGGAACAAGTTGTAAAATATTGTCCCAATCCACCGCGGGACGGAGTCCTGATTAGTTTTTAATTACTAAGTACGTACTTGTTTGCAGTGAGTCGGCGATCTGGGGAGTTGCTGACTGGCGATAAGGGGTAAGTGTTTTAAACTCTTTGGTTGGTTGCTAACCAGATCTTATTACCTTGTTATTTATTAAATAATTACTTACCTTGTGACCGGTTAATTACTAAAATTAAGACTCGTCGTACCGTAGCGTCGTGTATTATGAAATTTCGGTTAATAAGTAGTAACAATTAACTGTGATCACTAAAGAGCATACTTTGACGTTACTTTGGTAGAAATCCGAAGGTGCAACCTTTCGATTATTTTTTTCCGCTTAAATAACATAAGGCATGGAGAATGGGTATTATTAGGTATATTACATCTATTAGGCTTTAAAACCGAGAGCTCCAGTAGAACGCACGGCGCACCTTAGCCATGTTCTGCTCAACCTATTTGGCAAGGCCCGTGGTAAACAAAGTAATTTCCTCTTACCTCACAGATCTATCATTATTGTGAACTTATGATCCACAAATGAGCACATACAGAGGACATTTACTGGCCACCGAGAGTTGATCATTCCAGAGTTGATCATTGTAGAGTTGATCATTCCAGAGTTGATCATTCCAGAATTGATCAATCCAGAGTTGATCATTCCAGAATTGATTATTCCAGAGTTGATCATTCCAGAGTCGATCATTCCAGAGTTGATCATTCCAGAGTTGATCATTCCAGAGTCGATCATTCCAGAGTCGATCATTCCAGAGTTGATCATTCCATTCTTAATATAACCAAACATTCGTTCGACAATACGTCTAAACAATAACGAACCTACATGTTCAGGCTTCGTATTTCCTTCAAGACGTCTTTTAAGAGAGGTCATTGAACCGTAAATCAAATGAGACGGGTTCTCTTTAGGGTAAAGTTTTGAAGTTCTAACTATGAAATGGTCGTATACGTGTGAATATTAAATTTGCGAGTTGACTATGTAAGATATTTGAGAAGGAATTTGTTCTTGTAATAGTGGGAAGCTAATTTTCTCATTCAGAAATTAATTTTGATCGCTGTTGTATTATTGAATTCTGTAACTTCATATACCTATATACACTTGGAACAAGTTATTTCTATTACATACAGTCTAAACGTAACTAATTTAAAGTAAGTGGGTCAAAAGCGTTAAGGCCCTACCCATGGGCGTACCCAGCTTCTGGCCTAGGGGGGGCAAGCCAGATTTTTTATTTTTAGGTTGGATCGTCCGCGGCTGTTTTTGACCGACTTCTAAAAGGTATCAATTCGGATATTTTTTTTTATGTATGTCCGGGCATAACTCCTTCATTTATACACGGATTTGGAAAATTCTCGTTTTGTTTGAAAGGGTATTCCGAGATGGTCCCATTGCCATCAAATCAGGATCTGATGATGGGATCCTGGAGAAATTGAGGGAACTCTTCAAATATTATAGGCACACCTATAGCGATTTAGGTATTTTTTATAGTAACTCGTGCAGTTGCTCTCAGAAAGCACCATTTGGTGAAGTGGAACTGATGATGAAGAACACAGATGGCCACCGGAACTACTCAATAATAAGTATTTCACGGGTTGTGATTCGATTAGGTACTTTAAGGTTGCTAACCCATTTATGCTCGTCACAATGTATATATTATGGTGACGTGGGGCTGATGGTGAAGTACGTTCCAGGAGAACTCCACAACGATTAACGTCCCTGCACCGGGAACAGCAATCTTTTGTAAGAGGTGATGAGCAGTTGACATTTGGCTATTGTAACTTAGATAAAGTACAAACTGACCCACTAAAGAGAAATAAAAACTTTTTTCCAAAAAAAAAAAACAACCGACTTCCAAAAAAACACGAAAAATTGAAAAATAACTTTAACTTCGGAAGTCGGTGGCAAACAACGAAAATTCAAAACCAAAGACACCGACTTCCGAAATTAAAGTTATTTTTCAATTTGTAGTGTTTTTTTGGAAGCCGGTTGTTTTTTTTTTTTGTAAAAAATTAAAAATGTTTTTATGTCATACACACTACACAAACACACCTACATGAAACATTAGGTATATGTAGTGTAGTGTGCCATCGTCACGCGCGGTTTTTTGGCAATTGCACCGTGCATTTTACCAGTGTCTACTGCGCGGTTTATTTAAAAGTTAGAGCATACCCCCGTTTTCACTTTGATTAGTAATTAGGCGAGTTCATACTACATGTCCTGCGAGATTTCCAGGAGGGGGCAGCTGCCCCCCCCCCCCCCCTGGGTACGCCCATGGCCCTACCCTACCTCAAATTGCTTAGAATGATCATCGGTTATGCCGAAAATATTGCAGAATTTATTTTGAAATAAATATAATGTTAAAGTTGAAGATTGATGCTAGGTCCCGGCCACCATAGGCGCGGGCTTGCGGACGACGAGCAATGGGTAGCTCGCCGTCCGATAAGGACCAGGCCCGGGTCGATGGCGCGTCCTGTTCCACGCGACCGATGCCTGCCAGGGTTGCGGAATAGTCCGAAAGGGATACCGGGACCCTGGCAACAGGCAACTGAAGGAACACGGGTGGGTTTTAGTCAGTAAGAGTCTGACACGCCCTTCCGCTCCGCCCAGAGCGGCAGAAGTCATTTGATGATTTCCCACCCAAAAAAAAGGTCCTATGTTTGGCGAAAACAAGATTACATAAAATTTTCTCGATAGAAACAAATTCCAATGTTATCTCTAAACCGCTGGTATTAAAAAAATACTTCAAATTATATCATGAAACTTTGCATATTAACTGAACTAATTATAAAGAGGTCTCATATATATATATATATATTTAATTACCATTATTTTCACCGTAAAAAGCAATTACCTAAACTATTCGAGGCTTGAGAGCCACCAACACCCCACTCTGTCTCGCTCTCACTCAGGCCGCGAGTAGTATGGTGCGAGCGAGATAAAAAACTAGGCATAACAGCCTTAATAATTATTTAGCATTTACGAGTCATAAAACCTATCGGTTACTATATTGAACCCACATCTTCCTTTGGTCATAAAATGAGTGATAACAAAGCATATACAGCGTGGCCGGAACATCGATGCGCAAACTGTAAATATAATAAATAAATAAATTATAGTACGGTACATATTATAACAAAAAACAATTTTTTTTGTCAGTCTCTGTCTCTTTGTTCCGGCCAATCCCTGAAACGGCTGGACCGATTTTGTCAGGACTTTCACTGGCAGATAGCTGATGTTTTTTTTTTTAAGAAAAAGAATTCGGGTCTACGCGGGTGAAGCAAAAATTAGGTTAAGGTCCACGTTTTGCTACGATTTCCAAATAAAATAAAATTCTCCTATTTCCGAGGTTTATTCCAATGTTTAAAATGTACACACGGTTACACATCAGGCTATACATTTCCATTTTGCTGGTCTCGCATTGCGTACGATTTCCGTACAATGCGAGGTCAGCTTATACTGGAAATGTATAGCTTGATGTGTAGCCGTGTGTACCTTTTACACGTTAGATATTTTCTTTCGCCTCTACCTTAACTAGAAATAATGGGTTTGTTGCTGCCAAGGAAAAACGAGAAAATCTGTAAGAAACGTAAACATCTAAGTTAATTTTAGCATAACAATCAAGGGTCAATTTATTTCTTTCATTATGAGGTTGTATTTTATGGAGGAAAACATGCTCAAAGAAACCCTACATATTAAGAAGAGGTTGTATTGTCCTATCACCTGACAAAGGAAGGTCAACACTGGACAGTATTACGGACGTATAACATCTCATTCTGTCTGTTTTCATTTGTGTTTATGTTAAACTCAATGTGGGAACATTTTTTGGGAACTTAATGTAGGGTGTCGTCTCACCTAAAGAAAAACTGTTGTAGTTTTTAGGGTAATTTAAATTAATCAAAATCTTTTGCATCCACCGAATCATTATTTATTAAGCTACCAAACAGCATTCATAAAAACAGTGAAATCTTATGACATAATGGATTTTTTCCAGTTTTACAAAACAATTTCTTCAGTACGATTAAGGTCCAATAACAATACTAATGAAAAAGTATTAAAAAAAGTTTAATGATTTAGCGCAAACTCAACTTGTGAGTAGGTATTAAAGTAGTTTTTTTTCCAAAAAACACATATTCGTTTACATGTTTGGAAACTAGATCGCAAACGCAGTTTACCATTCTGCACATGTTGCATAATATGATAGGTAATTGGGGTTGGTCGGCGCAAAATGTTATCCGCCACCATTCATCCCCCCGTCAGCCATCACGTTATCATCTGACAATAGGATATATGTAAACACATTAGAGAATTCGCTTCTGCATCACAATAAGTAGTAAACAATGCCTGATCGTGCGTCACTAGCCGCGACTTACAAGTTGTACGTCATGGGTTCGAACCCAGACATTGCTTAACTTTGAATAAATTATTTTCATCACCACTGCTCTCAAAACGGTGAACGAAAACATCGTGAGGAAACCGTCCTAGAACCAAAAATTCAAATACACATGTGACAAATAAGAACCCGCACTGGGCCCGCGTGGTATATTACGGCTCACTTCCTCTCACAGAGAGGAGGCCTGTGTTTCAGCAGTGGGAACATTATAGGCTGATTATGCTTATGGTATGCTATATCCCATGCCGACTAACAGTGTAATTTGACAATATTGTAAAAGCCAATTATTTTTAAAAGAGTAACCGTGGAGTTTCTTGCCGGCTCTTCTCCACAGGAAACGACCAATTGGAACCGTGCCTAGCTTCTGACGTTTCATAAGTGCCCATGTAGGTTTATGTGAAATAAAATATTTTGATTTTGATTTGATTGATAGGAAACGACCAATTGGAACCGTGCCTAGCTTCTGACGTTTCATAAGTGCCCATGTAGGTGTATGTGAAATAAAATATTTTGATTTTCATTTTGCTAACCGCTGCATATCCATGATTGCGATCACACTCATCTGTTAATTGACTAGTTTAATTAATCACTTAGGCGCATCATACTGTTTGTAATATCACTGGCCTGAAAGGACCCTAATGTGTCGATGATAGCTCTTAAGTAATTACCACCTTGATTGCATCAAAACACGAACTCGAGCGTGTTTAATTTATAATACGACTAGCGACACGCCCCTGCTTCGCACGGGTGCGTACTACTGTTAGAGCGATGTCAGAACATTGAGATTTCTATGGTGTATCTATGATATAAATAACTGTAATAGACACTTAAATCTTCTAAAATAATTTCACAAAATAATTGTGAAAACTGCATGGAAATATACAGGGTGTCAGGGTAAACACCGTTGTCACTCAAACTATAGGTAGGTGACTTAAATATAAAAATAAATGACTGAACACAACAAAAAAAAAAAAACCTTTTTTTCATTAAAAGATTTAAAAAAGTTTCTATCCCATACCGTGCTCGCTAGCGAAACAGCTGACTGACTGAGGGAGGGGTCGCGCTCGCGGCCAGTCAGGTCACGTCCCGCGCCCTCCATCCGTGTTGAGACGCAAGATCGGGGCCCTAGCGCATAGAGTTAAAGGGTGAAATACTCTTGTGGGAAAACGAAGAATTAAAAAAAAAAAAAAGTTTCCATCGATTTTACTTTCTATAAATGAAACCAATCCACTGGTTTCGAGGATAACGGAGTTTACCCTAACATCCTGTAGACATAGATTTGAATAAAAAAATTCAAAGGATCGTGGGCAAGAATGTATGGGCGGCACACCCACGCCCGCCATAGATGGAACCACTGTAGTTTTGAAGACATTACTTCTCCCTTTACTCAGGCCAAGGCGCATCAAAATCTGTCCCAGGATTATTTAGCTCGAACAATGTTAGGTTAGGTTAGGTATATATTGGCGGCACACCCACATCCACCACAGATAATTTATTCATAATCATGCTGTACAAGAACAGATGGGACGGTGACCCACAAACTAGGCATGTGCCTGTATCTTGAGGGTCGGAAAGACACGTAGTAACACAATGTTCCATTCAATCTTCGTAATAGCGATCAATACGAAGCCGGAACTAATTTCCGCAATCTGTTACACATTCCTTAATAAATATTAATAATTCATCCAGCACCAGTTCCAAACTTATACCCTTCACCTGATTAATATTGCCCTATTAGCATATCACCAACCTAAATTGGAACGTACCGTCTTCAATTTTAAGTTCAATTTTGATTGGGGTTTTGTGGCTATTGTTTTCTCATTTCCTAGCCTATTGGTTAGACATCTGTATTTATCTCTGGGACATTATTTAGTCGAAATGTTTCTGTGTACAACATTGGCAATCACATTAATGGATCTGCTGGTCACAGAGTTGATACGCAGTGGGTTTGCTGTTGGAATGTATGGGAAAACATGTTTTTCAACTACAATCTTAAGTTTGTTCTTAGGATAAGTTATTCATCCCCATTACCTTTCATTGTGCGTGAAACTTGAATGCCAAGACTGGCTGTCAGACTATCGGGCTTCTAATGACCCGAAATGACTGTCAAAGATCGACGAATGACGGCAGGGACCAACGGCTTAACGTGCTTTCCAAAGCACGGAGGTGTCTCGGTATGTTAAGATCACCCATCCACGGACTGAACACGGCACTAACCTAACCTGATCGATGGACAAAACAACCCTAAGTAAGTAATGATTTATGGGTTTCATAATTCTGTTATAATTCAAGGCCCAGGCCCTTTCATCTCCTGAAGAATGACGTCAAAAACAACGGAATAAACAACAAGGCTGCCTCGTTGCTTTCGTGGTCGCAAGCGCTACTGCTGAGCATGAGGTCCTGGGTTCGATTCTCAGTCCGAGCAAACTGTTATTGGGGTTTTTCCATCTGAATTTTTTCAGTAGCAGCCTGGAGTCTGGATTTGTGCCCAGTTGATGGCAATAGGCTCGTCCCCTGTTACATGAGACTTCAGCATATCTGGAAAAATGTAGGTGTTCTTATCTCTGCCTAACCCTTCGGGGAATACAGGTGAGATGTTATGTTATAAATAACACAAAAGCCATCTTTTCCGATCCATCCACTATCCGTATACTCAATAAATTAGGGCGAGACAAAATTAAGTTTACCTCAAACATAGGGAAAGGTTCGCAATCCACTTAGTTGTACTTAGGAACCGCGGCTAAGTTTATTGAACAACTTAATAATGATGTGGTAAGCAATAAGGGTGAATTGTGGCGAGTGTGAGGTTGATTTGATATTATTCGATCACCAGATTGGTATGATTACATAATCAGCCTTTAATGTTCCCACTGCTGGGACACAGGCCTCCTCTCTATGAGAGGGAGTGGGCCGTAATCCACCACGCGGGCCCAGTGCGGGTTGGTAGATGTCTCATGACTTCGAATTTTTGGTTCTAAGCATGCCGGTTTCCTCACGATGTCTTCCTTCACCGTTTTGAGAGCAGTGGTGATGAAATTATTTAAACAAAGTAAAGCGCCTGTCAGGGTTCGAACCTACGACCTACAACTCGTAAGTCGCCGCCGTTACCACTGGGCCACCACTGCTCCAAAATAAGATGAATGATGATGAAGAATGATGGTATGATTGGTCAGACTTATATTTGAATCTATAAATATATAAATAAAAAGCCTTTGTTTTTGTTAGTATTATTTTGATAGTTTTTTTTTGTTTAATATTGAATGGTTAATAGTTTCAGTTTTATATAAAGACTTTTGGATATCTATTTTGAATAAGATTATTCTATAAGAACCTCTCTGCAGGTAAAGGCCTTCTCCGAATTGAGCCAGTTTTCTCTGGATTGTGCTGTTTGTGGCCAGTTTGAACCCGATTGAATTGACCGATTTGAATCTATACATATTATAAACTAGCTTCCGTCCGCGGTTTCGCCCGCGTCGTATGTCAATAAAAAGTACCCTATGTCCTTCCTCAGGATGCCATCTATCTCTTTGCCAAATTTTGTCGAAATCCGTTCAGTGGTTTAGGCGGGAAAAGGTAACATACAGAATGACAGACAGACAAAGTTACTTTCGTAATTATTACAAGCTTCCGCCCGCGGCTCCGCCCGCGTGGTATGTCGATAAGAGGTAGCCTACGTCCTTCCCCGGGACGCCATCTATCTCCTTGCCAAATTTTATGGAAATCTGTTCAGTGGTTTAGGCGTGAAAAGGTAACATACAGACAGACAGACAGACCGACAGACAGACAGACAGAGTTACTTTCGAATTTATAATATTAGTATGGAAGTATGGATATTAGTACGGATTAAAGTCGGTTTTCGTGTTTGTCTGTATGTCAAAACAATATTCTCCCCGGAAACTCTTCATCGTCAGATATGCGAGAATAATTCGATTGTGGATAGAAATCTAGTCGGCTTAACTTGACAAATCACGATTGTCAATTGTATGCGCTTCATGTATCATTGTGAATGTCCATCCTGCCATTTCTTCCTTTAATTTTCACTGTTGGTCTTACAAAAGGTTATTTAAATGAGTAGTATGAAGATAGATCTTATTTTGTTCTAGTCACGAGAGTAGCGCCGGCGCATCGTGCGGGAACGAACCTTGTTCATTATGATAATTCCAACAATGCTGTAACAAACAGCTAGTGTACTTGTGCAAACAATTTAACTACTCCAAATATTGATGTCTCATTATTTATTGCACCTTGTAAACTATTTTCACTAGAGAAATAGCTATGCATTTATTTATTTATTTTATTAAGCTAAGACGAGAAACGAATAAAACCAATCACCAAATTGTCGGTCAACGAAAAGACCGTGGAAAAATCGGTGAATACCTGTCCGTATGTTTGTCCCACGTTCCTCAATCAAGTCGAAACAACTGAACGATTTGGTCGACACTTGACATGACCTATTTCCGGCCGTCGCCTTTTACAACCGCGTTTGATACGCAACTGATGCACTCAGTGTTTCCTCTGAAAATGAGAGAAAAAGGGAAAAATATTTTTCGTTTCAATTTGTGGCAAGTTGAGAGTTCATGTGGGCCGTGAATGATGTTACGAGCTCGTTGTGATATTGTGTTGAAATATTTTGCACTGTTCTATATAAGTATGTATGTACGATAGTATGTATATGCAGTCCTAGATAGGAAATTATAATAATTTATTTTGGTGGAGTCTTTCCGAGGTTCAAGATTTGTTTTTACAATTTACGGCTTATTGATCCATAATAAGTAGGTACACATCATCTACTAAGTGTTGATATATTTTTTTTACGATTTGTTAACGACTTAGTTAATGTTGCTGGAGTTCGTGCCAAAAACCACATTTTACGAAAACCTTAAAAACTGCTATGTTTAAAATCGATATTCACTGTTTGAATCACACCCGTATTACGTATTCTCCGCATGTCTGATGTCGTCAACCATAAATACCTACATCGTATAATAGTAGCTATTTTACCATGATTAGAGATTACAATCGTGGTTCAAGGTCAATCAGCAGATCTTAGCTCCAACACAACTTCAATTGATAATCACAGCTTTTGTAACACCGACCGTCTCGCAAATCTCTTTCATGAATCTTGTGAAGACTTAGGTTCGTTAGCTTGCTTGTTGCATGGCCACTTTAAGGGCTTGTACACAAAACTGCCTTGCGACATCGCATCGCAAAAATCAGCGAAAAATAAAGGGTACCACCCTTTTTTTTGTGGTTGTGAAATCATCAAATGACTTCAGGGCATGTCTGTCGGGCAGAGATGTACCTTTAAGTACACCCACATTTTGCCAGTTATGATTTAGTATCATCATCTCATGTAATAGGGGGCGAGCCTATTACCATCAGCTGGGCACAAATCCAGATTCCGGGCCGCTACTGAGAAACTCCAGATGGAAAAACCCAATAACACTGCCCGACCTGGGAATCAAACGCAGGACGTCATGTTCAGCAGATGCGCTTGCGACCACTAGGCCAACGAGGCAGTCTTTGGAAACAGTTTTTGGTATATGGACACACATAAACAGACATGGAGAAAGGAACAGAACAATAAGTTCAAAGGTGATGCTTATTTCTAAAGAAATCTCTATAATACTCATGGTAGTGTAAATTAAGTTAACTTCAGAATTATTATCGAAAAAGCCACAAAAATGTAGTAACTTGTAGCGCAAACTGAACTTTATGCCTTTTAATTTTATTTTTCCAAAAAAAACCACATATTTTGTTTATACGTTTGAAAACTAAAATGCGAACGCGCGTATTCACATGCTCACAAGTCCCAGCCGTCCCAAATAAAATCACGTCGTCAATCAATACCTCATACTGGGTGTATGTGTGAACAGACCGTTACGGACAAGGAAACTTTAAGCATGACACGCAACTCGATAGAAGCCTTTCTAGATTAACATCTAAACTAGCTGACTTTCCGCTATAACTCCATTTGTATATAATAATGTCGTAAAGAGTGAAAATTAAGGAAATTGGACGGAATTGCGAAGTCATTTTCTTGGATTACTTTATTAAGTAACTATAATAAAGTTGTTCTCGCGACTCTCACTTTGACAATGTGACAGATTGTAACATTGTAGTGAATAAACGAGTTGGTAGGCTATATTAGATATAGCTGCTGCTTGCTGCTTCGACTGCGTGTACCCAAATTCTTTTTCTAAAAGCAAAGTGAAAGTCTGACCAGTTAAATCACACCGAGCAGTTAAATTACTGGACCCATCTAAAGGAGCTGGCCCCGATGGTCTTCCGCCTGTCTTCTTTATAAAACCAGCCGATAACATCTATACTGCGTTGTACTTAATTTTCAATAAATGTCTCCATGAGGGTGTATTTCCTACCGTGTGGAAGCAAGCATTTGTTACACTTGTTTATAAAAGCGGAGACAAAGAAAATGTGGAGAATTACCGTCCTATATCTATTATTTCCACCTTGTCGAAGATTTTTGAGAGACTTGTACAAAGCGCTTTTTATCTTCAATTTCATGGCCTTATTATACCCGAACAGCATGGGTCGGTTAAACGGCGTTGGATTACCACCAACCTTATGATTTTCACTAACTTTCTTTTTGATAATATGGACAGAAGAGTCCAGGTAGATGCTGTGTACACTGACTTTTGTAAGGCTTTTGACAAGGTGGATCATACAATTCTTTTTGAAAAGCTTACCTACAATGGTAGCCGAGGCAATTTACTTCGATGGTTTGCATCATATATTTATAACAGGACACAAAAGGTCGTTATTTATGGTTTTGAATCTGAAATTGTAATTGTTATAAGTCCGGAGTTCCTCAAGGGTCAATTTTGGGCCCTTTGCTTTTTACCCTTTTTATAAACAACATAAAACATTGTTTTGTGAATGAAAACTTCTTGATGTATGCAGATGATATCAAAATCTACAAAGCCTGCCAAAACCTCGATGACTGCCTATTGCTTCAAGAAGATCTTCACAGACTTGATAGCTACTGTAAAAATAACAAACTCTTTCTTAGTCTTCCTAAATGTCATAATATATCTTTTACTAAAAACAAGAATAAACTTAATTTTACGTATATATTGAATTGCCAATAATTAATTGTAGTGAAATCAAAAAATATTTTAATGGTAATATTTTTTTTAGCATGTATAGACGCTATACTATTGCAGGTTAACGGGAAAACCCTTCGTTAGATAACATACTGTATATTGTTTTTCCATTAATGGCTATAAAGGGGAAAAAGGCTCAGGCGCTCTGCTTACCCCTCTGGTATTCGTAAATGCAGGCGTGTAAGGTATGCTATCGAACTACCGCAGCGGAAGTCTTTGTCGCTAAATGTCGGACGTTTGGTTCTCGCTTTACGTATCCGAGATCCGAGCTAACTTTAGTTGACCTACAAATGCTCGGAGTGTGACTATTTGTGATTTTAGGTATTCTATTCAGACTATGAGCATATAAACTAAACTTACACTAGGGATGAACTTCTTCACGTTCCCGCGACCCCCGGCGTAGGTGTGAGTCGGAACACCGGGGTGGTTTTTAGTCAGTAAGAGTCTGACAGACAGAGGACATCCATGAGGATTTTCCACCCCGGAAAAAAAAAAAAAAAAAAAAAAGAAAAAAAAAAAAAAAAGAAGGGATGAACTTCTACCAAGCGATTCGATTTCGAGTAAACTAAACGACTTGTAGAGACAATATTTTTTATTAATCAAAAAAAAGTTTACATACACTTGTTAGAGGAGCTCTTGGCTAAGATAACAGCCACACGGGTCGATCCATCAGGTTAAGCTACGCTTGCCGGGGTTGGTCTGTGGATGGGTAACCATCTTTACATATGGAGACTCATCCGTGCCTCGGAAAGCAAGTTAAGCCGTTGGTCCCGGCTGTCATTCGTGGATCTTTGACAGTCGTTACGAGTCGTCAGAAGCCCGAGTCTGATAACCAGTCTTACCAAGGGGTATCGTATTGCCCTGTTACTGGGTTGTGCAGGTCTGATAGGCAGTCGCTCCATGTAAAATACTGGTATTCAGCTGCATCCGGTTAGACTGGAAGCCGACCCCAACATAGTTGGGAAAAGGCTAGGCAGATGAAATAAAATTAATTAATCCCTTGACTAGCAATTGCAGAAACTATAAATGTTCATTGTATCCCGCGTGAATTTGCGTGTACGAATTCAAAAGCAATGCAATGCAGCCTATCTCCACAAATACAATCGCATCGAGTACAAAATCTAAAATTCCACAATTTCTCCTATTCAAAATTCTGCTTTAAACCGGGCACTCAGTTCCCTTTTGATCGGTTCATTATCTCCGTGTATTGAACGGTCGCCGGTCGCCACTTTACCATGGATGCTCGGATTTATTCGGATTTCGCCGATTTTATTGAAAGCTTTCGGAACATGCCTATTAAACGGTTATTAAACAGATTTGCACACAGATTTGTTCTGACGTCGGGTTGGTGGTTGATTGGTTAATTGTGTCTGATGGTTTGTGACTTTATGTAAGGAAAATATAAGTAGGAGCTCGTGGCTAAGTAATAACAGCCGCACGGGTCGATCCATCAGGTTAAGCTACGCTTGCCGGGGTTGGTCCGTGGATGGGTGACCATCTTCACATATCGAGACTCCTCCGTGCCTCGGAAAGCACGTTAAGCCGTTGGTCCCGGCTGTCATTCGTAGATCTTTGATAGTCGTTACGGGTCGTCAGAAACCCGAAAGTCTGACAACCAGTCTTACCAAGGGGTATCGTATTACCCAGTTACTGGGTTGTGGAGGTCAGATAGGCAGTCGCTCCATGTAAAATACTGGTATTCAGCTGCATCCAGCTAGACTGGAAGCCGACCCCAACATAGTTGGGAAAAGGCTAGGCAGATGAGGTAAGGAAAATATAAGACAGTTCAGGTTAAAGTAGTTATAAAGAGATGAGTAGTAGGGGATCAGGGGATTTCCGTTTGGTGACAGTATAGGTAAAGTCGACCTTGTTACGGCTTTGTTAGCCTAAGGTTGAAGGTCACTTGTAAAACAACAAGGTCTGTTTGTCTGTCCATACTTCCATACTAATATTATAAATTTGAAAGTAACTCTGATAACTGTCTGTTTTTTTTTCACGCCTAAACCATTGAACGGATTTCGATAAAATTTTGCAAGAAGATAGATGGCATCCTGGGAAAGAACATTGGCTACTTGTTATTGACATACCACGCAGGCGAAGCCGCGGGTGGAAGCTAGTAGGTATTAGATAAATACGAGGCATGCCTTTTAAGTTCTGTCGTTTCCATATTTCCCGGCAATTTTGAATGTGGAACTGTTCTATATTCGAATGTGTTTAAATTTGGAATCTCAAAACAGTTGAAAGTATTAGGATTAATGCTATTGTTTAGTCACAGCGTCGATTGGAATTCAACTTCGAAATTCTAACTCAAAGCAACGCATCATCCTGCACCACGACAACGCAAGCTCACACAGCTCTCGTTAAACGATTGAGTATTTGAAGCAGGAAAAAGTAGAAATTCTTGAATATCCTCCATACAGTCCTGACCTAAGCCCTAACGATTTCTTTACATTTCCTAAAATTAAGAAAAGTCTTCGTGGTCAAAGGTTCCAGTCCGGTGAAGAAGCAGTCGACGCTTTCAAGTCAGCCATTTTGAACACCCCCACTTTAGAGTGGAATAAATGTTATAATAACTGGTTTCAGCGAATGGAAAAGTGTATTAAGCTACGTGGTGAATACTTTGAAAAACAATAAAAAGTACTATAAGGTTCTATTTGTGTTTTTTTCTTCAAACGACAAGGCATGCCTCGTATATCGAACCTTTGTGAAGTTTCAAACTGGGAATTGTTGTCAAAAATGGAAAAGCATTTCGAGAGCGACTGTATAGTCAAGTCTATGGTACTGCGATTATCAAAACGGTACGATGATTATGGCGTTTCCTAAGACAAACAGTAACTGAATAATGAATATGATCGGAACTCGGAACCGATCATATTCATAGACATTTTCCGGAATTGTCGCAATTGTACGTTCTCTGACTGCGATCAGCTTTATAGGCAACAATGGTACAGAAATAACGTATATTTTTGTAACAAAAAACACATTTCAAAAACCAAATCACAGCTCCACAATTCGTAATTGACTATTTCAATACAAACAATAAAAATAAAATATTATTTAAACGAATCGCTGCGCTCAATAAACAATTCAATCACAAAATTCGTGCACAAAAATACAATGAAAATCTTCAAAAATCCAATTTTAATAATTGAATTAAAATCAATTGAGCACACAAATTAATTGCAAATCGCTCCGTGTGAATGTTATAATTGCTTTTATAGAATCAATTTGGCTTCTTTGTGAGCAACGCATGGGGATTGCTGCAAACGATAATATTGCGAGATTTTTACGATCGTGGGGGATTTTTAATGGATGTTTTGATGTTTATTTGTATAAGTGAGGATTGGGAATAATAATTCTGGTTTTGGTTGTAAAAATTGCTGAGGATATAATCCGCTCGTAACTGATTTGTAAATTGAGTAGGTACCTATCACAAATTGGTACAATATTCTTAAATGGTAAATATTCACAATTTTCTTAAGTTGTAGAAGAGCTACTTGAAGTGAAACGCGTAACAAACAAAAAAAAGAAGCTTAAATCAAATCAAATCAAATCAAATTGTTTATTGCAATCCATAATGTCCTCCTCAAAATCCTTAACAAATAAACAACGTCACTTTCGCATTTACTTAATAGCTGCGCCCCGCGGTAACCGTATAAGTCTCGATTCCGTGGCAATATGGGAATAAAAGGTATCTACTTTGTCCTAATCCAGGAAATGGTACCCATCGAGAAAAAAAATCAGCTGTCTACATCTATGTTTGCATAATTCGTCAAAATGTAGGGAACAGCTGTTTTTTTTTCGCGATTTCAGGTTTTGTGTTTGTAAAAGCTGTTCATAATGATGAGTAAAGTCACCTGTTTATTAAGTATCGGTCACTAATAACCAGTCACCCTTTATACGAAGTTACGATGTATTGACGCTGATGCTCAGGGTTCACAAGAAGTCAATAAATCTGCCTAGCCTTTTCCCAACTACGTTTAGGTCGGCTTCCAGTCTAATCGGATGCAGCTGAATACCAGTATTTTACATGGAGCGACTGCCTATCTGACCTGCACAACCCAGTAACTGGGTAATACGATACCCTTTGTTAAGACTGGTTGTCACTTTCGGGCTGCTGACGATCCGTAACGACTGTTAAAGATCCACGAATGACAGCCGGGACCAACGGCTTAACGTGCTTTCCGAGGCACGGAGGAGTCTCGGTATGTAAAGATCATAGAGATATAATTATATCTCTATGGTAAAGATGGTTGCCCATCCACGGACCAACCTCGGCAAGCGTAGCTTAACTTGTCGGATCGACCCGCGCGTCTGTTATAACTTAGCCACGAGCTAAAGGTTCACCAGAAGTGTTATTAGTATTTACACATTCTTCGATTTTACTTTCAGTCTTATTTTCTGAGCCAAGTTGCCAGGTTAGGACTATTCTCGTGGCACGAGATAATCGCCGTGCGTGCGCCCTTAGCACAAGGTCGCGACTTAAGACGAGAACCTTGAGCTTGTAAATTCCCTTAGGCCATCAAGCAATTATCTTGATCAGTTGCTCCTTGAATAGAGCTACATAACGCTATTTTCTTTAGGTAAATCGATTTTTTTATTTGAGCTTTCTTGCAGAACATTGCAGAATGTAAACCCGCAACCCTAGCAGGATGATAAAGACACTTGACAAACCTTCTATGCATAAACATCCTGAACCTAACAGATTTACTATACCCGTGAGCAATACAGTACTTGTTGACAGGCCTACACTGTCCTCTCATACCTGTATATTCGGGTAAAATAAATAAATGTAATCCGAAGGCGTTGACACACTTAAGTAGGTTAGTTAAAATATAAATCAAAAACATGTTTGTTACTCAATCACGCAAAAACGGCTGAATGGATTTGGATGCAATTTGGCAAACAGATAGTTTATAACCTGGATTAACACATAGGATACTTTTTATCCCGATATTCCCACGGAATCGAGACTTATGCGGGTGAAACCGCGGGGCGCAGCTAGTATAATACAAACACGAGAAATAACGAAATAACACTTACTATATAATTAACAAACTGCAATTAAAAGGAAAAAAAAAAATCAAGTAATAAAAACTAAAACCCAACTACGACTTAAAAGATATAAACAAGGCACCACAGACAGACAAATTAAAAATCCGGAGTCACACGTAATCTGTTCGATTTATGCCCTAACACGTGTGACTCCGGATTTTTAATTTGTCTGTCTGTGGTGCCTTGTTTATATCTTTTAAGTCGTAGTTGGGTTTTAGTTTTTATTACTTGATTTTTTTTTAAATTGTTTTGGGGTTATAATATATATATTTTTGAAATGTGCTCATTAAGCCCTTTCATTTCATACCCAACATGGTACGATTAAACCATTTTTTTTTTTAAGTTCCTCACTTTATGTCCTCTAGAGGGCGCCATTTTTAATTTAATGTGACGTCACATAGCCTATAACTAGCGGACAACCACGACGCTTCTAACGATACCTCATTTGTCAAATTGTGATAAGTGGTTTGGAAGATAGGAGGGAACAGATGAACATACATACATACTATAGACGGCCAAAACTCCATAGGCGCGCTAAGGATTACACTGCTATGAACTCGCGCATGATACAGCCAGTGCGAGTGCGTGTGCGTGTATGACTGATGTCTCAACATTCCTCAGATAACACACACTAATGAACTGTCATCGTCACATTACGCGAAATAACAATATATTTCTGTTGCATTTAGAATACGCGTCTGGCGACCTGTTCTTACGAGTACCATTGATTGCATTGCTAAAATTTGCATGTTTCTATCAAGTGCTAATAGCTGTTAGGGCTAAGCAATGGATTCACGATTAAAGAGGTCCGAGTTCAATTCTTAGTTAAAATAATATATTATTATTTCTATATTTTATTTTCGATATTTCATTTTCGATACGTATAAATTATATTTTTAAATATTGGAATAAAAAAATATATAAAAACATTTAAAAATTAATAATATATCTTTATTACATTAGGTAGCTGATTGTTATTTCTTTGAAACCATTTATTTGTAATTTAATTAACCAAAAACTTGTTAGGTATTTATGTTTCTTTATAATTCATACTTATTATTTATTTTTATAATAAGTAAAATATTATATATTGTATTATTATTTAAATATTTACTCAGGTCATTTTTAATTTATCCTTTCGGTGTTGGAAGGTGGAAATAAAAAAGTCGTGCTGAATGATAACAAAAATGTTTATTCGTTTTATTTATTTATAAAATTAACAACCCTTTATGAGAATTGTGACGTCACATTCCTACCCATGTAAAAGAAGTAACTAAGTGACGAATGAGTGAGTGATTGTGTAGACTAAGTGGGTACCCGGGCCACTTAGTCAATTATAATAACATAACAAGAAAAGAATTCTAATAACACGAATATAATTGTTGATACCCACTTATTATAGGTATCGGTATTCAGACGAGCATATTGAAAACTTATATAATGATTTAGAGTTTATGCATGTTTTTTTTAATGTAACGTCACAATGAATGTAATATTGAGGTAATAGCTTAAGTGTTCATTTTTTTGACGAAAAGATGATTGAAACTAAACCTCAATTAAGATAAGTAATTAAATAATTATGTGTATTAATATTATTAAATATGTAGTTACAGTTGAACAAAACATTTAGAATTAATATTTTGTATAGCCCCCATTATTTTCAATGCAGTCAAGTAGACGTTTGCGCATGGACGCTACAATATTACCACATATTTCGGTTCCTCTTAAATTTTCCCACACCTCCATGCAATGGGTTTTTAATTGTTCGATACACCTCTCATCCCGTGACTCCCACCTTTGCACCATCAAACCCCATAGATTTTCTATGGGGTTGAGGTCGGGTGATCGCGCGGGCCATGGAACAACAATTATGTCTGGGTGATTGTGAAACCACTCACGCACAGCACTCGCCCGATGAATAGGACAATTGTCCTGGACAAATGTTACTTGCGTCAACTCATCAGCTGGGTAAATGTTGCGCACAGTAGGTAGCATGACTTCGTCTAATACTTCTACATAAGCAGAACTGTTGGCGCGTGGAGGAATAAAAGCCAGTTCTCCTGGCCCTGCTGCACTCATCCATCCCCACATATTAATCGTAATTCGACCTGATTCGGTATTAGGGATTACGTTTATGTCACACCAGCGAGTGTTATCCTTTCGCCACAAATGTAGCCTACCCTTTTGACTCGATCTAAATGTTTTTTCATCTAAAAATATGGTAGTATTCCAGTCAAAATCTTAATAATCCCGTGCGAAACGTAATCGATCTTGTTTATGTCTTTCTGTCAAGAAGGGCTTTTTAGCTGGTCTTCTATGATGCAAGCCTTCAGCGTGGAGAGCACGGCGAACAGTTTGCAATGATGTGTCGAACAATTCCGCAAATTGTTTTGTTGGTGTGAAACCATTTGTTTCATACTCGCCCACCATATGTCGTCGCTGCGCCTCGCTAATAAGCGACGGCCGTCCACTACGCCGTCGAGTAGCAAGGCTACCCTCTGCCTCATATCTTTTAATCCAAAGACTTACGGTATTCCTCTAAAACAAAAAAAAAAGTTATATTAAGCAGCTATATCAAAATACTAAAGTGATCAATGATATTATCATTGAAAGTGATTCCATTTTTATTTATTTTATAATGTTTATTTATTATAACAATATAATATTTATTTTTGGGGGAGGCCTATGACCAGCATTGGACGTCGTTCGGCTGAAATGTTGATTATGATGATAATATTAAAATATATAAACTCTGCATTTGTAAATCCAATCCAATAAATAAAACACTTATTATTTATCTTTTAGACCTCATGATGGTTTCAAAAAACATTAAAAATAATTAATAAAGTATTAATTTCAGATAAAAGTTTAAGTTACAATTCATAAATATAATACTCACATTCAGTCCAGTTTCTTCAGATATTTGTGTTCTATTAAGACCAGTTTTATGCAGCGCAATAATAGTCGCCCTCGCCTCGATATTAATATTTGCCTGCATTTTGAAAATAACCGCTATCAATAATAATAAACCACACGTCACTAACCAACAACTACAACCAAACGACAAAATTCATTCCGATCAAGTTAAATATTGTAACTAATGAATGACTACCTCACAGAAATCTAAATTCTGTATTTACTTTTCTGTGTTCTACCCACAGATTGATCTACCTGTCTAATTTTACGAAATTATGTGAATAAAGTGAACAAGGTAAGGAATAATATATTTCTCATTACTTCCAATCATGTAAAAACTTACAAAAAGTCAATTTATACTGTGTGAGGTTTGAACTCACGGCTCACCGATTCACGCATTTGTCTGCACGCGCTCAACCACTAAGCCATCTTGACTCGTATCATTAAGTTGAAATTATGGAGTAATATCACTTGTTGACGATAAGTGTCTCTTGAAAATAGAAGGTCGTAAGTCAAACTAAACGACAAGCTATATTTTTTTGAGTTTGCCTATGGAGTTTTGGAAGGCACTGTACATACATACATACATACGGTCGCGGTCTGAGAATGTTTACCACCTTAAGGTTTATAATTGCATGCACACATCTATGTCACTAGGTCGATGACAATATAGTGATTTCGGCCTTTCTTCTCAGAGTAGTCAGATATTAAACGCCGACCTCATTTAGTTTTAAAAATGTGATTGACGTTTAAAAGTGTTTGTACAAACCTACTTACAGAAATAAATCATTTATCATTTAATATTTTTTCTCAAACAAATCTTTTTTAACCAAGCGAGGTTGAACTTCTTACTAAAAATGCAAAAATAGACAATTTTATAGTAAACATTTTTATTTTTTTATGGAAATTATCAATAATTTATAGTTTTAATAACTAGTATAGCCTCCATCAGCAGCTATGACGGCACGTAGTCTATCTCTCATAGATGAGACAAGCCGCGCGCATAAATCTGTCCCCCTGACTATCATCCCATACCCGTGCACAATGTGATCTAAGAGCTTCAGGGTTTCTTTCGTTCTGACAGTCCCAGCGTTGAACCATTATGCCCCACAGATTTTCAATCGGGTTTATATCTGCTGAACGAGCAGGCCATTGAATGAGACGAATGTCACGGTGCATGTTGAACCACGCCATAGTAGCCCAGGCCTTGTGTATCGGTGCATTATCCTGAACGTAATCAATTTGTGGGAATTCTGCTGCAGGATACACAACGCGCACAGAAGGCAGCATCACCTCTTCCAAAAAAAAGTCGGGCAGAATTAAGCGGGCAAAATTAAGTCGGGCAGTTTTGTGGTGAGCTTTGAGTTCCACTTTTATAGCATGACGTCTGTAGTGTAGCCCTGCTCCGTGCAAAGCTCGTCAAATCGTCCGAGCACACACATCATACAAATCAGCAAAACGACTAGTTGGTGTGAAGCCGCGCTCTTCGTAATGTCGAACCATATCAGTTATTTGCGCGGTGGTTAGTATCGCCCGACGTCCTGAATTGCTTCTATGATCTGTTATTTGCCCTTCTTCGCCATGACGCCGAATCCAAAATCTCACGGTGAATCGATATATATTGAGCTCTCGTGATATCGCACTAATATTCAAGCCATCTTCGTGGAGAAGTAATATTTCAGCCCTTTGTTGCGGGGTTATACTAGCCATTGTATTTCTATCAATCTATATTTACTAAAATTCAAACCTATTTTCTTTGTTAAAATGTCATTATGGTTACGGTAATATGTCAACAGGTGTCAACTTTACAATTAAGAAATAAAAGTAATACGAAGGAGGTGTAGCATTTTATGTCATTATGGTAAAGTGTCAACTTAATTAAGAAATAAAAGTAATAAGAAGCAGATATAGCATTTTAGACTTTACTGCACACAGTGTGGTAAAGAAGCTAGTTTGAAAACTGATAAACATTTTTAGACCGCGATAGTACATACATACATACCGGTCAAAATCATAACCCTCCTTTTTTCTTCACCGTAGTCGGGTAAAAAAACCTTTTGTTTATCTTTCATCCATCTTCTTACAAAAACTTATTCATTCACGATATATAACCATCTCCCAGCAAACAAGGCACATTCCAGTGTTGATGTCAGACGAGCTTCGATGTTGTGATAAAGACACTTTTTTTTTTTTTTTTTTGATTGTATGAAATCATCGAATCACTTGTTCCGGAGCGGGAGTGACCGCGGGTCATCGATACGATAACGGAGTTTCGCCTGAACACTCGATGTACGGATAAAACCCACCCGTGTTCCTTCAGTTGCCTGTTGCCAAGGGTCCCGGTATCCCTTTTGGACTTTCCCGCAACCCTGGCAGGATGATAAGGATACTTGACAAAACTTATATGCATAAACATCCTGAACCTAACAGATTTACTTTACCCGTGAGCAATACAGTACTTGTTGACAAGCATACACTGTCCTCTCATACCTATTAACATTGTAATATGAAAACTTTGTAAAACACATATTTTTTTTAAAGCGTAACCGTGGGGTATCTTGCCGGCTCTTCTCGAACGACCACTTGAAACCGTGCACCTAGCTTCTGACGTTTCATAAGTGCACATATAGGTTTATGTGAAATAAAATATTTTGATTTTGAATAGGTAAAAAAGTTTCCTTGATTTAAACCCGTGATTCGGAGCAAATCAAACACAGTCATTTTATTAGTCACCTTGCAGAGTCTTCTGTCAACCTTTTATTCTTTTCTTTTTCGAACCCTTTTGAAAACTCTTGGCCTGCATCTCACCTGATCGTAAAGCCTGCATCTCACCTGATCGTAAAGCCTGCATCTCACTTGATCGTTAAGGTGGGTACTAACCGGTATTGCGGGCCTTAATGTACCATTCGCAGCGACCATATTACGTTACACTGTGTCCTAAAATCAGCGTAACACTCAAAGGGATTCGCCAAAAAACCAACAGCGGTCGGAGCACTCCAAACGAACAACGAACGGCTCGTTGCTCGCTTGTTCGTGCTCGCTTCCACGTACTGACTGCACGAACGCTCGCTTTGTAACATGTTACATTACACCCTGTAACACCGGTCAGTACCCACCTTAAGTGATGATCAGGCCGAACGTGAAAGCAGGCTTCACCCAGAATCCTCAACCACAGAGGAAGTGGCTACCTTACCTCTAACTGCCGAAATACAACAATGCTGTTAACATTTTTGCTATGGCGACAGCCTTAGACAAGATGGCGGTAGCTAGCTAGACGGACTTTGAACAAGCCCAACCTGGTGGTTGGGCTTGTTCTAAGTCCACCTCTAAGTCCTCCTCTGTTCTAAGTCGGTTTGGTTGGTACCAAACCGAGCAGAAAATACCTTTACCTAACACCTTTTAGTACAGCAAGATAACTATTAAGGGCGATATCGATAAACGACACTTTTCACATGCTTTTTCTATCCATGTTCCTGTCTCTATCTTGCACGTATAGTTTGACAGTTGTATGACAGTAACAGGAATAACACTTAGCCAATGTACGGGCTAAGTAACGTTTATAGATCTCGGCCTTAGACTTCTTCATCTTCAAACGTCATACTGCCTTCGAACGTGCCTCAAAGATAAAAGACGCTTCAAACGAGCTTATCTCATTGCAATTTCTTAAAGAATTCCTTTGGTAAAGATGCAGAATGTGACCGGCTATAGTCGAACGTTGCAGAATATTTTTGGCGCGCAGAGATTGTTGTTTTTTAAGAAAACAAAGCTATTACTCCTGTGTACCTAGACAAGAAAGGTACATATGTTTGGTATTAGTAGGTACGTCTATAGGCAATTATTATGAGATACTACTGTCTCTTTTGATACTTAGGAGCCGCATAGCAATGAAAAATTCTTCGCCGAATTTTGTGACGATTTTATTTCTGTAAGTTGGTTTTTAAAAACACTTTTACACGTTACAGCTCATGTTACCCTATTGTCCTATTATCATTATTTTAATCAACATTCAACCTGACACTGACATTTTTTTTTTTTGATGTTTGTGTTTCATCAAATGTCTTGGAGGGAGTGTCAGACTTTTACCGACAAAACCCGCCCGTGTTCCTTCAGTTGCCTGTTGCCAAGGGCCTCGGTATCCCTTTCGGAATTTCGCGCAACCCCGCGATGTTTTGCTATGTTATGTGACCAAGTATCTACCAACTCATCGCACACATAAATAATCTCCCAGCTTGTCAACACACCGACACAGATAGTTCATCTCGATACGACACCTCGACGCCCGCGGACTATTCAATCGATTCATCGGTAATTGCACAAAGTGCTCATGTGATTTTAATCGATTCATTCGAATCTGGTCACTCGATTGCTCTCGATAGTTCCGCTCACCAGTAGCTTAGCACGGTTCGTAGAATATTTTTAGGAAAGTGCTAATGTTTTTCAACCATGGTCGGTATAATTTTCGTTATATTTTTTTACTTTTTTAAGTCTGATTTTGTATGGAAAAGCTGTCAAAAATTCAAAAATATTCCTCGGAGATATCTGGTGTAAGCACATCCTGTAAAAAATAGAGAAATGTAAAAAAGCGCAAATAGAATGGTAGTTTGTACGAAAGGCTAAAACTTTTATTTTTTACTTTATCTCTATAAATATAATTTCTGTAAGGCCGCGTTCACACTAAACGTATGGTCTGAGGTGAGCATCAAGTTCAAAATGTATGAAAAAGCAACGTAAGCCGCCATCTTATTGCCGACTAACTTCTGCCAGCTACTTCGTCTGCATAAAATTTCTTGTGTTTTAACATAAATCACGGCGCAGCAAGTGGGCGCTACTTGCTGCGCCGTTACTAGAAATCACCTCTAGTCTGTCTACTAGAAATCACATCTAGTTTTGGTACGAAGTTACTAGAAATCACCGAAGAGTGATACTGACAGATTACTGTCACTCTAGCAGAGCGTCGCATCTATGGTTGCGTGGCGGCTGTCTTCTGTTGACAGTAGCCGCTGTCGTACCACGTCCACGACGAACAGCTATGTTCCGGCACAATCCTGGTGATATTGAAGCAGCTGAACCACTAATACGATGACCACTTCTGTTAGAAGCTATCCTGCGCCGTTATATAATCAAGGCAATATTGTGTAGCTTCCCATTTATGAAATAATTTTTAAGTAGTTCTGAAGATTACCCCGTACCTACATACAAACACACAAATAGCTCTTTATCATATTACTAGCTCTCGCTCGCGACTTTCTCTGCGATCCAGGATGGAAAGTAGCCTATGTCCTTTTCCAGGTCATGGTTTACTCATGTGCCAAATTTCTTTCAAATCAGTTCAGCCGTTTTAGCGTGAAAGCGTAACGAACAAATAAACAAACAAACAAACTCAACTGATTGTGATGGCTGACTTTATACAGTTGGTGTGAACGCGGCCTAAACTCCTACAGCAGGTATCAGACGCTTAACTGTTTATTTATTTATTTAACAACAATAAGTTCATATTTGTTTATATTTGTGTTTTATTGAGTAAATCATTCACTCAAGTGAAGCTTTGATACCAGTTTAACCGCCATTTTACAATTATTCTCAGAAAATTAATACCCGGATTAAGTAAGCCAATATAAGAAATTCAGCAGCACAATTTTTCTCAAACTCCAATTAACTTTTTCAACGATTCACTAAATTCATTGTAGTAACAATACTAACTTTTTAAAATTACAATCTAAAGCATTTCGAGAGTCGGCTCCAAAAATAATTAAACAAATATATTTTGCAGTGAACATTCTTTCACTCAAAGACGCCTATGTCGCAGTCGTTCGTCTTTTATTGCATTTAAAATCGTTTCATTTAATTTTTTTAATTTAAATCGTCTGAACACTGACTTATGTTGCTGCGTTTCATTTGAAATTGAATTTTAATGAGTTGAACTTGAATTGTGGACATTATGAAAACAGTATTTGAAGAGAAAAAGTTTATATTTAAGTAGTAGATTAAGGTTGTGAATAAAAAAACGAATAAATTCTTTATTTACGTGACCTTTTTTTTTTTTTTTTTTTTTATTTATTTACGTGACCTTAAAGACTTGACATGAAGGTCTTTTCTCATGAATACGCAATATATTAGGGACACAGGAGTATTCTTTTAATAGACCTATCCTAACTTCCTAACTTTAATAATATTATAAATGCGCAAGTGGCAACCTGGAATAGGACATACGATACTTTTTATCCCGATGTTCCCACGGGATCGAGACTTACGCGAGTGAAACCGGGGGGCGCAGGCGCAGCTAGTATAATATTATAAATGCGAAAGGGAGTTTATTTGTTATGCTTTCACGCAAAAACGGCTGAACGGATTTGGATGAAATTTGGCACAGGGGTAGACCATGGCTTAAAACGGTCACTTTAGCAGAATCATTATATGAAAAATATTATGGATCATCTTAAAGTGTCACAAACTGACAATTCAGAATAATAATACGATCTGCGTGTAATTCATATTACGAAATAATTCATCTGTTTGACAGTTTGCTATGGAGATTCGTAAAATGGTCCACAAATTATGAATTGCTTTTATGTCAAATTAGAGGAATTGCTAATGACAGCTGGGATTCAGGAAATGATTTGCTTTTAGAGGAATTGCTAATGTTGCCGGTTCAGGCCCCCTGGGTTAGGACATAGTATACTTTTTTTTAAAACTTTTTATCCCGAAATGCTAACGGGATCGAGAATTATGCGGGTGAAACCCCGGGGCGCAGCTAGTACATAATCAGCCTATAATGTTCCCACTGCTGGGACACAGGCCTCCTCTCTGTGAGAGGGAGTGGACCGTAATCCACCACGCGGGCCCAGTGCGGGTTGGTAGATGTCACATGTCTTCGAATTTTTGGTTCAAGGACATGCCGGTTTCCTCACGATGTTTTCCTTCACCGTTTTGAGAGCAGTGGCGATGAAATAATTTACACAAAGTAAAGCGCCTCTCAGGGTTCGAACCTACGACCTACAACTCGTAAGTCGTGGCCGTTACCACTGGGCCACCACTGCTCTGCGCAGCTAGTAAGTAATAACAAGATGCTTCATGTAGCCCGACTCACACGTGGCAGGTGTTCGCTATAACTTTGGAAACTACGTGGGTTATTACATTTTGTAAAATAATATGCTTCGACGAAATAAAGTTTCTAATGAATGCCTATCAAAGTTTCCAGAAAGAAACTTTGTTTAATATTTTCTTTATTTCATCATCATCTGCCTAGCCTTTTCCCAACTATGTTGGGGTCGGCTTCCAGTCTAACTGGATGCAGCTGAATACCAGTATTTTATATGGAGCGCCTGCCTATCGGACCTCCACAACCCAGTAACTGGGTAATACGATACCCCCTGGTAAGACTGGTAGTCAGACTTTCGGGCTTCTGACGACCCGTAACGACTGCCAAAGATCCACAAATGACAGCTGGGACCAACGGCTAAACGTGCTGTCCGAGGCAGGAAGGAGTCTCGATATGTAAAGATGGTCACCCATCCATGGACCAACCCCGGCAAGCGTAGCTTAACCTGACGAATCGATCCGTGCGGCTGTTATTACTTAGCCACCAGCTCCTCGAGGTTATTACATTTTGTAAAATAATATGCTTCGACGAAATAAAGTTTCTAATGAATGCGTATCAAAGTTTCCAGAAATAAACTTTGTTTAATATTTTCTTTATTTATAGCTGTTAAATAAAACTGTAAATTAATTTCACATCATGAGCCCATACAATGTCTATCAATTTCTAAGTTACTCTCTACTTGGTAAATTATTATGCATCAGCTTTTTAAACGTTCAGTCATTAATTAAATTCGTTAAACTGTTAACTTGAGTTAATTAATTATGAATTTGTTTTTTAAGACTTCAGTTTAAAATTAAAATTGGTGGTGATCTTAAGTTCGGTCAAATTAATTATACGCACTGTTAATAAGACGTGCACGTTTCTAATATTAATTAAATTAATTTACATTCATACCTATTGTGTTACGAATTTGTTTGATATTATAAAATTATTTATAAAATCTACACTCATAAAAAGAAAAGATTTTTTTAGATTTTAATTTATCCTAATTAATATTATAAATGCGAAAGTGAATTTGTTTGTTTGTTAAGCTTTCACGCTGAAACTGCTGAACGGATTTTGATGGAATTTCGCTCAGGGGTAGACCATGACCTGGAATGGGATATAGGATACTTTTATCCCGATATTCTTACGGGATTGAGACTTACGCGGGTGAAACCGCGGTAGTCCTACTAATATTATAAATGTGAAAGTTTGTGTGTTTGTGTGTTTGGATGTTTGTTACTCAATCAGGCAAAAACGGCTGAATGGATTTGGATGAAATTTGGCAAACAGATAGCTTATAACCTGGATTAACACATAGGATACTTTTTATCCCGATATTCCCACGGGATCGAGACTTACGCGGGTGAAACCGCGGGGCGCAGCTAGTAATTTTTAAAGATAAGATAGGTATCACGCGGGCGAAGCCGCTGGCGGAAGCTAGTGTAATATAAAATAAACATAAATCTTTAGTAACCAAATACATGTAACATGGCACACACAAGCAGAAATAGTATCATCGCTACGTAATTGCTACGACGTAATTCATGATATTGCTACGCATCCGTAGCACTCGTAGCACTCATAGCGATCCGCTACGATCTCGTAGCGGATCAATTCATTTATTATTCATTTTGTTTTGTTTGTTCTCTTGTATTTCCTCATGTATGCAATAATTGAGCTTGTAGTTGACATTGGCTGATGTAATTTAATAATAAATGTATTTTAAAAGTGTTGTATTAACATAATAACTCTATTTAATGAAATAACAATTTATGGCACTAACTTATCTATCTTCTATACATATAATAAAATCGTAAACGGTCCGTGTCTGTACATTAAAGATTTTTGCAAAAAAAGTACTGGAAGCCGCGACAAATAAGTAATAGAAAATAAAAAAATATTTTTTGAAATTTTTGTCTGTTTGTTTGTTCGTTTGTGAGCGCATCACGTAAAAGCCACTCATTGGATTCCAAATTGAATTACTGAACAATAAGAAGCTTTATTGTGAGTAACATTTAGTCTTTATTTCATCAAAATCGACCTGCAGAATCAAAAGATATATGGATTTAACACTTATGATTTTTTTTTTATCGGGGTATTACGTGCAGCGCTTGACGGTATTCTGTTCACAAGAAATTTTGCAGTTTCCGAGCTGTAACCTAACAGATAGTACTAGGCTTGCATGAATTCACGATAGTATTAACTAATAGGATATCAAATAATTATAACTGACAAAAAGTACTAGGCTTGCATGAATTCACGTTTAGATTATTTTAAGTACATCACTCACTTTTTTGTTCTATTCGTATCTGCAATACTATATATCGTATATTTGTATTTGTATGAAAAATGTTTTTTGTTAATCCACCGGAAAAGTCGGAATTACACCCGGGCAACGCCGGGCACGAACAGCTAGTTTATAATAGTTATGAGAAGTTTAGTAGACACTCTAGAAATGGTTTGAAGATACGATTTCTTTCTTTCTTTCTTTTCAAAATTACTTATTCTGCAAAGTGAAAAATCACAAACACGTTGCCATTCGTTTCAAAACGAATTTACGATAAAAGAGTCACCAGTGTGTTTAACTAAGTTTAAACAAATAATTAGCTCGACTATTTAATGTAAAGTTGGCAGAATTAATTCTTGAGCCAATTGACTAGCCACTTCAAGTGTCCGTCTATTCAAATCACAAATAAGGCCAATTCTCTAGTTTAAAAAGCGTTCACATTCAAGTTGCAATCTGTCAAATTTGTCAAAAATGTTTGTAAATTGATAGTAATTTTGACAGATGCGAATGCGAACGTTCTTAAAAATTAAGAGAATTCCCGTCTGATGTTGTGACAAAGTGACGTAGGGTGTCAATTTTCATATTTCTGGGATCTCTGCCTTTTCGCCGAAAATTGTTTGCCAGATTTTCACTTGGCAACTAACGTTTCGCAGAATTTTATTTCGCCGAATAATCATTTGCCAACTTATCATATAATTTTGTTTTATTTCCCAACCTCAGAATTAACAACTGTACGTTTGCTCAGCTTTTCATAATGACACTTTTTTAAATGCCAACTTTCAAGTAGAGTTCAATTAAAATGAGTGAGTATATTGAAGGGTGCTCCTGCTCAGTGAGTGAGTGTTTTTTACTTTATTTTGAATGTGACCTAACCTAACTTAACTGTTTCCTTTTACAAAAGCGATTCGCTTCTAGCACTGGTTGTTTGTCATACTCTAACCTAACCTAACCTATCGTAACCTAAGATTGAAATGTTTGACAAATGATAAATGTCCCAAACGTTTTGTGTCATTATAATAATCAGCTTAACAATAATTCTACCAAATCAAACGTTGTCATACAAAAATTTGCTAATCGTTCGTTATCAAAGTGAAACATCGGCGAAACGTTGGTTGGCAAGTAATAATCTGCCAAAATCGGCGAAAAGGCAGGATACCATATTTCTGGCTGTATTTAAAGACAAACCGAGTTTTTAATAGGTAACGAAGCTGATACCAAACTTTTAACTTTAATTTTATATTTTTTTGTACTAACGATTATGTCTGAATGATTTTGCTGTGTTTGTTATAGAATTGGATATTTTTTTATATTTTTTACCTTACCACAGTCAGTATTTGGATTGTTGTTGTTTTTAATTTCTTCTTAAATGGTCAATGTAATTTATTTTATTTTAGTCTAATTTATAATCTAATTTTCATATCAATTATTATTCAATTTGTATCTTTTACTCGTTTATGGTCGAATTTATTAATTTAATTTTCAAATTTTTTAATGAATCTGTCGTAATTTAATAATAGATGGTTTTACCACTGTTTTTTGTGCTAGCAGTGTTAACCTATAATTAATTGTTGCACCCGCAATTGTATCCTATGTTAATAATAATGCTGCTAATGTACTGGTGTAAACAATTGTTGGTTATCCTTAATAAAAATAAATACACAACAATAGTAATTTTGTGTCAATTTTATGAAAGTTGTTTCAGTTCGGCGTTATTAAGTTCTCAGTGGTTTTCAGTACTTTTGATTTATGTTCCGTTTGTAATAAATGAGACGTAGTTTTTTGTTACAAATGCTTAAGTACAAATCCTTTATCATGTTATTTTAAGACTTTAACCAAGGGAGATATTTTATTGAGTCTTTCTTTTCTCGTGTGGTTAGTGACTAACCAGGTGACAGAGTTTTTATGCCACCCGTGGGCCTCTGACTTGGCTTCATATGCCGTCGAGAAATATCTCTCAGGCATGCGTCAGAGGTTGTCAGACTTTCGGGCTTCTGACGACCCGTAACGACTGTCGAAGATCCACGAATGACAGCCGGGACCAACGGCTTAACGTGCTTTCCGAGGCATGGAGGAGTCTCGGTATGTAAAGATGGTCACCCATCCACGGACCAACCCCGCCAAGCGTAGCTTAACCTGATGGATTGACCCATGCTGCTGTTATTACTTAGCCACGAGCTCCTCAATTATTACACCCGACCAATGATTACAGACAAATGAAAATAAAAGCTATAAGAAAAATCATCTTCAATTCCGATTAAAGAGGGTGAAAAAAAGTGGCAATTATTTTGGAGTGAGCAATCAGAAAAGTTGTCAAGTTGCAAATAAATAACTTCTACTAACAATATATTGAGAACATAAAAAAATTATCTATCATCCTACAATACATACAAATAAGTACATTCTTGAAACATTGCGTGAACGTCACACACACATAGTGACATTTGTATGACAAATCCCGAAGCAATTTCAGATAATATGCATTTACATATTTGCCTGTATAATTTTTATGTTAATTACAAAAACTATTTCGAGTTTAATTGTACGTTGCGATTAAGGTCAGTAAGCAGGGCGATTTGTATGTTTTAATTTAAAATATAAAAAGTAATGGGCATAATTTGCCGGAATGTAACGCGGCACGCTTTTTAAAAATTCACCTTTGTGGAGGTCTAAAGGCTAACATACATGTTCAGTTCTGCTTTCAGGTGCCGTATTATGAATTATTAATTCCACCATTTTTCCAGTGTGAGAGAGAGACGGAGCTAGACAAGGCTGCTAGCACCATCCCCCTTTCGCAGTGGAATAATGATGGCATTAATACTTCATAATACTAACCCTGATCTGCGTGTTCTGACAAATCGCTGTTATTATGCAAGAGGACATAATGAACTTACCGTATATCAAAAGTCAAATATTTGGCTACAATATAGGTAAGGTTATAAGTTAATAAGTTTGGTGAAGATCAGCATGTATGACAGCGGGCAGCGAAGCGGCGACTTATTACTGTGTATTAGATAGAATTTTCCTTGAGTCAATGTTTGTACTATGCGCTTGCCTTTAAAATAATTGCACAGTGGAAACAAAGGAACAAAAGAAACAAGTACTAATAAATCTAAATAAAAAATATGCATGTAAAGTAATGTTAGAAGTTCACACAACTATTTAATATTATTACTATTTCCTGCTTCTTCATCCGTATATACAACTGTATAGTGATTCCCATTTGTCGGTTTGTCAGTCAGTTACAGAACCTTATTTTATATTTTTGAAGATGAGTAGTGTAACGAGTAATGGCCGTTTTGTGTAAAAAAAACTTTTAGTCGGTTGCATACTGTAGATTAGATAATAGCCCCTTTTCTATCAACAAGATGTTTTTGTTTGCATTTAGTAAGAAAAGGCATAATAACATGCTTGATCCCTAGAGCATATTCAGTAGTGCAATCGTCCCAATACCTAAACTAACGCCCACGTTAGTTTTGCCTATTATCAAATTAGAATAGGTGGAATTGGTCCCTGGTCCCAGTTTTGGGGTGGGACAAGTGGTCCCCTCACTTGTCAAACACCATAAGGAAAAAGGTCAAAATATTTTGTGAGCGTTCACTTATCTTCATATACGATTTAAGATTGCAATGGTACGCAAATAGTGTCAGACCATTATATATTGTTGAATTCTATCTGTTTAAATATAATAACATTGATTGATGCGCAGGTTAGTAGGTATTCTTCAGATGAGGGTGAAGGAAAACATCGTGAGGAAACTGGCATGTCCTAGAACCCAAAAATTCGAAGACCAACATGCACTGGGCCCGCGTGGTAGATTACGGCCCATTTCCTCTCACAGAGAGGAGGCCTGGTATGTGGTTCTACGAAATAAATAGGTCACGACTTTACGCTAACGCTGACGCTAACGCTGACGCTAACGCTGACGCTAACGCTGACGCTAACGCTGACGCTAACGCTGACGCTAACGCTGACGCTAACGCTGACGCTAACGCTGCCGCTAACGCTGACGCTAACGCTGACGCTAACGCTGCCGCTAACGCTGCCGCTAACGCTGACGCTACCGCTTCCGCTTCCACTTACGCTTACGCTTACCCATAATGTTCCCATTGGTGAGACACAATCCTCCTCTCTTTGCGACTACTGCTCACTGGGCCACCTCTGCTCAATATGATCATTCTTAATTAAGTTAAGTTTTATCATCTCTAAAATTCAAAAAAAAAATTAAAACACTCAGATTCACACATTCTTACGCATTTTACGTATCGGAACTTCTGCGCTCACCCGTCTCGTGGCTTCCCCTTCTCAAATTATATGCCCATATAAATACAGGATGTAAGGGTAAACACTCTTGTCATTCAAACCATGGGTAGTTGACTTAAATATAAAAATAAATGACCGAACACAACAAAAAAAAAACGTTATTTTCATTAAAAGATTTAAAAAAGTTTCTATCTGACACCGTGCTTGCTAGCGAAACAGCTGACTGACTAAGGAAGGGGTCGCGCTCGCTGCCGGTCAGGTCACATCCCGTACCCCCGCCCGTGTTGAACTTACGTCCCTGGTGGTAAAATTTAGATCTAAAAAAATTAAAAAAAAGTTGTAATTTTCCATTGATTTTACATTCCATAAATGAAACCAAACCACTGGTTGCAAGGATAACGGTGTTTACCCTAACACCCTGTAGAATATGCCAATTAAAGTAAACACGTTTCTGCTTCGTCTTATGTCCATAAAATATGTAACTCGCAGTTTATTTTTCATTTTATTTATATATTTTTTCTTATGTCAGACCTGTGTTGGTTTCCATTAACATGAAGTTATCTTTTCTATGTGGTTTTACCCTTACGCTTACGCTTACGATTACGCTTATGCTGGCGCTAACGCTGACGCTAACGCTGACGCTAACGCTGACGCTAACGCTGACGCTAACGCTGACGCTAACGCTGACGCTAACGCTGACGCTAACGCTGACGCTAACGCTGACGCTAACGCTGACGCTAACGCTGACGCTAACGCTGACGCTAACGCTGACGCTAACGCTGACGCTAACGCTGACGCTAACGCTGACGCTGACGCTAACGCTGACGCTAACGCTGACGCTAACGCTGACGTTAACGCTGACGCTAACGCTGACGCTAACGCTGACGCTAACGCTGACGCTGACGCTTACGCTGACGCGCTGCCGCCAACGCTGACGCTACCGCTTCTGCTTACGCTTACCCATAATGTTCCCATTGGTGAGACACAATCCTCCTCTCTTTGCGAGGGTGTGGGAACCCACCACGCGGGCCCAATGCGGGTTGGTAGATATCACATGTCTTCGGATTTTTGGTTCTAGGACATGCCGGTTTCCTCACGATGTTTTCCTTCACCGTTTTGAGAACAGTGGTGATTAAATTTATTACACAAAGTAAAGCGCCTGTGTGGGTTCGATCCTACGACCAACAACTCGTAAGTCACGGCTATTATCACTGGTCTACTGACCGTCTACTACTGCTCACTGGGCCACCTCTGCTCAATATGATCATTCTTAATTAAGTTTTATCATCTCTAAAATTCAAAAAAAAAAAATTAAAACACTCAGATTCACACATTCTTACGCATTTTACGTATCGGAACTTCTGCGCTCACCCGTCTCGTGGCTTCCCCTTCTCAAATTATATGCCCATATAAATAGAATATGTCAATTAAAGTAAACACGTTTCTGCTTCGTCTTATGTCCATAAAATATGTAACTCGCAGTTTATTTTTCATTTTATTTATATATTTTTTCTTATGTCAGACCTGTGTTGGTTTCCATTAACATGAAGTTATATTTTCTATGTGGTTCTACGACATAAATAGGTCACGACTTTACGGTTACGCTTACCCTTACGCTTACGATTACGCTTATGCTGGCGCTAACGCTGACGCTAACGCTGACGCTAACGCTGACGCTAACGCTGACGCTAACGCTGACGGTAACGCTGACGGTAACGCTGACGCTGACGCTAACGCTGACGCTAGCGCTGACGCTAACGCTCACGCTGACGCTTCCGCTTCCGCTTCCACTTACGCTTACGCTTACTCTTACGCTTTACGCTTGGAGAATTGGCAGCAGCATCTTCATGTCCTTTATGCCTGATTTACTCAGTGCGATATTTGTCCGTGGCATACCATTTGAAGCAACAATAAAATTTACATCATTTAAACAGCGTTTAGATGGTTCAAGTCATTTGTTGCTTCCACTTCTATGCCACATGAAAATAAACAGCATCATGACATGTTAAAGAGGCTTTCTTTTTTGGCTCCGGCTTACTTAAAATGCGTTTACTGGTATTTATGTGACAACTAGCGGGACTCCGCGGTTTCAGCCGTGTAACACTCGATCCCATGGGAATATCGGGATAAAAAGTATCCTATGTCCTATTCCAGGTCATGGTCTATTCAGCTGTATAAGCGTGAACGCGGAACAAACAAACAAATTTACTTTCGCATTTATAATATTAGTTAGGATTAGAATTTCAAAGACTATCTAAAAATAGTCTTGTCTACTAAGGTAACAGCACCATTTATCGGCCCAACAAGAAACTTGTCGATTGCACAAAAAGCCTCTGAGTAGGGTAAACGTTTTTCGTATCAAATGGCCCCCAGCGGGCAAGAGTCGACATTGGCTTTTCGCACAGATTGTGCCATCAATGCGTGCTTGGACCCTGTTATCTGTAAATAAGTAGAGTTTCCCGTCTACCCGCGTATAATTAATGTTGCTATGATAACACATTTTTTATAAGTGTCTTGGGATGGTCTTGGGATATTGATTTGGACATTTTTTTAACTTTTCCTACAGGTATTTATTGATATGTTAAAAAATATGTACATTAGATAAACTTCTTATTACTAAATTAACAAAAAAAATAAAAGACTAATTAACTATACCAATAAATATAAAAACAAAAGGACACTTTGGACATTAAATACTAATATTTTATTTGGAATTTTAAATGTTTTGTAATAGAACCAACAAGCTTTAAAAATATTATTATGTTCTTTTTACCCGACTACGGCGAAGAAAAAAGGAGGGTTATGATTTTGACCGGTATGTATGTATGTTCATCTGTTCCCTCCTATCTTCCAAACCACTTATCACAATTTGACAAATGAGGTATCGTTAGAAGCGTCGTGATTGTCCGCTGGTTATAGGCTATGTGAAGTCACATTAAATTAAAAATGGCGCCCTCTAGAGGACATAAAGTGAGGAACTTAAAAAAAAAATGGTTTAATCGTACCATGTTGGATATCAAATGAAAGGGCTTAATGAGCATATTTCAAAAAAATATATTTATAACCCCAAAAGAATAAAAAATAAAATCAAGTAATAAAAACTAAAACCCAACTACGACTTAAAAGGTATAAACAAGACACCACAGACAGACAAATTAAAAATCCGGAGTCACACATAATCTGTTCGATTTATGCCCTAACACGTGTGACTCCGGATTTTTAATTTGTCTGTCTGTGGTGTCTTGTTTATACCTTTTAAGTCGTAGTTGGGTTTTAGTTTTTATTACTTGATTTTTTTCATTAATGGTATATTTATCTTGTTCGCATCCTTCAAAATAATTAAATATTTAATACCAATTAATAAACAGCAAAAAGTCCATGGCATTATGACTCAAATATTTTCCTTTGCAGGGAAAAAAGAATTTAAACAATAACTACAATAATGTCTATAAGTAGGAAGTCCTTCTGACAAGTATTAAAGATAAAGAAGTTATAAACTGTAATAATGTAGTCTTACTGAATCATCTGCTTAATCTCTTGCGACTGTTGTTATGCTAATTAACATAATTGGCACTTTTATTTTTAACAAAAACAACAATGACGTTTTAAAAATCAAAACTACTTTTTGCTTATTTCGCGCCATAAGTAATGTCATTCGATAGCGTGCAGGTACCTGATTACGTCATTTTGAAGTTTAAAAATGGAAACAGGTTTTTTGCTTATTTCGTTATTTTTGTTATTCCGTGCTTATGTATACAACCAAGCATGTTATCCTCTACATCTCGAAATATTTCCTGTATATATCTGTCTATGTATCTGTCTATTGCCCTATAAACCTCCATAACCAGTCCAGCATCGAACCAGCGATCAAACCCAGCAACAACAAATTATTCGCCTCCCCGCAAATACATCAAGCTATACCATTTGATTCGGCCAATTTGTTTACAAGACAAATAGCCTATTGTTTCCAGTACCACGTCATTTGTTAAGAATTTAATGTAAGAACTGTCTGGAGGGAAGTCAAGAGTTGTTGAATTTGATGGATTGGTTTAATTATTTGTGAAATTGAGGCTTTTTGGTGTCTTGAGTGGCTATTAGTGCGGTAGTCTTAGATACGTAGCGTATTTTTAAGAGTTTTATTGAGAACCTGAGGGTCTAAAACGGCCACATTAGCAATTCCTCTAAAAAATCAAAAAAATCAAAATCAAAAGTCATTTATTCAAACTAGGCTGAGAATCAGCACTTTTCGAACGTCAATATCACATAAGACAGTCCTCCAAAAACGCACACCCTTCACCACTTCCTAGTGCTTTAGCTGGGAAGAAGAAGTGGCGCAACAAACTCCCCAGCAGCACAGCTGTCTGTTCAGTTAGAAAAAAATGATACTATACAAAAGTATGCAAAATCATTTACATTATGCAACACAAAACATAAAACTAATTATTAGCCATATGTCAGCTAGCACACGCTAATATACCAACCAAAAAAAAAAACGAGAACTATATGTACTCAACCAGAAATAAAAAGTAAATATAAACATAAATTAACTAAATAAAAGCCTCCAGGCACACAGGGCGTGCCCACCTACATATAGCTATTTTTAGATGTAACTGGAAGTTACAAATGATAAACTAGGACCATTGAAGTAAAATAAATAATATTTATCAATTTTCGAGGTCGCTAGCTAACCACATATTGCAATACAACTCATATAGTAAACATTGTAATGACTAGATTGTGTCAATAATAAATTAAATTAGAAAAACATTAAAAATAAATTGATTATACAAATAAAAAAAAAATACATATATGAACTCATATAACCTATCAATGGGTAAGCTAATGCTGGAGAAAGAACATAAACATTGTCTTGAGTTAATCACAGCGACCAACTACTCTTATCATTTATGTAGTCGTTAATAGAGTAGTACGCCTTTGAACAAAGGTCGCATTTTACTTTAGCTTTAAACGCATTATAAGGCAAATCTAGCTAAGAAGAGGGTAGCTTATTATAAAATGTTATACCAAGCCCAACAAATGAGTTATGAACCTTATGAAGCCGGTGAAAGGGAACTCGTAGTTGGTCTTTATTCCTAGTGTTAACATTGTGGATATCACTGTTTTTGGTGTATAAGTGTATATTTTGCTTAATATATAAGATGTTGGCGAAGATGAATTGTGATGCCACCGTGAGAATACCAATATCTTTAAAAAAATCTCTCAGAGAAACTCTGGCACCTAGCTGGTAAATTGCTCGAAGAAGGACAAATATATTTTGAATGTCAGCAGCTTTGCCCCACAGCAGAATACTGTAGGACATAACACTATGAAAATAACTTTTTGAAAGTTAACTATTTGAAAAAAAAAATTTAGGCTTAGCAAAACCACTAACCAATTAATTTCCTGAATTTCCAGCTGTCATTAGCAATTCGTCTAATTTGACACAAAAGCAATCCGTAATATTTAGACCATTTTACGAATCTCCTTAGAAAACTGTCAAACAGATGAATTATTTCGGAATATGAATAGCACGCAGATCATAAAATTATCCTTACTAAAGTTATAAATGCGAAAGTAACTCGGTCTTTCTGTCGCCCTTTCACGCCAAAACTACTGAACCGATTTAAATGAAATTTGGTACACAGATAGTCTAGAGCTTGAGAAAGGACATAAGCTACTTTTGATCGACATACCATGCGGGTGAAGCCGCGGGTGGAAGCTAGTTATGAATAAAATTGTCAGTTTGTGACATTTTACGATGCTTCATAATATTTTCCTATTATGATTCTGCCTAAAGAGGCTATTTTAAGCCTCAACGGGTAAGGATCTACGTCCGGATTTATTTCTTAATGCCGTGTCTGGGAACCGCCTCTCGAGTCCACCTTTCTGTCCCTAGCAGCACACTCTCTGAGCTCAACGCTCTCTTCGACATTAAGCCTGACTGCGATGAGTTCCGGAAGAATGGAAGAAGATCTTGTCAGTATGTCTGGAGTATTGTGAGATGACCGTATGTCTGTAGTGTAGTAGAGCAGTGGTGGTCCAGTGGTAACTGCCCCGACTTACGAGCTGTTGTAGGTCGTGGGTTCGAAATCAGCACGTCGTTTTACTTTTTTTAATTATTTCATCACCTCTGCTCTCAAAACGGTGAAGGAAAACATCGTAAGGAAACCGGCATGTCCTAGAACTAGAACCAAAAATTTGAAGATATGTGTCATCTACCAACCCGCACTGGGCTAGCGTGGTAGATCGTAATCTACCTCTCTAGGCCTCCTCTCTTCAAGAGGGAGTGGGCTACGGCCCACTCCCTCTTGAAGAGAGGAGGCCTGTGTCTCAGCAGTGGGAACATTATAGGCTGATTATGCTTATGCTGTAGTGTAGTTGGATACTTTATATTGATAGAATTTGTCTTGAACTAATTATGTTATATACAAAGATAATCAAATAAATAAACGAATGGATGGCAGACAACAATTAGTTCGAGTGTATGAGAGAAAAAACTACGACATACCTACTCTTAACTGTTTGAAAACAAATAAGTAGGTAAAATTCCCTACAAGCAGGAAAAATAATTACAAAATTATTTGTGTCACCGCCAATTCTTGGGCGATGATAGTGATGCGATGAATAACACTTAGGCATAGGGGTAAGGAAAAATTGCGGAATGTCAATAAATAGGGAACTTCCAATAGAAACACAATGTAAATCGTTTTCCTCACTCAATTCCTACAAGTGGTGCAAACAAAGTAAATAAACAAACATGTTTATCTTTCATATTCGGTAAAGAACATCTTTGGGAGCGCCATTGCTCATGTAATGGAAATGGTTAGGGTCCTGTACCCAAGCGGTGTCAACGGGCCCCTATTAGTAAGGCTCCGCTGTCCGTCCGTCTATCTGTCACAGGGCTGTATCTTTTGAACTGGTAGACAGTTCAAAAGATACAGCCTTGTGACAGACGGTAGCACGGTTACACACTTGAAAGTAGTATCTACCCATTACAGTTCACAAGAACCGAGGCACAAAGCCTTCTTTAATAGACTGTTATATTTTATAAGCTGCTGTTCTAAGTGATATATTAGATATTAAAGAAAAATAATAGTCCATGCTGTCTCACTATACAGGGTGGCCGGAACATTGAAGTCTGAAAAAAAAATGTTGGCCCCTCTTGTCGTGGGGTATCCGAATCACCCCCATGTATGTTCCGCGATTTTTCTTAGTTTTCGAGTTTTCGAACATAAATTGATAGATTTATGTTCGGTGAATTATGACTTAAATTTTCAACTTCAATTTAAAAATCTGAACAGGTGACTTCATAGTTCCTAAGAAGGCTTCAAGAATGAGCCAGACGTGAGAAGTGGAAAATTCACTAAAGTAGGCAAGAGAAAAAAAAAATTTTGACCATTTTCTCGTTCCTAAGTCAAAAATTCCGATAAAATCATAACTCGAAACACGGCAAGAGGGACCGATTTTTTTTTTTTGGACGTCGTTGTTCCGGCCTGTATACATCATGTATCAGAGATGTGTGTTGAGGGCAATGAGGGTCCTTTTCTATTTGTGAGTTTAATAAAAAAACTGTTTTACGTCTTTTCTCGTTGACTATTTATTATAAAGATCAAATCAATAAGACAGCTATCAGAGCACATGACATTGTGTCAAAACTATAGAAAAAAAAAAACTTAACTAAATTAGTGGACTGTATGAAATGAGGTGTATAATACGCCCGTGTTTAAAAAAAGTTAATTTAAATTCGGACAGGTGTATATTTAAGGGTGTGGTACACCAACTGAACAACTTTCTATAAGGGACCAATGTCGTAATAAAAAATCTCAGCCGTCCGGTCGAGTAGTTATTGAGGTTTTGTGTGAGACTGTTACTGGTATTTTTTTTGCGTTTACGATGTTGGTCTCATGAAGAAAGTTATTCACTCTGATGGTCGGTACCAAATCCTTAAATATGACCACTACTTTCTGATACCGCAGCATTATGCTGTAGGAGCCATTTTAGCCTCGCACAGGTCATCATCGAGGTATTTTGTTAGTTTTAATGAAATTGTTCTTTTATTTTAATTAAGTACTTACTTTATTTTATTACTAGCTTCCACCCGCGGCTTCGCCCGCGTAGTATGTCGATAAAATGTAGCCTATATCCTTCCTCGCGATACCATCTATCTCCTTGCCAAATTTTATAGAACTCCGTTCAGTAGTTTAGGGGTGAAAAGGTAACATACATACAGACAGACAGACAGACAGACAGAGTTACTTTCGAATTTATAATATGATTTATTTATAATATTATAGTATATAGTATATAGTATAGTATAAAGTATGGATAGTATGGATTACTGCTTGTTTTTCATGTACAGTCACGGACTTTAATTGATGAGCCACCTGGCACTGTTCGTATTTTAGCCGTGTAATGCAAATCGGGTTTATTCGGTTCCCGACACGCAAAGTCATGTCTTCGTATTAGAAGAAGAAAATTATATTTCATACCGGTTGGCTAACCTGAGAGCCAGAACTACAAACTTGACAGCAGAGTGACTACACAAAGTCAACCAATTGCAGGTCTAGCAACAGTAACCTAGCAACGATAAACAATTGTTGCTAGGTTACTGTTGCGATAGTAACGTTAGCGTACAGAGAAATTCTCTGACATCGATATTTCAACTGTCACTGTCTTCAGTTAAGTTTTCAGAATTATTGAGTTAATGAGCTATGATTCAAAGGAGGTCAGTATCAAATAGATTGCATGAACTTAATGCAACATTGTATTTATTTTTATCATTAAGAACTTATTAGTCAACCTCTATGGATAAGACTATTTCCGATTAAAAGTATTTTATTTGTCATCTTGATATTTCAACTGTCACTGTCTTCAGTTATGTTTTCAAAATTATCGATTTAATGAACTATGATTTAAAGGAGGTCGGTATCAAATAGATTGGATAAACTTAATGCAACATTGTATTTATTTTTATCATTGACAACTTGTTAGTCAACCTCTATAGATATTTCCGATTAAAAATAATTTATTTGTCATCTTGATATTTCAACTGTCACTGTCTTCAGTTATGTTTTCATAATTATCAAGGTAATGAACTATGATTTAAAGGAAGTCGGTATCAAATAGATTGGATAAACTTAACACAACATTGTATTTATTTTTATCATTAAGAACTTTTTAGTCAACCTCTATGGATATTTCCGATATAAAGTAATTTATTTGTTATCTTGTTTACGAGCTTGCGATTTGAGTTCGTGTTTAATCGTGTAATCTCGTGAATGTATGAAACTGCAAAATTGAAAAGCTTGAAGGTGGCTGATCAATTAAAGTCCATGACTGTACGTGTCTTAAATAAAATATTTTTCCTTCTTTCTTTCTTTCTTTCTGATACATGCTGTATATAACGTAGATCCTCACGCATTTCATATTCTTTTTAATGAGAATTTATTGCGTGCAACTTTGGCTTCAAATGTTATGAGGAACAGTTATACGGGACAGTCGGAACTGTGAAATATAGCTGGTATATTAGTACAGTTATGAGTTTTGTCGGCTGCATTAGTTGTTATTATGTTTTCCGTTTTTGTTTTGTAATATTTATTTACCTCTTGTTTATGAGTTTGTTTTCCAAGCATGGCAGTATGTTGCAGTCTTGCAGTATCCATACTAATATTATAAATTCGAAAGAAACTCTATCTGTCTGTCTGTATGTTATCTTTTCACGCCTAAATCACTGAACGGATTTCGACAAAATTTGGCAAGGAGATAGATGGCACACTTGGCGCATACTTTTTATCGAACTACCACGCGGGCGAAGCCGCGGGCGGAAGGTAGTGTGAAATAAACATAACATACATAATTCTGCCTAACCCTTCGGGGAATACAGGCGATGCAGTATGTGTCGTGTTAAAATACATAATGACGTCAAGCTCAATGTGTAACTTTGTAAACTGTAGTAAAATCAAAAATGTCTAACCTTTTCCTAACTATGTTGGGGTCGGCTTCCAGTCGGATGCAGCTGAATACCAGTATTTTACATGGAGCGGCCGCCTATCGGCCCTCCACAACCCAGTAACTGGGTAATACGATACTCCTTGGTAAGACTGGTTGTCAGACTTTCGGGCTTCTGACGACCCGTAACGACTGTCAAAGATCAATGAATGACAACCGGGACCAACGGATTAACGTGCTTTCCAAGGCATGGAGGAGTCTCGGTATAAAGATGGTCACTCATCCACGGACCAACCCCGGCAAGGGTAGCTTTACCTCATGCATCGACCCGTGCTGCTGTTACTCCATGTAAAATACTAGTGTTCAGCTGGATCTGTTTAGACTGAAGCCGACCCCAACAAAGTTAAGAAAAGGCTAGGTAGATTGTTTTTTTTATGTTAAGGCTCTTACATACTGGGGCGAAACGTCGCGCGACGCGTCACCGCCGCATTGTTCGCCGTGAAATTTTCTCAGAAATTGTTTTGTTAAAATTCGCGTCGCGCGGCGAATCGCACCAGTATGTAAGAGCCTTTATATTTTTATGATGCGAATTGTTCGTGACTATCACACTTGATAAACACAAATCTCATCCTTCAACCGATAGTCTGGTAGTAACGAGTATAACTAAAATAGGTTTAAATAACTTAATCTAGGTCGTTTGAACACGCATTGCCCGCCAGCACATTACGTGATTTATAACGTGCAAAAATAGTGAAAAGTAATTTGCATTGCAATAAAACTAGTTTGCAATTAATTGCTTTGCTGATTATGAGAGTGAGCAACTTTGATTAATTAAAGTGTTTATTACTTTTAAATTGCGTCACTTTTTTTATGTTCGCGAGAGTTTTATACTTACTTACTGTGAATGTTCAATAGTGGTTCCAAATGAAATTAAATTGTTTATTCTGTTAAATAGGATATTGGAATCAGTTTTACACGTCATATTAAAAAATATTAAAAATAAGCTAGATGAGGTCGGCGTTTCCTATCTGACTACTCTGAGAAGAAATGCCGAAACAAACCAAGAAGGGACTTTACTTTGTGTTAATTATTTCATCACCACTGCTCTCAAAACGGTGAAGGAAAACATTGTGAAGTAATCGGCATGTCCTAGAACCAAAAATTCGAAGACTTGTGACATCCACCAACCCTGACTGGGCCCGCGTGGTGGATTACGGCCCACTCCCTCTCACAGAAAGAGGAGGCCTGTGCCCAGCAGTGGGAACATTATAGGCTGATTATGCTGCTGCTGCCACATCTGTTACAGAAAATGTTCTGCAATTTGGAAAATAAATCAATTTTATAGTAAGTTTTATTATAAGTTAGCCAGAATCGAAATTTTCAACGAACCTCTGTCACATAATTAGGGCTCAAAGTCCATTTTTAAGTCCAGAAATGTTATTCACGAATTTCGTGGAAGAACTGAGTAGAAGAAAAACTGGAAAATCTAATTGAGGAAATTTCCAGAGCATCAACATCTGCCTAGCATTTTCCCAACTATTTTGGAGTTGGTTTTCAGTCAAACCGAATGCAGGTGAATACCAGTATTTTTCATGAAGCGAGTTCTTATCTGATCTTCTCGACTCACTGGGTAACACGATGCCCCTTGGTAGTCAGACTTTTGGGCTTCAATTACCCGTAACGACTGTCAAATATCTACGAATGACAACCGAGTTAACGTGCTTTCCGAGGTAAAGAGGAGTCTCGATAATTGTAATAGATGGCCACCCATCCATAGCTTGACTTTTGATCGAGCTGAACGGCTGTTATTGTTTAGCCCTTTTTTTCCTCCCACACATAACATCACGTATGTGATGTATTCCCCGAAGGGTTACGCAGAGGTGTTCCTTGAGCATATTGATGCAAATAAAATCAATGTTTTGCTAAAAGTTTTGCTAAGAGAGAGACCTCTCTCTCTTAGCAAAACTCTGACTGTATCATCATCAGCCAACCTTTTCTCCATATTTTTTTGAGGTCTGCGCAGCATTTGTGCGCAGTTGAGTGTTTGTAATTGCATAACTAATAACAAATAATGTGCAACTGCAAAGCAATATATTATTCTCTTTGACTTTCCTGTTGAGATAATCATATTGTCTCATAAACTGCGCACAATTCGTCAATGTCGCAGACTTGCGAATTGGGAATCCCGTGTCGTGACTTTCCGTAGACAACGAGTGTTTCAAGAATTCATCAGTGGATGAAACACTCTAATTATGTGATACACACAAGACCTGACTAAGTGGAATATGACTCGCGATCATTAGTGTAGGACATCAACCGCTAAGCCACGGCTCAAATTAATACCTACCTATACTCCATTTAAATTAAGATTAGAAAAAACAGCCCGTTCAACCGATTTTGACGTCTATACCGTAGCCATAAGGACAGCATTAAAAGCAAAAAACGTTACACAACTGTTTACTGCAGCTGCCATTTGTCATGCCAACAACGCAATAGAATTCAAAATCGGTTGAACGGGCTGTAAAAAAGGCTTATTTAAATTACTTATTTTATTTAAAATGGAGTATGTGGATACCTAAACATACGGCTCTGTATGAAGACGCCTGTATTCATTAGATAAATAATTAAATAATTATAGTTCTAGCGATTCGTCATTTCGCAGTAAATAACAGTTCTTATCATCAGGCCTGTATTTCTCGAAGGGTTAGGCAGAGGTGTAGGACCTATAGTTCACACTCGCTCACATTTCACCTGTTATATTTTAGTTCTATATAACAGGGGGCGAGCCTATTGTTATTAATCGGGCACAAATCCAGACTCCGGGTAGCTGTATAGTCGGATATTGGGAACCCTACAACCCTACTTTCCGCGACCTGGGAATCGAACCGGTCGATTGTAGTCAATATTTAACGGAAATTCATGAAAAAACCGGCCAAGTACGAGTCGGACTCCGGTTCTGTTTGGCACCCCTCGTGTACGGAACCCTAAGAACGTCACAAGCCATTGTATATAATGGTATATACCTATATGTATGGTAGGTGCATTCATTAAAAAACATATTTATGCAGCATTTCAAAACAATCTAGATTTCTAGAAAATAAATACCCAACAGCCCATTTCCATCACCAACAATTCGCTGCAGATTGGCCCAGAATCACTCGCATTTTTCTATTACGTACATTCGGAGAACAATGTGAAAAAGCTTGTAAATATTCAGTCGTTTTTGTACTGTCCCATTGTTAAGCAGTATTATCTACGGATCAGGGCATACGGTCACACTGAATCTACACACAATCCATAAAATAAACAGGCGGCGAGAGCGAACTCCATTCATCACAGAGCGAGTTGCCTGCCTGTGTTTTTACCAAAAGGTTACATTTTTACAAAACATATCGCAAACCCCAACATACATTGACGATTTTGCTCCTTACTTAAAAAAATTGGTCCTTTCTTTCGCGTCAATGGATGCATGTGTTGGTCCGAAGTGTCGGTTAGTCAGGGGTGCAGAATCGTAGGTAGTAGTTAAGTGATTGATCATCAGTAGGAAATTGTAGCTAAGTCTTGAGCTGAACACCTTCGTCTTGAGTTGAACCTGTCGCGGATCTAAGGAATATTTTTTTCTTGTTTCATTTGTTTGTGGGGAATTGTAATGAATGAGTTTTGAGGTAGGCAGATATCTGTGAGATTTAGTTACGAGTTGTGTTCGTCGATAGTTCGTTAGGGATAAGTTCAAGCGTAGGGTGAAATTTGTGAGGTTTACTTAAGTGTTGAGTTCGTGGTTCATGTTACCTATGTTTTGAGGAACAATATAAAGTTTATGTACTTGTGATTATGTCTCTTAGGTGGTGAGTGATTCAGTCATTACTTTCAAGGAAATCCTTACTTGAAGGTAATGGCTGAATCACTCGTTTCTTCGCTTCGCTGGGTCAATTCCCACATGGAACAAATATGTGAGCAGATATATCCTGCATGGTCAGTGTGTTTATTTAAAGTGTCTTTGACATATCTCGGGAAGTTGCGGCTCCTTGTACGCCTTCCAAAGGTCCGGGACCTTTGGAAGGCGTACAAGGAGCTGAAGCAATTTATTACAATCTTTACTTACAGTATTAAACTATCAAGAGACTTTTCAATTAGTGTCCAGAACGAATAAAGACTATCCACCTGGATTAAGTCTGTAATCAGAGCAATTTAATCAGATCTAATCCCTGCGCCGTGGTTCGTTCGCGCTGTTATTTCATTTGTGCATAGCCTGTCTCCCGGGCTATATTAGTCGCGGAGCTATTGTGTAAATACAGGATGATATTTTAAACGTGACTTTAGTATTAAATGAGTTATGAATTTGATTTTTTTCTTATACTACTACACACTACAATTTGTAAAATAAGACAAACACATTTTAAATTATATCTCAAAAGGCAGTTTTGAAAATAAAATACAATTGTTTAGGTTTGGCAATAAATCACGATGTTTATTGCAAAATGATACGCATATATTATTTTACCGTATTGATGATGGGCATATAAGGAAAAAATCTGTTAGAGATAGAATGTATCCATACTAATATTATAAATTCGAAAATAACTCTGTCTGTCTGTATGTTACCTTTTCACGCCTAAACCACTGAACGGATTTCGATAAAATTTGGCAAGAAGATAGATGGCATCCTCGGGAAGGAGACAGGCTACTTTTTATCGACATAACACGCAGGTGAAGCCGCGGGCAGAAGCAAGTCTAAAATAACTAAAGGAAGCTATAATTAAAGCCAATGCTTCGTGCATTGGCTTTAAGGCTCTTACATACCGGCGCGATTCGCCGTGCGACGCGACGCCACTGCATTGTTCGCCGTGAAGTTTTCTCAGAAATTGTTTTGTTAAAATTCGCGTCGCGCGACGAATCGCCCCAGTATGTAAGAGCAAGAGCAATTTTTTCTCACAAATGAAGCAACCTTTTACGATTACATATTCAATTTTCGTCCTAAACTTAAAACCTCACCCTGTATACAGTTACTATAAAGTTCTTTGCTCTGTGCTCTGGTAATGGTTCTAACCTTTATTATGCTGTGTGACAAGAATAATAATATATTACTATTATTTAAGTGTTTCAATTATGACTGCATATGCCAAACGTGTCACAATGTTCTACATAACTATAAGATGTGAAATTAGGTTTTGTTCTGTCTGCACAATTTAGTAGTGACTTTTCTGTAAGAGGACAAGTAATGTTCTCGAAGTTCTAAAACTTAAATTGACATGAATATTCACTTTGTAAAGTATTATATTATTTTTAATTATTGTGAATGTGAAGATTATGTGGATCTTTCTTTTCTTTTTTATTATTTATTTTTTCTTAATTTTAATTAATCATAGCCTGGCAGTTTGAGTAATTTATGCGGCCTAACCAAATGTCCTTTCTTTGGTATTGTTCGTCAAATCGTTGAGGTCCTTAAATTTGGAGTTGAGCTGCACGGTTACTGACAAATGCGTGCACTGACTGGACAGGTTCACTCAATCTGTGTGGTTCTTTCCTCAAAAGACCATTTCAGACACCAATCTACATGGTCTTGACATAATCTGACCAAGATTATGTCTGGACTTTAAAAGAGACTGTGACCTCTGAGTTTGTTTCGGCCTTTCTTCTCAGAGTAGTCAGATAGGAAATGCCAACCTCATCTAGTTTTAAAAATGTGATTGACGTGTAAAAGTGTTTGTACAAACCTACTTACAGAAATAAAATCATTTATCATTTTATTTAAATATAAATATATTTAAATGGTGCTGAAATGAGATTTGTTACTAAATTAGTTGTTTTTGGTTTTAATAACATCGGGTATGTATGTCGATACTAGTAATTTCCTTCTTCCATCTTGTAAGCACGACCTTTGGCGACTATATTATACCGACAGTGATAAAACTATGCCACCGGGACTGACTGCCTCGAACGCGGGTACTTTGTTCGTAATTCACTTTTCGAGGTTATATTTTTTTAGCATTCCGTACAAAAAGAAATTGATCAACATCATCTATCGACATTGGTCGATTTCACTTTCTAGTACAAACCGTCGAACGACGTCGATAGATCTAATTTTCGATCGATCGATGACATCGTTTGCCATTGGCCGTATAAGCGTGAATACCGGATCGTAGTAGTGTAAATGCTAATTAAACTTTACTATGCATTAAGTCAATCAACTGGTACAGGATACTGTCTATTAAAGACATGCCCATTACGAAGCCAACACGAGCATATTAGCATAAACGTCACTACACGTGTTTCTCACAAATGAGCTGTACTTACCTAGCAGAGAATTCCCGTCTAGTCAGCCTCACCTGCTACATGTAATTAATGACAGCTTGTCCATTATACAGCCCAATGACCCCCTTGGGAATTGTTAGAGGTAAATGTTGGTAGATTGTCATGTAGTGGGATGTTTAATCACGTTAAGCCGTTGGTCCTGCGCCTGATTTCTCTCCGGTCGCGTAGGGTTGCCGTCCCATCGGACTATGAGAGTGAGGGAAGAGAGAGTGCACCTGTGTTTGCGCACACCTTTGTGCACTATAATATCTCCCGCACCGAACGCTAGTGGGGCGCATCATTTCAAAGTGAATAAGCAATCAATCTGCCTAGCCTTTACCCAGCTATGTTGGGGTCGGCGTCCAGTCTAATCGGATGCAGCTAAATACCAGTATCTTACACGGAGCGACTGCCTATCCGACCTCTTCAACCCAGTAACTAGGTAATACGATATCCTTTGGTAAGACTGACTGACTTTTCTGAGTGTTTATTTGTGGCATCAACGCTCCTATGAGCGAGAGAGGTTAGTAGCTAGTTAAAAACAGCACGGTTGATCGATCAAGGTTAAACAACGCTTGCCGAAGTCGATCCATGGATGAGTGACCGTCCATTTCATACCGAGAAGCCTCCGTGGCTCTGAAAGTACATTAAGACGTTTGTCCCGGTTGTTGTTCGTAGATCTAGTCTTTACGGGTAAACAGAGGGCCTAAAACAGTCACATTAGCAATTCCTCTAAAAGCAATTCATTTCCTGAATTTCCGGCTGTCATTAGCAATTCCTCTAATTTGACACGAAAGCAATTCATAATTTGTGGACCATTTTACGAATCTCCATAGAAAACTGTCAAACAGATGAATTATTGCGTAATATGAATCAGCACGCTGATCATAATAATATGAATTGTCAGTTTGTGACATTTTAAGATGATTCATAATGATTTTCCTATTGTTATTCTGCCAAAGTGGCCATTTTAGACACGCAGATCGCAGACAAGTTAAATATGAAAGGGTTGGTTGAGGCCCTAACCGGACTAACTCGGTGTTAAGGAGACATTCCCAGCATTAGGTGGATACGAGATGAAGAAGAGATGGAGAAGAGAGTGTTAATATAATAAATACCTAAAACTTTCTGTCATTTAACAAATTAAAAGAACTTTTAACGTAAAATGAGTTATCGATTAGTCTTGCACGAGGGCAGGTAAGCCCGTCGCCATCTTTAACCAAGCAGTTATATGACAGATTGACTTTTAGGCTTCCTCTAAATGACGCCGGAGCCGCACCGGCCGGACCGGTGATTTAGGTAAACTTATCATCGTACACACGGCTAGACATCAGGCTATACATTTCCAGTATAAGCTGACCTCACATTGTACGGAAATCCTATACAATGCGAGATCAGCATACACTGGAAATGTTTAGCTTGATGGGTAGCCGTGTGTACAAGTGTGACTCAGTATTAGCGTGTCCAATGACTAACTACTACAGATTCTGCGGACTGCCCCGTTGGTCTCGTGTTCGCAAGCGCGACTGCAGAGCGTGGGTTCGATTCCTGGGTCGAGCAAAGTGTTATTGGATTTTTCCATTAGGAATTTCGTAGTAACAGCCCGGAGTTTGGAAGTTGGCGGTGTGATACCCCCGTGCCTCGGAAAGCACGTTAAGCCGTTGGTCCTGAGCCTGATCTCTCTCCGGTCGTGGGTCGGATTGCCGTCCCATCGGACTATGAGAGTGAGGGAAGAGAGAGTGTACTTGTGTCTGCGCAAACACTTGTGCACTATAATATCTCCCGCGCCGATAGCTAGTCTCCGTTGAGATTGGCCGCCGTGGCCGAAAATACGGTCTGGAGGACTATTACTACAGATTAACATTTCAAAACACAAAATAAGGAAAATCTTGCTAGTTAGGTTTGTAGTCAAACTCGTTTAGCATACCTAATGACTACATTACAAAAACTTAAAAAATATGAATATTAATTAATTCTCTAATAGAATAAGGAAAATAATTATAAATTAAATTCTTCAACCGATTATTTATCTGACCTATAGCGATTGGATGTGAAAATAAAAACTTTCGACAAACAAAAACCGGCTTCCAAAAAATTACTTGTTTCGGAAGTCGGTGTCTTTAAATTAAAAATTAGTTATTTTCACATTTTTTGTTTTTTTTGGAAGTCGGTTTTTTTTTTGTACAGAGTTTTTATTTTTGACTTTTTAGTTGTGGTACCTACCCCACACAAATTCGAATACCTGCTATGTAAATAACAGTGAAGGAGAAAATGAAGATATCGATAAACTAGATAAACTAAGTGGGAAAAATACGTCATATTGAAGCTAACTCAAAAACTACGCAAGCAAAGTTAATACAATTTATATGGGACCACCTCAGAAGCATGATCTACCTAACAAAAAAAGAATCATCAAAATCGATTTATAATTGGCGGAGTAATCGCGTAACAAACATACAAAAAAAAAACGTACCGGCGAATTGAGAACCTCTTCCTTTTTGAAGAAGTCGGTTAAAAAAGAGGGGCGGAGCACATCGTATCGCACAATGGATAGCGCATAAGCGAATCGATTATTTTAATTGGTTAACAGTTCACGTGGACTATAGATTGGCTGATTTATTTATCTTTAAGGAAATGCCAACGATTGAAATATGTTATGTTTTTTAAACAGAAAAGCAATACTGCCATGCATTCAATTAAAATATCTTTTATCACTTAATGACTATCTTGTTGGTCTACTGGTCGCAAGAGCGACTACTGAGAGTCGGGTCCTGGGTTCGAACCCAGATTGGGTAGTGTTATTCAGTTTTTCTATTAGGGATTTCTTAGTATTAGCCTAAAGCCATGGCAATATATTCGACCCGATTATATGAAAAATATTGAAAAATTATATATAATTTTTCGATGCGGGCGTCTTTCGACTACTATATACTTAAGATACAGGCAATGTTTAACAAACGGTTTTAAAATTCTTGGTAGTATGACAGAATGAAATCATAGTAATTTTCATCTACACTGCTATCATTGAAGTCGAAAGTTAGTTATGTTTACGTCCCATGTAATAGGGGGTTTTTATATGTAGATACTTAAACATAACTGTCAAAATATAGGTGTACGTACTGTGGGTACACCTCTGCCAAATCCCTTCGCGGATTATACGCGTGATGTTATATTAATGTGTATCATCCGTCGTGCTCTTGCCACCGCCAGCTGTTCCAGGCCAGCTGTTCTAGAACCCAATGGCTTGGCACGCGACGATGGGAAGAGACTAGACGGAATGACCATAATGCCTTGGAAGGTAGGTAGGCCTTTGGTGTGGGATGCAACGTGTGTCGACACCCTTGCGCCATCCCATATTCCCAGCACGGCGGGCTGTGCTGTGCTGCTGCTGCAGGTGCAGAAAACCTCAAACGGCGCAAATACTCCAATCTTATCGGGACGTATATGTTCGAGCCGTTTGGGGTTGAAACCCTAAGGCCATGGGGTCCGAGTGCCCACTTGGTTTTTCAAGACATCGCCAAACACTTGGTCGACTCTTTACGTGACCAGAGGGCTGGCCTATTTTTTGGGCAAAGAATCAGCATTGCCATACAACGTGGCAATGCTGCCAGCCTTTTGGGTACTTTTCCTGTTGACAGCGATGCGGACGAATTTTTTGATGCCCTTTGATAATTTTCCCTTGTACATAATTATTATTATAGATATTATAAGTCTTTAAGCTAAATAAAAGCATCATGTGTAATAGATTAGAATAAATAAAACGTTGATGAGCTACATAAAAGACACGTCGTAACCTTTTGTCAGTCTCATTAATTTGAGTGACAGTGTTAAAGTGAGATTAAAAGGACCAGAATTTAAAGAGCATATTTAAAATTCAGTTTTGTGGAGTTATTCAAAAGATCTTTTCATTAAAACCGTTATGAAGACTGGCATTTGGCTTCATGTATTTTTAAATTAAATTACAGCCCCCTCCCTGCTTTGTCTTTAAACTTTGACCCCCCTATTAATAAACCCGGGGTAAAGTTATGCCTAAGCAATGAAAAATGTATGGTTAAACCAAACTTGATACTGGTGTAACTTTTCTTTGGGTTCATTTATGTATAAGGGGGAAAAGACCTTGCCACAAGTATCTGAAATCTAGCTCAAAAAATGTTTTGTTTCACGTTATAAGATGATGAATAAAACCTAATGATATATTTTTATACTTTTAAATGTTTTTATAAAAATATATTTTATATTTAAAAATGTAAATTAATTTTTATGCAGGTTGCTCCAAATAGTGACGTCACACAAAAAACAAATCTTATGCCCAGGGGTTACCGAAAATACGTATTTATTATCCACGATTCTTTATAGTTTTCGTAATATAAATAGTTATAATTATTTTTCAAATGATAATGGGAACCGTTTTGAATAAAAATCTACAACATAATATCTCTAAAAATATTTTCAGTGCTCGACTTCTCATTACAACCGATATTCCAATAATTCTTTTCCCATACCGTGGAAAACTCTATTTATAGAAGGCACAGATAACATCCACTTCGCTCCCCAATTACGAATACAGCGTGTTCACAAATGTATTTGGTAAAATAACATCACAAATGAGATCGGGGTGCCGTTGTACGAGAATCAATTTTGTCGACAATAAACCGGTATCGACTGGGTAGCCGCACGTATATGAAAATGTTAACAAAATGTTCGATATTTTGAGTGATTTTTGTTGTGTGCTCTGAGATTTTATTTATATTTTTATTATGAGTGTTGGGATGACGATCGTATATTGAGTGCCTCGTCTCATTTCTCCTTTTAAGATTTGTAATAATATTTATGAGCAGTAATGATTTGACCAATTCTGTCTTTTGACAGCTGGTTGCAATTATGTATTTGGAATCTGTTAGCATTTTATGTTCATAATTGGTTTAAAAAATATTCTTAAAAATTACCAATAATATAAACTTTTACCAACGTAACAACCAAGTTCTGAGAAATATGTTCAAGATTAACATATAATATAGGTATATTTCTTCCGCTACCACAAATGATTAGATTTGATATTTTTTTTTATTTAAGGGCGCACCCTACCTCCGATTTTATCCCGCTCGCACCATACTACTAGCGACCTGAGTGAGAACGAGACAGAGTGGGGCGCTAGCGGCTCTAAAGCGTCGAAAAGTTTAGGTAATTGCTTTTTACGTTGAAAATAATGGTAATTAAAAAAAAAATGTGTCATTTTTTTTTAAGACCTGCTTTATAGTTAGTTCAGTTATCATGCAAAGTTTCATGATCTAATTTGAAGTATTTTGTGAATACCAGCGGTTTATAATTCTGTGCAGAGGTAACTTTGGAATTTTTTTCTATCGAGAAAATTTTATGTGCCTCACATAAGACCTAGCATCAATCCTCAACTTTAACATATATTTACTTCAAAATTAATGCTGCAGTATTTTCGGCATAACAGACGATCATGCTAAGCAATTTGTGATTGGGTGCGCCCTTAAGTTAAGCCTACTTTTACCGTTTGCCTGTTGTCAGCGCCGTAAAGGTAAAATGGCAATAAATTCTTCAAAGTAGATACTTTTCACAGACTAACTTCTGATCTGAATTGTGTCAGACGATCCACCTTCGCTTTGGGTTTCAATTCCTGCAACAAGAACCGGGACAAACATTTGTTTGGCCTACAGATGTTTGTTACCAGTCTCAATGTTTGTGAAGGTGATTTGTGTTTGTAAGGACGACACGGAATAAAAGTATCAGTTTGAGGGACAAGGACATTGGTCCTTGTCCCTCTTCTTGTCTCTCCCCTCATCTTGAACTACCTATTTATTTTGTCTCTGTTAGATAGTTTCACAGGATAAGAAAGAAATTCGTTTCCTGCAGGCGTAGCATGATCGACAGAAGAGTAGACAAAAATGACGTTTCCTGTAGACAGTACAAGACGGCAGCAAAATAGAAAGAGTCAACTGCACTTTTTACGAAATTCACTCTTTTACATGAATTATTTGTTTTATCATAGGATTTATCGGTTGTCAGTGTGATTTTGACAGTAAGGATAGAAAACTTTCTTCCAAAATAGTCTACATATAAAAAGACCTAGACAAGGATCGTTAGAAATGAAAGACAAAATTACAGATTGTGGAAAGATTTCTACGGTGGATGTCAAAAATGAAGAAACGAACTGTCACTTTGTATAGAAAAAGCTATGTCTATTCTTCGTAGAGATAGAAAGCGCCATGCTACGCCTGCTGGGTGTAATCATTGTATGTAAGTATGTAACAATATTATGGGAAAACTCGGCTGGATACGTTTAAAAGCGCTAGGGTAGCCCGCAAAATACAAATTTTTCTTACGTTTTTTGATTATGATTTTAATTATTATAATTTTATATATATATATTTGTTACGGTCGCAAATCATATTATCATATCAATCATATTTGATCAACATACAGCCTGATATTGACAATGCAAATTACAAATATGGCGTCCCCTTTAATGGCGCCCATAACTGGCGGCTCGGCAGGCATGGTAAGGGATTTATGTGCGACGAATAGGAATATAACTTAATAGTTTGACAATAAAATTTAAATTTCAATGTAAGTAGGTACAAAAACAAAGCATTATTGCAATTTTATGTGCATTTCGCAATAAATTACTCTGCAGTTTCTTACTGTTGATTAAAGCGTCTGTAAACTTACTGTTTAATTTCGCTCAACTCCATTTCATATTTACCTGCATACACCACTAGTGTGGTGAATACTTAACTTTGCTCAACTTTCGAGACGAACTCGACCCGCCTTCAATGCAAGCTCTTCTAAAATTCAAACAATTACGTAAAACACTTGAATTGTGTATACGTTGCAAGTTGTAACTGTTTGTGGCGACGTTCAGTAACTTTTGTTATTGTTACTGTTACAAGCGGGGCTTAATTTATTTATTTTATTTTATTACTTTTAAGAAGGGTTACAGACTAATTACAAATAATAGGTAGCAACAAAACATTATCAAGTTGCTAATAACAAGCCTCCACAGATATATAACATATCGATTATTTAAAGCCGAACAATAATAGCAATTTCATAATTAAATTATTTAATAATTAATTTGAAAACATACTTATGGTTATTTGGACCAGGTGAGCTTCTGTTCGGTTCAGTTAGCTATCAATGTCGCACTCATGAAGTAAGTAAACTTTTTGTTCTTCATTCGTGTTATTTTTCATAATACGGCTGTAGCCTGACCTTGAGTTTTGCTAGTTAATTTAATTTGACCCTGTATAATAAGGAAATGTCGATATTTTGTCATGTCGTAAGGACCGTGCGAAGAAGGGGCGGGGCTGAGGGTCGCTATACTGAGTCCGTTCCTGAGGTAGCTGCGCGGTGCGGGACGGGTGACAGTTGTCGCAAGTTGATGAATCACTGAGCTCTCGCATCACGAGACCCATATGATCCTACAATTTCAATTTATTTGTCTGGCCTTACAAAAAGTCATAATATTTATAATTTTAGCTGAAAAACACTCACTGCTGGACATAGGCCTCCCCAAGTACCGCCTCTTCGACGGGTTCTGTACTTCTCGCATCCAGCGGACAAGGACAAGGTCGTCGACATCGGTCCACATTGTGGGGGTCCTTCCAACGCTACGTCTTCCGGTACGCGGTCGCTACTCCAGAACCTTTTGGCACCATCGGCCATCTGTTCTGCGAGCAATGTGCACTGCCCACTACCACTTAAACGAACAATTCTGTAGCCGAACGCAGGTGGCAACTGCAGGCGACGCGAGACACGATTATTTTCTATAATTTTCTATGATATACGGCTTCCGTAGCTGACACGTCAGCGTCAGTTTCATAGGAATACATAGAAATCAGTCGTGTCGCGGCGACACGTCGCCTACAGTTGCCGCCTGCGGTCGGCTATGGAATGGTACCTTCAGTTTGGCAATTCTTCGGGCTATACTGGTGCAAAAAAGTATTTGGTATCAATAGTAAAAGTCATAGTTTTAAGGAAACAACCCTCACTTTATAAGCCTGACACGTAGAGCCTTTATAGGTTTAACACAGTTGCCGTTAAAGACGTACTTGGCTCGGAAAAGCCGTTTGGCGGGTTAACAAGTAAAAAATATAGACTACGATTTTTATACAATGTATGTGGTTAAAATGTATAATGCTGCTAAAACACATGCACGGAATAAATTGTCGTATTGAGGATCATTATTATCTTTCGTATATGTACGGTTTGGAAATAAAGCCAGATAAAATAACTGGCGTATAATACTTAATTTACATTTTTTTTTTTTTAACTACATAGGTACTACTTAAATATTTATTTTTTAGAATAATTCAATGTTATACATCTAACACTAAAATAATAATAATATGTACAAGTGTATAAAAAAAGGGGGGGGGGGGGGGGGAAATAATCACTTTTTTTTTTTTAAGTCTTCAAGTTTGTTTCTTTGGTCGGATATAGCAACAATTATATGAATTTGACCTTCAGCTTCCGTCGTTTGCATTTTTCTGTTGTACCTATTTACTATAATATAACATAAAAATTAAAAATTTTTAGTAATGAAAAATATTTAGGCACTCGTGCAGTTTTTGATTTATTGGTCCTTAGGCTACAACTTTTAGTCCTTTTCCGCTTAACAACCTAAAAAAGCGTATATGCCTCTAAATAATATTACGTATGTTTCTAATAAAACATTTAATCAATTCAGCGGCCCGATACATTACTTTGCACGTTCAACTCGCGCATAGATTTAGTTTATATACAAGTGCTTCAAAAAATAGATAAGCATGTACAGTCAGCGTCAAAATAGTGGGGACACAGAGTGTTCTAAATTATTTTTATTAATATTAAAAAAAATAAAGAAAAAGATAAAATTCTAGTCGGAATATCTTTTTTGGTCGTTCTGTACTGTTTTTAAAAATACTCTTTGTATCATTAAGTTAGTATAGTTTCTCAAATCCCTTTCAAAAGTCTCGTTGTCCCGATATTTTTGATCCCGGGCCGTTTTGCGTGAATGTGACGCATATTTTCCCCCAATTTGTTATTTTTCATGTATTTATCCTATCTTAGCGTCATGTTTGCCACAACAATAAAAATATTTTCTTTCTTTTGATGCTGACTGTACCTGAAGCGCACCTTATTTTCCTGTTCACAACTTTATGCAAAATGTAAAAACCGGCTTCTTAATATGAGGAAATCGATTTAAAAAACAGTTCAAAAAACGTATTTATTTTGTGTGTTTGCATATATTACCTTTTGTTTATTATCATTATACTATACATTCAATTTATAAATAAATTAAAAGATTTTTGCCTTCGGCAAGACTCTAGATATTTTTCTAAAAAAAATATCGGTTTTTTTATCAAACATGCTGTATTATATTAATGTCTAAAACAGCTCTTGGGATAAATATAAAAGATTCACAGCGCTATAGCCTCATAGAATCCACATTATTTCTCCACACAGTTACACAGAATTCAACAGAATAGGAGATAAAATTATCCCACGGGAAATCTCGAAGTATTGAAAAGAAAATACTCACTGAAAAATTTATAAACTTCTAATGCTCGATGGATTATTATTTAAAATGTGTTTATAAAGTTTAGCTTCGAGTTTCTAGTTGTTGATAAAATTCTCCTTTAGAAGCAACTTTTGAAGCGAATATTGTGTATTTGGTATTGAATTCTAATGTTAGTTTAAATTCTAGATTTAGTGAACTTTTGCTGTCGAGTTTTAAATACTTTGTTTTTTAAGATGCCTCTCTACGTAACTTTATTTAATTAGGACTATTTAAAATAGTAGATTATTCTTAAGTGATTATGTTCCCGTGAGATAGTCAAATCATTCTATGTATTTATTAAAGAAATAAAGATGACAAATAGATTGGTACTGAATAAATTAACAGACTTGGTTTTACATTAAACCTCACATCTTTTTGCGGTAGAAGAACTGCGTTACGAGACTTCCATTTTTTACACGACTGCCCAAAAAGGAGTATGCATTTTCATATAAAAAAGTGCGGTTCGGCTCTCCTGTAACGTGCCTTGCGTTAGTTCATAAACAATGTATGAAAGTGATGAAAGAGGATTTTTGCAATGTGTTGTGACGCGGTGCGGCTCGCTGCAATCTGCGCCAGCCTTAAGTAGGTACTGCTGCAACTCATGCAATATGGGAAGGCCCCCAATAAGATGGAACGATGATCTTGTAAAGGTCGTGGATTTACGTTGGATGCCGCAGGCACAGGACCGCGTCGGTCCGCGAGGAGGCGTTTTGGTGACGCTTGGGTTGAGGTCTATGTCCTACTGTGGACACTGACCAGTAATTTTCGACTTAAGAGGAAATATCGGTCCCCTCTCCATTCAAACGCTCTCGCCTGTTTTCTCTCTGGTTTATGACCTTACAGCAATGATTTTTTACAGTAAAATAAATATCAACTAGTTCTATGCCCCTATGTTTTCCGTTTTGATGATACATTATCTGTAGAAGCACTAGAACCCTCAGAAAAAGCTCAAAATTACCTGTTTAGACCGCTGTCATCAGAGGCCTATTGTACAAATTTGACAACTATTGATGAAAAAAGAAAAACATAGGGGCACAGTAAATATCCTTCTTATTCAATTTATAAAATATCTTTCAAATTGGTCCAATATTGGAGGAGGAAATAGACGAGAATTGTACCTCGAATGAAAGCAAAAGAGCAGTGGTGGCCCAGTGGTAACGGCCACGGCTTACGAGTTGTAGGTCGTAGGTTCGAACCCTGAGAGGCGCTTTACTTTGTGTTAATTATTTTCATCGCCACTGCTCTCAAAACGGTGAAGGAAAACATCGTGAGGAAACCGGCATGTCCTAGAACCAAAAATTCAAAGATATGTGACATCTACCAACCCGCATTGGGCCCGCGTGGTGGATTACGGCCCACTCCCTCTCACAGAGAGGAGGCCTGTGCCCCAGCAGTGGGAACACTATAGGCTGATTATGTATGTATGTACCTCGAATTATGACTTTTTGTATGGAGAAAAGACCGACCCTATTTCCTCTTAATGGTGATCATGAGGTACTTGCGCATTAAAAAGATTACCCAATCAAGAAGTTTGGTAGCGATGCTGTTCAAACGAAAAATCGCGAAGTTTCTTCAAACGCTCCTGTGGTCCTGAAAGGCAGATAAATAATAATCCCTAGTCATAAACGAAGCAGAAATAAACCCTTACCATTTAACTATTAGTTTTATACGTTTACGTACGCGTTTACGTTACTTTTCGGCTAACGAGGCAATAAGCCTGTGGTTGTGACAATGTATGGAGCGGCCTGCGTACATAACAATAATGGCTTGTTATAATTTTGTTCAGTACTGTATGAATATGCAAAAGGCGTAAATTTTACGCGAATTCATATGTTTTTTGCCTTTTCGCATATTTTACGCTTTGTCTGCTGTATTTTGCTTTTGTTATCATTTCTATAGTTATAGGATTCTGTAGGTACACATAGTATGTTTACTCATTTTGTTTTTCAAGTGTTTCCTTGAGGAAATCCCTCAAGGAAAGTAGCAGCGTGGAATAATATTATCATAATATTAATTATGAGGAAAACAGGGTTTCTGAAGAGTATATAAACACTCGTAACGTTCCGTTAACTCACACAGTAGCCTTCCCTACTACAGCAAACGGTTCTTCTTGGCATTACAAGCCAGTAAACTACTAACATCACAATGAAGTTCAATCTGTTCATCTTGGTCGCTGTCTTCCTTGTTGCGGCTATGTTCATGCCGGATCAAGCTTTGGCCTGCATTGCTAATGGCAACGGGTGTCAACCTGATGGGAGTCAAGGAAACTGCTGTTCCGGTTACTGTCACAAGGAACCTGGTTGGGTCGCTGGATACTGTAGATAAATTATCTATGACATGACCGTAATACGCGCTTTGTCGTGGAGTGACGGACACCAGCCCGTCTTAATAATACCAAAAAAAAAAAATGTTTTCTGAGAAGCATAATAAAATGTTTAATAAAATAATATAATAATAAAACTGTTATTTTTCATTTTTTATTCCTCCTCTCTGACCATACACACACACACATGTCACATGTTAAAATAAATGTTTAAAGTTTAAAAACATTTTAATACAATAAAAAACTCTTTGATCATTTGAAATGGTCAGGATCGCAGCAGCAACACGCAGCAGTCGAGAGCTTGTATTGCGTCTTGTTATTATTTCATTATTTACTTAGAAATTATATTTAGAAATCTATACAATACATATAAAATGCTTTGTCCTGAATGTCTGACTGACGGATCAACGCACAGTCTAAACCGCTGATTGTAGAGACCTGAAACTTAGAGGGTGTTTTTTATATGACGTAGGCATCCTCTAAGAAAGGGTTAGTAGAAATTCGTCCTGTAAAGGGGTGAAAAGTGTGATTTTGTTTGAATGAATCATCTTACTCCTTTAGTTAATAGACTTGAAACTTGGCACGAATACTTATCTAAGTAAATTATAAAGTTTGTAATTTTTAGTTTTTATTACCCCTCCCCCCCCTAAATGGGAATTGGGGGGTCTCAAAAGAATTTTAATGCGCGCTCCGATTAACTTGCAATTCAGTATTTATACTTAAAACCAAAAATAAAGAATAATGTGTACCAGAGTTTTTAAAAATCTACCCCTAACGGGGTGAAAAAGGGTAGTCTATATCACAGCTCAAACCCTGAACGGGCTGCAATTTGGCACACAGATAGTTATTATGACGTAGGCATCCAACAAGAAAGGGTTTTTGGAAATTCCGTTACCATGGAGGAATTACGGGGTGTCAAATGAGTAAAAATTTTAACGCGCTGTGGGATTAACTCGAAACTCGGTACGGTAGTAATACTTAAAACAAAAAAGTACGTGATTCGGGGTTTAAAAAAAAACTGCTTTTGTGTAAAAGGGTAATAAAGTGTAAGGGGTAAAGATCATAAATAAATATTAAACATCGTAAATATTATTTTCGAAAACTATCTTTCAAAGGGAGTGAAGGGGTTGATGAAATTTTAGAGGAAAGAACGAAATCCACTCGGACTAAGTCACGGGTTAAGTGCTGGTACCTATTAAAATAAAAATATATTATTATTAATGTAGATACGTATGATCACTACCTCATCTAACGATAATGTGGTGACCGATGTAGAGGGCGTTTCATCAAATAGTTCCTTGGCCTTTACGTTGGCTCCACTGTGAAATTTTAAAAACGGACCTTTTAGCAAGCGCTGAAGCGGCGCGCGGCGTAGCGTATTGGTATTGGTCCTACAACTGCAGTGGAGTCAACCTTACGGCATAGAAACGATTTGATGAAACGCACTATAGCGCGGAATTACTTTCATTACCACAGGTTACACCAAAAGAAACCTCCCTACATCTACAACTACTTACCCAGATCTAATATCTCTACTTACCCGGCGACGCAATATAAGCGTGAAGTTGTGAGCGGAGTAGGATTGCAGGCAACAATGTGAAACCCGACCGACGCGGCGCTTTGTGACGATTGAAATTAAAGCGCGGAACTTGATATTGTTGCGTCTGTAGGCCAGTGGTACTCAAAGCCAATGTCTTAGGACAAACCAATAACCTAAAATAAGGTGTAACTTTTTTTTGTCGGGGCCTGCAATACCTTACAAAAAACAAAGTTCAATGCTTGTTTTTCTCTTTTCGGTTATAGGTTTTTGCAGTCGGGTTTTTTGTTTTTAAAATAATTTGTTTTATCGTCCCTCGCGTCGTTGCCAGCTAAACGGGAAAACCTCATACGTTGTGAATTTATTTATTATGATTTCTGTAGCCAGTGGTACTCAAAGCCAATGTCTTAGGACAATATAATCCCATCAATCCCAAAGGTACCTACCCAATTATTATTGCTTCTTTATTCAATTTCAATGCAGTTAGTTAACTGTACCTTACATCTACATATTTCTGAATAGTTAGTACGTAATTGTAGATAATAGTTTTACCAAAAAACATCAGTGTGTAAAACTTAAGGGGCCAATACATATTATTTTTTTACTTTTTAGATGCTTTGTTTTGGTCGGGGGTTTAAAAAATTTTTAATTTAACTTTTATCATTCCTATCTGACCTCCACAACCAAGTTACTGGGCAATACCATACCCCTTGGTAAGACTGGTTGTCAGGCTTTTTGGATTCTGACTACCCGTAAAAAAAATTTCATCCAAATCCATTCAGTAGTTTTTACATGAAAGAGTAACAAACATCCATCCATACTTACAAACTTTCGCGTTTATAATATTAGTAAGGATTACAAGTAGAAACGCTACAATCAACACGCGACTCGCCAAAATCTGCGTAGCTGTACGAATTTTTGCCACAGTGAAGCTAGTTACTAATTTAGTCTCATTTATCTTTCCTACTCCATCATCATCTGTAACCTATTTTTTGAGAGCTTTCCATTGAGTCCAAACACGATACCTCTGCTACAAGTTGGTGAGGGAGTTGGGTATCCTGCAAATTCCAGGTGATGCTGCAGCATTAGTTCAAGGTTACTATGTTCTTTTCATATCATTGAAGTAACAGAATTCTAAATTTCCAATCGATTAGACCTGTGAAGATGCTCACATCCCTTCATCAACTAGAAAAGAACTGATAATTGCTAAACCGATTTGCTTGAATCATAGCTAAGAATATTCTCGTCACCTTTCAAACAAAACCAAAAAAATCGAAATCGGTTCAGCCGTTTGGCAGCTACGATGGCGCAGACAGACACACAGATACACACGTTAAACTTATATCACCCCTGTTTTTCCGTCGGGGGTTAAAAACCTACTACTGTAGGTATTCATAGTATGTTTACTCATTTTGTTTTTATTTTTCCTTGGGGAATCCCTTAAGGAAAGGAAAAAGGGTTTCTAAAGAGTATATAAAGACTCGTAACGTTCCGTTAACTCACACAGTAGCCTTCCCTACTACAGCAAGCGGTTCTTCTTGGCATAACAAACCAGTAAACTACCAACATCACAATGAAGTTCAATCTGTTCATCTTAGTCGCTGTCTTCCTTGTTGCGGCTATGTTCATGCCGGATCAAGCTTTGGCCTGCATTGCTAATGGCAACGGGTGTCAACCTGATGGGAGTCAAGGAAACTGCTGTTCCGGTTACTGTCACAAGGAACCTGGTTGGGTCGCTGGATACTGTAGATAAATTATCTATGACATGACCGTAATACGCGCTTTGTCGTGGAGTGACGGACACCAGCCCGTCTTAATAATACCAAAAAAAAAATGTTTTGTGTGAAGCATAATAAAATGTTTAATAAAATAATATAATAAAACTGTTATTTTTTATTTTGTATTCCTCCTCTCTGACCATACACACACACACACACATGTCACATGTTAAAATAAATGCTAAAATATTAAAAACATTTTATTACAATAAAAACTCTTTAATCGTTAATTGAAAATGTCGGGAACGCAGCAGTCGAGAGCTTGTATTATTATTATTTCATTATTTATCTAGAAAATATTTAAAAAAATTAATATATAGGTACAACATTATTTTTTGTTTATGCTAAACCCGAAAAGGGGTCACTGTACTCATCATTTGGAACAACGTTTTCTATGGGATCAACCTTGAAATCGCGAAAAAAAAAATCAGTTGTTCCATACATTTTGTCGATTTAAGTGAACACAAATGTAGGGAACAGCTGATTTTTTTTTCGCGATTTCAAGTTTGGTCTCATAGAAAAAGTTGTTCAAAATGATGAGTACAATGACCCCTTTTCGGGTTTAGCATAAACAAAAAATAAGGTTGTATATATTTTTTTATTATTAATGTGGATACGTATGATAACTATCTCACCTGATGGTAAACGGTAATGTGGCCGCCGATGAAGCACGGAATTACTTGCATAACCACAGATTACACCAAAAGAAATACCTCCCTACATTTACAACAACTTACCCAGATTTAATATCTCTATTTACCCGGCGGCGCAATATAAGCGTGAAGTTGTGAGCGGTGTAGGATTGCAGGCAACAATGTGAAACCCGACCGACGCGGCGCTTTGTGACGATTGGAATTAAAGCGCGAAACTTGATTTTGTCTTAGGACAGCTTAGGACAGCCAATGTCTTAGGACAAACCAATAACCTAAAATATGGTGTAACTTTTGTTTGTCGGGGCCTGCAATACCCTACAAAAAACAAAGTTCAATGCTTGTTTTTGTCTTTTCGGTTATAGGTTTTTGCAGTCGGGTTTTTTATTTGTTAAATAATTTGTAGATAAAACAAATTCTTTATCCTTCTCTCGCGTCGTTGCCAGCTATGCGGAAAAACCTCATACGTTGTGAATTTATTTCAGTTCAGTGGAAGTTTGATTTTATGAGGTAACCCGATATTCTTTTCAAAAGAAAAAATAAATCGTTCTAAAAACTGTACCTAACCAACCATAACAAAACTGGCTGACATTCTGACGGACAACAAATCAAATCAAATCAAAATATTTGATTTCACATACGTCTACATGGGCACTTATGAAAAGTCAGAAGCTAGGTGCACGGTTCCAATTGGTCGTTTCCTATGGCAAGAAACTCCACGGTTACTCTTTTAAAAGATAATTGGCTTTTACAATATTTTAGAATTAGAGTGTTAATAGTTTTGGGAGGACAGTGTAGGCCTTTCAAAAAGTTTCAGGTAGGTACTTAAAAAAAATAAAAATAGAAAATGTTAAAAAAAAAGTCTACAGTCCACTAAGCCTACAACCTTCTCACATTCACAAGGTAGAAAAGAATCTATATAAAAGATAAATAAGATACTAAAAATAAAAACCTATTTAAACCAAATGACATAATCACACATGAAGACAGTATCATATCTACAAATATCTCTCTGATATCGTAAAGGTGCAGTAGGTACAAAACTTTACCCCGAAGCAGCATTGCTATTTTTTAACCATCTCACCGTGAAAACCAGTGAGCTTAGAGTGAGCTGTCATTGTCATCGATACCTACTGATGTTAAGGCAGTGACAGTTCACTTCAAGGTCACTTCACCTAAGTTTTCACGGTGAGATTTTTACAGAATAGCACAACAGATATATAGGATTCCAGTTTGTATGAGAACTAAATCACAAGCAACAGCTATTATTCTCATAAAAAACGTCGTCGCCGTCCTAATGTTTACGACTCAAGTGATAAAAAAGGTTGAGCACCGCTGCTCTCCGAGTCTGGATGCAATTTCAGAGGACATTTTGAAAATTTTAATGCAAATTCTTTAGAACGTCGATGTTTTGTATTGTATTGAAGTGAACGGAATTAAACTGAAGGAAAAGTGTGGAAAATTGAATTGTTTGTCGTAAAATGAAAAAAGGGATTAAAATATTTTTCATAGATCGTGTTTTGTTCACCACACTATCAGTCTGCCTAGCCTTTTCCCAAATATGCTGGGGTCGGCTTCCAGTCTAACCGGATGCAGCTGAATACCTGTATTTTACCTGGAGCGACTACCTATCTGACCTCCACAACCCAGTAACGGGGTATTACGATACCCCTTGTTAAGAATGTTGGTCAGACTTTCGGGCTTCTGACAACCCGTAACGACTGTCAAAGATCTACGAATGACAGCTGGGACCAACGGCTTAAAGCGCTTTCTGAGGCACAGAGGAGTCTCATTATGTAACGATGGTCACCCATCCACGGACCAACCGCGGCAAGCGTAGCTTAACTTGATGGATTGACTCGTGCGGCCGTTATTAATTATAGCCACGAGCTCCTCTTTTTGTTCACCACACTGCTGTAGGGTTTTATTTATTTGTATTTTAATTAAATTGCTTTGTAAGAGGTGATTGGCTAGGCAAGGAGAAGAGATTGCTCGAGGGAATGGGGAGTGACGACAAATAAGCCATCAAAAATCTATGGCATGGGGTTACAGCGATTTCCCCTTTGACGATTTATTATAACTATTATATCTATACTGCCTATCTATACTGCTTATGACTGCCGTTGGCCTAGTGGTCGCAAGCGCTACTACTGAGCATGAGGTCGTGGGTTCGATTCCCGGGACAGGCAAAGTGGTATTGGGTTTTCCATCTGGAATTTCTCAGTAGCAGCCCGGAGTCTGGATTCACCTCTGCCTAGCCCTTTCGGGAAACAAGACGTGATGTTATGTTATAATATTTAAACATTCATTTTATAAAACAAAGTCCTCCGCCGCGTATGTCTGTCGTCCTGTTCGCGATAAACTCAAAAATTACTGGCCCGATTTTCATGATGTTTTCACCAATGGATAGAGTGGTTCTCGAGGAAGGTTTTAGTATATAAAAACATAACCCTTCCTTGGTAGTCCGGGTAATAATAACCGACATCCACGCGGGCAGCTAGTATTAAAATATAGTAACTAAGAATTTTTGTCCATTTATCTGTTTATTTGGATGTATGTTCCGGATTGACATAAAAACGGCTGAACGAATTTGGATGCAGATATAGTTTATAACTTGTATGAACACAAAGGGTACTTTTAATCCCAGTAGTACGTTCCCGTTGGATATTTTCCGACAACATCGCGAGCAAAACCGCGCGCAAAAGCTAGTCTCTCATAATTTTGGTAAATCATACAAAATATGGGCGCTTCTATACATATTGGGGTTTATTCATAAACGATGATTAAAGTTAACTAATGATTAGCGACTGTTTAACCATACATTTTTGACGTTTGAACGTCACTTAACTTTAATCATCGTTTATGAATAAACCCCATTATAAATGAAAGTCGCGGTTCGTGTTCTTCTGTATGTCCGCGTTGTTCTTGTAAACCACGGAATAGATTTTGATGAGATTTTCACCATCGTTTAGAGAATTTATAATACCTACGTTCATATTAAATCTCGATGTTTTGTCAAGTTGTAAAAACTGTGCGGAGCAGGGGCGGGTCGCTAGTATAAGTAACTAGCTTCCGCCCGCGGCTTCGCTCGCGCGGTATGTCGATAAAAAGTAGCCTATGTCCTCCCCCAGGGTGCCATCTATCTCCTTGCCTTAGGCGTGAAAAGGTAACATACAGACAGACAGACAGAGTTACTTTCGAATTTATAATATTAGTATGGATTGTTCACGCTAACCATTCGCGGCATTACCGCGCCTGAAGCGAAGCTCCTAAATAATAATATATCAATTTCCTTTTCTCGACCGTTAGGGTGTGGACAGATGACCGAGTTATCATTATTGAAGTTATTGAAATTAAATAAGAAGTTAACAGGGATAACCTATGTCTCACTGGGAACTGACTTTCTGAGTCCGTTGAGTTGTGATTTTGAGTCATGTGGGGCACATTGACGAAACAAGTTATACCTTATATGAGCCGTATACGTTCAAGTAATTTGATCAAACAGGCTGCAAATAAGAAAAGAAAGAATTAAAGAAAGAAAAATTGTTTATTCTGCACAAACTAAACGCACATTACAAAATAAAGAATGACATTATTCTAAGTACAAATTAGCCAAACGTCTCGAATACGAATATTCATATTTCTTCATACCATTTGACCACTCATTTTGATCAAATTTTTCCACACACATGAATGCCAATTTGATAAAACTGTTTGAACCAGCCTGTTTGATCAAATTACTTGAACGTCTATGGCCTGCATAAGGCAAAGAATAATGAAAATTACAGGAAATTGCAGCCGTTGATGTCATGCTGCTATTCCAGTCTTTTCTCTACATACGTAATTTGGGCTATAGACGTTTAAGTAATTTGATCAAACAGGCTGGTTTAAACAATTTTATCAAATAGAAATACGAATATTCATATTTCTTCATGCCATTTGACAACTCATGTTGATCAAATCCCAATCATATTCATGCCAATTTGATAAAACTGTTTTATCTAACCTGTTTGATCAAATAACTTGAACGTCTATGGCCCGCTTATGGATTGGCCTGGCCTGTGATAATATTTTACTGCACAAGTAACAGAAACTTATTAAAGCTGATTCCTTTTCAGTGTGAAAAGACTTTTGTGAGAATATTACTTGCGGGCATTAATCAAATTATCTTTTTAGTGTCCAGTCTTCAGTATAAACGCCAACTACTAAAAATATGATGGACCCTCATTTCATATAGAAAACGAATAAGGTACGGCATTCACCCGCGAAAATAGATTCATCATTATGACACGCTCGCCCTATGATCGTAATAGAAATGCGCAATTGTGTTCATGCTCTTATGTCAGGAAGATGTTTGAAAGGTGCCATCCAATATGAGGTCATGTTTCGTGTATTTTTTCTTCTTTTTACCGGACTGCCCCAGAAGGAGGGTAATGTATTTCGAGCCTAAATATGAATGATACATATGTTTATTTTTTGACACGCTCTGTAGCCTGAACGGCTTGAAAAACAAGCATTATAATCTATAGAATTTTGGTATCGCATGCTTGTTTTTCTCTTTTCAAATAGGTGTGTTTTTGCAGTCGGGTTTTTGTTTTTTTTTAAATAATTTGTTTGAGATGATTTTATATTGTTACCAGGTGCGTCCCGCGGTTGCACGTGCGTACGTCTCGATTCCGTTGGAATGTTGGGATAAAAAGTATTCTAATACTCCTGATCTCATACTTCTATGATTTATAATGATTAAGTACTGGTATCTTTTTTGCACGTGTTTCTGTGACAAATAAACCTATTTTTCTTTCTTTCTATTTAAACCAAAATGTAAAACAATGTTGCTTAGAACTGTACGTCGATTCTGTAAAATTTAAACAACAACTCGCATCTCACATCGCTATTCACTCTCACTTCGAATTTTGAATCGGGTTCGAGTGAGAAGTGAGCGTCGAAGTGACGGGGGAATTACCTTATTAAATGCCACTTCTTAAGTCATCTTATACTTTATCTTTCAAAATCTCACGGTCAATTTAGTTCAACTCGCTGACACGCTGGCAAGGGTAGCGCTAGTGTATCAACCGAGTTTTTAGAATGCCAATCAAGAAACTCACAGCGGATTCAGATTCGAAGTTTAGAATGAGGTCTTGCAGAATCACACCCCTGCAATAAGAAATGAAGGTCAATTAATTCTTGGTCTAAGTTCGTATCCGATCAAAGTCATATGGGTCAGTAGGTACCAGTGAATTACATAACTCACAAACACCTTCCAAAATCAATTTGCGCGTTGTACTAGGAAATTAATGATATTTCTTTTCATCAATATAAGATTAGACTGAGCTCTCCTAAGGGTAATGATACTAATTTGTCTGCCATTCATGTGGAAGGGGAACGGAGAGGGGAGAGCAAAGTTGATCCCGCCGGGGTAACAATAACTGTTCTTTTGATTTAATTTATGAATAGTTTTATCTACACCCATAATATAAATCTTCTACAAAAGTTTCTGAAACAGTTAGCTTATTGCCAATATTGAAACAACCAGTGTCATAGTTAACCATACTTACATTATCATCCAAACGGGTGTTATAATGTTGTACTAAATTTCATAATGCAACTCATTTCAAAACAGGAAGTGCTTCAAAAATGGATGTCAATTAATTGGAGTAACCGGAAACACATACCAACAGAGCAATATAATATAAAGTTTGTAAAAAGAACATTGCACATGCACGCGCGTTTCCGCGTTTCACATCTGTCAAAAACTGATCATTGTGAGACCACTGACACGTTTGTAAATTAGTAGACTTGGCCCCTGACCTCCACAACCCAGTAAGTGGGTATTACGTAGGATGAAAAAGGCAAAATAAAAACCGTACAAGGATAGATAATTTTATTCAAAGTCCTTTATTTTGAGTAGATACACCCAGTAGTTTTTCCTAGCATGCATATTAGCCACGCGCTTTAACGAGTTCGAGCCGTCGACTAGTGCAACCTTAACTACGCAGATGTTCCAAAAGTAATGAATAAGAGTTAATTAATGAATAAGACTGCCTCGTTGGCCCAGTGGTCGCAAGCGCTACTGCTGAGCATGAGGTCCTGGGTTCGGTTCCCAGGTTGGGCAAAGTATTATTGGGTTTTTATATATAGAATTTCTGGTGTCTGTGTTTGGTTTTTGCCCGGTTGTTGGCAATAGGCTCGCCCCCTATCAATAGGCTGCCCCCCTATCACATGGGACTTAAACATAACTGGCGAACTGCTTGAGTCCCTTAAAATAGCTTAAAAAATAACATTTTAATATAATATTTACCACGCTATACTTACTCTTAGATCAAGCTGATAGAAGAGAAAAATAATCAAAGATAATCTCCAACATCCTTCAGCATATACCCACATCTCTACATACTCTTATACTTACAATTAATTTGCTTGATTATGTATTGCCAGATGGAGTGAACTAATTGTTGGTCAGAGGTGAACTAAATCATAACCACGACTACACAGTGACCGTTATTGTTCATATCAATAACGGTCTTCGTGCTCAATTAACACCTAGTTTAATACCGTGTAGTGTAGTAAGTTATGGTTTAGAAAGGGTGAATTTTTGAACACTTGACCTTAAACGGACAGTAAAATATCGTTGCTATAGGCATTTGAAACTTCGACTTTATCTATAAATAGATATTTATTAATGAAACATGTTCGCTTTTACGTGTCTGTCTGTTTGACAGCTAGGCTACACGGTTTTCACTAGTTTTAGTCCAGGAAGGCATATTGTGTATAATCCTACAATAATTACAATATATATAATAATATATATATATATATATATATATATATATATATATATATATATATATATATAATACAGTATAATAGCCTTATAGGCAATTATATTTTCGAGCCGTTTGGGGTTGAAACCCTAGGGCCGAGGGGTCCGAGTGCTCATAGTTTATTTAATGAAATCTCCAAACGGCTGTTTGACACTTCCCGTGACCCAAGGGCTGGCTTTTACCTTGGTCAGAGGCTAAGCATTGCCATTCAACGTGGCAATGCTGCCAGTCTCTTGGGTACATTACCAGCCGACAGCGATGCGGAAGAATTTTTCGACGCCATATTTTAGTTATTAGTTGTTCATTTGTACAGTTAGTTTTATTTAATATTACTTAGAAAATTGTTTAGTGTTAGATTGTATATTTTATTTAAAATTGTTGATTCTAAAATAAAATAAACTCAAGATCTTGTTAAAAAAAAAAACAATTATATTATTAAATTGTATAATACAGTAATCTCAATGTTGTTTTGTGAAGTCGTAAGAACCGTGCGAAGCAGGGGCAAGTCGCTTTAAATACTTTGGCTCAAATCTCCTATCAGAGTTTCCACGTGTAATACTATCCTGGCTACAGCACCGGGTAAACTTTAAGGGCCTTACCACAAAAACTTAGACAATTGTTCAACGCGTGTTTAATGTCAGTTTTATGTCAAACTCCATACAGAAATGTCGTGTCTAAAAGGTGTCAACAACTGATAAACACTGTTTTGTGGTAATAAGGCTACTGTTAAATAAAAATTATAGGTCAAAAACCACACTTAAACATTACGTGCGTATCATCATTAGATTTTTGTCTAACCCTTCGGATCCCCGAAGGGTCCGGAAGGGTTTTATGATTTTTCTATAGTACACCCACATTTCACCTGAAAAGTTGTCCGAAATAAACTACCAAAAATCATTGCAATAAGTGAAATAAAATAACACCTTACGGTGCCGGTAATTAACAACGATAGCAAATAAATTCAAATGTTAGACTTTGCAACGCAATAACCCCACATGAATTTTGAACGTATGTAGTATTCAAATGCATCGGTTCCGGCTCGCAATCTGCCCAGCTGCGGCTCAATAACAATATTGTGTCTAAAGCGCTGACCTCTGCCACCCAATTAGAGGGAGATGCTGATACTGAGGTATAGGTCCAGCACCTGCCGTAGATATTAATATTGATTATTGAATGTGTGGCCAGGAGCTCGTGGCTAATTCATATCAGCCGCACGGGTCGAACCATCAGACTGGTTGAACTGCGACAACATGAAACAACTTAACCATATACCTACAAATAAACTCAAATTGTACTCAGAAACTCAAATCGTAATCGAACCCAAGTGCTCATACTAGCAACCGGCGGCCACTTATCTCATGGGACAGAATAAATAGTATAGTTAAACTTTTACGAACCGATTAACATACATACATTAAAAGATAAAAGCAGAACTTGTAATATTACTACAAATAGTTGACTACAATTCACAGTGCAAGTGCAGAAACTAACGCAGCATAGACGCACGAGTTGCTAACCAATTACACTTCACACATAATTCACAGATGAAAATACAATACCAAGTTTAAATGTACGACCACACAATAGATAGTAGCAGAAGTTCCACTTTATGTAATGCACGTTTTTATTTTATTTAAATTAAGTCAGATATTCCCTTAAAAAAATGTGGTATAATTGTACATACTATACATATTTCTTTCTAAGTAAAACTATGTAAGTTCCTAGAATTTGTATATTATGATGTAAATAAACACGTACCTATATAAATTATTCTCAAAAAAAAAAAAGTCGGATTACACACATCTGCCACGCATGTCATTGCTACATTGGACGGTTGACTTCCCATTGTACAAACCTGAAAAAATCCATTAAAAAAATTAAAACGTATTTGAGAACACTTTACTTCTAATCATGGAACTATGGTGATAAGAATGTGTAGATGTAGACACAGCCAGTCAAAGTGAAAACTAGCCTTAACGCTGTAATACTGCAATAACGCTGTAATATTGCCATAACGCTGCGTCCTAACTCTTATCCAAAATAAAAACAGATTCATTGAAAAGGTGAAAAATCAACAGTTATCCGGCCTTTTGACAGTGCCACGACTATTGACAGTAACCCTCAAATAAATGCAATCTTCACGAGTGCGAGGTTTGTGACAATATCAAGTCAATGTCAATTTCTAATTGATTTAGCCAAGAGCACCTCAAAGTTGTCTTACTGTTAATTTATTTCCGTGTGTCAGAGCAAGAAGTAACAAAGTATAAGAAGTTAGCTGAGCGAGATATTAAACAGCTTTGTAGGAGTCGTGTGTATCACGGTACTAACATTTATTCTTATACTTGTCTGCTGTATGTTAGTACGGAGTATGTCCAATGTGTGTTTGGAGCCAGTGCGAGCGGGGAGAGGGTTGAATTTCTTACTGTTATCTGGTAGAAGGAAGTTAACAATTATTTACGCGAAATCTTTTAGAGAATAAAAAAAATATATAAGTATTTACATAATCAGCCTATAACGTTCCCACTGCTGGGATTCAGGCCTCCTCTCTTCGAGAGGGAGTGGGCTGTAATTCGCCACGCGGGCCCACTGCGGTTTGGTAGATGTCACATGTCTTCGAATTTTTCGTGATTCGAAATTCTTACTGTTATCTGGTAGACGGAAGTTAGCAATTAATAACGCGAAACCTTTTAGAGAATAAAAAATATATATAAGTATTTACATAATCAGCCTATAACGTTCCCACTGCTGGGATTCAGGCCTCCTCTCTTCGAGAGGGAGTGGGCTGTAATTAGCTACGCGGGCCCACTGCGGTTTGGTAGATGTCACATGTCTTCGAATTTTTGTATCTAGGACATGCCGGTTTTCTTTCACCGTTTTGAGAGCAGTGGTGATCAAATTATTTGCACAAAGTAAAGCGCCTGGGTTTGAACCCACGACCACTCGTAAGTCGGGGCCGTTACCACTGGGCTACCACTGCTCCTCGTAAAGTCTTTAGTTTTTATTAATTAACTAGCTGTTGCCCGCGACTTCGTCTGCGGACCAGGATGAAAAGTAGCCTATGTCCTTCTCCAGGTCATGGTCTACCCATGTGCCAAATTTCATCAAAATCCGTTCAGCCGTTTTAGCGTGATGGCGTGACCAAGGGAAATAGGGATTTATTTTTATATATATAGATATGTAATTTTACTGCCTCGTTGGTCTGCTTGTCGCAAATGTTAGTGCTGAGTATGAGGTTCGATTCCCAGGACGGGAAAAGCGATATTTGGATTTTTCTATTACTTAGGAATTTCATAAGCCCGGAGTATGTGATTTGTGCCCGGTTGATGGCAATAGGCTGGCTCCCTGTTACTTGACTTAAACATAACTGGCGAAATGTGGGTGTACTATAGGTACACCTGTGCCTAACCCTTCGGGGCTTACTGGCGTGATGTTATAGAAGAAAAAAAACTCTCTGTAAAGGAGTACACCTGTTCCTTTCCGTTACGATAAGGCCCCCTAAGTGCGATGACCAGTCTAGGGAAAATTTTGAAGAACCGTGGCATCCGTCGAAATACCAAAATGCGACTGACCCGTGCTCTAGTTTTTTCCATTTTTTTATATGGCGCTGAAACGTGGTGCATTAAAAGCCGCGAAGGCAGTAAAATCGATGCTTTCAAAATGTGGTGTTGGCGGAGGCTACTTCGTATACCATGGACCGCCATGAGAACGAATGAATCCATACTGGAGGAACTCAACATCACCAAGCGGCTATCTACTGTATGTCAGGAGCGTGCCCTTAGCTTTTTCGGACATATTATGCGTTCACCTAAGCATAGTCTGGAAAGGCTTTTGATACTGGGCCGGGTGGAAGGAAAACGCGCTCAAGGCAGAGCACCAGCAAGATGGACAGACGCGATCAAAAAGGTTGCTGGAGGCAGCATCTATCAAGCGGTCCATACTGCAGAAGACCGCATAGCTTGGAGACGCGTCACATGTGGTCGCGATCCTCAGCATTGAGGGAACGACGAAGAAGAAGGCCCCCTAACACACGGCGTATTTTAAACGCGCAGACGACGCGCGTTTCAAAAACTTGACTTGACATTTGACTTCGGACGGCGAAGAAAAACTTTGAAACGCGCGTCTGCGCTTTTAAAATACGCCGTGTGCTACCGCTCTTAAAGCCCCAACCAGCTCTCTGGAGCCATTTTATCTACGTAATGACGCAACACTACTGCAAATATTTATCCTATAACTCTCATACACTGGGGCTACATTGGTCCACTGGATACCAGCACAAAAAAAAACATAGGAAAAGGTTAAAAGTTTAAATCATACTTACAAGGGATACCGGATAAACTATACAATAAGGCAGAATTGAATTAAAAACTGGCCAAGTGCGAGTGGGATTCGCGCACGAAGGGTTCCGTACATCTATAAAAACAGCAAAAAAATCATGTTTGTTGTATGGGAGCCCCTTAGATATTTATTTAATTCTGTTTTTTAGTTTTTGGTGTTATAGCAGCAACAGAAATACATCATCTGTGAAAATTTCAACAGTCTAACTATTACGGTTCATGAGATACAGCCTGGTGACAGACGGACCGACAGCAGAGTCTTAGTAATAGGGTCTCGTTTTACCCTTCGGGTATGGAACCCTAAAAACTAAGCTGAAGAAGATAGCTCTCTTTCGTTACGTTTAGTCAGAAGCCCGAAAGTCTGACAAACAGCACCCTAATTGCGTAATAGACGATCAATCAGAATTGGAATCGGTTTGAAACAAATTACTAATCAATTGCTTCATAAGTTCGCAAAACAAAATTTGCTCGACAACGTTACTACCGTAATGAATTTTGTTGAACGTTCAAAATGAAACAAATTAGTCATAACCGGTTACAAAAAAAAAAATGTTACGCAATTGGATAGCTATCTTAACAAAGGTAATCTGTATCGTATTACCCAGTTACTGGGTTGTGGAGGTCAGATAAGCAGTCGCTCCATGTAAAATACTGGTATTCAGCTGTACCCGATTAGAGTGGAAGCCGACCCCAACATAGTTGGGAAAAGACTAGGCAGATGATGAAGTTTAATATTTTAAAATAATATGTTTACTAAGAATTTCCTTATGTTAAACCCAATAACACTTTTCTTTACAGACTTTCCTCAATCAAATTAAAATACAATTAGTTTTGTTTATGTTACACAATCGCAATCCTTACTAATATTATAAATGCGAAAGTAACTCTGTCTGTCTGTCTGTCGCGCTTTCACGCCAATACTACTGAACCGATTTAACTGAAATTTGGTACAAAGATAGTCTAGAGCCGTAGAAAGGACATATGCTACTTTTTATCGACATACCAAGCGGGCGAAGCCGCGGGCGGAAGCTAGTGTTTACTAAACGCGACTGCTGAGCGTGGGATTTTGGGGTCGATTCTCAGGTCGGGCTAAGTGGTGCCGTGAAGTGCACCTGTGTTTGCGCACACATTTGTGCACATCTCATTATATCTCATCCTGCATACTTGGCTAATCTCTCGAGAACTTGAGACATATTTTTTATTAGTGCACGTTCCACCAGCTTGAACCACCACAGATAAAAAATCTGTCACAAACTGTCATTTTGTCTATTCTTCCGTCGACAAAACCCGTTTCTACGGTGGTTATGCTACGCGTGCTGGTTTTCTTTTGACTTAACCCTCTGCGTTTCCCTATTCATGTTGTGCATTTACTCTGGGGCGACATCGACATTGGTTTAGGCTGCTATGTCCAGTAATTACCTAATAATGTCTAATATAAACTAAGGCAGACTAGCGAACAATGTAAGAGAGAGTAACTTTATCCGGGATTTAGTAATCCCGGTATGAGATACGCGGGATTAGGTGGAGTGTTGGAATAAAAAGTGAAGCGATATAATGTTTAATTTTTATAAACATTACACATGGGAGCTCTGAGGTATATTATCACCTTTTCTCTGTATTATTTTCCTTGAGGTAGGTATGATTATTTTGGCTATGTACAATCAGGGAAATTACATAACATAACATAACATCACGTCTGTAAATCCTGAAGGGGTTTAGGCAGAAGTCTATAGGACACTTATATTTCGCCAGTTATGTTTAAATCCCATGTAAACTCTCACTCACCCCCATGTGAGTGAGAAATTCATCAAATTGACACACTACGTCAATTTACCGTGTCCAAGCCACACAACTGTCAAAGAATGACAGTTATGATTTGATTGTACGGACAGTTTAAGTATTACAAATTAACTTCCCTGACTTTACCTACGTTTATCTTTAAGCTAACATACATACACACACAAAGAAAAACTTTTTAATGGGAATAAATTATATGGGACCACCTCTGAAGTATGACCTATCAAACAAAAAAGAATTATCAAAATCGATCTATAATTGGCTGAGTAATCGCGTGAAAAACATACAGACGAATAAATTGAGAACCTCCTCCTTTTTTAAGAAGTCGGTTAAAAAGGAAGAAGTCTTTGTGTGTGCCCTATATGTTTTTCAATAATAATTACTTACACATTTTTACACAAAAATTTTACAAAAAAATTACATTTGAAACACTTTAAATAGGCAGATAGCTATAATACCTATGTCTGTACGTTGGTATAATAATAATGTACTTTTGTGTCATCTACTAAACGACCTACAATTTTTTGTAAGCAATGTCAAACTTTGACCTTTTGTTTGTTAACAAAAATAATTTATATTAATAATAATACAAAACTGGTTATGCATAAGACGCAAGTGAGGTGTACGCGTGGTTAAAAAAATGCCGATGTCATTTTAATGTCATTTTTTTAGGTAATTTTAATTCCTATTGTTAGCATAAAATATTTTTTTATTAAACCAAGCATGCTCACTACTCGTAATTATCAACATTTAGGAGTTAAAATGAATAATTGTTTTAATTTGCCCCACACATGCTGTCATTTGTGGATCTTTGACAGTCATCAGAATATAGAAAGTCTGACAACCAGTCTTACCAAGGGGTATCGTATTACACACTAGTTATTTTTACCCTTTTTAGGGTTATGATTTGGACAGGTATGTATGTATGTTCATCTGTTCCCTCCTATCCTCTAAACCACTTATCACAATTTGACAAATAAGGTATCGTTGGAAGCGTCTTGATCGTCCGCTGGTTGTAGGTTGCCGGATGTGACGTCACATTAAATAAAAAATGGCGCCCTCTAGAGGACAAAGTCAGGAACTAAAAAATAATATTGTTTAGTCGTACCATATTGGGTATCAAAATAATGAAAGGGCTTAATTAGCACATTTAAAAAATATATATATTACAACCCCAAAAAAAAATAAGTAATAAAAACTAAAAAAAATCCGGAGTCACACGTAATCTGTTCGATTTATGCCCTAACACGTGTGACTCCGGATTTTTAATTTGTCTGTCTGTGGTGTCTTGTTTATACCTTTTTAGTCGCAGTTGGGTTTTAGTTATTATTACTTACTTTAATTTTTTTCCTAAAAGTATTGTGTCAAATCCGGAACAATTATCTGTTGGTCTTATACAAATACTTATCCGAGTGCGAATCAATCCAAGGGAGCGAGAGAGAGAGAAAGAGAGAGAGAAAGAGAGAGAAAGAGAGAGAGATAGAGAGAGAGAGAGAGAGTGAGAGTGAGTGAGTGAGAGTGAGTGAGTAGAGTCAATCGCTCAGACAGTGACCTAACAGTGCCCTCATCGTATGATTTATGATATGTTATTGCTGTCACGTCAAAAGAAATAATATAATTGTGTTTTTGAACTCAATGAGGTCATCCTTCTGGGCTCCAGTTGATCCCCAATTTGCCGTCACTCATTTACATTAATTTGCGATCAAAATGTTATTCTCAAGACCCGCTGCTGGCCAGACAGAATAAGAAATAAACTTACACCCGCTATTATATTGACAACCTGTATCCATAAGTTGAAATGATTTTATAAACATCTTTTTGCTCAATAAATAAATAAAAGTGAATATCCGATGCATGATGCAATATTTTGAAGGTCAAATAATGAGGAAAAATGTTTGTTTTGGTTAACCCTAAACGGCAACTGTTGGTCGGTACGACCTTATTCAGTGTTTCCGACTAATATAATTTCACTTTTCATTAAAAAAAACAGAACACTTTCAAGATTAATTCTCTAAGAAAAAACATAATGATAATAGCTGGCAGTTTGAGCTTTTCAGTTTTTTTTTTTTAATTTTCTTCCCGAACATGAAATGGAACATAGTTTTAATGCAACACGTTAGTCGGAGGACAGTAAATTGGTGTGTAATAAACACAACATAACGATTTATTATAAAACATGCTATTTGTAATTTGATTATTAGTCTCTGTGTGACAAGATGTTTTTTCACCTCACATGGATACTTCGCCTGAATAAGCCGACCAAGTAGTGGTGTTGCTGGATTCTGGTCTTCGACTTCCAGTGCCCTGTTTATCAAAACTTTCAAGCCTTGTATTACCAAGTGTCATTATTTAGTTCATAATTGTACTCATATTTTAACACTTTTATTTGTGGTTTTGTTCTTCTTTGTAAGTTACAACTGTAGAAAATCAAAGCAAATCCTGAGAGTGTCCGGTGACTCTCTATTCCATCTTACAAGTTTACAAGCTTAGTACAGTAATCAATTTTTAAATTTGATTTTCTTTTTTTAAATGTGGTCAAAAGAGAGAGATGGCCTGATGCCCGTGTCCCACCAGTGGGAACATTAAGGTTGATTATGAATTTGGACATGAGCTATGAATTTAACGAAAAATTAACATTCTAGGTGTAGACTTGTAACTTTTGATAAACAGGGCACAGGTCCAGGAACTGGTAGGAATCAGGTCACTTCTGACTGAGACGACCGATTTATTGCAACGGGAAAGTCCGAAAGGGATACCGGGACCCTTGGCAACAAGCAACTGAAGGAACACGGGTGGGTTTTAGTCTGTAAAAATCTGACACGCCCACTCGCTCCGCCCAGAGCGGGAGAAGTCATTTGACGATTTCCCAACATCAAAAAAAAAAAGAAAAAGCTGACCAAATGTCAACAGATAACCCGGTATTATAAAAGCACTGACCAACCTCTAACCGACTCACCTATCTCAGGCCGACCTCTGTTACTGACTGATCTCTCAACTGATTAAAATAATCAAATCAGCGAATAAAAATCCGTATCGCCGAAAAATATGATAGACCGAGTAGTCTAAGGTTAAAAACAAAATTTTCCACATTCGACATTTTCATTTTTTGTTCTCCTTATCCTGTTTGTACAAAATCCAAGCCGGTTTCATATTACGCTATTAAATCTGGGTATATTTAGGGTATAAATATGCAGGGAAATGTCTAAAGCTACACACAGCAAATCCACATCCGTTTGCGAACGTTTCTCGTATTCTACAACACAACAACTACAATGGCTGCAATTGAGACCACCTTCATTCTTCTACTGGTTGCGATCGTAATAGTGATGGTCACCGTCGAGGCTGTCCGTGTCGGACCCTGCGACCAGGTCTGCAGCCGTACTGATGCTGAGAAGGACGAGTGCTGCAGAGCTCATGGCCACGGCGGCTTCAGCGTCTGTGCGGGTGGCATGTATTGTTACTGATGGAACTTCGTAAGTGCAACGGTAGATGCCTTAGTGGGGTTTATGTGAAACTCTTCGATATCCATTCCAAGAACATTCCGAGGTAATCAAGATCTAGCTTTTATTGTAAAACATCAAAATTATCAGTGATTATTGTAAAGTTCTACTTCTTCAGAATTTAGCATGTGATTTTGGTTATTTGATTAAAAGATTTTTTTTTCATCTCTTTGAAGCTCTAGTGCCCGTTTTCACTAACTTCAAACCAAATAATGCCTAACGTTAGTAGATCTCTAAGCAATGACTCCCTTTACACTATTCGTTTTTGTGCAGAGAGCTACACAAAAACGAATGGTGAAAAGGGAAAAGAAAAAGAAAGAAAATTTGTTTATTTTGCACAAACTAAAAGCACTAAGTGCTTAAACGGATACCTTAAATAATGACCACAATATCTTAACGTAAGATTTAACACTTAACATAACAAAAAAAACTTATTTTTCATGAATTTAGTTATTCTGAACTCTAGAATACTAAGAAAATAATATCTACCTGTAATAGTACCAGAGGGCCTAGACAAGTGACAATCGCTTCCAAAGCGTTTCGTTTTTCTACAACGACTTTCAACAGAATTGACATAAGCTTTTCGATAGCTTATGTCAGTCCTATACATTTTTGCCTTTTCCATCATCGTTATCGTTGATAGAATGTCACTTTGTCTAGGGCCTCAGATTAGTCCTGGCTGACCAAATCTCAACAGATAACCCGGTATTATAAAAGCACTGACCAACCTCTAACCAACTCACCTATCTCAGGCCGACCTCTGATACTGACTGGCCTCTCGAATGATTAAAATAATAAAATCAGCGAATAAAAATCCGTATCGCCGAAAAATATGATAGACCGAGTAGTCTAGGGTTAAAAACAAAATTTTCCACATTCGACATTTTCATTTTTTGTTCTCCTTATCCTGTTTGTACAAAAACTAGCCCAAGCCGGTTTCATATTACGCTATTAACTCTGGTTAGATTTAGGGTATAAATATGCAGGGAAATGTCTAAAGCTTCACACAACAAATCCACATCTCTCTGCAAACGTTTCTCGTATTCTACAACACAACAACTACAATGGCTGCCATCAAGACCACCTTCATTCTTCTGCTGGTTGCCTTCGCAATGGTGGCGGTCACCGTCGAGGCTGTCCGTGTCGGACCCTGCGACCAGGTCTGCAGCCGCATCGATCCCGAGAAGGACGAGTGCTGCAGAGCTCATGGCCACTCCGGCTACAGCAGCTGTGGTGGCGGGCAAATGCATTGTTACTGACGGAACTTCGCAAGTGCAACGGTACCTTAGTGGAGCTTGTGTGAAGCCCTTCAATGTCCATCATTTCAAGATCATTCAGAGGTAATCAAGATCTACTATTGTAAAACATCAAAATTAACAGTGATTATTGTAAAGTTCCACTAATTAGAATTCAGTTCATGTGATTTGGGTTATTTGATTAAAATATTTTGTTTTAATTATCTGTTTTTTAATTTTTTGTCTCTGTGATGCACTAATACTAACTTCAAGTCAAATAATGCCTAACGTTAGCAGATCTGTAAGCAACCACTCCCGTTTTACCATTCTGTTTTGTGCAAGTAACTCGTAAGTTACGAAATCAAAATTTTTGACACGACAGTTTCGTGGCTGTCAATATCTTTCGAAATCTGTTGCTAGGTAACCCGTTAGAGTTGCCTACGCATTCCGTGTTGGCGAATTGTCTAAGACTTTGGGGTGCCAATTTGTAGCATTTAGGCCAAACGACCAGAGGGTATAGACAAGTGATAATCGTTTCGAAAGCGTTTCGTATTTTCTACAACGACTTTCAACAGGATTGACATAAGCTTTTCGATAGCTTATGTCAGTCCTATACATTTTTAACTTTTCCATCATCGTTATTGCTGATAGAATGTCACTTTGTCTACGGCCTCAGATCTCGTCTTATAAGGGAAACGTCTAATTACACATAAACAATACCCTTTTTACCAAGTGTCCCTTCATTTGTTTTCACAGTTGTTATTAATTTCTTCTTGATTACTGTCTATAACTAAGTTTACACTGCAATACGATGCCTGAAACTCCTTACAAATATCCATTCACGAATTTATTGATGGCCCGTTCGTCTCGTAACAGATACTAGGCCTACGACGATCCTACTGAAGCCCTCAAAGGCCTGAAACCGAATGTCTAATAAGAAGCTGACAACCGCTTTGCAGCAATACATTGGCACGGGACTTTGAACTTTAAGCTAAACGAATAGAGTAGACAGTGTTGTGAAAGATTGATAGCTAATTGACTGCGCGACCTACCATTGTTTGTTTTGCGATGTCTGAATGAGGGGTGCTTGGATATGGTAAGTGCAAAATACTAATAGACTATATCTCCTAGGCTGTGGTTTTCGTTCATCTTCTTCATGCCTTGTCCCATGTTACTTGGAGTCGGAGGAAAATGTTTTCACCTCTCTTACGTCACGTTTTCATTCACTCCTTTTTATCCGACTCCTCAACAGCAGACACAGGATTATGGGCTATGGGGATGGTTAGGGGATTATTCCCAAAGTACTCCATTCCTTTGATCTAAAAAGATAAAAATGTCATACATTAATTCCCAATTACTCCCAAGGATTTTTATTATTTAAAAATTCTTATTATTTTATTCCTATTCTGCTCCATCTAGATTTTGTTTTTATGAAATCAAAATGGCGGATTATAGACGCCAATAAGTTATGTGCACCATGACTATGTGGAGTATTATTGATACTCCACATAGTCTCCAAAGGTCTTAAAGAGACGATTTAAAAACAGAATACACTAAAATGTTGAAAAAAAAAAAGAAAATTAATAAACCCGACTGTAACGAAAAAGTTGAAACAAGCTCACTTTTCAAGCAGTCTGCAATTGGTGGCATCAAATCCGAGATCGAACTGTAATTAAGGCTCGGTACCATTTAAAAACCGGCCAAGTGCGAGTCGGACTCGCGCACTAAGGGTTCCGTACCATTATCTATAAAAACGGCAAAAAAATCAAGATTGTTGTATGGGAGCCCCCTTAAATATTTATTTTATTCAGTTTTTAGTATTTGTTGTTATAGCGGCAATAGAAATACATCATCTGTGAAAATTTCAACTGTCTAACTATCACGGTTCATTAGATACAGACTGGTGACATACGGACAGACAGACAGACAGCGGAGTCTTAGTAATAGGGTCCCGTTTTACCCTTTGGGTATGGAATCCTAACAACAAAAAACAGGTGATAAAGTTTGAGTCATACATAATAATGTCAAGGTTAACTACAGCTGATGACGAAGACGGGATCAACACTCGTAATTTTGCGAAAAAAGCGGTCGTTTTTTGTACGTTAAAAAAAAAACTTATTAACATAACATAACTGGGTTAGTTGCCATAACAAACCAGTATCTTCTCATTAATATATTCGAAGATTATATTTTTTTTGTTTAATGTTTTTTATTGTTAGGTATCGATATCCATAACTGTAACAACCGTGGAGTCATTTTTACCGACTTCAAAAAAGGAGGAGGTACTACGTTCGGATGATTATTATTTTTTTTTTTTTTTTTATTTATGTTCACCGATTACTCCGCCGTTTGTGAACCGATTTTAAAAATTCTTTTTTAGTTCGAAAGGGTATACTTTCGAGATGGTCCCATATAAATTTTATTAAGTTTGCTTGCGTAGTTTTTGATCTAGCTTCAATATTACGTATTTTCCCACAGTCTATGTAGACGATATAATTATTAGACTCCTTCACGGTTATCTACATAGCAGGTAGTAACTTGTGTGGGGTAGGTACACACGGCTACACATCAAGCTATACATTTCCAGTATAAGCTGACCTCGCATTGTACGGCAATCCTATACAATGCGAGATCAGCATAAACTGGAAATGTATAGCTTGATGTGTAGCCGTGTGTACCACCACTAAGAAGTGAAAAATAAAAACATTTTACAAAAAAAAAAACAACTGACTTCAAAAACAACACTAAAAAAGTGAAAAATTACTTAAATTTCGGAAGTCGGTGGCAAAAAACGAAAATTAAAAAGCAAAGACACCGACTTTCGAAATTAAAGTAATTTTTCACTTTTTTAATTTTTTTTTTTGAAGTCGGTTGTTTTTTAAAATGCAAAGTATTGAATGGTAGCAAAAGATATCCTAGTAAACGGGGTAGCACCATAATATCTCTTTATTTCATCCTTGCGATTTGAAAAGTCTTTTCTCATTTTATGGAAGAGCAGTGGTGGCCCAGTGGTAACCAGACAGGTGCTTCTCAAAACGGTGAAGAAAAACATCGTGACGAAACCGGCATGTTCTAGAACCAATAATTCGGAGACATGTGACATCTACCTGCACTGGGCCCGCGTGGTGGATTACGGCCCACTCTCTCTCACTGAGAGGAGGCTTAGCCCCCAGAAATGGGAACATTATAGACTGATTGTAAACACTTCCATGCAATTCTTAAATGGCAATAATTGAATGTACTTTATGATATGCGATTGGCGATACTTGGAGAAGGCCTCTGCCCAGTTCCCTAGCAGTGGACGTCTTTTGACTGAATGATTAAGCATAATTTCAGTTTATATCAGGCTTCGCAACGACCAACCTAATGAAACCCTAAATGTCTCATCATCATCATCTATAAAGACTTAAACCACAGTATAAATAAGTAAAAGTATTATGTCTTCATAGCAAACGGCGGAAACGCGTTTTGAAATCTCAGTATTACCAGTGCAGCAGTCAGTGCAGGCAGTTTACCAGTGTAGCAGTCTCGAGTGGCAATTATGCACGGACGCGGAAGGTTTATCAACCGAGCAGCCGTAGGTAATTATTTCAAGGTCACTGCCGAAGCATAGTTCTGTTACTTTATTATACTGTGTTAGGCACAGTTTACTGATACCGTTTTTACAAGCTTTATATTAGCTTGCTCTGTTCGTGTGTGTTTCCGGTTACTCCAATTGTGTTGCCACACTTGCCACTAACCGGGCATAAATCCAGACCCAGGCTGTTACTGAGAAATTAAAAAACCGTTTAGAAGAAAATGTAAACTTTTCATAGCTGCATGACAACATAAAACCATTAAATAGGCCTCGAATAACAAGTAATTACTATGGCCGCCTATTAGCTCCGGTTTGTTTTAACACCATCGGAGGCAAATAAGATCATTAATGAGTTTGCTTTGAATTATAAGCTCGTTTTATTATTTCAGGAACTTCGGTTTGCAGTTTAAATAGAGAGGTTTTCATTGGAAATTGTATTTTATATATAAGTAATATTAGATATACTATGTTTGCTACGGGTTCCTATTGTATAGTTTTGATTGAGTATTTTAGTCTAAAATCATTTTTTATTATTTTTAACGAGGTTCTATTTACCATTGTTTCGCAGTCGTTTGGTATTTTTAACTTCAACGGGGAAACTCTTGGCTTTCACCTCACCTTATGGTAAGTAATGATCAGGCCTAAGGTCAAAGTAAGCTTATCTGGAATCCTCAACCACAGAGGAACTGGCTATCTTACCTATAACTTCCGAAACTCAACGATGCTGTTAACATTGTTGTTAAGGCAACAGACTTAGATAAGGTGGTGGTAACTAGCCGGGCGGACTTAGGACAAGCCCACCTCCAACCAAACCGAGCAGAAAATATTGCACCCACTGGGAATCGAATCCGGGACCTCTGGGTCTGAGACACTGTCGTCTCACCACTAGACCACAAAAGCGGTTTGATAGTCATCTCTAAATCAAAATCAAAAGTCATTTATTCAAATTAGGCTGAGAATCAGCTCTTTTCGAACGTCAAAATTACATAAAGACAGTCTCCCAAAACGCCCACCCTTCACCACTTCTTAGTGCTTTTTTTTTTGATGTTGTTATGTCATCAAATGACTTCTCCCGCTCTGGGCGGAGCGGGAGGGCGTGTCAGATTTTACTGACTAAAATCCACCTGTGTTCCTTCAATTGCCTGTTCCCGAGGGCTCCAGTATCCCTTTCGGACTTTCCCGCAACCCTGGAAAGAACTAGTGCTTTAGCTGGGAAGCAGTGGCGCAATCTAGCAATATAGACATAAAAGTTTTCAGGCCTGAAATATAATATTTTAATTAGTAAAGTCCGCAAAGTTATTCCGAGACCATCAAGTTCTGAGAACTTGATGGTCTCGGAATAACATTCGCGAAAAAAAAATTAGCTGTTCCATACATTTGTGTTCACATAAATCGACAAAATGTAGGGAACAGCTGATTTTTTTTTACGATTTCAAGGTTTGTCCCATATAAAAAGTTGTTCAAAATGATGAGTACAATGACCCCTTTTCGGGTTTAACATAAACAAAAAATAATGTTGTATATATTTTTTGTAATTCCCTTTATTTTGATAACTCGACAGGTTTGTTTAAATGATTTTATTAACGTACTACAATTCCGCGCCGAAAGTCCGCCATTTTGTTTTTTTTTTCAAACTCTTAGCTAAGGACAGTTGGGTTTTTAAGATGAATATAGCGATCGCGAAAAATCCTTCCATGGCAGTCAGGTAATAAAAACCATTTCAAAACATCGTTCACTTTTCCTATTGAAAAACGAAAGCGAACCGAAATAACGATAACCGCGGAACCAAAACTCGTACCTTAAAACAAATAACAAATAAATGTTGTAACAAAACCACAGTATGTACAAAGAACACAAAGGAAAGTACAGTCAACCTGACGTCCTACTAACAATTTGACATCAACATCGGATTCATGTCAATACAGTTAGGTCGGTTTTCGAATTTCAAGTGTTACCCTTCATGTGGTTGACTATACTCGTGCTGCGACCGCAAGAGTTTTAACGTTAAATATAGGTAAGTATATTGCGTCTAAAGGTGGGGTCGCTTGTTGGTAGAAGGTATATCGTTTTATAAATATGTATTGAAGTAACTTATATTATACTAGGTGATCCCCGTGGCTTCGCCCGCGTTGATATCGGTTATTATATACTAAAACCTTCCTCGAGAACCACTCTATCCATTGGTGAAAACAGCATGAAAAACGGTGCAGTAGTTTTTGAGTTTATCGCGAACAGGACAACAGACAGATACGCCAGAGGACTTTGTTTTAGAATATGTATTAGGATACATACATAAAGTCACGCCTTCTTCCCATGGGGGTAGGCAGAAACTACAGAATGCCACCTACTTCGATCCTTACATACCCCTTTTGCTTCGTTACCGTTCATACATAATATGGTTATACACGCAAGCGGGTTGCGCGCACCTGACCTTTCTGAGGAACATCACAAATCATCATCTTCCTGCCCCTTGTCCGATGATATGCCAGCCCGCGCCGCAGCTGAGCATGTAGCTTTAAATTCCCCGAATAATAATAATGATCCGACCTTGATCCAGCCTGTCCCATCTTGCTGTCCTCCCGTCAGTGACGCCCTAAGCCGAGGTTCGTACCCCACAGGGGGTGCCCTTAGCGAGCGTTCACTTAGTTTTAATTTAGAATAGTTATATACCCCTGGCTGGAGGCCCTGAGTGTAGAAGCTTAAGGCAGCCACAGGAAAGTCCGGTTAAGCAGTACGATCTTCTCTAAGATCAACTGCGAGATGCCCTAGTAATAATCATCTTCCTGCCCTTATCCCATGTTACTTGTGGTCGGCGCAACACGTTTTCTTTTTCCACTTTCCCCTGTCAATCGTCACGCCCATCATTTATTCCCTTCACTTTCATATCATTCCTCACACAGTCCATCCATCTTTTCTTTGGCCTCCCTCTCTCGCCCCATCCATCAACATTTATATTCTTCTTGTCTCTGGCGCCAGAAAAGTTGAAAGGTAATCGTTTGGCCTGGTATGGGCATGTGATGAGGGACGAATAAGGCTTTGAGGAGCTCATGGCTAAGTAATAACAGCCACACCGGGTCGATCCATCAGGTTAATCTACGCTTGCCGGGGTCGGTCGGTGGATAGTTGACCATCTTTATATACCGAGACTCCTCCGTGCATCGGAAAGCACGTTAAGCCGCCCGAAAGTCTGACAACCAGTCTTACCAAGGGGTATCGTATTACCCAGTTATTGGGTTGTGGAGATCAGATAGGCAGTCACTCCATGTAAAATACTGGTATTGATCTGCATCTGGTTAGACTGTAAGTCGACCCTAACATAGTTGGGAAAAGGCTAGGCAGATTGATTGATGTGTGTATGTGTGTAACTGTGTAGGTAGTTTACGTTATTTTTTTCGAAATAATTAAACATTGCGACAACTACAGGTGCCTCCACCACACGTAAGCAAGACATTATTCACCAGTTGTTTAAAACAAAAGCTAGAACTTTAAACGCGGCGTCAAAAGTGTTTCATCTAAGCAAACCTTTGATGATTCTAGGGGAAAATTAACAAAAATACGAAGCTCGAGAGTGAATCACGTTTTACAAAGGAGTATTTCTACCCTCGTGACTTTTTTATACTTAGTATCAAAGAAAACGTAATGTATCGAAACGTTAACGTTTATGCGCAAAAACGGCAATTAAGAAAGATATTTTTAGGGTTCTGGGTGCCAATGACAAAAACCATATTACTAAGGCTCCGCTGTCCGTTCGTCTGTCACAGGGCTGTATCTTTTGAACCGTAATTGATAGATACTTGACATTTTTTTCACAGAGTGTGTACTACTATAGTCGGTATAAAAATCCTTATCCTTACATATTATAAAACAAAGTCCTCCGCCCCTTCTGTCTGTCGTCCTGTTCGCGATAAACTCAAAAACGACTGCACCGATTTCATGCTGTTTTCACCAATGGATTGAGTGGTTTTCGAGGAAGGTTTAAGTATATAATAACTGACATCCACACGGGCGAAGCTAGTAAATAATAACAATAAATGAAATAAAATTCGTTTCTTGTTTGGGGACCCTCATGCAAGAATCGTGTTTTTTACTAAAGTATAAAAAAGTAGTGTTAATATTGTACGGTGGTACGGAACCTTTCGTTGTGCGAGTCCGACTCGCACTTAGCCGCTGTTTTGAGTAGGTACTCAAAAGATGTTACTGTTAGCTAGTCGAGTTTCCTTTTCGTGTAATTATGCTTTTTTTCCAGGACGTTGCCAAGGCCCGGCTCTAGGTAATTAGTGCTCGTTAGTTCATTATTATAGCATGTAAAATGGACTTATTGGTCGTGGGATAGGCAGAGTATTCTTGTATGAATGAACGTGATATTAAAATTTCGTTATAGCATATGTGTAGATCGCAGCCATCTGGTTAAATTAACCAACTAATTGGACGCCTAGGCCGTTCATACATGGGCATCGAATTAAATATCTGATAGTAGGGGAGGCAATGATGCTGAATGGGGATTTACTCGAGCGTCGTGGGGACCTATTGGATTGTGAAGATTAGATGCTAAAAAGAAAAAAAGGTTATGTGAAGCCCTTTCACTGGTGGGGGGAGCGTCTATGGTAGGGGGAGCCCTAGCGGGGATTTCGGGAGTTACTCGAGCGCGGCAGAATAACATACGGGGGCAACTTTGTACCTTGTGTAACTTTGTACCGGCTGCCCTAGGCATTTGCCCCTATGTACAGGGCTCAGGTATGGTGGGAGTACTTCACAAGGTACAAGGTTGCCCCCCATATGTTATTCTGCCGCCTTCGAGTAACTCCCGCAATCCCCGCTTGGGCTCCCCTACCATGAAGGACAACTAGCCAAGTCATTGAGCGCAACCTTTAACCAGATGGCTGGATGTCGTGTAGTCATTACCGGGTGAAATAGGTTAGGTTAGAGCTGCGACAAACCGCGCGCGAGCCGAGCCAGCGGAGCGAGCAGTGCTGCGGCAGCGGCCGGCGTGCAATATTTCCACGTTGCTAGCAGATTTTTTTTCACCATTTGAATTACTTGGCTGAGTTTTGGTCAGACATCTTCAAAAGGCTAACTCTCAATACGCCAAGTTGTTAAACGTTGATCGTTTCTAGCTCAATTAATAATCGGCCTAGGCAGGCATCCAATTGGATGGAGGCGTTTAATGAACGGCCTAGGCAGCCAATTAGCTGGCTAATTTAACCAGATGGCAGCGACATATACACAACCATGTTTTTGTCAGTGAAGTTTGTTCACCTTATTGATAAACGTTGCTTAATGCTAACCACTGGATCGAGACTTATGCGGGTGAAACCGCGAGGCACAGCTAGTATGGCTATAAATTGGCTCCCCTTAGTCTTAGATAATTCGCCAATGTAGAATTCTTAGGCAACTCTAATGGGTTGCCTAGTAACAGATTTTTAAAGATATAGACAGGCACGAAACTAGCCTTAAAAAATCTAAGCCAAGTGTCAAAAATTTAGATTTTGAAGCGTACGAGTTGCCTGCACAGGAACGAATGGTGAAACGGGTGGGGTTGCTTAGAGATCTGCTAACGATAGGCATTATTTAGGTTGAAGTTAGTGAAAACGGGCATTAGAGCTTCACACAGACACGAAAATTAAAAAAAAAACTAAATAAAACTAAATCTTTTAATCGCATAAGCCAAATTACATGCTGAATTCTAAAGAATAATTTTGTTGTTTTACAATAAAAGATAGGTCTTGATTACTTGAATGATCTTCGAAGGGATTCACACAAGCTCCACGAGTAAGTTCCGTCAGTAACAATTCATGCCATCAGAACAGTGAGCGTAGCCGGAGTGGCCATGAGCTCTGCAGCACTCGTTCCTCTCAGCAGAGGAGCGGCTGCAGACCTGGTCGCAGGGTCCGACACGGACAGCCTCGACGGTGACCGACACCATTGCGAAGGCAACCAGCAGAAGAATGAAGGTGGTCTTGATGGCAGCCATTGTAGTTGTTGTGTTGTAGAATACGAGAAACGTTCGCAAAGAGATGTTGATTTGTTGTGTGAAGCCGTAGACATGCCCTGGATATTTATACTCTAAATCTAATAAGATTTAATAGCATAACCGGTTTTGGCAATTTTTTGTACAAACAGGATAGACAAACTCAACATTTTGAATGAGGAAAATTTTGTTTTTAACCCTAGACGACTCGGGTTAACATATTATTATTTTTCGATAGTTACGGATTTTTATTCGATGATTTTAATCAGTTCAGAGGCCACCGGGTCAGCTCTTTTACAACATCAGTTTATTTATTCAGATATGTAAGCGTGGACAAATCTGATAATATTACAGGTAGGTAGTATTTTCAGAATCTAGTTATACAAGAAATCGACGGAAAAAACTTACTTTTCTTATGAACGCAAAGTCAAAAATTTACAACGTAATCTATCGAAGCTGCGATTAATTAAAATACCTTTATAATTATGACACTATGACACTTGTGATTTTACTTATGTACTTATGTAGTTTTGACAATAATAGTAAAATAGTGATTCCTCACGGTAATAAACAAAGAAAAGAAAGAATAAACAACTTTTGTTTCTCTGAATATTACTCGTAACCGACCAATAGTAGTCGATAGCGTGTGTAAGTTTTTTTTTGTTGGCATGTTTGCTCCGCTGCTCTGTGTCTTGTTCAACTTGATCGCAAATAAATGAGTGTACCTAAGTAATCCTCAATTCTTTCAATAAAGTATGAGTAAACTGTTTTCTTTTCATTAACCACTGTTTGCACCACTCTGCTCGATCTTTTCTATTTTGGTTCATTTTCACGAGTAAAATGCCCAAAACGGCTAAAACATCGTCGTCTGTCACCGGTGACGCCATGGCTTCAAGTGAACGTCGTCGTTGCCGATTGGACAATTTAAACTGATCGTGTGTGGTGTATATTAGACGAACTGCAGATTGGATCAAGCCTGCAGCGTCATGCCGATTGGACGATAGGAAGGACGGTGTATGGCTACCATTAGAAACGCTTCAATACATGTATTAACTTTGCATTTATGACATTTGATTGACCACCATAACTGGAATTTAATCAATTGAGTGCGTTATCAAAATATTATCTTTTTGTTACGATTTCGAGATTCTAGTTAGACTTTATTAAAAAAATCTGTCATTAAAAATGATAAATTGGTATATTTTTTTTTAGGCATAATGCGATTAATAGACGTTACAATACAGTGGGCCCAAAAAAACTATCTACAAATAACAAAATATTTTAATCGAATAAACCAAATCACATGCAGAATTCTAAATAAGTGGAACTTTACAATAACCACAGATAATTTTGATGTTTTATAATAAAAGGCAGGTCTTGATTACCTGTGAATGATCTTCGAAGGGTTTCACACAAGCTCCACTAAGGTACCGCTGCACTTGCGAAGTTCCGTCAGTCACACAACATTTTTCTGCCACTACAGCTGACGTAGGTGATGTAGCCATGAGCCATGCAGCACCCGTGCCTCTCAGCAGAGGAGCGCCTGCAGACGTGGTCACAGGGTGCGACACGTTCGGCAGCCTCGACGGTGACCGCCACCATTGCGAAGGCAACCAGCAGAAGAATGAAGGTGGTCTTGATGGCAGCCATTGTAGTTGTTGTGTTGTAGAATACGAGAAACGTTCGCAAAGAGATGTGGATTTGTTGTGTGAAGCTGTAGACATGCCCTGGATATTTATACTCTAAATCTAATAAGATTTAATAGCAATAGGTTTTGGCTATTTTTTGTGCAAATAGGATAGACAAACTCAAAATTTTGAATGAGGGAAATTTTGTTTTTAGCCCTAGACGACTCGGGTTTAGATATTATTTTTCTGCGATACTTGCGGATTTTATTCGATGATTTGATGATTTTAATCAGTTCAGAGGCTGGGTCAGCCTTTTACTCGATTGGTTTATTCGTTGAGATTTATGTCAGCATGGACAAATCTGATAATATTATAGGTAGGTAGATATAATTTTTCTGAGGATTCTAAAGTTCAGAAAAACTACATTAAATTAAAAACAAGTTTTGTTTATGTAAAGCGTTAAATCTTACGGTAAAGTATTATTAGGCACTTTCAGAATCTGTGAATACAAGAAATCAACGGAAAAGACTTACTTTTATTATTAACGCAAAGTCAAAAATTTACAACGCCATCTATCGAAGCTGAGATAAATTAAAATAACCTAATAAATATGACACTTGTGATTTTACATAATATCCTATTTATTTTTGACATAAATAGTAAAATAATGATTCCTCACGGTAAGAAACAAAGAAAGAAAGAATAAACAACTTCTAAATATTATACGTAACCGACCAACAGTAGCCGTTTAGGGTTGAACCAAAACTTAACATTTCCTTGTTGCTTGACCTCGAACTAAAAATTTAAATAATCGATGACGAAATGCGTCGGTTTTCAAATTTTTTACTCATTGAGGAAAAAGATGTTTTCAAAATCATTTGATAGGTTGTCAACATTATAATAATCGATAGCGTGTGTAAGTTCTTTTTTTGTTGGCCCCGCTTTGGGGTCAGTGACAGCTGGGCCAGTGTCAACACAACCCCAATAATAATACTAGATACTACGTCGTCAAAATGCCTAAAAAAGTGGTGTGTAAAGTGTCGGCACGAAAAGTATCGATCTCTTAAAATATTGAAGATTTTTAAATTTATTGATAAATTAGTTATTTCGGTACTTAATTATTTTTATTAATACATGTAATAAATATTATTATTTAAAATGAAATTGAATGCTAGAACTTTTCTGCAGCAAAGTCTGTTTTCGACCGACTTCTTCGAAAAGGAGGAGGTTCTCAATTCGGCTGTATGTTTTTTTTTTTTTGTGTTTATGTTACGCGATTATTCCACCAACTATGAATCAATTTCGATGATGATCTTTTTTTGTTTGGTAGGTCATGCATCAGAGGTGGTCCCATATAAATTTTATTAATTTTGCTTGCGTAGTTTTTGAGTCAGCTTCAATAATTACGTATTTTTCCCACTTAGTTTATGTAGAAGATATTTTATTTGAGTCTCATCATCATCTGCCTAGCCTTTTCCCAACTATGTTGGGGTCGGCTTCCAGTCTAACCAGATGCAGCTGAATATCAGTATTTTATATGGAGCGACTGCCTATCGGACCTCCACAACCCAGTAACTGGGTAATACGATACCCCTTGGTAAGACTGGTTGTCAGACTTTCGGGCTCCTGACGACCCGTAACGACTGTCAAAGATCCACAAATGACAGCCGGGACCAACGGCTTAACGTGCTGTCCGAGGCACGGAGGAGCCTCGATATGTAAACTATGTAAAGATGGTCACCCATCCATGGAGCAACCCCGGTAAGAGTAGCTTAACCCGACGAATCGATCCGTGCGGCTGTTATTACTTAGCCACGAGCTCCTCCGCTGATATTTATTTGAGTCTGTCACTGTTATTTACATAGCAGGTGTGGTATTCGAATTCGTGGAGGGTTTTTAATTAATTCGTGATATTAAAAAAAAAAACAACCGACTTAAAAAAAAGTGTTTTTTAAAGTTGGTTGTTTTTTTTTTGTAAAAAGCTTTTATAAGTAGGTAAAATCAAATTGAGAAAATAATGGTAATCTGTTTCAATTCTCCGCAAGTTAAAAACAAAATTTTCCTCATTCAAAATGACGAGTTTGTCTTCCTGTTTGTACAAAACCTAGTCTGAACCGGTTTTATATTTCGCGATTAAAATCTTCGAAGATTTAGAATATAAATATAGAGAGAATAGTCTACAACCTCACACAACAAATCCACATCTCTTTGCGAACGTTTCTCGTATTCTACAACACAACAATTACAATGGCTGCCATCAAGACCACCTTCATTCTTCTGCTGGTTGCCTTCGCAATGGTGGCGGTCACCGTCGAGGCTGCCCGACGTGTCGGACCCTGCGACCAGGTCTGCAGCCGCATCCCTGCTGAGAGGCACGAGTGCTGCAGAGCTCATGGCTACTCCGGCTACAGCAGCTGTAGTGGCGGAAAAATGAAGTGTAACTGACGGAACTTCGCAAGTGCAACGGTACCTTATTGGAGCTTGTGTGAAACACTTCGTAGATCATCCAGAGGTAATCAAGACCTGCCTTTTATGGTAAAACATCAAAATAATCAGTGATTATTGTATAGTTCCACTTATTTAGACTTCATCGTGTGATTAGGTTAATTGATTAAAAATTTAATTTACAATTTTTAGTTTTTTTATCATTTTCGTGTCTATGTGCTAAGCTTCAAAATCTAAATTTTTGACACTTGTCTATGGTTTTTGAGGCAAGCTTTTGAGCAATATCTTTCGAAATCTGTTGCTAAGGTAACCCGCTAGAGTTGCCTAAGCATTCCGTATTGGCGAATTATCTTAGACTATGTGGTGCCAATTTGTAGCATTTAGACCAAAGGGATCTCGTAAGGGATACGTCGAACTACGTATAAGCAATACCCTTTTTACCAAGTGTCCCTTATTTGTTTTCCTTTAACTGTTGTTATTAATTTGTTCTTGAATACTATCTATAACTTAACCTTGCAATGCAAGACCTGAAGCTCCTTACGAATATCCGTTCACGAATTTATTGATAACCCGTTCGTCTCGTAACAGATACTAGGCCTACGACAATCCTACCGAAGCCCTCAAAAGCCCGAAACGGAATGTCTAATAAGAAGCTGACAACCGCTTTGCAGCAATGCCTTGGTACAGGACTTTGAACTTTAAGCTAAAGGAAAAGGGTAGACATTGTTGTGAAAGGTTGACAGCAAATTATCTGCGCGATCTACCACTGTTTGTTTTGCGATGTTTGAAAGAGGGGTGCTTGGATGTCGTAAGTTTAAGTGATAAGTGGTATTGCAGAATCTTGACTTTTCATTAACATATTTCGCTGATGTTAAAAAACGTTTTTGATTTTGTCTTATCATTTTAATTTTTAGATATCCTATTACAACCATAAAGTTTCGCCATTTCATTATTAAAACTAGCATATTTTATACCAAGTACCATTTCACTACCAAATAAAATCCTGGTAAACGGATTAGCACCATAATATCGCATATTACTATCATCCTTGCGATTTGAAAAGTCCGTTCTCATTTTATTGAAGAGCAGTGATGACGCCCCACTGGTAACCAGACAGGCGCTTTACTTCGTGTAAATTATTTCATCACCACTACTCTCAAAACAGTGAAGGAAAACATCGTGAGGAAACCGGCTTATCCTAGAACCAAAAATTCGAAGACACGTGACATCTATCAATCCGCTCTAGGCCTACGTGGCGGATTACGGCCCACTTTTTCTTACTGAGAGGCGGCCTGTGTCCAAGCAAGCAGTGAGAACATTATAGGCTGATTATGCACGCGTGTAAACAATTGCATGCAATTCTTGAATAGCAATAATTGAACGTGCCTATGGCATGCGATTATTGCTCTTGAACGTTCCACTCCTAAGCCCTTAAGAGTGCCGAAGAAATTGGAGGCACTATATTAACTGACTGTACTAGATTAACTGACTGGTGAAGATTGTGGGAATCTGCCAGACGCGATGATGGGAGAACATGTATTTCAACTACAGTGTTAAGTTTGTTCTTGGGATAAATTCATCCCAACCACGGAACCCTTTGTTGATGTATGCAGATGATATGAAAATTTATATCACATATTATGAAAATTTATAGAAAATTTATACCTTGCGACTGCCATTATTTACAACAGGACCTTGACAGATTTTATGAATACTGCCTCAAAAATAAGCTCTTTCTAAGCCTTCCCAAATGTTACACGAGTTCTTTTACAAAAAATAAAAATCAGATCAAATTTAATTACTCGATAAACAATATAAATCTTAATGTAGTTCAATCTGTCCGTGACTTGGGTGTTACGCTTGACTCTAGTCTGCATTTTGATACTCATATTGACAATATAGTTAAAAAAGCCTTTCAGATGTATGGCCTGAGATGTTCAGGTAGCTTTGTGCGACCCTCTACATCCTTAATATTATATAATACCCTGATCCGGTTGCAATTAGTATACGCCATCCTTTGGGATCCTCTATATGATAAGTTCAAAAATAGGCTAGAAAATGTGCGGAAAAAGTATTTGCGTACTATGAATTATAAATGTTATCGTCCTAAAGTCTCTTATGAACAATTACTGAAACGTTATAATGTACTTAGTTTGGAGTCTAGACGATTTCTTCTGGGTGTAATAATGCTGCATGGTATTCGACTGCATTCCTTTATAAAATAGTCTACATTATATAGTACCTAGATCTGTCATACTTCGTGGGGTACGTGTGCCTCGACTATTCCACACGGATTCGTGCAGGACTAATGCTGGGATGCATGTGCCTCTTCGTCGCCTTGTTGATGCGTACAACGCTCACTTTATGGAGCTTGACATATTTACTCCGTCCAAGGAGCGCTTCAAGGCGAGAGCAATAGAGTTGCTAAATTCGTAAGTATATATATATATATATATTTTTTTTTTTCTTCTTCTTATTAGTCTTTTACGATGCACACTATTTGTCTGTTTTCTTTTAACTTTCTTTTTTTGTGAATCCGTGGACAATGTTGTGGGTTACATGTGTGGTAACATAAATATGGAATAGATATGTATAAATGTATTTGAAAGTATTCTGCTAATTTAAGACACTCTAGTTAAGCTTGGCATGTAACTGTTTTTTGTCCCTAACAAATAAAATAAAATAGAATAAAACCCTTCATTGTGCGTGGTCCAACACGCACTTTTCTGGTTTTTGTTTTTGAACTTAAAAAAAAGCAACGTTGCATCCAGTAGGCGCATCTACTGGATGCAACGTTGCTTTTTTTTAAGTACCCTAACACATCAACACTGAAATGACTGCGGGATTTTTAGTCCCTCGTATGACACAAAATAATGTTTGGTGCTTTTAGTCCGTGCCCGTGGCATTTTGTCATGGCTATCCAGCGGTGACAGCTCCGCTTTACGCCTGATTGCCATACTTAGACGTTCAGAAGGCTTTTCTGATAAGAATATGAGATGGCCTGAAGTACTTTTTAACAAAAAAAACGCAGGAAAGAAAATGTACGTAACATTTAAACAACAGTTTGCCTGTTATGTACAGTGTGATCATAATGCCAGTAAACGAGTACTAATCCTTACTCCGGGCTGCTACTAAAAAAATCCTGATCTTCTTCTTCTTCTTTTCGTGTGGTTAGTGACTAACCTGGTGTTTAAAAGCCCCTCATGGGTCTCTGACTTAGCTTGACATGCCATCGAGAAATATCTCTTGAGCATGCCGGTTTCCTCACGGTGTTTTCCTTCACCGTTTTTGAAGCAAGTGATAATTTATACAATATTATAAAAAGTGCGTGTTTCCTGATGGAAAACCTAATTAGGTACACTTTGCTTGAACGAAGCAACCTTTATGTAGGCAAGAGTGTAAGCGTTAAAGACAGGTACACTTGTAAACCCCTAGCCTATACAACGTTGGCATGAAACGAATTGTTTTTCAATACTTACAGAATTTTTCAGTAATAGGCGAGAAATGTCTATTCATAAGATTTAGCCCAGGCATAGCATGTATCTGCCAGGGTTGCGGGTTAGTCCGAAAGGGATACCGGGAGCTTGGCAACAGGCAACTGAGGGAACACGGGTGGGTTTTAGTCAGTAAAAGTCTGACACGCCCTTCCGCTCCACCCAGAGCGGGAGAAGTCATTGGATGATTTCCCACCCTCAAAAAAAAAAAAAAAGGCATAGCATGTATACGCGCTTTTTTTTGTGCGCTAGTGGATTTTAAACTTTCGGCGCTGAGCCGAACGTTGACTCTAACATCGCGCTTTTATTTAGGAGTTAATTTAGAGGTTTTCCAGTGTTAGTAAAATTAGGCATGAGTGCCATAATCAATTTCATAGAGAAACAGTCTGTAAAGACAAATCGAGTCCTTTGTTTTGTATTTGCTCAGCGCAAAGCGTTGAGACGTTGATGATCTCATCATAACATATTATGATACTTCAGGCAAGCAAGCCCCCGAACCGGTTTAAAAAATACCGGTTTATTTCGGTTTTACTCTGAACTTTTCTAAAGAACGCGAACGTTTAGAGAACTTTATTTTAACCTAATTAAACCGGTTTATCCGACGAGCGGCATATCGGTAAAACCGTTGTAACTTGTGACTACTTTTGAGGATGCCGCGCTGAATAAAAACTGAAGTATTAACCGGTTTTTATTGCTCTAAACCGGTAAATCCAAAAAACCTTCATATCTTCCAAACACCGGTTTAAGAAAACCGGTATATGCGAACGAAACCGAATGTAAAGGTTTTTGCGTTTTAACCGGTATCCGAGCCTTGTAGGCAAGAACAATCTTGTCGTGTTATAGTGTGTTGTTTACTGCCGAAGTTGTTACCACGTAAACTATGATGTACAACATGTTTTTGAAGTCTTCGCTGATGCGGACTGACGTTAAGTGGTAATTTTAGGGACGTGTGTGAAATAGCGTTATATTTCATGCTGTAACAAGGTTTACGGTGGTATTAGAATAATGAGCACTTAAGTTAGTTGTCACGTATATGTAAAGTAGCTCTTTTTGCCAAATTAAATAACGTATCGTAAAACAGAATGGAGATTTTATTATAATATACAATATTTGCCCTATTTTGACTGGAAGCCAAACCGAACATAGTTGGGAAAAGGTTAGGCAAATGATGATGATTTGCCCTATTTTAGAGTTACGGCATTGTCTCATAGAAGATTGCTGCAAACTCAAACTTAAAGCATTTATCTTATATATATATATACATTTATTATAAATTAAAGTCGCTTTTCGCGTTTTCTGTATGTCCGCGTTGTTCTTCTAAACCACGTAACAGATTTTGATGAAGTTTTCACGATCATTTAGAGAATTTATTCAAGAAGGTTTATGTGTTTATTACGTTACTATTATATTTACATAATACATAACTAAGAAATCTCGATGTTTTGTCAAGTTGTAAAAACCGTGCGAAGAAGGAGCGGAGTCCTAGTCCTAGGACACTCCGCATTTTAAACTACCATTGACATTATGAAAATGGTAGAGTCTAAGCCAAAATAATTTATTTTAAAGAAACACGACGCCTTGTATATTCAGGGTTTCAGGGTAAACACCGTTGTCACTCAAACCATGGGTAGTAGATTTAAATATAAAAATAAATGACCGAATAACAAGAAATAAAAACCTTATTTTCATCATAAAATATTTAAAAAAGTTTCTAGCCGATACCGTGCTCGCTAGCGAAACAGCTGACTGACTGAGGGAGGGGTCGCGCTCGCGGCCGGTCAGGTAACGTCCCGCGCCCCCCACCCGTGTTGACACGCAAGTTCGTTGCTCTAGCGCGTAGGTGAAAGGGTGAAATACACTAGTGGTAAAATGTAATTTTAAAAAAAAGGCGTAATTTTCCATTGATTTTACGTTCTATAAATGACACCAAACCACAAGTTTCAAGGATGACGGTGTTTACCCTAACACCCTGTAGTAAGACTGGCGTTATATAAGCACGCGTGGAATCTTTTGCTTAGAATCTATTAACGATTGAAGATGACTAAATCATCAGTTCACATTTACAGAAGCTAAAAGAATATAAAAAGAACAATGCAACTTGTTCCGTTTCTTTTCCAACTTTTCTCACAGCCCAATTTAATCTAAATAAAATTAACCCAGCAGTCTAGCCACTAAGACGTGCCAAACAGACAGACAAACTCACATTTATAATAGTCGCATGATGTTGAGACGTCTTGAACTCCGCCAGAGACGAATCTATTGTAATAAGACACTGTTTAACTTTGAGGGAACTTTGTCTGTGTTTTGTATAGCTGGTGTACGGGTGTGGCGTTTTCTGTGAGCTATTGTCGTGTTTGTAGATTAATTAACGATTTAAGATACAGACAGGTATCAAACTTCGTAATATGTTCGATTTATGCCCTAACATGTGTGACCTGTAACGGTGAAGGAAAACATCGTGAGGAAACCGGCATGTCTTAGAACCAAAAAATTCGAAGACGTGTGACGTACATCTACCAACCCGCACTGGGCCGGCGTGGTGGATTACGGCCCACTCCCTCTCGCAGAGAGGAGGCCTGTGTCAGCAGTGGGAACATTATAGGCAGATTATGTATGTATGTGTACGTGTTACTCCGGATTTTAAATACCTTTTTAGTTGGAGGCAAAGGCGAAGTGGTGAAAAAGAGGACGGAATCAGGAGCATATCAACGTTCATTCCTATGTAATTTTGTGTGTAGTGTAAACGTGGAATGAAATGAAAAAAAAAAGCAGTCGAGTGTAGTATCTGGTACCTATCTGCTTTATGTACATGCTGACCTATTTATTATTCTAGATGTGATTTTTTTTTAATTGTTTGAGTATTTTACTTCATCACACATGAATTTGATACCTAGCCATTTAGGTACCTCTAGTGTGACCGCGTCAATAGCTACATATAAATTCAATACTGAGAGGAGAAGTGTATTTAAACACTAGTTATCTTATTCATTTACCTCGCGTTATTGCTAGTCTGTAGTCACGTCGCCGGTACTACGTCATAACCACAAACTGCCTCAGTTGACGGTTAACGTGACATTAAGAGGCATTATGCAGTTAGAGTATGTCACGCTGTGGTTACATACAGCTTGTCTAAGCGGTTTACGTGCTACTATCAATCTCAGCTTGCTAATCAATTCACTCACGACTTCTTCCCGTGAGGGTAGGCAATACTCGCAACCAGATTGCGTATATGACCAGTTGTTTAAACGTAAACGAAGAAAAAGGAGTAGGTATGTAAGGATCATAGCAGGTGGCGTTCTCTAGTTTCTGCGTGCCCCCGGTCTGAGTCCTGAGTGCCGGTGCACCGCGTATGGCGGATTGCGGAGCGGATTACACGTCGATACCCTGTCCTTAGTACACGCGGGAATGTTGATGCGTGCGCGCGTGTTTCATGTAATAAAGTTGAACTGGAATGGAATCTAGCTAGGTTGTGATAGAAAAAGACGTTAACTATTTAGAGTTGATAAACTAGTTTACGTTTTAAACTTTAGCGTATTTTAAGACTGCCCGATGTCTTCTTAACTTTGTTTGAAAGTTTAGTTTCACAACTTTTATTGTGTACCATCTTTTTGTTTTATACTTATTTGTTTTAAGAAAGTTGCAATGCCGATGGCAACTGCAAACTGCAGACAACCCGGTCAGTACACGATCCGCAATCGACACCTGAATAGCGCCTTAAAAAAACTACAGTCTAAAGATGTGTTTCCACCAGAGATGTGCGATGGAAATATGTCGTGCGAGGATGTCTAGCTGTGCTGTGAAAATGTGTGGGGGTTTCCACCAAAGCTGTGCGATGAAAATGTGCCTACGAGGATGTATAGCGGAGCTGTGAAAATGCGCATTAATGTGTGGTGCCAGGATGGATGGACTGGCTGGTACAGTATGCGCAAACCTCGCAACACATCCTTCTCAACACACATTCCTCGCAACACATCCCTCGCACACATCCCTCGTACACATCCCTCGCACACAACCCTCGCTTGTTTTGTATGTGCAAAAATCTAGCTCCGCTGAGCCGTTTCCACCAGAGCTGTGCTGACCGAGGCGAGGTCAATGAAGCGATTCTATTGGTTCTTTACAAACACATCCCTCGCTACGCATCCTCGCACATCTCTGCCACCAGAGATGTGCGAGGATGCGTAGCGAGGGATGTGCGAGGATGCGTTTCCACAAACGCAGCCTAAAACGAGTTTCCTTGATCCACAACAGATAGCCATTAATGAATAACAGACCACTTTGTCCAGTAATACAGTGTTGTTTAAATAAGTAATGTGTCAACTCAGACCGCACATCGGTCGTGTTGATATTGTCACGTCGCCGCATTAACCTCGGCTGTCTCAGTTGACGGCTGGCGTGACGTTAAGATGCATTTAGTGTGGAGGTTGTCACGCTGTAGCTGCAAGCTTATCTCTCCAAGCCAGAACTAGCAGGATTAGGTTGCGAAGTTACAAGGGCGTTTTGGTCTCTGATTGGTGTACCTACCTACTTTTTTTTACTGTGAAGTTGCACATAGTGAGGAGATCTCTCACGATATTATAAGTAGGTATCAGAGGCCCAAGACAAAGTGACATTCTATTAGCGATAACGATGGTGGAAAAGGCAAAAATGTATAGGACTGACATAAGCTTTTCGATACCTTCCTCCTTATCCTGTTGAAAGTCGTTGTAGAAATACGAAACGCTTTCGAAGCGATTGTCACTTGTCTAGGCCCTCTGGAAGGCAATCGACATCATGAATGCAGTGACGCTACTTAGATGATAACTAGCGAAATCTGAACAAGTTATTTCATCTCATCACCTTGAAGTTTTGTTTGAGGTCGGTTAGACAAGTTGCAGTATCGTTCCGATTCTAACTATTAAAACAGCTAGGATATTTTATTCAGGTTAATAACCTACATTGGTAAGACTGCCTCGTTGGTCCAGTGGTCGCAAGCGCTACTTCTAAGCATGAGGTCCTGGGTTCGATTCCCAAGTCAATAGCACTTTGCCCAACCTAGGAATCGAACCGTTATATGGAATTTCTCAGTAGTAGCCCTGAGTCTGGATTTGTGCCCGGTTGATGGCAATAGGCTCGCCCCTCTATTACATGGGACTTAAACACAACTGGCGAAAGGCGCGATGTTATGTTATTATGTTATAGGTATTAAACCAATGTTAAAGCGCAACAAGGTTGCTATCGGGCAACTGCGCACTCTCTAAACACGAAATCCGTGGTTTCGACCGAGGTTACGGGCCTTTCATACTCCGTGTCACTTACGGGCATAAGATTAGTTCGGGGCTCGCACTAAGAATGAATGACACATGATTTGACAGTTGTTCCCAAGCCCGAGGTGATTTTGCTCGTTCTTAAAATTGAATTTGTCACTTGTTTTGACGGACTTAGAATTTACAACCCCCAGGATGCGCCAGACGTACGTTAATAATATCGTCATTCGCAGAGAGTGTTTTCATTTACAAATACAATTTTTTTTAATAAATGTTATGTTTCTTTGCCATAATTTTCATACATATTCCGTTCCGTAACAATTTTTCAGACAATACACTATTCTATGAATATGTAAACACTACCATCATCTTTTCCCCAATCAATCTTTTACCTTCAAACTTCACTCGAAGCCTCATATATAACAGCTTTTTTTACTGATATTTCTGTTACACCCTCTCACCATAGAAATACATATGACAAAAAACCCGTTAGGTAGCACCACTATCGTTTACCTTTTAGGTTGAATGGCAATTTCTTATCAACTAGTGCTGAAATCAGTTGGAGCGGCCGAGTTCTTTTCACAATTTATTTCCCCCCTCGAGTGACAACACATGGGGCCGTAAGGTGTGGTTATATTGTATTGGCGGCAGCGGTTTAGGGAATATTTTTAACCCCCCACGGAAAAAGAGGGGTATTATAAGTTTAACGTGTGTATCCGTGTCTGAGACGTCGTAGCTGCTAAACGGCTGAACTAATTTAGATTTTTTTGTTTTAGTTTGAAAGGTGAGTTGTACGAGAGTGTTCTTAGCTATAAAAAAAATACGTTTATTAGATGATTTATTTTTGTCGGATGTTTTTTAAATTTTAAATTTAATTTAACTTGTTTATATTTAGAGATGGTTCTCGGGGGAGCTCTTACAGCGGTTTGGCCGTTAATCAAGTAGCAACAGAGAGCCTTGATGGTATTGTATTTCAGCAACGTTCTATCCTTGAGTAACACCGTCAGACACGCTCACTACAAGACATACCAGTCACACTATCGAATGAGTCTGACGCTTACTATATTTTACTTATCTACTCCATAAAATCACATCCTGGTTGCCAAGATAGAATAGAATAGAATATAATATATATTTATTCAGTATAAAATTGGTAAAATATTAACATAAAATCTTAGATACAGACTAACTGTCCAGCTTGGGGCTCACTGGCAATATTAATTGTGTAAAATTGCTGTAGGTAATATACGTTTAGGTAGTGTTCATTATAATGATGTTACTTGAAGGTGCTCGTGGCTAAGTAATAACAGCCGCATGGGTCGATCCATCAGGTTAAGCTAAGGTTGACGGGGTTGGTCCGTGGTTGGGTGACCATCTTTACATACCGTAACTCCTCCGTGGCTCGGAAAACACGTTAAACCGTTGGTCCCGGCTGTCATTCGTGGATCTCTTTGACAGTCGTTACGGGTCGCCAGAAGCTCGAAAGTCTGTCAACCAGTCTTACCAAGGGGTATCGTATTATCCAGATACTGGGTGGTGGAGGTCAGATAGGCAGACGCTCCGTGTAAAATACTGGTACTCAGCTGCATCCGGTTAGACTGGAAGCCGACCCTAACATGGTTAGGAAAAGGCTACGCAGATTTATAAAATTTTAATGTTTGATCTATGTACCTGTGCAATTGTATAACCTGGAAATAAATTTTAAAATAAGCTCTCGGCTCCGCTTTCGCTCCCGCTCCCTCTTTAGTTTCCTCCACTATGTGTGCACTCACTAAACATTTTTCAAGGCTGTCACTACTCTTTGAGGAAAAAATGTGAGTATAGGACGTATGCCCCCGTCGTGATGGTAGATAGTTTTGTTTTTCTTTCACACTTCAATTCAAACTGATGTATGTGCAGAACACCGGGAGCTTGATCAATTTCAAAAGCGATTATCTAAGGACTAAATAATAGTCAACGAACCCTTTTCTTCAAGCATTTACGCAGTAATATTTGTTTTTTGTTGAGGTGAGTAATTAATATCTCCGGAAAGCAGGAAACTAATGTGCGGGAGACGAAAACGATTGAGAAATAATGCAAAATTATTTTACAGTGTGTCAGTATCTGCATCGCCAAATCCGAACTAGGCATCATACTGATGACGCACACACGCAAGATCCTGCATCGTGCAAGCAGAGTTTACCGCACGACCAGCTTATGTATACAACCCCGCGACATCAATCGTCGGGCAGGTGCCTACCAGACACGACACCCATCAGGGGGCCAAGCAAGTCTACTAATTTACAAACGATAATGAGTTTTTGACAGATTTTGTACGGCATATCTGTCAAAAACTGATCATTGTGAGACCACTGATACGTTTGTAAATTAGTAGACTTGGCCCCCTGGTCGGAGGATCCTCCCTTTTCTATAGAGGATGAGTAAACTTTACACCCTGTTCCTCATACCTCTATAAAAGCAGGCCACTGTTGCTTCAATCTAAACGAGCGCACATTATAGCAGAAGAAATCTCATCCTAAACAAACAAGAAAGATTTAAAAGCACCCTCTTATTTTAACGTAAGAAATACTGCTCCAAGAGCCGTGTAAATAAACAACTTTTCAGTTTAAAAACTCCATTACTCCATTACTCCATTCCCTACCATATGCGATTTATAGCCTCCGAGAGCAAAATTAACAAACTCCGAGTGGTTTCAGCCAAAGTTGTGAACATTTTCAACTGATTTGAATGCATTAACATATTGCAAGTTGATTGATTGATTGAATACCCGAGTACATCGAGTGAGTACTTTGAGACGATTGATCAATTGAAGAGTTACATGCGCAGGGTTTAGTTAATGTTGAATGGCGTTGAAGTTTAGTTTGTACGTTTGAGAGAGAGTATGTAGGAGCATTATGGAGATTAGCAACAATGCTTTTCAGTTTCACTGCTTTAGAATAGTGCCTGTCTAAGTATTATTAATATTATAAACAGGCATGTGAGTTTGTATGTAGGAGGTAATCTTCAGAACTACTGTTGCGATTCCGAAAATTCTTTCACTTATGAAAAGCTACATTAAAAAAACATTTATTTCAGGTAAATATCACATTAAGGGCGATAGGCAGTCGCTCCATGTAAAATACTGGTATTCAGCTGCATCCGGTTAGACTGGAAGCCGACCCCAACATAGTTGGGAAAGGCTAGGCAGATTGAATCACATTAAGGGCGAATTTCACCAAACTTTTATACCGAGTATAAGTCTTATCCTGCGAATAAATTTTGAATTTTTGACAGGTTTTTCATACAAAAACTGTCAAGCGACAATTTTATTCCACGGATAAAAGATATCTGACTTTGATGAGATCAGCCCTTAATAATACAAAAAACATCAAATTAAATAAAATCAAATCAAAATCCCCGAGTGTCATAGAATAAGTTTTATGTAAAAAAAAATATGCGGATGAAGTCGCGGACAAAAACTAGTTTTAAATAATAACTTGCTTAAATAATTTGGGTTTGTTTATTGTCTCATTGGAGACCATAATTATTAACTTTAGTTTCATGAGAGATATGATTGTCTTCATAATATTTTTGTTCAGACGCAGAGAAACTCTGCGTCCAGCGCTCGGTGTGGTAACACGTCGCGTTCTGGTTTGCAATTGGTCAATCGTCATCCTGAAGATGCCTCGTTGAGAGGTGAAACACGTGTCGATTTTTTACAGGGTTTTTATGACTCTTGAAGAATAGTCAAGCGGAATAGGTTACTAAATATATCAGCGTCTATTGTATTTTATGTACATGTTGTACAGAAAAATGGCATGGCCTTTTTCCGGATTTCCCTGAGGTCATTAAAGGTCACATAATAGCCAATCTGAACGCACCACATCACTAAATCCTTGTACCTTTTATATAATATGTGCCCAATAGTTCATGTACTGTGACTTTGAATGTAAGAAAAAAGCATTATTTTTTTCATAATAAGTTTCTATGGATATCAATGTGATTCCCAAAAGTATCCATTTACGGGATTCAAATAAAACAACCAATAAGTTGCGTAATAAAGTAAATCCTCAACGAAAAGAAATGAGTTTCCAAATACGTCTAAGTAGTTTTTAGAGTTACCTTAAATATACAGAGGAATAAAATCTCCCATAAAATTGCCACAAAGGGATCATGAACAAAGCCAATGAAAAATAGATTTAAAGGATTTTCTAATAGCTTTCTCAAATAAACGGAGGGTTTTATTAAAAAATGGAGAGAATAAAAATCTTCAAATCTGATATAATTTAAATATTTATTTCGTAATGTCACTTGAAACAACATAAGAGCGGGCGAGGGGCCGCCCAGGACTCGCGAGCGGCCCCCTCGCGGCTGCATAGACTATAACGCGTAAAAAAAACAATTTTCAACATCATCTATCATATACCTTTATATTATTTACAATATATTATCACCGAATAAACGTATTTACACTATCTACTTAGTATGTATAACATACAGAAAGCGAAATATTATACATATAGGTTGAGTAACATAGTCCTTTGGCCTCCGAGGCCTCAATTATAATATATAATATAGTAGTGATATTTTCGTTAGAACTTTTTATTCCGGCCCCGCCTATGGGTGCCGAAGAGAATGCGCGCGAACGCCTGGCGGAAGTCGGGGCTAAAGATGGTGTATATTACAGGGTTGAGAGTCGAATTGAAGTATCCTAGCCACAAGAAGAAACTCGCTAAGTAATCACTGATCACACAGGATTGGCAAATTGGCATCACCAACGCCATTATGAAGAATGGAAGCCAGCAGAACACGAATGCTCCTGTAATGATCGCGAGGGTCTTCGCCGCTTTTCTCTCTCTCTTCGCTTCGAGAGACTCTTTCTTCTCCCTGTGAGTGGGAGCGGGGACGATGGCTCGTTCGGGCTTTGAGCCGTTAGTAACAGTCGAGGAAGACTTTTCTGGGGACACTGAAGGCGCTGGCACCTTCTCGTTGATCGTGAACGCTGTGGTCCTTGGCTCCTCGTCCAACGTATCAACAGTGGAGGTGCTCTGTCCTTCAGTTAACAACAATGCTGCAGCCAGCGTCTCGGCGCGAGTCCGTTGGTTGCATTTCTTTAAGTTTAAGAACCGCTTCTTGACAAACCGTCGGTCCCTGGCTGATTGGACAGGTCGTCCTGCGGGAGTGGCGCCGTCTGCTGACGTCGGTCTAGGCGGAGGAGGGTCTCGTCTTCTCCTGATGCGTCTCCGGGCAGTTTGGAAGATCTTCCAGTACAAGATTAGGATAACCGCGAGTGGAACGTAGAAGGTTGACATTGTCGCGAAGATTTGGTACGCAAGGTCTTGGCTGACGAGGCACTTCTGTTGCTGCGTGATTCTGGCGAGGTAATCTGGGTCCTTCCAGCCGAGCTGAGGGGCTAGCGACACAACCAATGCCGCACCCCAGACCAGCACGATCATCGTGAAGATACGCTTCTCGTTGCGTATGTGGATGTAGTCTACGTCTGTCACAGCCCAGTACCTGGAAATATGAAAAGATCTAGTTTACAATATTGGCGAATTTTGAATGGTGTAGTAATTTTTCCACGTTCTTTGCATAGAAACTTGAGTTACGTAAGTTAGATCATTCATGTTTTGTGCACTGATTGGTAGCTTTTGTGGCATTCCTAGTTATTGTTCTCGAAGGTGTCGGTGTCATTCCAAGTGTGACTGAATTTTAAATTATTTTCTCTCGGATAAAATTGGATCATAAATAATATTGGATATAATTGGATCGATCCTTGTCTCTTGTCATGGTTGTCTCCAATATCTCCTCCTTACTTACTTACTCATCAAAAAAGTAATTTAAGTATTTGTCAAGACAAACTTTTAGCTTCGAAAATATTATTAAAGAATCTGTCTATATTTAAGCGGGTTCGTGTACTTCGTGTACCTACTTAGTTAAACATTGTGACTTTGTTCTTACGTAACAGGGAATATTCAAAAGTCTCGACTTACTTTTGAATATTTCCTCCCTGTTACGCTAGACTAAAAGTTTCAAGAAATTATTAAATATACTGGAAGTAAAATGGCTCATCTAATTATAGGTATAGTAGGGTATAGCCTTCAAAGAAACTGCCAAACTTTCAGTATAGTTTCTTCGTATACCGAAATCGTTCCCTATCGACTAATGAAAACGGTTCCCCAAATGCCCTATGGCTTTACAGAATCAAAATCAAAATATTTTATTTTACATAGACCTGCATGGGCACTTATGAAACGTTAGAAGTTAGGTGCACGGTTCCAATTGGTCATTTCCTATGGAGAAGAGCTGGCAAGAAACTCCACGGTTACTCTTTTAAAAATAATTGGCTGTTACAATATTTTCGAATTACAGTGTACAGAAATCTCCAGCACCCCAGATGCGGGCCCTATCGACCAAAGAAAATGAGCCTTAAAGCTGCTGTCAGGTATAAAATAACTGTCAAAGGACTGTGTACAACTGACAAGTATCAGTGTCTCATTGGAAGACGTGTAGCAGGCAGATAGGTTTTAGATTTACCTGTCAGTAGCAATAGCAACGAGATGAAGAATAGATGCGGAACTGCAGAGCACGTCGCTGGAGGTCCACATGTCGCAGAGCTCGGGGCCCAGGATCCAGCCTTGACTGACCTGAGGGAGATAGAGTGTTATTTACATGATATGATGTTACAATATTAAGTTGGAAGAACTCAGTGATGGCTTGAAGTTTTCAAGGGTCATTGAGAAAAGGTTGAGATGGAATTCCTGCTAATAATGTTGAAACTAGTGAACCGTTCTTACTTCATAACGTGTGATACGATGATGTCAAGATAGATTTGCGAAAGCAATGTAGTGGTAGGAAGAGTGTATCTACAGGGTGTAAGGGACAGCCCTCCGCAATTAATTAAATTCAGCTCCTTATTTTGAATCGTATTACACAGGAAATTTTCTCAGGAAAGTTTTCATTTTTTTTATCGTTTTTCAGTTACTATTCCTTTATTTCAAGTAAAATTACATTCTTTATACGCAGCCAGGGTTTTGCCACGGTAACGATACATTTCGCGTGAGGTAATAATACAAATCAGGTTTATTGGATTCCCATAAAGTTCCTGAAATAATTTCATGTACCGATCGTCTTAGTATGATTTATGCTGAATTCATCCCATCAGTCTGCGGAAGGCTGTCCCTTACACCCTGTATAGCTCATGGAGGCTACATATTTTAATGTATCCCTAACACTACAAGACGTTACTTATTCACATATTACTCCTAAAACAGACTACCTTGCCTGATATGTCTGGACCCTAAATAGTCAACCCAAAACAAACCAAACGTTCAAATATTCAAAACGACTGATTATTCACAATTTTCTTACCCACAGTTACAGAATTACTACTTTAATGTTTAAAAACCCTTTCGTTGTTTGAGTTTGAAGAGAAAAGTTTTTTGCAAATTAAGTATTATTACGTCTGGACTGAAAATTTCAGTAAATGTTCTTTTGTTTGTTTTAGTTTTGATGGCTGTTTCTTTGGATTTCAATTCTAAATGTGTCTCTAAGATTTAAGGAAAGAGGGGTTTTAAATAAAAATAGATACAACAAAAAGAGAGTGATTGTCACGCATGCCGAGAGACTGTATTTTTTTTAGAGTTTAGAGGTATGAGAAACAGGGTGTGAAGTTCACTCATCCTCTATTGAAAAGGGAGGATTCTCCGACTAGACGAGTATCGTGTCTGGCGGGCAACTGCCCAACGATTGATGTTGGAATCTTTTATGTACGTTGATCGCGCGGTAAACTCTAATTGCGTGATGCAGGATTTTGTGTGACGTCATGATGTTTGTGTGACGGCAGGTCTTTGATGCGTAGTTCGCATGTGGCGATGTAGATGACGCCACAAGAGCACTATAAAATAAGTAGCTCATAAGTAGTGTATTTTCTCCTCTCATCATCATTTCAACCTGTTGCCAAGTATAGGATGCACAATTCGCCCCAAAAGAGCCCTATATTAACGAAACATTGTCTAATATCATTAAAATGCTCTCATTATTGAAATGGCAAGCACTTGACATGTCATTTAAAACATGAAACAAGATAGTAGGTACATGATAATTTCGCTACCAAACATGACACTTTATGTTTCACCACTACACCGCTTTAATCAAATGGTGTAAGGGTTTCTAACTTAACTACCATAGCTTGAGGCAAACGCTCTCATACATGCAAGTACCGCGCGTACCTACACTTAACAATATCAACTTGGGAAATTACACATCAACTAGTTGGCGGAACATTTGCCCAAATGTTTGTTTGCCAACTGTTTGTAACGTGTTTGGCATTGCATTGTTTATTCGAGGATCAAAAGTTTTGGGATTAACTTTATTTTTTTGGGGTGTTTTGTTTTGAATGTGTTTTTGAATTGAGAATGAAATTAACAAACTTCTACATGTTTTGTTAAGTTAAAGATAAACTAGACGGATTCTACCTTTCCAAACAATTTTGCCCTATACAGGGTGTTAGGATCAGTCTTGCCAAGGGATATCGTGTTACCCAGTAACTGGTTTGTGGAGGTTAGACAGGCAGTCGCTCCATGTAATATACTCATATCGAAATGCATCTGGTTAGCCTGGAAGCCGACCCCAGTTGGGAAAAAGGCATATAGATTTTTACAGGGTGTTAGGTTAAACTCTGAAATACCAATGACTACACGATCAAAATGTAGGAAGCAGCTGTTTTTTTTTAATATTTCAGAGTTGTTCCCATAGTAAAAGTGGTTACACAAAACTCGCTTATAGTAGTAGTAAGTCCCTCGTTTAACCTAACGCCCTGTATAACGTCTTTAGGGCTTGTACACAAAACTACGAATTCGCAACGCAGAAGCTTTCTTAAATCTTAGGGTACCGTCGCTGATTTTTGCGTTGCAACGTCGTAACGCAGTAGGTGTACAAGCTCTTACGTAGTGAAAGAGCACGAATTTTATGTTTTTTATAGCGCCCTAAACAATTAACATAACAATATGACAAGCTATATAATTCCTGCTAAGTCTAAGATATTTCTTTGTGTTTTCTGAAAACCTACGCATTTATATATAATACCGCTATTAAAATATTTCAAAATAATGTGCCTCATTTATTCTCTTTTGTATTCAGGGGCTTAGCGAAGCGTAGTGCAGTTTACTAAATAATGATATTACCCAATATGTTCAAAAATAAACTCAAAAGATTAGATTTTATTTTTGAACGAAACTTCACTGTAACGTTGCGTTCAAAAGTAAAATCAAACCTTTAATTAAATCAAGTCGAATCAAATCACAGTATTGGCAGGCCGCACCACACTTTTTGTTATTGAAATACGTTGCGCTGCGGCCCGATGCGGCTGTGATGCGTGCTTGCCTTAACCGTTATGTTTTAAAGAAAGAAAGAAAACGTTTATTTGGACACAGTTCGTGAAACACAAAATAAAAAAAAAACCGGCCAAGTGCGAGTCGGACTCGCGCACGAATGGTTCCGTACCATTATCTATAAAAACGGAAAAAAAATCACGTTTGTTGTATGGGAGCCCCCCTTAAATATATGTTTTATTTTATTTTAATTATTTATTTTTAAAGTGAATATTTAACTAAATATTCTGTGAATATTTCAAGCGTTGTCGTTTCTCGCTGTTGTCGTTTTCAATATCGAGCAAAATCGAGCAAAAAATCACGTTTGTTGTATGGGAGCCCCCTTTACCCTTTGGGTACGGAACCCCAAAAATTAAAAATATGTTTTTACAACAATAGTGTGTGCCTCACGGCTGCGTCAAAAAGGTGACGAGGCGTGGTGGTGGTGCCATAACCACAACCACCACGCCTCGTCACCTTGGTTTTGTGTTATGTCCTCACCTCATAGACTGCTCCGAGCGGCATGACAAGGCACGCGACCATTAAGTCTGCCACCGCAAGAGACGCGACCAGGTAGTTGGCTACGTTCTGCAGGTTCCTCTCGATTATTATAGCTGCTATCACGAACACATTACCTGGGGAAAGAAAAACACAACCTTAATTTAAGATACAACTAGCGACCCGCCCCTGTTTCGTAGGATAAATGTTGGTTCTCTAAATGTGAAAACCGTATCAAAATCCATTGCGCAGTTTAGAATAACAACGCGGTCACTCAGATAGACACGAAAAGCGACTTTTATTTATAATAATAAGTAAATAAATAATAAGTTTATTTATTTTCTCTCACAATGGCTTTGCACAGACAGTTACATAACAGTTTTAACTATAAAAAATCACATTGTAAGAGCTGGTGCCTGAAGTAGGTTTTATAAAAAACCTGTATTAAACAGGTCACCAGGCCCCACTTAGTGGCATCATAAAAATAAGGCAGGCAACATGTATGTCCAATAGACCACAAAAAGAAAAAAAGAAAAATAAAAAATAAAATAAAAAAAGTAATAATAAAAACAACAAAGGGTGTGTGGTGACCGGTGGTGAGTCTGTGGGTGAGTAGTGGTTATGTGGTGAATGGTAGTGAATATGTAAGTGAAAGGTGGTGATATGTAGGTGAAAGGTGGTGAATATGTAGGTGAAAGGTGGTGGATATGTAGGTGAGTGGAGGTAGGAGGTGAAAATGTATGTGGATTGTGGTAAGTGAATTGTGTAGGTGAATAACGCGTGCTTTGACCACGCTTTACTCCGTTCTCAACTCTCCCACTCCACCTTCTTATCTTGTGTCTCACTTCCAATATCTGTGTTCTTCACACACTAAGTCTCTGCGTTCTTCTAACAATCTTCTCCTACTCTGTCCTTCTCATACTTCTGACTTTGTTCATTCTTCTTTTCATATTCAGTCCATTCTTCTTTGGAATGCGCTTCCTCTTGATATCAGGACGGCCACCAGTCGTTATGCATTTAAGCGGAAACTGCGGAGTTTTTTTTCAAAATAAATAGAGTAGAGTCATGTCATCACCTCTCTCCCTTGAATTTGTATGTTTTATATATATATATATATAGTATTTATTATAGTAAATATGTATGTAAGTATATGTATCATAAGTTTATAGCTTATTTATGTACTGTAAACCTGTTTTATCTTTTTTGCAATACGATATACTATATATTTTTTTCTCTTTGTTCCTCTCAATTAGAGCACCTGCCATCTAATCTCTTCACCACCCTTGGTTGACTGGTAGAGAATGCCTCAGGCATTAAGTCCGCCTTTGTACCTTTTTTGTGCGAAAAGTTTAAATAAATAAATAATAAAAGTGAATTGTGTAGGTGAATAAAAGTGAATGTGTAAGTGAATAGTGGTGATAATAATAATAATGTATGTAGATTTAGGGGGTAATGTATCCTTTTCACAAAATAATGCGCTGAAATAAAATTGTTAAAAAAAAACACTAGTATTGCCCATAAGGGTAAACAATAATGTAGATGTACAATCATGTAGAAATGTGTTTGGTTTTGGCATAACAACTTATTTGGTAATCTATTGCAATTTGCAACATGGCTTTTTTAAACCATAAAATGAGTCTGAAATAAGTGGTTTTAGGTATTGTCTGTTACTAGTCAAAGATCTAGTAATTGCATCTTAACCATACGAAGTTCTAAATGCGGGTTTTAAATCAAGAGTCATATTTTTGAAGATCAGTAGGTATTTCTACCTTACCACTCATTATCTTATTACGAGTACCTACAATAATAATAGTTAATTGGTTTGATCATTTCTTCCATCTCCCAGCCGACCGTTTCATCGAGGTCGGTTTGTTCAAACTTTACATATTACATAAAATGTATTCAAACTTTGTTGTATCCGAAAACTTATTTGGGGCTAGTAAAATATCAAACAGTGGTCTGAATAACTCAAATTTTCCTAAAAGTAATAAATCATTCGCGACAATGGCCTCTGGCACAGTTTAGGTAAAGTTTGCCAAAAAGTTTTATTTGAATAAAAAAATATAATCCTGCGTGTTCGAAGTTTTAATCAAGGACTACTTTTTTGAGTCAGGGGAATGTTCAAGTTGACAGTTTTGACAGTTTCCTATTACAAAAATATTGTTTTGTTAAGTTGCCTTTCCGAAGTTTTTTTGTGGGCTATTTTTTGTTTCGGGTTTTCGAAGTTTTATGGATATAACCAGCTCGTCTTTTAATTATGTAACTATACTAATTGGCCAGTAACGTAATGTGATTCACAATGTTGATTTAAAAATAATATAAAAAATAGAGTAAATAATTTCAATCGAATACATTTTTTTTTAAATTCTTTTTTGCAAGATTTTGAATTCGTATCTATATAACCAGCTAGTGTTTTAATTATGTATAATTATTTAGGTATTATTTGAGCGGTACCTAGTGTGATGTATAAACTTGTTATCATTCAATGCAGATTTCCTTCGATTTGTTTAGACTAGACGTAAATTAACAGTACTGTAAAACGGTTTTTATTTTTTATTGTTTGAATACTAGGCTTTTGGCTACTTTTGTATTTTTGTTTTTTTTTTGTTTTGTGTGAGTTTTGTTTGTGCAGAATAAACAATTTTTCTTTCATTCTTTCTTTCTAAATAATTACAATCAAACACGGCCTTAGGGACACAAAAATGTATACAACGGAATGGCCACTTGTTTGCTTAGATATACTTTCGATTTTTGACTGTAGATACATTTAGTGTACTGGGACGCAGTTTTGCGATAGTTCCCCGCTGTGGCGTCGTGCTCTCCACTACAAGAGATTTCTCGAACTGCATGCAGTAGGCGTGGCCTTAGTGGTAGCGATACGCTTTTAAAAGTGTTGGTAATGTATGATAAGACGTCTGACATGTGGTCCGTAATACGGCACTTGAAAGGCTGTAGGTACCTACAGCCTTTTAAGTTTGTTTTTAAGTTTGTTTAGGTACCTAAACCTACAGCGTTTCAAGTGCCGTATTATTTCTGTTACCATAAGTATTTAAAAAAATTGTCGTTACCAGTCGTCAGAAGCCTGAAAGTCTAACAACCAGTCTTGCCAGGGGGTATCGTATTACCCAGTTACTGGGTTAGTGGAGGTCAGATAGGAAGTCGCTCCATGTAAAATACTGGTATTCAGCTGCATCCGGTTAGACTGGAAGCTGACCCCAACATAGTTGGGAAAAGGCTAGGCAGATGATAATGATGTATTTAAAAAAAAGTGTAAATTACATCACCACTGCTCTCAAAACGGCGAAGGAAAACATCGTGAGGAAGCCGACATGTCTTGGAATAAAAAATTCGAAGACATGTGACATCTACTAACCCGTACTGGGCCTGAGTGGTGGATTACGGTTCACTCCCTCTCGAAGGGAAGAGGCTGATTTATATGCTTTATGTTGTATAATATGGGTTTGAAATTGTTGGCCATACTCTATCTCTATCTGTCTATTTAGCCCGTTTTGTCCCACTGCTGGGCAAAGGCCCCTCTTCCTTTCCCACACACGTCTGTCCACTGCTATTGCGGGCAATAATACAATGATGGAAAGACTGCACCTTGGACCTGACCTTTGCCCAGGAGACTGGCAGTGAAAATGTCCAGAAGATGACAAAAAAACCGCGGAAGAACATGAGGGATTCCGTACCATTGTACAATATGTAGCAAAAACACGATTCTTTTATGGGGACCTCGTTTGTTAACTTTATTTTATTTTTATAATTTTTTTGCTAATAGCGGCAATAGAAATACACATACAATTTGTGAACATTTTCGAACAGTGGAGGCTTAGTAATAGGCTTCCGTTTGACACCCTTCGAGTACGGAACTCTAAAAATGGATGGGACTTGTTTGTTTTAACTTTTAGGGTATCACGAAATTAATTTTAGTAATTAAATGAATACTTACACTGTCACCCATGTAAAACCCATTAATGGGTTTTACATGGGTGGCGGAGTATTCATTGTTTGTATTCATTGCAAGTGCTGTAATTAATAAATTGTTTACTAATTAATTAATTACAGCACTTATTATTCATGGTGCATTTAACTCTCGCTATAATGTAATCGATTTATAACTGAACCGTCGCATCAAACCTTTTCCGAAGTGGTCTTATGGGGCGCATTAATATTTGGGGGCGAAACAAACATTGTGGGTTCGAATAATGATGTTTATTTCGGGGTTCTTACATTTGAGTGTTATTATTATAGCCGGAGCACATGCATGTTTATTTGTTTTGGTGCTGTTTTGCGGCAAAAGTTTTGGAGGGCTATGGACTTTTCTATTTTGGTTGTAATGGGGTAATGGATGTTCGGCATGAAATAATACATGAATAAAGCATGCAATAGTGGCACCTGAATGTAGCATTGTTTTGACTCCGATTGTCAAGGAACCTATCGTCTCATATTGGGGAGTTTGTTGCGCCACTTCTTCTTCCCAGCTAAAGCACTAGGAAGTGGTGAAGGGTGCGTTTTTGGGGGACTGTCTTATGTAATTTTGATGTTCGAAAAGTTCGATTTGATGTAACAAAAGTATACAAATACTCGACAGTCATGCTCATCTCACAATCAAATCAATCAAAAACGGTGAACCAAAACATCGTTAGGACATCACCATGCATGAGAGATATTTCTCGACGGCATTTGAAGCCAAGTCAGAGGACCATGGGCGGCTTCAAAACTCTGACAACAGTTTAGTCACTAACCAGCGGAAAAGAAGAAGAAAAGGTGAAATAGCATGCAACACTATGACTTGACCTTCTTCGAGGTCAATACTTTCGCATAATATATACTTAATATATACTTTAGAAGTGAAGGTCTGCATCCGTTCGGTGCCCTCACAAGACTGACTCGTCACTCAGCCACTTCCCGTAACACGACTCTGTCCACTTGCCGCCCCACTCTAGTGAGCGCGTCACGGCGTTTACCCTCACCTTAGTACTACAATAATCAAATTGAGAGACTATTATCGCTCAAATTTTATAATCTACGACAAATATTTTTCACTAAAAAAGAATGGCAATTTCTCGCTTCCACAGGCACCACACATCAACCGACCACTCAGTGATACGTCGGTGGCGACTTGACCTACTCACAACAGATTTTGTACTTAACTCCCTACGGTTTACGTAGAGCGGTGTTTCGACCGGTTCAGTGCGATTGTAGCGAGATGAAGTGCTCTCGAGCCGCTGATTGGAGCACTGGGATAGTACTGATTAGATTTTTCCTGTGTGTGAGGTGAAGAAGGGTTTGAAGACTGGTTAAAATAAGTACCTCTGTTAGTAGTTTTCTCGCTATACTCGTAAAGCTCATGTCAAAAGTTATCGGCCGACTTTTCGGAGTACTTAACTGTCAAATTCGCATCTACGTACGAGAAAAAGTTCGATATTTCTTACTCAAAATCCGGCCTGGCATTCTGTAGAATTTTTAAGAATTTTAATTTAGATTTTTTAATTTGTGTAGAATTTTTAACAATTTTTAATTTAAATCATAAATTGTTTTTTATTTACTGGTGTTTTGTAGCGAGTTAACATAAGATAACATAATCTGCCAGAGGTTAGGCAGAGGTGCACCCATAGTAGGTACACCCACATTTTGCCAGTTATCCCATGTAGTAGGGGCGAGCCTATTACATGGGATTTACAAGTTAATTTAGATCTTTTCAAACTTGTCACAATACGATGAAAGTCTCATTTGAAAATTGACTTACCCGAGAATAATCTACAATGACAGACACTTTATTATAATCATCATTAACTCCCAAGTTAAGTTAAGACAATTATTTATCATTTCAAATAAGACATGGTTAAAGATAGATATAATTTCCGAAATAACTCAAGAAAAACGTTAAAATTAAAAATATCTCAGGAAAGTTACTAAGCAACGTATTTTTATTAAAAGAACTGTTAAGCGCAGTGAGCCGCTGCTTATTATTTTAATTTTATTCTAATTGCTTTTTAGGCGACGGTAGAAATAAATTCATTACAACAAATAATTTTTCATACGGGCTGAATTAATTTTTCTGTCGTAATTATGAGAAAAAATGGCCGATGCCTCGGTCCCCCCTGTTCTTAAGAAGTTTATTTGGTACTAGCTGCGCTCCGCGGTTTCACCCACATAAGTCTCGATCCCGTAGGAAAAAGTATCTTATGTCCTTCTCCAGGTCGTGGTCTACCTTGTGCCAAATTTCATCCAAATCCGTTGAGCCGTTTTAGCGTGAAAGCGTAAAACAAACAAAAAAACTCACTTTCGCACTTATAATGTTAGTTAGGATAATAAAGTTAGGATTAATAGGAACCTAGGTAGATAATACCTACCTTTAATGAAATAAAAACTTTTTACAAAAAAAAAAACAACCGACTTCCAAAAAAAAAGTGAAAAATAACTTTAATTTCGGAAGTCGGTGTCTTTGCTTTTCAATTTTCGTTTTTTGCCACCGACTTCCGAAATTAAAGTTATTTTTCACTTTTTTTTTGGAAGTCGGTTGTTTTTTTTTTTGTAAAAAGTTTTTATTTTTCACTTTTTAGTTGTGGTAACTACCCCACACAAATTCGTATACCGTTGTCTGCTATGTGACGGAGTCAATTAACATGTCATCAACATCGCAAAGTGGGAAAACTACGTAATTATTGAAGCTAACTCAAAAACTACGCAAGCAAAATTAATAAAATTTATATGGGACCACCTCTGAAGCAGACCTCTGAAGACCTACCAAACAAAAAAAGAATCATCAAAATCAATTCATAATTGGCGGAGTAATCGGGTAAAATACACACCAAAAAAAAAAAAAAAAAAACATACAGACGAATTGAGAACCTCCTCCTTTTTGAAGAAGTCGGTTAAAAAGGGCGCTACCAACCACTATGCTATATTATTCCCAAACATTACCTGATACAGACTTCATTTCATGTGTCTGTTACTGTAAAAGCCCGTATATTAGTAACATATCTAATAGACAGCCTTTACCAACCTAGTTTTCTGTTATCATACAGAAACATAGCCACAACTGGGTTGCAGGTACCCTACGTTTTTTCCTCGTTTTCGAGTATAAATACAGAGAATTGTCTACAGCCTCACACAACAAATCCACATCTCTTTGCGAACGTTACTCTTATTCTACAACACAACAACTACAATGGCTGCCATCAAGACCACCTTCATTCTTCTGCTGGTTGCCTTCGCAATGGTGGCGGTCACCGTCGAGGCTGTCCATGTCGGACACTGCGACCAGGTCTGCAAACGCAGCGCTCCTAAGAGGCACGAGTGCTGCAGAGCTTATGGCTACCGCGGCTACAGCAGCTGTAAAGGTGGCATGCAATGCTACTGACGGAACATCGCAAGTGCAACAGTACTTCAACAGTAACCCTTCTACTCGTATATCCGTTATTCGATCAACATTGAGAGGTAATCAAGATTAGATTTTGTCAATATTTTTGTTAAAACTTGTAATTCACAGTTTTAAGTTCCGTATTCATCGAATTGAACATTATATGTAATTTAAATTATCCAATTAAATACTTATTTTAATCTCAAAACATCTTTTACTCGATTTAATATCCAACAATCAACAAAAAAGTTAACTAATAAGGTATCGGCAAGAATCACACACAGACAAATTAAAAATCCGGAGTCACACGTGTTAGCTACATATATCAAACAGATATGTGTGACTCCGGATTTTTAATTGCAACAAACAATACCTATCGATTTATTTACAACCACTGTAGAAATATTAATTAATTAATTAAACTCAAACTCAAAGCATTTATTTCAAATAAACCAATTACAGGCACTTTTGAATTGTCAAGGGGTCGGTCAGTCAGAAAGATGAAGCTAGTTGCCCATTCTTTGGAATGGGCGTAGTAGGTTCCTATGGAGAAGAACGGATAAGAAACTCCACTGACACTAATTTACAACATTAGTTACATCATTCATGTTGAAATGTTATATTTATTTAAATATTAGAAATATAAAGAACTGTTTAAAAATGTAATTAATAAATAATAATAATGATACATTATTTTAATAATTTAGTGGCTAAATATAAACTGTCTCGCACACCTCCCGGGTGTCCATTACGCAACAAGCGCCTCAGAGATAGTTAACCACAACTAATGGTTCTGGGTGTCGTTGCAGCTAGTACGACTGACAGGCGAACTGGTGGTAAATTATGGTGTTATCAGTATATACCTATATATTATGGTGTTATAGTATAGAGGAGCTCGTAGCTAAGTAATAACAGCCGCTCGGGTCGATCCATCAGGTTAAGCTACGCTTGCCGGGGTTGGTCCGTGGATGGGTGACCATTTTCACATATCGAGACTCCTCCGTGCCTCGGAAAGCACGTTAAGCTGTTGGTCCCGGCTGTCATTTGTGGATCTTTGACAGTCGTTTCGAGTCGTCAGAAGCACGAAAGTCTGACAACCAGTCTTACCAGGGGGTATCGTATTACCCAAATGCATAAATGAAGACTCCAAACCCAAAATTGTTTATGTATAATTTTTTGGACACAATAAACGTTATTATTATATTATTATTATTACCCAGTTACTGGGTTGTGGAGGTCAGATAGGCAGTCGCTCCATGTAAAATACTGATATTCAGCTGCATCCGGTTAGGCTGGAAGCCGACCCCAACATAGTTGGGAAAAGGCTAGGCAGATGATGATTAGTATATTTATTTCAGTGTTATATTATGTTTCGCTACCGAAAAGTCTAGAAGAAAAAAATATCAAAATCTTTTGTAAAGATGCACTAAAAAAATGTTTTCTATGGCATTACTTCTGCATTGCGTAAAAAGTTCGCAAATATTCTGAATTTTCACGGTGGCGGCATGAATTTTGACTACAACCAAAGTTACGGACCACTTTAAGTAATTATTAATTAATTTCGAATATATTCCCGTATAAACCCAATTTATGAACCACCAAATATAACAAGACCTGATTATAGACGCGGAACTTAACCCTGTAATATTATAACGAACTCATTTGTGGGCTGCATCGCAAGCATCGATATTTGATAACTTTCGAGATGTTGATGTATTAGGTAATATCATTTCAATCAATCTGCCTAGCCTTTTCCCAACTATGTTGGGGTTAGCTTCCAGTCTAACCGGATGCAGCTGAGTACCAGTATTTTACATGGAGCGACTGCCTGTCTACTCATACCCGTTGGTAAGCCATCTTATGGCCAACTCTAGTACCACGCGCGCTCATTGGTCAAATCAAATAGCGCGCACTTCCCCGGCTTCCTGTTACATACTTCCGTCCCTTTTCACGAAATCACTCCCACAGATTGAAGGAAAGCGATAAAAAAGATTTTACACACCAAAAATACAAATATCATAGATTAAATTGTGTAAGTTGACTACAGTAGACTAAATAGATTCAAATTATTAGCTAATAAAGTTTTATATTCTACGTGGTCGATACAAACAAACTGAGATCACGCAGCCAAAACACGTAAAGGTTGAGGTTTAGTGGAAGCTATGTCACAGCTGCTATACTATCCCTCGGTACTTGAAAGCCTAGTTACGTTTCACGAACTAGATTCGTCTATGGGCTGCATTCATAACATAACATATTCCCTTAAGGACCTGTGTACCTATAGTACACCCACATTTCGCCAGTTATATTTGAGTTCCATGTAATAGGGGGCGAGCCTATTGCCATCAACCGGACAAAAATACAGACTCAGGGCTGCTACTGAGAAATTCCAGATGGAAAAGCCAATAACACTTTGCCCGACCTGGGAATCGAACCCAGGACCTCATGGTCAGCAGTACTAACGCTTGCAATCACTAGGCCAACGAGGCAGTACTGTATTCAACGTTATAAATAACGTAAAATGTTTTCAAAATCATCATCTCATCATCTGCTTAGCCTTTTCCCAACTATGTTGGGGTCGGCTTCCAGTCTAACCGGATGCAGCTGAATACCAGTATTTTACATGGACCGACTGCCTATCTGACCTCCACAACCCAGTAACTGGGTAATACGATACCTCTTGGTAAGACTGGTTTTCAGACTTTCGAGCTTCTGACGACCCGTAACGACTGTCAAAGATCCACAAATGACAGCCGGGACCAACGGCTTAACGTGCTTTCCGAGGCACAGAGGAGTCTCGCTATGTAAAATGTTTTCAAAATACCACCCGATAAAATTGGGGGAGGTAAAATACCGTGGTGTAGTTTCATTGTAAGCTGAAAGTTGAAATAACCTCCTGAAGTGGTCTATTCACTTTCCTGCTAGTGCAGGAGTCTCGAAGCTCATCATGTTATCCTGCACAAACTTCATTCCTAACTATTTTGTAATAATCAGCGGCCGGCAAGGCAGAAGGAATAGGCGTATTAATAAGTATCCAGCGGAAGGCCAAACTGAACTTGACCGGTTTAAATAAAGAGGACATCGCCCTTGGCATTTCTATTTTCTAGGTCAGTGTTATTGATAAACAATTCATCTCAAAAATATCAGAAATATACGTCTTCCAAACCCGACAAATAGAAATTACCTTACAAGGGAAATAAAAAAGGCTATCAACTCAAAACGCTGACAATTCAAACGTATAAAAACGTTATCAAAACATAAATTCGGACCTTTTCGGGTGCGCTCCGAGATAAAATGTCGTCGCCTTCAGTAGGTTGGGAGGCAGAGTTTACATCGAAAGTAACTTGCTATAGGAACATTTTGACTTGCTTTAATTATGATTATTTTGAAAGTAAAAAGTTTTAGAATATTGAGCTATTGTGTAGATAGTTACATCATAGAAAAAAATATACAGGGTGGCATTGACCCTGCCAGGGTTGCGGGAAAGTCCGAAAGGTATACCGGGACCCTTGGCAATAGGCAACTGAAGGAACACGGGTGGGTTTTAGTCAGTAAAAGTCTGACACGCCCTTCCGCTCCGCCCAGAGCGGGAGAAGTCATTTGAAGAATTCCCACACAAAAAAAAAAGCGTGGCGTCGACGCGCAACCGTTACCATAGATTCAGTACATGATTCTGACCCATGATTTTATCTTGTAATTTTTTTATTTTTATCATTTTAAATTGTATAAATCTATTATTTTGCACATCACGTGGTGGCAAACATGTTTGCACTTAATTTATCATCTTGTATGTACTTTCTAGGTATGTACACACACATTGTGTATGCAAATAAATAATCTTATCTTACCCCCTAGGATAGAATCATGTACTGAATTCATGGTTACAGTTTGCGCGTCTATGCACCTGCTACCCCGTAGATATCACCAGCAGGCGTAGTATGAGCACCGTTTTGTCGACGGAAGAGTAGACAAAAATGACGTTTCCTGTAGACAGTAGACAGTACGAGACGGCAGCAAAATAGAAAGAGTCAACTGCACTTTTTACGAAATTCACTCTTTTACATAATTCGACTCAGAATTCTTTGTTTTATCATAGGATTTATCGGTTGTCAGTGTGATTTTGACAGTAAGGATAGAAAACTTTCTTCCGAAATAGTCTACATATAAAAATACCTAGACAAAGATCGTTAGAAATGAAAGACAAGATGACAGATTGTAGAAAGATTTCTACGGTGGAAGTCAAAAATGAAGAAACGAACTGAAAGTGACAGTTCGTTTCTTCATTTTACAGAACTCAGACCAGAATCGGCACCATTGTCATACTTTTAGAAGTGGTGAAGAATCAATTTTCCGAAATAATCATCCAATTTTACTGCGAACCGTAGGTCGGTTGTTATCAATTCCGCAGAATTCCAAAATTCTCCGATATAAATTATACCTTACCTCTCAATGCGAAATATATGATATTTTCCTTCGATTATATATAAGTTTCTTTTTATATAGGTAATATCTTTGCAAAAGGGTGAAGTTTGTTCAGCCAAGCTTATAATGATCGGAACCTTCAAAGAAAAACTTTTTTAGAAACGGCTATCTGATGTCCACTTGAGCATCTAGTAATAGAGGACTTGAGGAAAATATGAGTTTTATAAAGAAAAAATATATTGGGAACGGTAAAAAATACTTCGCTCAATTTTATGTCAAGAATTTGCTATCGTGAATTTTCTGGTTTTTGTGTGTTTTCGAGGTTAAGTGGTGCAACTTCAGACTTGGGCAATTCATCATCTGCCGAGCCTTTTCTCAAATAAAAACGGTCGGTCTCTAGTTTTACCAGATCCAGCTAAATACCAGTAGGTAATTATTACATGCAGCGACTGGGACAACTAAATTGCGCAATTCTTAAAAATTGTGGTTAAGGCCCTTCCCCTTCCTCAAATTTTATCTCGCTCCCACCATACTACTCACGGCTTCAGTGAGAGCGAGACGGAAGGGGGTGCTGGAGGCTCTCAAGCCTCGAATAGTTTAGGTAATTGCTTTTCACGGTGAAAATAATGGAAATAAAAAATAAAAACCTTTATAGTTAGTTCAGCTATTATGCAAAGTTTCATGATCTAATTTGAAGTATTTTTTTAATGCCAGCGATTTATAGTTCGATTTAGAGGTAACGTTGTTTTTTTTTTATATCGAGATAATATGTAATCGTGTTTTCACCATAGCGTTAGGACCTAGCATCAATCTTCAACTTTAACATATATTTATTTCAAAATTAATTCTGCAGTATTTTCGGCATAGCGGAGGATCATGCTAAGCAATTTGAGGTAGGGTAGGGCCTTTCTTAGCATACTGAGCAAATTACGGCATCATCAAAATTGTGTAGAGATTGTAAAAAACTGCACATTATTTTTGCACCTTAGCGCACGTTTATACAAGGCATGTTTATATGTAGCTGTGAACGGCGATACGCTTTCTCCAAGGAAAAACAAGATTGTCCTTGTGCTATTCCTAAGTTACAGCTTTTACGTCGCATCGCCTAACATCTTATAGTACCCACTGGACCAACATCCTGTGACAACAGCCCATACATTGTAAGTACCTCCAATTTGGCTGTCAGCCAGTATATGGAGCCAGAACACGCTTTCATATCATTTTGATTAGAAAAAAAAGTGTACAAAGGACTTTATTACAATAGAAATTTACACGTTGTTTCCTCCAGTTAATTTTCACGAATTTAGACTGTATCCCACTCAAAATAAGGGTGGTAATCGTCTGTGCATGATGGATGTTCCCAAAGATTCGATCTTTTATGGTTGAGAGGTGTTAAATGCGAATTTTGTGAATAAAAAGGCTATTTATTTCGTATTTTCGGTTCTTCAAAAGCGTTTGATGAGTGTGTTAAGTTATCGGGCGGTGAAATGAAGATATATTTTGGTACTGTTGAGGATCAATTTGAAAAGAATTTGTGCGTTAAGGGTTTTAAGTTTTATGAGGGTTTTCAGAATAAAAAAAATAGTGAATATCAAAGAATACGGTAGTAAAGTACTGGACGACAAGTAATTTCAAAAAGGCTCTTTTTAAACTACTGGTAGATAAAACATTATTATACAGTAGACGAGTTCTTATCTGACAATTTTAATATAATTGTTTAAAATACAAATTGATAATGTTGTGACATATTTACTGGACTGATTTGGATTTTAATATGATGATTTTGACATGATAGACAAATTTGAATTTAATGTAATAACGTATCTTATTTTATTTAATCTGTTATTGTATAATTTAATGTATTGATTAATATTATTGTAACATATTGTTTGTACGCCCTATGGGTAGAATGTAGTGATACCTGTTACGATATGGCCTAAGCTTGTTAACACCTGTAATTAACGACACCTACATTGACAAATAAATGGATTTGATTTGATTTGAAAGTTTATCCTTATAATTTGTTATTTTTTTATGATTAAGTAATATTTTAGCTTCATTAAAATTTGATATTATAATTCTATACTCTCTCTAGACCCAGAGCAAGACAGCAGAATAAAACAAACAATACTCATTAAAACTAAGTGTAGCGATCCACCTGCCGAAATTACGCAACCGATTACGTCAAGCGTACATTTTGTGCACCGAAATACACGACGTAATTATCGCCAAGTGTGTCTCTTTACTAAATTCACTCACCTACAATAGTAGCAAGAATGATAAGAGCTAGCACCACGGAGGTAACAGCCATGAGGACGAACGACGTGACGTCAGTGGTGGTGGAGTTGGTGCTGGTGCCGTTGATGGTGGTGTTGCAGCCCCACGACACCGCGTCCACCCACGAGCAGTTGCTGCCGTCGAACCATTCCGATGACGTCGGGTAGGGGACATCTTCTGGAAAGAGTAAACAGGTTTTAATATGAATGCGTATTTTATGACGCCTGGATTCATTTAGCAGGCCTAGCACGAATTAGAAAATGGTGGACACAAATAATGCAGGCGCCTACGATTATAAATGATTACAAAACTGATGGTCATATTGTGATGTTACAAGGTCGCTCTCAATGCTCATTTAATACTCAATACTCAATATCTTTATTGCTTTACCATAATGTGTACTTAGGTGGTAACTATATAATTTAGATCATTATGGACCCTGTAGGACACAGCAAAAGGGTAGAAGAGAGGAAGCCCTGTTTTGTGAGATCATTAAGTTGTTATTGTGGGAAAAAGTTTTTATTTACATAATCAAAATCAGGAGATACTTACTAAAATTTCGCTTATCTAATGTTTAAGTATTATTTTATCTGCAAAAATGTACATTCATATTTTAGATTATTTTTACCTGTACTTTTTATTCTTCGTTATTATAATATCTTTATTTCATTTTGAGTACATATAAATTATTATAATTATATTTATTCTTTTATAATTATAGTTAGTCCAAGTTATGTTCGCTCCATAAAAGCTTATTAAAAGGCAACAGCGGGGCCAATATGGAAGAGGAAAACCCATGACCGGGAACTATGGAAGAATATGGGGCAGGCCTATGCTAAAGCAAAACAATATTCTGAAACTGATGTCTGAAGAATTAATTTTTCTTATTAATAGTGCGCCGTGTTTTCCCGAAGGATAAGCAAGAGGTGGCTCAAACTATGTCCAAAATAGCTTATTCATGATGTTCAAAATACGAGTATACCTACATGGTTAGATTTTAGCTGTTTAAATCCATGAATGATGTTCAAAATACGAGTATACCTACATGGTTAGATTTTAGCTGTTTAAATCCATGAAATCGCGAAACTTTTGACGAGTTATGCGAACATAATGTTCTTTTTGTATGTTATGCTCTTTTTGTGTTTTTATTAGCTGTTAGTCCTCCATAAACTAAATAAATAAATGCAGGAAACAGCAGATTTTTTTTCGCGATTTCAATTTTGGTATCATAGTGAAAGTTGTTCCTAGTGATGAGTACAATGACCCCTTAAGAGGATTTAAACGACAACCCTGAATAATAAGGCCGAAAAACCCAAAGTTGATTAACAAAAAATATAATCAGAGATTGAAGGTACCCCGTTGACTAACTTATTCTTATAATTGGAAGCAATTTTATAATTATGTTAATGCCTAGAGTAACACCTAGGCTCCACGGATTGTACGTCGGATCCCAAAACGGATTGTTTACGCAACTATTTAAAAAAAGCCTGACTATTTTGGTTCATTAAAGTCTGAACGGCTACAGCAGTTAATATGTATGCTAAAGCCATACATCTTTATATGTATGGCTTTAGCATAGCTGTATGGCAATGGAAATCAATTCCGTCACTTGATTAAATAAACATATTATTCGAAAAACTTTAAGTTTAATATAATTTAAAGAAGTTTGCACAGCACAGTTAATCGGGTTCGACGGAATCGCTAGCAGTTGACAGAACTTCCAGCAAATCTAATAAGTATTATGAAAATATCTGGAAATACTCCGAATATGTAAAGAAAATAGTGGTTTCTGAAAATTTGTATTCGTGGAACGGTGAAATTTTAAATTGGCTGAGCAGTGAAGTTAGTTCGCTTTGAGAGAAAAGTTTCACCAGATTTCACATGGATATTGTAGCAATCCGGGCAGATTATAAGCTCGTGTGTTTTTGAAAAACTAACTGTTTGGATGGCCTTTGAAAAGTTTGGCAGTTACAGTTTAAAATGGGCTGCAGCTTGTGTTTTGTAAATTAAAAACCACTTGAATTTCAAATCGACTTGCAACCGATTTTTTTTATTATAGTGAGGGTAAAAACGTATTTTGCAAGAGCTGATTACGATATTATAGTACATTAATGTTGCGGTCAGCAATTACGGCATTGATGGACGATCGTGAAAATGTGGGCTGAGCCAAAGCCGAGGCTCACATAATATGTGAGTCCATCAATACCTGATTGCGGCCAAGGCGAGTATAGTACTTTTTTCAAATAATACGCGGAAATTCAATAAAAATAAAAAGTTAGTTAGTTAAATAATTAAATAAAACTTTAAATTAAATAAAAATGTTAGTTAATTAAATAAAAATTCCAGAATCAAACATCATGACAAACCGAAGAACGATATTTTTTCACGCGCCGATATGTTCATTTGTTTCTTCTTTACTTTAAACAGCTCTATTTGCAAGCCAAATCGAAAAGAAACTCTTTGATAAGTTACCTCCTTCGTTGCCATAATTGTTGAAGTAAAAATTTCATTCCATTTTTAAATATCACGACAGATATGAGTTTTCATAGTAATTTATTTGGCCGTTATCACGTAAAATTTGGTTTTTCATAGTAAAATTGCCGGCCGCATTGACCAGTACAACTATTTCGATTTATCTCGAAGAAGGTTGTCAAAATAATGCTCGAATTTCCAAGCATATTTACTGGCTTTAACTTACAACCGCTATAGTCTAGTTTGCCTTCTAATCTATTTTTTTTGCTTCCAATAAAAAACATGTATGTCAAATGATTATGACGCGAAAAATAATATATTATTATCCATCTTATTGTACATGTTAGAAAATTGTCATTTTAGAAAATTCATCGTTACCACATTATCGAAAGTGGATCACATCAATACTAATCAAATTGTAATCGTCCAATAATGTTTCGTACCACATACATATTACGGATCAAATTCCCATAAACCATTTTCCAAAACTCTATACAGCATTGATGGGGCAATTTACGGGAGGAAAAATGGAATATAACATCCTCAATACCTCAATTTGATAAAATTACCCTTGAATGAGTCCATATTGGGCACGAACGGATCCCATAAGTTCTGCGACGTGCAAAAAATGTATAATCTATTGGAAAAACCGCGTAAAATTCAATTTCAGAGAGAGCCTACTACCAGTAACTATGATGGGAACTCCTAAAAAACTATAACCGGGCGTAGATCATTATTCAGATTTTTAAGTGAAAACTTCTGTAGGCGCCTTGAGCGATTTTTGGTAGGGGAAAATCTTATGGGTTCGCGTCACCGACATGCTAATGTTAACTGCATATCTGAAGCTATGGGTATGACGTGTTGCGGTGGGCCAGCAGTGAAAGCCTGTTTTGGTTTTAAGTTTTCACTAGAGTCGGCTGTCCGCATGACACTCCATTTTTTTTTTCAAACCATCAACATCTTTTGTGGCATAGGTGGCCCAGTGGTAACGGCTTCGACATACGAGTTGTAAGCCATGGGTTCGAACCCAAGCAGGCGCTTTACTTTGTGTAAATAATGTCACTACTACGCTCAAATCTCTCAATCTGCTCTGTTATTTTTCTATGGGCCTATGTCGCCTGAAATAAATGGTATTATTATTAAAACCCTGAAGGAAAACATCGTGAGGAAACCGGCATGTCCTAGTGCCAAAACATTAAAGATATGTGATATCTACCAACCCGCACTGGGCCCGCGTGGTAGATTACACCCCACTCCCTCTCGAAGAGAGGAGGCTTATGTCCCAGCAGTGGGAACATTATAGGTTGATTATGCTAAAGGTTGATAAAATTGACCCTTAGACTATTACTGATTAATACCACGTTAAAATGAAAAGAGACAGCCCAAAAAATCTGTTACAATCCGATATAGATAGATCCTTAAATATTATAAAACAAAGTCCTCCGCCGCGTCTGTCTGTCTGTTCGCGATAAACTCAACAACTGCTGCACAGATTTTCATGCGGTTTCACCAATGGATAGAGTGGTTATTGAGGAAGGTTTTGGTATATAATAACCGACATCCACGCAGGCGAAGCCGCGGGGATCAACTAGTATTCTTTAAAAAAAAACGAGATTTTATATTAATTAATCCAAAAAGATCAAACGTCATACAATTTCATTAATTATTCTTTTAAATTAATTTTCTTATCGCGTAGTGTATTAGTAGATTAATGAATGTGGAGAATAAATTATTGCAGAGAAAAGTATTGGACGTAGATTTATAGTGAAAGTAGGCACGCATGCAGAAAGAAGGTTTTATTACTTTGGGACACTGGTTTTATTACACTGTGATTGTTATCCTGGAATGGTACGTGATTGTAGAAGTAAAAGTATTTGTCCTTAGAACTTATTTATTCATTGTACCCATTTCGACTTGAGTGCCGTCGAAATAAGGCTTAAGAGTCTTTTCAAATGGACTTAGATCCCTAATACCTGATGTACTCGTACCTAAATGCATTAAATTATGTGACCTGTCAGCCAGTTTGCCAACCCCCATTTTTTTTTGTTTGAGGTTGGGAAATCATCAAATGACTTCTCCCGCTCTGGGCGGAGCGGAATCACATCAGACTTTTACTGACTAAAACCCACCCGTGTTCCTTGAGTTGCCTGTTGCCAAGGTCCCGGTATCCCTTTCAGACTTTCCCGCAACCCTGGCAGGTATCGGTCCTAGCGGACCCCACCAATTGTGCTGACATCTCTTAGAGGCGCGCGTGGAACACAATGCGCCGTCGAACCGAGCCTGGTCCTTATCGGACGGTGAGCGAGTTTGCCAACCCCTATGATTAAAATCCTAATAAGTACACATATATTCATGATTCGATAGTCCTCTAAACATACTTCAATATAATATTTTTTGCCATCGAAAATCAGATTAGTAAAAAAATTATTAAAAATCAGAAACCCGACTGCGTAAAAATGAACTTTAAAAAAGATTGAAACAAGATGACCAATTTCTGTTTCCAATTCCACTTGATACAAAGAACAATATCATGCAGTCCGAGTCATATTACTGAAAACAATGAAGTACCTAACTTACATTTTGGCGCCAAAAGTCCGCCATTTTGATTTTTATAATTTGAATATGCCCAGAGACACTCGCGCAAAAAATCGAATCTAAGGACATATAATTCATCAAAATCGGTTCAGTAGTTTAGTAGTTACGAGGAAACAGGAACGGACATAAAGGTCAAACACATAACCCTCCTTCTTTGGCTTCGCTGCAGTCGGGTAAAAAATAGTGATTTATCATTCAGAAAAAAGAAAAAAACATAAATAGATACGCGGGGAAAACATAACCCTGTCTTTACCGACGCGCAGTCGGGTAAAAGGGATTAATGAAACCCCTCATTAACTTCTAGATCCAATATTTAATCACAAAACTTTCATCTAGAACTCTCTGAGCCTTTCTACCGTCGCTGCATACTAATGTACTGCATTAAAATGCAAGGTGCGCCACACCTAGGGCTGACGAATACTAAGTACAGTAGAACAAGAGGAATAATAACGATTTGCTGCCTATTCTTTATACTGAAAGGTTTTTGATTTATTTCCAGCAATACGTTACAAGTTTTTGCATTCTTTCATTTCAATTTTACGAATTTATTTGGTTATATGACTTTATAAGTTATTATTTTCATCTAAAGCAGTATTAGATAAAGATTGGTGATTTTGAAGGCGCACTCAGTTTCGATGGTGATCGGTTTTACGAATTTGTGTCGTACTGTACACAAAGGCTACACATCAAGCTATACATTTCCAGTTTTCTATACGATTTCCGTACTATGCGAAGTCAGTTCATACTGGAAATGTATAGCTTGATGTGTAGCCGGGTGTACCTAGGTAGGTTTTTTTTAACCTTCCCGGCAAAGTGAGAGAGACCACCTTTTCTAAAGTGACGAGTGGCAGCCACCTGCCTGCTGGTATACTAAAGCAGTAGGAGTGCAAGGTTGGCGTACTGCCAGTCTTATGTAATTTTGACTTAATTATTTTATTTTAATAAGATAAGACGGTGGAAATCAGTGTGCCAAATTTCGTGAGTATAACATTTTTCTATAGCTGCTTTCTTATGAATACAATACAGATTTATTTCCTACTAACTGATATCACCATGTTGATTATAGACGGATAGTTATATAGATAAAATAAATATTCTTTATTGTTATCGCAGACAATAATAGCTTTGATAAAACGTTAATGCCCATTTTCATTAACACTAAATGTCATCTAAGTCAGTGTCTAAATAAACCCGTACCTACGAAAAAATGTTAGTCAACTACTAGCAGTAAGTTTACAAATAAAAAATGAAGTGAATAAATATAAAATATGAATAAAAATAATATAATATGATTAATCTACTATCTATTCAAAACTAAAATCCGCACAACTTTAACAAGGTCAATCTCTAATCTGCTTGCAGTTTAAAAAAAAGCCATGAAACTGGAATCTCACAATAAAGGCAGGCACGGCGGAGTACGGACGCATTCCCCTCCGATTCACTTTTAATTATATTTTCCGCATTTAATTAGGAGCAGCAATTACGTTCCGGAATTCATATGAAAATACTCCAATAAACCTTATGAAGGAAGTTCTGAGATGAGATGGGAAAAAAATGTGTTGGCACAGCCAGTTGTGTTTGTACGGGATTTTAGTGTAATACTGGTTGTTGAAAGGATTTTTGTCTTGTTCGTTTTGATGAACTTTTGATTAAATTAAATTGGTAGGTGGCAACACCGTGCATTGGTAACACATTGTATGTTTGTGAGAATAGAAACTCGTTTTCATATTATATCAACATAACATATTAATGACAATCCACAGATTTGTAAGTTTTAAAATAATCGGACAATACATCAATAATAATGAATCAGTTCACGAATTTATATGCTTGCATTCATGTAAAGTTATGAAAGGTAATTAGGTAAACCATGTTAAAATAAGTTATTTTGAAATATGAGAACCAAAGCATCGCAAATATTAAAGATATTCACGCCAGATGGTGTTTGGCCACAGCAGGAATTAATGACTCAAACCGAAGAGGAACAAGCAAAACTCTTCCTATAAGGAGGCTTTTAAACCATCATAATAGCCATAATCTCTTGAACATAAAGAAAAGTAGCTAATTTCATGATGTTGGTTATTCTTTTCTCCACCGATTAACATATAAATGATGAGAAAGCAATTAATTCCCAGAAAAGAAACAAAAGACAACCACAAACGATAAATTAAAAGAATTCCTTTTTTCGCCAAGAACCAAAATTTTCTCCAAAAAGGTTGGCAACATTTTTGTCGAAGAATCCGCTCGAGTAAAATTCACGCTCTGACGTCAATATGGCGCTATCGACCGTTCCTAATGTCTGATAAAGGATGGTCATAATTCATGATTACAGCACGAAAAGTATCTTAAACTTACGATTATGGTTGGTAAAAAAATCTTATATGGATTAAATATTTTTGAGAGCTGTAAAAGAAGAGATTTTGTATAAAATATTTGATTAGCACGCTTTAAGCTGCTATAAAGATAACAGTTTCAGGTGTTAAACATTTTAATGTTGCGATAAAGACGCTGTGAGGTGTTAGGGTAATTATTTTCATACATCTTTGCATGAAGGTAAGTGTGAGCATAGATATTTCTCGATGGCATGTAAAGGTCAAGTAAGCGGCCTTTGGGCGGCTTTTTAAAAAACTCTGAGGCCAGGTGCGGCTATTATGAAGTATTAATGCCACTATTTTTCCAGTGTGAGAGAGAGACGGAGCTAGACGAGGCCGCTAGCTCCATCCCGTTTTCGCAGTGGAATAATGATGGCATTAATACTTCATAATACTACCCCAGGTTTGTCACTAAGAAGAGGTGTGAGTGGAAATGCAGCCGAACCGTTTATATTCTGCAAGGAGCAAGGAGTTACTTTCCTATACATACCTACATAAAAACAAAGATGTTTTTCTTTCGGACCCGGATCAGGGAGAAACTTCGAAACGGAATCCCCAATATCCGAAAATGTTAGGAAATGTAAAAATTTAAACTTCGCCCGACGCCGCCCTACCAACTGTTGTAAATGATTCATAAAAGAATTTGTTGAATTAAAAACTTTTAGAAGTTCGCTATCTCGTTCCAATTGTTATAATGTTACAGGCGGGTCAAGGATTTCTGTGGGAGAAAACGGACTTTTATTTTTTTGGGCACATTCTTGTGAAGTACCTTTTTTGTTGGCGATTTTTGACGTCTTGCTGGTTTAGTGCTGGCCAGAATAAAAGTATGAGGTTGGGAAGTATTTGTTTTCAAGAAAATTGTTACTTGCAGTTTTATTTTTAAATTGGCAATGGTCTTATTCCTTCTTCTGCTCGTTTTAACAAAACCTTGTTCGACTGATCAGTAATTTGTTTCTAATTTTTAATTAAGTAAGAAGCTAAGGAGGTACGGTTTTTTCAATGTCCAGTAGTAATTATAAAGTGTTACTCTATGAATATTATCAATATCACTAATCACACAAATTTATCATGCCATACACAACAAAATCAGGGTTTTCAGCTTCGTGAGAATTAGGTCGGCGGTAAAAATGTGACTTTACCACTATCATTAACTAGGGTCTATGTCATTTATTTAGGACACCATAAACATCATAAAAGAACCTAGCCGTAAGGCCTCGTTAGCTCAGAGGGTCAATAAAAGGCTGATATTACTAAAATAGGCTTAATGTGTTACTTTAAGAGGACAGGTAGGTAGCTAACTGTCTTTAACCAAGTTTATGGTATAATCCTTTTACCACATATGGCACCCACGGGATGTGGGCTGGTGAATTATTCATACCCATGAGCGGTGGACCTATTTTAGCCAAACTTACTTATAATTGGGTATTTAAGCCCTATCTGAATTTTCCATTGAAAAGTTTAGATAGTTTTAAATTGGGAATCATTATCGTTTTTGATAACGATATGTGGTCGATCGATATTTCTACGTAAGGTGATACCTTAATGCACAGCCAATCGCACGTCTGTGGTAACAAATCCAGCGTGTAGCATTACCACAATAGAAACGGGGGTTGTCGACGGAAGAATAGACAAAATGAGAGATTCACAATCAAAATCTGTCATTTTGTCTATTCTTCCGTCGCCGTTGACGAAGAAAGTAGCAGCAGCAGTAGGTATAAGGTTGTCTCTCTATTGTATCTAATTTACTCTATTGAAACTCCGTACTACGCTAAAACAGCTCAAGTTAAACGTGCTACCACCAACGTGCGGTCGACTATGTCGATGCTTATGTTATTAATAATTGTTTAATTTGTAATAATAACTAGACTGACATACATTATCCTGTCCTTTCAATAAGTCATACAAAATTCCCATAGAAAATTCACTTTCATTTTTCCCGAATTTCATATTTACACCGAGAACTTTAAAAAAAAAATCATCTGTAAGAACCTGATTCGAACTATGACGAACATTTTAAAACAAAAAATTGCCAAATCGGTCCAGCCGTTCTGAAGTGATTCTTACCCACGAACAGCATTTCATTTTAAAATATAGGTTTTAGTATTTGTCTAACAACCTTCGTCTGCATCCTGCACGCGTAGCATGACCACCATAGAAACGAGTTTTGTCGACGGAGGAATAGACAAAATGACAAACTGTGATTGTGAAAAAAAAAAAAAAATTGTTTATCTGTAATTTTATCTATTCTTTTGTCGACAAAACCCGTTTCTACGGTAGTCATGCTACGCGTGCAGGTCAGTCTCCCTCCTACTAAATTGCTGACTGGCTAAATTACAAAGGCTTGAATTATTCTTATTTCTGAACATTATTTTCATTCAAAAGTGCAATAATACCTAAACAGTCAAAATATATGGAACAGCAGATTTTTCTTTGTTAACTTTCTAAAAATTTTCACGTCGATGTCCTTCACACCTATGCTTATTGTGCATAGAGTTATCAGAATATTTATAGGATTTTGTAAAGAAGGTTGGATGGATCTCACAAAGGCTGTCACTTTGAGTAAAATACTGATATTCTATTCCACTTGTAGCCGACCTGAAAATATGGACAAAGGCTAGGTTAATGAGAATTTGATATTTTAGAAAAAGGATCGGATCCGATATTTAGTTTGTTCTATAGTTGAATTTGTTTTATGCTACTTAGAGTTCAACTATTTCTGTGTCACATAAACCATAAGAAAAGTCGTATCGTTTTAATTCCTACTGGGAAGAACCGGCAACAAACTTCACGGCTCAAGATCATCTTCATTAATTATCAATCAAATTATTAAATAAAAAAGCGAGATGCTGGAATTCGAAATGACCATCTTCGTCAAGTTGTGAATAAAGTCGAAATCGTAGAAAGGAAATTTAATAAAATATAATACGTAGAATGACTGACCATATACTGGCCATTTTGATAAAGATTTTAAAACGCAGCCTTGTAAAACGCATTCTGTTCTAACAGACTGAAATACTCTTCATTGCAAATATTGCAATATGTGGTCACAAGGGATGTCGATGTAAGAATTTTGTTTTTGACAGCGCACGGCAGTTGCTTTTACACCGCAACAGCTCTCGACTATCATGTGACTTTTATAACGTTTTTGTTACATGATAGCTTTATTTTTCTAGTAGTTTTTTGCCGCGTATCCACTCACATCCTAGGACCCTAGAACCTAGGGCACCTATGCTAATTAAGTTACGCCATAATCTATGTAATTAGAATGAAAAGTGTTTTTAAAATTTCTAGGTACAACCGATTCGCAGAAACCGAAATATTGGTTACAAGAATTGAATATAACAGTCGATGTTAGATAGGTGAAAATCGGAGAAACACTCGTGACTTTGCTGTCTTTACATAACAGACACAAGAACATTACAAAAGATCTAGTCTCAACCTCCATCTAGAATCTTTCATTATTTCACCATACCGTCATTCTACCCATTAATTCTACCTTCATTTCGCCCTTTCTGTCGAATCACCGTACCTTATACGTAAGATATATGAGAAATAACTCACGGCTGGTGTCATTGAACCCAGGCAGCCGTGACGCGTTCATATTCTCAGTCGCTCGCCCTCCTGGAAGCAAAAGAAAACACGTTTAATTAATAGATGTTCATAGGTGGCCTATGAAGTAATATTGGAGGGACATTGTTTAGCACAGTACAAATTGCTAAGTTTGATTTGGGTTGACGTCTGGAAGAGATTTTCTTCGTGTAAAAAGCAAGCTGTGTTGAAAGTAATAACAAGTAAAACTGTCAAGAATTCCGCTTGTGACGTCAACTAACAAGTTTTAATGTAAGACACGGTATTATTATCTTCATAGAAAATCGCCGAAACGACGTGCTTCGCAATCTCAGTGTATATCAGTACGCAACAGTATCGAGTGCGCGGCGAGTTGTAGATCATGGGTTCGAACCCAGGCAGGCGCATTACTTTGTGTAATTTATTTCATCACCGCTGCTCTCAAAACGGTCAAGGAAAACTTCGAGAGAAGCCGGCATGTCCTAGAACCAAAATTTCGAAAACATTATCACTTGTAACATCTACCAACCCGCATTGGGCCCGCGTGGTGGACCACGGCCCACACTCTCTCACGGATAGGAGGCCTGTGTCCCAGCGGTGGTAACATTATAGACTGATTATGCTACTTATGCTGATAGAAATGCTATGCTTATGCATCATGCAAATTGGAGAAGTCTGACAATGTATTTACTACTACTAGACTTTGAAATATCTGTCGTACTTAATTAAAATGCTGCTCGGTGGCAAAAATGAATTGTCACCTTTTACAATAACCACAAATAAACAGAGAAAATGTCACCATCATCAGGTACCACAACAAAAAAGCATTTATTCAATGTATTATTCATTAATTTTGCACGTACACAGGTGCGATAAATACGTTGCCAGTAAACAAAACGTAAAAACAGTTTTCCACAGAGAATAATAACGTTTTAAATGGTTTGTTGACTCTTAATGTTGTTACTGAGCCACTCTGCCGCGCCGACATTTTGTAAACGAATGAAAACCGTTTTTAGGTGTAAATAGTTTAAATTGTATTCAGTATTGTTGGGGCATTTTCAGTTTTAAATGAGTGGTGCTTGAATATTGTGTAAGTGTTGTTGTTTATATTATAACTTAAAATGATTTAACTCATAGTGAAAATGTAAAACAAATATACCTACTTCATTTTTAGGGTTCAAAGTCAAATAATTTAATTCAAGTAGAAACATTAAAGGCACTTTTAAACGTCAAAAACAAAGAAATAGAACTGATTCTAGTTGCCCCAAAAGGTAGTTTTCGTATGGAGAAGAATGGGCAAGAAACTCCACCGTTACTCTTAAAAAATGATTTACAATATTTTGTACATGTCATGTGAAGACGATGCACATATAATGCGATTACTGTACCACAATCAGGTAAAAATAAATAAAAATGGAGTAATGACAAATAAATTAATTAAGTATGCGATAGATACATGGTGCTCACATATTTACAAACATTGTGAGAGTATATGATATCACAATATTCCTAACATTTTTACACGTAATACTAATAGTTCCGTACCGAAAGGCGTAACTAGCAATAAAAACGTAGATAGTAATAATGTAAATCAGGGTTAAATTATTCCTGTTTTTCATACTAGTTTTATACGGAATTTCCCTCAGGATTAGCTGTTTTAATGTAAAATATCGCTAGAAAACACGTGTACGTACCTTATTAAATATAATAAGAAGAAAATATGATCTACACGTGTTGGCAAATAAAAACAAAAGCACGTTGTACGAAACAAGATGTTTTTTCTTGTTTGGGTTACAAATTGTTTATGATTGTTTATATTTGTTTTATGTAAAAGGTGTTCTATTCATGATTCTTACTACATGGATAACACAAAGGTGGAAAGTTTTCGTAAGGATTTACTGACAAACTAGTGTCCCGCCCCAGCTTCTCTCGGTTTTTAGGCCATCATAAAAACATTGAAACTGCTTTATTAAAATGTAACTTGATTATTAATGTAATGAACACATAAACCGTCGGAACTAAATTATCTAAATAATGGTGTAAAGTGCATCTGGTACAAATTATCTAAATCATGGTGAAAACCGCATCAAAAATCGGTTGCGTAGTTTAAAAGAACAACGCAGTCACACAGACAGACACGAAAAGCGAATTTATTCTATAAATAACTAGCTGCTGCTCGCGGCTTCGCCCCCCGTGCCCTAATTATTTTCTATTTCTAAAATAAAAGTTAAGTTACTCCTTATAACATCAGCTATCTGCCAGTGAAAGTCCCGTCAAAATCGGTCCAGCCCTTTCGGAGATTAGCCGGAAAAAACAAAGAGACAGTCAATTTATAACAATGTTTTTTTGTTATAATTACTTTCTTAGGCATTAAGTAAAAAACTGTTATTTTGACATTACAAACGGACACTTCAATTTTATTGATTAAGAGCGAATTCGGCCAAACTTTTATAACTAGTATATGTCTAATCCAGCGAATAAATATGAAATTATTGACAAATTTTCTATACAAAAACTGTCAGACGTCAATTTTATTCCCTGAATAAAAGTTATCTGGCTTTGATTAAATCAGCCCATAAATGTAGAAATATTATGAAGATACATAGAAATATGAACGCTGGTGTGTATTATATGTTTTATTTAACTAAAACTTTGATGAATATAAGGCTGAAATAAGACTTAAAGTTACTAACAAAAACCATGTACGATTTTCGGTAACGGAAATATTTCAGTTACAAAGCAATTTATGTAAAATTATTGATACAAAACAAAGTTGAGGGATTATTTCCAAATTGTAATTAATAAACAATTTTTGTACTGGGGCAGTACTATGACTTGTTAAAGCCATAATTGTTCCAGTGTCAGAGAAAGATGGAGCTATATGGGACAAATAGCCCTATCCCTTTTTCACAACGGAACAATGATAGCTCTAACACGTCATGGTATAAGGCCTGGATCCCTATCGTTCAATATAACAATGATAGCTGGATAAAAGGTTTTTGTTACTCGGAATAAATACCTATTACTGATTAATGGAAGATAATTAATTCTGACTGAAATTGCCGCGTTGGTCTGGTGATCGTAAAACCTACTGCGGAACATGAGGTCCATGATTGATGTTTATATACTTAAAACTTAAAGTCGTTTTTCGTGTTTGTCTATAAGTCGGCGTTGTTCTTCTAAACCAATCAATCTGCCTAGCCTTTTCCCAACTATGTTGGGGTTGGCTTCCAGTCTAACCGGATGCAGCTGAATACCAGTTTTTTACATGGAGCGACTGCCTATCTGACCTACATAACCCAGTAACTGGGCAATACAACACCCCTTTGGTAAGACTGGTTGTCAGAGTTTAAGGGCTTCTGACGACTCGTAACGACTCAAAGCATTTTTTCAATTGAACCATTTACAGCCTTTTGAATTGTCAAAGAGTCGGTCATTTATAATAATATAATAATAATTTTATTGAATAAAACGATTACAAAAAGTGTACATTTAGTCAACAGATAAGATTATTTCGTAAACAATAATAGTGCCTAAAAGTAACCTAAAACTTAAATATGTATATTACAGGTCACAGGTGCAAATCGGTAATGATGGTTTGAAACTGCAATGTAAGGTAGCGACCCGCCCGATCTAGGTTAATTCAACCTGTGTTTCAGGCCATCACTTTACAATTTATTTAAATGAAAGACTAAAATTCACAAACTGTCAAAGATCCACAAATGAAAGCCTGGACCAACGGCTTAACGTGCTTTCCGAGGCACGGAGGAGTCTCGATATGTAAAGATGGATTTTGATGAGGTTTTCACCATCGTTTAGAGAATTTATTCCGGAAGGTTAATGAGTATAATACGTTAATATTAAAGTTACATATCTATCTATATATATAAAAATAAATCCCTATTTCCCTTGGTCACGCCATCTCGCGTGAACGGCTAAACGGATTTAGATGGACACAGGGATAGACCATGACCTGGAATAGGACATAGGATACTTTTTATTCCGATATTCCCACGGGATCGAGACTTACGCGGGTGTACTTCGATGTTTTATCAAGTCATAACAACTGTGCGAAGCAGGAGCGAGTCGCTAGTTTAGTTATAAGAGATGAAAATACATACTGGCAAAATACATACTGGCAAAAATACATACTGGCAAAAAAACCCGTAATAAAAAAGGTTTACGTTGGAAACAGGCTGACATGCTGATGAAACAAATAACGCCTTCAAGAAAGAATGAACGACAGATTTGACGACCTAATTGGCCCCGTGCCTAACCACTTGACTTTCTACGGGTCACGAGTTCGATCCCTTCGCGTTGAAAATGTTTCTATGCGATGCCGCAGCATTATGCTGAGGTAGGAGCCTTTTTGGCCTCGCACAGGTCGTCTTCTTCTCGGTATTTTGTTAGTTTTAATAAAATTGTTCTTTTATTTTAATTAAGTACTTACTTTATATTATTACTAGCGGCGCCCTGCGGTTTCACCTGCGGTCTCGATCCCGTGGGAATATCGGGATAAAAAGTATCCTATGTGTTAATCCAGGTTATAAACTATCTGTTTGCCAAATTTCATCCAAATCCATTCAGCCGTTTTTGCGTGATTGAGTAACAAACATCCAAACACACAAACTTACACATTTATAATATTAGTAGGATTACTGCTTGTTTTTCCTGTGCGTGTCTCAAATAAAATATTTTTCTTTCTTTAAATGTTCAGAGTCGGTGTTTAATAATACCAGGCTTTTATTGACCCACTGTTGGGCAAAGACCTCTTCCAGAATATAGAGAAGGCACGATAAGGCACGCTTGCTCAAGACAGGGTGGCGATTTCAGACTAAGGGTCAGTTCACACAGCGACGTGAAGCGACACGACGCGACGCTGCGCGCACTTTTTTAACAAATACCTACGGAACTTATTTTCTTCACGAAAATGTATAATTTCAGTGCGAGGAACGGGGAACACGTGTTTGAGAAAGCCGAGATGCGCGGTGCTGCGCAACGCGTGTGCCTTATTGTGTAGTAAATAAATTCTATATGGTATCGGATCATAAAAAAGTGCCCGTCGCGTCGCGTCTCTGTGTGAACTGACCCGCTTATTTATCTATGACCAAACACGGGTGTCAACAGCAGATTAAAGCGCCCTGTAAACCGATCTTTGTTTGACAAAGTTGTTGGTCAAACTTCACGTTTTCCGTAGTACTAGATAGTAGAGTGTTTGACACAGGCGTCAGAGTGGCATACTATCATATAATTTGACAAACAAGTTTTGAGAAACAATTTGATAATTTACAAGGCGCTTTACATATCGAAACCGCAGGCTAGTAAAGGACTGGCACAAAATAACTATCTTACTATATATAGTTAATTTATTTAGAAATAAAAAAACCCTGTAAAAAATCGACACGTGTTTCACCTCTCAACGAGGCAGCCTCAGGATGACGATTGACCAGACGCAAACCAGAACACGACGTATTGCCACACCGAGCGCTGGACGCAGAGGAGAGAGGAGGACTGGTTTTCTCTCTATCTTTCGATGAGAAATAGTTAAGCAGAATAGGTTACTAAATATATTTTCGTCTATCGTATCTTTACTATCTAACTTAGAAAAAAAATAAACTAGACTGGCCCCTATAAAAGAGGGGAAAACTAAGCGCTAAAGAAAAGGATATAACTTTAAGGAAACTACCAATCAAACTTACTTTATTAAGTAGTTAACTGACTCTAAACTTACTTATCCTTTATCCTATAAAACTGGCAACACCGGTACGGCGCGTTCCAATGGGCTGCCTGATTCCCATTTTATAGAAACCTGCTGTGCTTTTTCTGAACAATTATTATGAAAGTTTGACATTATTTTGTCTGCATTTAGCTTACAAATTGCAATATATTATAATATATTATATATATATTATATTACAATATATTATACCATTATATATTATACATATTATACCATTATATACCATAATATACATATTATACCATTATATTATAATATATTATATATATATTATATTACAATATATTATACCTCAGATAACAGATTTCTGACTATTTAAATATTAGCCCTAAAAAAAAAAACTGCCTAGTCTTTTCCCAACTATGTTGGGGTCAGCTTCCAGTCTAACCGGATGCAGTTGAATACCAGTATTTTACATGGAGCGACAGCCTATCTGACCTCCACAACCCAGTAACTGGGTAATACGATACCCCTTGGTTAGACTGGTTGTCAGACTTTCGTGCTTCTAACGACTCGTAACGACTGCCGACTCGTGCCAACTGTTAAATATTAGCCCCAAATTGATTCAAAATCAACGATACGGATTAGTAAGCAGACGAAATTAGCTCAGCGTTTTTTACGCCAACCAAAGTTCCTCCAAATTACGTAGCAATTACGGTTGTAATAAAATATTTCAGATTGCGCCATTCTCGAACCAAGATGATATCTCAAGATTTTTGACTCATTTTGAATTAAGCAAATGAAATACAAATTACTTTAGCCCAACACAGTTGCTGTGTAAACGCTAGAAAACAAAACAAAAGCATATTATCCGCGCCGTACCACCACAGCTCGTGTGAACAACCCCTTTTTTTTTGAGGGTGGGAGATCATCCAATGACTTCTCCCGCTCTGGGCGGAGAGCGGGAAGGCGTGTCAGACTTTTACTGACTAAAACCCACCCGTGTTCCTTCAGTTGCCTGTTGCCAAGGGCCCCGGTATCCCTTCAGACTTTCCTGCAACCCTGGCAGTGTGAACTACCCCTAAGAGTTTATTTTACTCGTTGACGTCTAATAAACATTAACTAAAGCATAATATGAGTCTGCATCAACACTGGAGTAGCCGCAATGAAAAGTTTTATTCAAATAAAACTTTATTTAATGAATACGGCTCTCATTAGAGTTAACTTTCGACGTTGAGTGGTAAACTACTACAGACCACGTAATTTTTTGATGAAATACACTAAAACATCAGGGTCAAGCGGGACTGTAGTCAACAGTAATTTTGGTATGAACTTAATTAAAATGCTCTCATTGAAAGAAAGAAAAGAAAGAAAAATATTTTATTTGGGACACGCACAGGAAAAACAATCAGTAATATAAAGTAAGTAGGTACTAAATTAAATTAAAAGAAAAATTAAAACTAACAAAAATACATTACAGAAAAAAAAACATTAAAAACATATTTAAAAATACATTGCAGGGCAAAAGCCGCTTCTCATGTGCAGAAGGAACGAGCATTGAACCATCACTTTCAAATTGCGTGTTGAATCAGTAATACAACTCCATATGTTAAAATAATCCTAAAATGTCATGATTTCTTGAAATAATCATTTATTGAATGACTATTTCATGGATTTTATGGATAATAATTTTATTATGAACTTAAAGAGTTGTATTGATGGTTTTAATTCTTTAATATTTGATACAGCCGCGAATTATATTTAGATCAACATACAACCTGCTTACAAAAAACGTAAGAAAATTTGAATTTCGCGGGCTTCCCCGACGCTTTCGCCTTAAGATTAACTTATAAAGTCGTGAGAGACTAAGTAAACATTTTTACCTATACTAGAGCTACTCAAACCCTAATTGGCGAAGCACTAAACGCGTGCGAACATTGAAGTGCTATTAGCGTGACGTCACGTAACGGCGAGCGAAGATAGGCACTCACATAGTCTGACACTGAACACTGTAGTGTTTGATCATTTATAAGTAGGATGAGGGAACTGGGCTCTCTAATACTTCAGGGCCTACCAAACATCAAATTTTATCTCACTCGCACCATACAACTCGCGGCCTGAGTGAGAGTGAGACGGAGTGGGGTGCTGGCGGCTCTCAGGCCTCAAATAGTTTAGGTAATTGCTTTTTGCGGTGAAAATAATGTAGTTCAGTTGTTATGCAAAGTTTCATGATCTAATTTGAAGTATGTTTTAATACCAGCGGTTTATAGTTCGGTTTACCCCTAAACCTCTAAAACTTTGGATTTTTTTTCTATCGAGAAAATTTTACGTAATCGTGTTTTTGCCAAACATAGGACCTAGTATCAATCCTCAACTTTAACATAACATTTATTTCGAAATTAATGCTGCAGTGTTTTCGGCATAACAGAGGAACATGCTAAGCATTTTGCGTTAGGGTAGGGCCTTCAGGGGGCCAAGTCTGCTTATTTACAAACGTGTCAGTGATCTCACAATGATCAGTTATCAATGGGAATCTGGTTTGTTATTACAATGAGTAATGGACGATGTGATTTCACAGTTTACCATTTTTTCAGCGTCATCTTTTGTTAATTAAATTTTTCTTGATTGAAAATTTTCAGAACTCCTAATATCTATTTATTTATAAATCGGAACAAAATAAAAATAGCTCAATCTGTGCCTTATAAATATACTAGCTGCGCCCTGCGGTTTCACCCGCGTAAGTCTCGATCCCGTGGGGATATCGGGATAACAAGGGTATCCTATGTCCTCTTGCAGGTCATGGTCTACCCATGTGCCAAATTTCATCAAAATCCGTTCAGCCGTTTTGGCGTGAAAGCGTAACGAACAAACAAATTCACTTTCACATTTATAATATTAGTTTGGATTAAGATTTGCTAGTCAACAATGCATGTAGCGGGCCTGATTACCCGGGGTGTGTTGAACGTACAAATTAGGTGTCGTCACTCGTAAAAGCTAATTTTAAAGCTCTCAAATTAGACTGATTTATTAATAGGGGTCTAAAAATTACTCCCCTAATGGGTAATTTTAACCCATCAAGAGTCACTTAATTTTTCCTTTACACTTTTTAATTAGGTATGTAGGTAGGTATATTTTTACACAAAAAATACAATATATAACTAGCGTAAGTTGTAGTCGCACTAGGTACTGCTAAGCACGAGGTCCTAGGTTCGATTCCCAGGTAGAGAAAAGTTTGCGGGAAAGTCCGAAAGGGATACCGGGACCCTTGGCAACAGGCAACTGAAGGAACACGAGTGAGTATTAGTCAGTAAAAGTCTGACGACACGCCCTCCCGCTCCGCCCAGAGCGGGAGAAGTCATTTAATGATTCCCACCCTCAAAAAAAAAAAATGTAGAGAAAAGTGTTATTGTGTTTTTCTATCATGGATTTCTCAGTAGCAGCCTAGAGTCTGAATTTTTGCCCTATTGATGGTATAGCTCGCTCTCTATTCCGTGGCAGGATGTGTATGTACAGGCAGGTACACCTCTGCTTAACCGTTCGGGGATTACAAGCGTGATGATTTGTTATATTGTAAAATAAAATACGGAATGTGAAAACCGTTACGCCATGATTGTGTAACATAAATCGCCAAGCAGATAAAAAATAAAAAAAAATATTCGAAAATGGAACTGTCCAATAGAGCGATAATATTGGTTACGACATATGACGTTACCAATATGTCGGTCCGTCATGGCGCTCTGTGAAAACTATTTGGAAACCATGTTGCCACGTCCAATATTTAGCTTTGGGGATTACGAAATTAGGTAGATGTTGGGTTTTGTGAAGGTTTTCAATGGATAAAGTTTATCGTATGAGTATTTTCATAAATAATATTATTCGTTTATTAGGTTTTCTTTATGAAAAACCTAAGGTAAGTAAATTATTAAGGTGTTAATAACGCCGGCGCCGTTAACATTGTCTTTAAGATTAAAACTGGTCAATTAACGCAAATAAATGTAGGTATTTTTTTTCTTTCTTAATTAATTAAAGAAAGAAACTAAGTTAAATGTTATACGTTCATTTTTGTGTACTAAAAAGTTATCTAATTAGATGCAATCCTAATAATTTTTACCTTCCAAAAAACAGAACGAGTGGTAGACTAACTTCACTAAATGAATTCTGCTCATCCAAAATGTAAAAACAGGCGAAAAGATAGGCTACATTACATTAATTACTTAAAAAGTTAACAGAATTAACCACTTTGGACCGTCTTAATTTAAAACTCCATTGGAATAAGCTGTCAGATCGCTGACGGTGAGAGGTCCTTTGCGAGCTCAGCTCTTACGAACCTTTTAGATTATTAAATTAATTAATTAATTTTAATGTGTTTGAGTTTTCCTGACTTGGATGTTTGTGACGGTCTTTTTTAAGCACTTTTAGCGAGGAGGGATTCCACTAAGAGCACTGATTTCAACGGCACTTGACCGAACGGCACCTAAGCTTTTCCACTAACTGGACCGAAACAACATTTTGATGAGTGCGGTTCGGTGAAATAGTTTAAAAATTATTTTCATTCCACGAATGGAACCAATTTTTTTTTTGAGGATTAAATCATCATATGACTTCTCCCTCTCTGGGCGGAGCGGAAGGTCGTGTCAGACTTTTACTGACTAAAACCCACCCGAGTTCCTTCAGTTGCCTGTTGCCAAGGTCCTGCACCTGTATACTGTTTGTAGTGATGGCACATGAATGTATTCTTTGTTCAGCACATTACCAACTGTAGCATATCGATACGGCCAAGTGCATGTCGTACGGGTTTATTTTTTTTTACATGTTAGTTATATTATACAGGTATATAATTTTCGCAAATGTAGTAGTAGCACTGTGACTTTTAAACACTAACACAGAACAAAGATCAAAAACATAAGTCCAAAGTCGGATGGACGTTCTCTGGAGGCTGGATTTGTGCCCGGTTTATGGTAATAAGCTCGCTCCCTATTCCATGGGACTTAAACATAACTGGCAGAATGTGTGTATACAGGTACTTCTCTGCCAGAGATAAAAAACATAAGTCCAAAGTCCTGTAAAAGTTAGTTGTGCCATTTAGCTAGTTCATATAAACCGATTCGAGTGGTGGAACATGACGCGAGTCAATTGAACTACTGCGGTTTCGCTGCTATGGTTTCGCGGCATAGGTGTGCTACTGGCGTAAAAACCGTGCGAAGCAGGAGCGGTTTGTTAGTTCGTTATATTATATAGCTATGTACTTTTCCTAAATGTAGTAGCATTGTAACTTTTTCACACGAACACAGAACAGAGATCAAAAACATAGGTCCAAAGTCCTGTAAAAGTTGGACGCTCCACTGGATGTGCCATTTAGCTAGTTCACATAAACAGGAACATTTATTTTGTCTGTTTGTTTGCGTATTCTGGCTTCACGCAAATTCTACTCTGGCTTCAATTTAACAGTATTTTCATAGAAGCCAGGAACAACTATGTTTTTGTTTGGTTAGCTTTGTAACGCGGTCAGTCGAATTCGAATGAAGTGCATGCAATATGTTTTGCGGGTTTGAGTATTTGGTGGGATGTGTGGTTTTATTTGGGCATAGTGTTGCCAAAAATATGAGACAAACAAAATATATGCAGACAAAAATATGTTTTAAATCAATATTTCTTTGTTTAGAAACTCCTATTAAAATATGCCCTAATAACCTAATAAACCTAACTAATAAAGTTTTTAACCATTAACCATCAATTTCTCCCATAGGAGGAGCTCGTGTTTAAGTAATAACAGGTGCACGGGTCGATCCATCAGGTTAAGCTATGCTTGCCTGGGTTGGTCCGTGGATGGGTGACCATCTTTACTCCTCCGTGCCTCGGAAAGCACGTTAAGCGGTTGGTTTCGGCTGTCATTAGTGGATCTTTGACAGTGGTTACGCCCGAAAGTCTGATAACCAGTCTTGCCAAGGGGTATCGTATTAACCAGTTACTGGGTTGTGGAGGTCAGATAGGCCCCAACATAGTTGGGAAAAGGCTAGGCAGATGATTTTTTTAATAAGAATGCCGTCGTCAAATATTAGCTAGTCAGCAATCTTTAAGCGGGGCTTATTATCTAGGGTACGCCGGGTGAATACTTAAGTATCGATAAAGGCTATTTTAATGCTTGTCTTCAAACACGGATGTCCTCAAGGTTTACCTTACCCTTGGGAATAGCGCCATCTAGCGATACATCAGGACGACGTCTTTACGAGCTCTCTGAGGCGCGATAACGGATAATTACATAATGTCCTTTCTATGTTTATTGACTGCTCTAGAGGGGCCTAGTGGCTGTAAAGTGTTCAAGGAACAATTATGGTAAGAAGTAGTGTTATGTAGGTACCTACGTCTTAACGTGAAGTGATTAAGTGAACCCAGGATCTAGCTAAATTGATTGGTCTAAAATTTGCAAACGCGACTATATTGACATGGGTCAACCTGAAGCAACGTGCTTGCGACCACTCTAAACTTCATTTGAAAAAAGATGAGACATTTAAACAAACCTTTTTACAGTCCGTTCAACCGATTTTTACTTCGTGAGTCATAGAGCGCTGGACGCAGACTCAGCGCTAGGTGTGGCAACATGTTGTGTTCTGGTTTGCAACTGGTCAATCGTCATCCTGAGGATGCCTCGTTGAGAGGTGAAATTCGTGTCGATTTCTTACAGGGTTTGTATGACTCTTGAAGAATAGTTAAGCGGAATAGGTTACTAAATATATCTACGTCTATTGTATTTAATATTGTGTGTATTTTCTATGTAATTTTGTTACGCATTTATTATTTACTGAGCCGTCTTTATTCCTGTTTGTTTCAACAAAAATTTTAACCTATTTAACTATTTATTTGTACTTTAATAAACTATGTTTTGTTATGTTAAACATTTACTAGGCAATTTATTTAACGGTCGTCAATTACTTGAGCGGCTGTTTTAATAAAGTGTACCTACTCTTGTTTTATTAGCTGGCAATCTTTTTTATTACGATATTATAACCGGGCTATTAATGTTGTGTTTACTATTTCAAATAAAATGGCGTTTTACTTGTGAAGGAGGAATAATTTCCTGGATTTAGGCTTTAAGGGTCTGCTCCGCACACGGGCCACCGGCATATTTCCTGTAGTTTTCATACATTTTATATGGAATCGCCGCACACGACCCACACGCGACAGCCACAAACGCCGCGGCGTTTACTACAGGAAATATAGTGGCAGCGTTTTGTGGTTGTGGCCGGTGGCCCGTGTGCGGAGACCTTTAGTTGCGAGGTTGCTACATCAGTTACCAAAAATAAGGTTCTCACCAAAGCTTGGAATTGAAGTGTGTCAGTGATCACAGTTTGATTTTATTGGAAAGAGGACGCTGCTGCTCATCCCTATGACCCGTAGTTATCGTTTAAAAGATGTGGCTTTTAGAGGTATGAGGAACAGGGTGTAAAATTCATTCATCCTCTATAGAAAGGGAGGATCCTCCAACCAGACGGGTGTCGTGTCTGGCGGGCAACTGCCTATTGATTGATCTTGTATTTATGTTGATCGCGCGGTAAACTCTAATTGCGTGATGCAGGATTTTGTGTGACGTCAGGTCTTTGATGCGTAGTTCGCATGTGGCGATGTAGATGCCGCCACATAGGTATGGAAGAAAAAGACATGTTACACCGACCCTTAATAAATTGGGATATGGGCAAGAGAATTATAAAAAAATTAAGTACTATTGTTTTACTACCCTGTTTCTAACATATTAAGTAAGTTGAAACCATGGGGCCGCCTAGGGTCGTGGGGTCCGAGTGCTCATAGCTTGTTTCACGAAATCTCCAAACGGCCATTTGACACTTCCCGTGACCCAAGGACTGGCTTTTACCTTGGTCAGAGGATAAGCATTGCCATACAACGTGGCAATGCTGCCAGTCTCTTGGGTACATTACCAGCGGAGGAATTTTTTGACGCCATATTTTAATTAATCGTTTATTTGTATAGTTAGTTTTAATACATAATTTTATTTAGTATATGTAAATAATGTAAATAATTATAGTTTGTTAGTTTATGTAAAATATTCTTAGTTAATAATTAAAATGAATAAATCATATACCTACTTTTAAACCTTAAGTAAGTGATCTACTAACTGTGTACAATTTAGCTGCAAAAAGTTAAGAATGAACATAATGCCATACAATTCTTCCACCACAGCTCACGATCCGCGATCACAATAAGATACGCAATCACTTTAACCAAACTGTGTCAGGGTTGCAATCCCATTCAATACAAAGCCATAAACAGACACATAAAAATACATTTATATCCATGCATTTTATCCCTCAGATATAAAATGAAAGTCATTCAGACTCGAAGAGTTATCAGCGGCTTTTACTGAGCCATCTTTATAGTAATCTTAGTGGTGCATTTCCGAGTTATTGATTTTACAGCGCTTCATAGAGCGGTGGTCGAATGCATTCAGCGATTTTTATGCTGAATATTTTCACGATGAGCGTGGTGAAGTGGTTTCGTTATTATTTATTACGGGCTTATTCGTGATTTTTGCATTTGTGAATGGTTTTTTGTCAGGATCAAAAATTTTCAGTGTATTTTTCGAATTTTGAGTTAACGACAGACAGTTTGGTTTTATTCACTAGTGTAGCTTAGTTTAGTTCAATGTTGGCTGCATGTTTTGAGGTACAGAAGGCCGGGAGGGAGGGAGAAGGAAGGAGGTGGAACATAGTTTGTAACACACTCTGCTGCCGTTTCGTCGAGGTAGTACGAGGTTCGGAGATGGTTAAGGGACTTCCAAGTAGACCACGGAAGGTTACACCCTGCAGGTACAGGTAGATGTTTGAACCCTTCGCTGCTAAGTGAGGAAGTTTTGAAATAATAAAATATGAATAAATGTCACGAGGAAGAAGAAAAAATTCTGTGTTGAATAAGTAATAACATATGTCAAACAATATGTCGCAAGGGTTAGATTGACAGTTGACGGTTCGGCTATAAAAGTACCAAAATGGTAGGAATACACATCGTCTAAATTGACACAAAATTATTCGATAAGTACATTGTATTTCAGCATTTTTTTGTATCAGTAATAGCTACGAGTTCTTCGAGAACTTCTGCTCTAATTTGAATTAAATAATAAATAATCAAGAATATCAACAATAACAATCAAGATTAAGATAATCGAGAATCAAAATAATGAATATAAAAAAAAATTAAAGTGTTAATCGGCTTTTGTCGCGAACTGTACCTACACATCACATCAAAAGAAGCCCAAACCGTCATACGATTAAGTACATCAAAACAAGATCAAAACTGAACAATAAAAAGATCACGAAAATAAGCGTCGTGGACAAAAGCGCCTAAATCCGTCGCCGTAATCCAGTTCTGGTTCACTCAGTCCGGATTAGCGACGCCTTTTGCCGTCATGACGATATACAGTCGGTGCCTATCTACGGACGTTGGTGCTTTTTGCCTCTGACGTGAAAAGTGGAGTGTTTAAGTGGTATCAGTGACAAAGCTTTGTAAGGAAGGCAGTAGTTTGAACAATTTTGAATGATCACTTTGCGCTGTGCGAATGCACGGTTAGTTTCGACAAAGATGAGAGTGAGAGAGTGAATGGTGATTCTTGTGGGTTCTTCTTGGTAGAAAGACGTTTTTAGGGGTCCCAAAGGGTGCCAACGAGACCCTAGATTACTAAGGCTCCGCTGTCCGTCCGTCTGTCCCAGGGCTGTATATTTTGAACCGTAGTAGACACTTGAAATTCTCTATGGCCACTTTATTAACTATGATTAAAAAACAATAAGTGATAAATTATAAGGCACCCATACCAGAAAAAATAATATTGTGCGTAAATATGTACCTTATTACCACAAAACCATGTTAATCAGTTGTTTAGCCTAAACACCTTTTAAGCATGACATTTCTCTTTGGTGTTTGACATTAAACACGTGTTGAACAAGTATCTACGTGTTTGTGGTAAGGCCCGTAGTGTTAAATCATATTGTATGGTTGTACGGAACTATTCGTGTGCGAGTCCGACTCGCACATAGCCGCTTTATTAAATAGGGAAGTATGACGTGTTAATACCATCATTATTCTAGTATGAGAGAGAAATGGAGCTATACAGGATCAATAGGGCTATCTACTTTTCATGACGGAGCAATTATGTCACAACACGTCACAGTACGGCCCCAGATCTTCTATAAAGAAAGTTGTTGTGTCTGAAGCCATAATAATAAACCAAGAATTCTATAAGACTATCTATGAAACTTACTGATTTAATAATTCTTGTACCCACTGATTCGAGAGAAGCAATCGATCTATTTGAAGCTATTTGAGAGATCTGATTATGCCGTTTATTAATAGATTTTACAGACAGTTTCTTTTTTTAGTTTGGTCTATCATCAAATGACTTCTCCCGCTCTGGGGAGCGGGAGGGCATGTCAGACTTTTGCTGACTAAAACCGACCCGTGTTCCTTCAGTTGCTTGTTGCCAAGGGGGTATCCCAGATAATACCTACGGTTGATATCGGGGCCGACTACTACAATACAATTTCTCAATAACAACTTGTATCAGATATAAAACTTTCAAAACGGAACAACACGTAATGTAACATCATGCCTGTATTCCTCGAAGGGTTAGACAGAGGTGCACTTGTATTATAAAAAACATCAATCAATCTGCCTAGCCTTTTCCCAACTATGTTTTGGGGTCGGCTTCCAGTCTAATCGGATGCAGCTGAATACCAGTATTTTACATGGAGCGACTGCCTATCTGACCTCCACAACCCAGTAACTGGGTACAGACGATACCCCTTAGACTGGTTGGCAGACTTTCGAGCTTCTGACGACCCGTAACGACTGTCAAAGATCCACGAATGACAGCCGGGACCAACGGCTTAACGTGCTTTCTGAGGCTCGGAGGAGTCTCGGTATGTAAAGATGGCCACCCATTCATGGACCAACCCCGGCAAGGGTAGCTTAACCTGATGGATCAACCTGTGCGGCTGTTATTACTTAGCCACAAGCTCCTCCATACATACAAAAAACAAAAAACGTACATATTACAATATGCACAACAACAACTACACATACTTAACAACTGAACATACTCTTAGTACAAAACTCAATAAAAATCCGTTCCATACAACATTACCATAGAACTATAACATTCAGTAATATCCGAGCTTTATTGCATCGTTGGGAAGAATAATAAACTATATTATTACAATGTATCGTTCATTGGAGCACTTAACTTGGCATTATGACAATGAGCCGCCACAGAAGGCTCATGTTTTTGTTAAAGCTGCGCGCAAAGTTTTCCTGCTCTGGGAGTGATTTTCCAGATTTGCAAACTAAATCTGTGAACATTTGCAATATACATGATATAAATATACATGTATATGGCATTATTTTAAGTGTGCGAATACAGCTCCAAGGGACCGCACACCTACGTATTTGAGTTTAAGTTCAACTTGATACTTTCACGCGTTCCTGAGAAAAAGGGTCTTGACAGACTAAATGATAGACAGACGAACCACTTAGTGATCCTATAAGGGTTCCGTTTTTACCTTTTGAGGTACGCAACCCTAAAAATGAAATGATGTTCATTGGTAAGCACAACACTTGAGAAGGGCTGGACATAATTGGCTATTTTTAATTGTTTTGTAATTGTTTTGTTATTGTTTTTTAATGTTACTAGTAATTTGACTTAGGTTCTTATAAAAAAAAATGAAGTTTTTTGGAACATTTTCAAATTCGGAAAAATTCAGCGTTCTTTTTTCTACGGGATTACAGGACAACGTCTATCGGGTAGCTGACCCGTATTTGTGTTACAAATAAATAAATAACCTTTGGTTTACGTTTTGTGAATTTGACGTTTCTGATTCTACATCGTGATGTTTCTACGTACATGTTAGCAATGTTTCGCCAGATACAGTATGGACTAGGGTGGAGCGAATTTTTTTTTTTTTAAATTTCGATTTTCCTGTATTACCAATCACTGACCCGGGAAGTAAGATACATGTTCGCAAAATATCAGCCTGCTCAGTGAGCATCTTCAGGTGGCGCACCATATTTCAAAATTTCAGTTTAATAGCTAAAACTCGAGTTACAAATATTAGGTATTCATAATGAAAAACAAATGTTTTATAATGTTTTATTGAAGATATTGAATGAATAATATACATTTTAACAAAATACACTTTTATAAAGAGCATTCAGGGCCTTCTTCAGGAGTCGTTGGTCTATGTTTTTGAACGAAATATTGTGATTTTGTGTCATAAACTGGTAAGTCTTGTCTAGGTTTTATTCTTGGTCTTAGGAACCCATCTCTTGCCTCTGGTCCGCAAACGAATGAAGAAGCTTCTGTTACAAGCTTAACACATCGCTCTATAGCCTGGGTGTGACAAGGGAACTTCTGGAAATACAATAAATTGCCTCCAGATGACATCATCTCTTTGATTTGGCCGTCACTGTATTTCATTGTCATTGGTGACTCGGTCAATCTGCCTAGCCTTTTCCCAACTATGTTGGGGTCGGCTTCATTGGTTGGCTATCATTGGTGACTCGGTAACTTGTTTTTTTGACCACCAGTCTATTAAATCGTACTACTGTGACGCCTCAATCTGAATTCAGTATGCTGAAACTGACGTATTTTCTTGCCTTTGATCTGTACCATAGCCTTCAAAATTGTTCGAAGAGCTAAGTCTCTTATTTCTGGTGCATCATATTGTAACATAGCAAGCAATACATTTTCTGGATGCACAAAGAATGAATTATGTTGTATATTTAAGACAATTGTTTTAGATCGTCTCTCAAGTACAAAACTTGCATGTAGCATTAACGAATAACTTTTTCAAAGATTTTTCGTAGAAATATTGTTTTTTTGTTTTCATTACGTATTTTTTTAATATTTTTGGACTTTTTGTAATATGAAATCAATCTCGCAACAACTTTTTGATGGCTGATAATAGGAATAGATGTTTGTTCCATATTTTTTCGATGTCGGTCGCAATTATTTCGCAACTGCAGGATCTTTTCGTTACATAATTTAATTAAATCACACCGTATCCACAAATAGTATTTGATTGCATCAAAATACGTCGGCAACACATTATCACTTATTTTTTTAGGGAGACCAATTAATGGACAACATAAATCTTTCCGTAATTTAGGCATTTCACAGGTTTACCTAGCCCCAAAACTTTGTATAGTAGATTCGAATTTTCGTGAAATTGGCTTGAATTTGAAGCTTTCCTGTGATAAATCTGATCGAAATTATGGGTAAATAACAAGTATCTATGTAGTTGTAAGCTATTATGAACGCAATAAAATCACATAATGACAGTGAAAATAGTTAAAACACTTCTTAATAGCGGGTTATAGTATGTAGTATAACCTGACTTTTATGTTTATCTATCCTCCGTGCGCCACCTGAAGATGAAGTCCTACGCTCCTGATATTTTTTATACTTAATTCTATGCTATAGGATCAACTATTAATGATATAGGAGAAACGAAAAAAAATAAAAATATTTTTTTTGTCGGTTTCACTCCACCCTAGTATGGACCTAGCCTTCTGTAGGAACTATTTTCTGTAACAATACTAGGCATTCAATAAATATATTGAATGCCAAAGTACTGGTATATGGTGTATTCACAAGACATATTGAGACAAGGATTAAGTGCGAAAGCTTTAGCACTAATAAATATAAGGGCAGAATTAAACCTAGATGTGGATGTCAAAATGTGTTAGACCGCAGTATAAAGAGGAAATAATTTTAGCCAGCTAAAATTATTGGGTTTACTGGGGCCCAAATGTTCTCGGAAATGTGTTTTTGCCACAATTTGGAAGACAGATCTGCCAAAAACCGGAATGGAGAAACCACTGAAGCGTTTATAAATTAGTGGAATCATGGCCTAGGTACTCGTTTGGTGGCTTCCGGATTCCCTTTAAATTCCCTTTTTGATAAGGATTAAGTAAGCTAGGCGCACACTTACTAAAAATAGGCTTTAAAAGTTTTTACTTTTCGGCACTTCAACTTCTCTCGTTCCCAATCACTAGCGTGTGTCGCGTGACTTTTATTCTCTCTTAATTTCATTCACTGCCAGCAAACGCCCAGCTGAAACCGCTGGGTGTAGAAGCTTGAAATTTTGCTCAAGAGTTCCATAAACAACGAAAGTGAGAACTAACAAAGGATTTTTGAAAATTCATCCCCTGTAGGGGTTGAAATGGGGGATGAAAGTTTGTATGGAAGAACGTCATATTTGCCAATGTAAAATCTTTAAGGCTTGTGTCTTTCATATAAGGTTTAAATTACGACGATTGACTCGCATTCAAGAAATGCAATAATTTATAACATAATATAAAAAATAACATGTCGTGCATTTTAAAAACTCAACAAAATAAAAGACGTAGTCGTACTCACAACATTCACAAACCAGGACTACCGACTTGTTGGTTTCCGCGCGCGTGCGCAATTTTACAGCGGACGCGCAAATCGTAGCACGGATGATAGAACTTCTACGGTTGTATGAGTACGGTACGGTTTTGAAGAGTTCCTTTTTGGCGGACCGTCGCTAAACCTTGTTATGTTGGAATGGATAGGATTGTTGTAGGGAATAATATGTGCAGTGGATAAGTGATTGTTTTCAGAAAATAGTATTTAAATTGCCCTTACTTATCTACGTTATTGGATCTGTGTGATATGAGTGTCGGTAAGCTTAACCATGGTCACAGTACAAGCTCAGCGTAGCTCAGTGTCTGCCTTTAAAAGAAACATAAGGAGAGAGAAAGAGTTAGGTACTCCGTATAACTTTCTGTTTGATATAACTGTGTAGGATCATCATCATTACAGCCAAAAGATTAAGCAAGCACCGCCACTTCGACCGGTTCTGTGCTTCCCGCATCCAGCGGATTCCTGCGGCCTTCACAAGGTCATCGGTCCACCTTAATCATAATCATAATCATTTTTATTTGTGAGAGGCCCTTGTGGGAGGCCTTCCAACAATACGTCTTTCTTCTTTACTGTATAGGATATGACTGTGTTATTTAATAACTTAGTATGCAGAGAACTCAGACAAATAGTGAACGGGTACTTTAACCCTGGGTGTGTAGATATAAAAAATTGTAAGCACTTCATTTTTATTTTTTTTAATATTGTCATTTTATTTGCGTGTCATCTATATTTCGCGGAAATATATCCTTTACACTCAAGTAATAAACCCGTGTATTATCATGATCCACTTATACTTACCTAACAACTTTCTATGCCAAAATATGCCCCGCATCTGTGCCACAAGTGTGGGCAATTTCACGGAGTTCGCGTAAATCCGTTAGATTGCACATTACATGTCGCCAGCTGCGCATACATACATAAATGTTTAGCTGAGCTAGAAGGCATCTTATAATATAAGGTAACGTTGAGGTGAGGATGATCTTGAGCATTTAAGTCTCGAAATGGCAAATGGAGATCTATTTCTAAATCATACTGTACGTACATATTTACTAAATGTAACCATGCCACCAGTAATCATTTCTTAAAAATACATTAATATTTAACTTGAATAAAGCACTGAAACCTCGATGCGTCGTCACATGTCGCCAATTTTAGGCAGACCGCTTAACTGAGTCCGTTCCTAAGGTAGCTGCGCGGTGCGGGAGGGTTGTTATCACAAGTCACAAGTTGACGAATCACTGAGTTTCGCATCACGATACCACACCCCTCCCGCACCGCGCAGCTTCGTCAGGAACGGACTCAGTTAAGCGGTCGGCCTATTAGTACCTACCTACATTGCACCCTTGGAATAATAAGATTGCACCCGAAGCGAAGCAGGGGCGGGTCGCCTGTAGGTATATTACATGCAATGTGTAGGTATATTTAGCTTGCTTTATCATGGAGTCTGTTCATGTATCATGGAGTGTGTTTGCAATCAGCAAACTTAAAGGTGTGCGTTAGCAAGTGCTTAAACCAGTATTCTTCGCTTACAGGTGAAAAGGTCAACTTTTCTGTTATCTCCAGACTTTTTTGCCTTGTTTGGATTGCGTTACCAAGCGTATCAATTTTAACGGTATCAAAGTTCAAAGTTCGTTTACGGAAAACCTTGAATTATAGAGTTTTGATGTAAAAATCAGAAAGCAGATATTCTTATAAGTATCTAATAGGACTTTAGATAATATAAAGCAATGTTCGGCACTATTTATCACGAGGAATGATTGAGTAAGCGCAATTTTTCTATGACAGAACGGAAAAGAGATAGGGGTTGTATATTTTGCCAAAAACCGCGCCGCGCCGGCGAATCGTTTAAAATATTCTGTTTAGGTTTGTTTTCATCGTCGGCAATGGCATCGCGTCAGATCCAGGCGCAGATGGCGGGATGAGCTTGACGTCTATAGCCGGGATTGGTTCATGTTGGCGCCAGATCGAGTTGATTGGAAAAAGGAAAGGACAACATAGGCTGGTTTTTTTTTAAATTTCTAACGTAATATCTCGGGACTTTGGGGTCCCGGACCGTTGGAAGGCGTGGGAGGGGCCGAAGCCTGCGGGGCTCTCCCTTAGACAATTTTAAATGGAATGAGGCACCAACTGACGATTATCCCTGTTCGCACTATGCAAGTGCAGCCAAGGACAACCCCCGGTTGGTGGGGTTGGTGTAGGACTATTGCAAGCTATGAAAACAAAGATATTGGATTATGGATTGTTATTATTATTTCCGTTTATTTATTTATTTTCTGATACAATTACATTTTTAAAAATAGATGTCCGCCGGTGTCAGGAGCAGGGTCCAAGCTACCGGTGGTTAGGGCTGTAGAGACAGGAACCTTCTCGCAATGCGAGCCGTATCAAGGAGTACTGCCCTCTGAATCAGGCCCTTGATCCAACCGCCTAACGAGAGCCATTATTATTATTATTATTTTCCGTCACCGCTGAGACTGACGGCACATTAGGCAACTTCAAATGAATAAATTCACTACGGCAAACAAGCCACAAATGTAATTTTGTGGGATAAAGGACACAAATGCTGTGAATTGCCAGGCGTTGGCCAGGTTTAGAACAAACGGACGGAGTTTGTAAGAGGGAAGAAAAACAAGAAAGTTTTTAAAACTGATAACCAGAAATGAATTTTCATTTTGCGACCAAAAATTAAGCTATTAATTAATTGAATTTTAAAATTGAATTCGTCACACCGCCCAAAATTCGCACCAAAAACCACAAAATAAAAGTACAGTGTAATTATTTTAATATTATTTATTTTCGGCCTGTGTTGTCAGACTAATTTAATAAAATAACTGTATTTGAGAATATTGAAATTCCCATTGAATATTCAATATTGAATAACAGTTAATAATAAAACATAAAATGTTGATAGGAAAATTCCCATCGGCTCTAAAGTGTTTTCCGAGCGATATGTTATAATATTGTCCTACCTCCCGGTGGGTTTGTGGTAATTAATTTTGTAATCAGTAGGTACATTATTATAGTGTTAATGAGGCAATTAAAATATGATATATTATGTTCGGTACCTATTATTACACCAAGTTTTCGTATTTTACGGCGTGATTATGATTTTATCGATAGGATATTAGTACGATCTCATTTTTTTTTGGTATTTAATCGAACCTCGAATGCTGGGGCTTCCTTGTGCATTATAGCGAACGAAACTTTGCGCGCTCTCTCTCGGACACCGATCGACGTCTCGCTGAGCAACAGTAAGTAGCAGCAGCAGTGTGTCAGAAGGCAGATGCACAAATCTTGTAGCTGTAATTTAGTAAACTAAGCTTTTAATGCTGGGGCCACATTGTCACACTTACATTTCGCACGCTCTCTCTCGCACACCGCTCGATGTCTCGCTGAGCAACAGAGAGCGAAGTATGGTTCGCAATATCGCGACAATGTAGCCGTAGCATTACTGTAGATAGTTATCATCATTATTATTGTTGTTGCTAGTCATGTTGTGCCATTACACTTTAGGTAATAAATAGCAGGTCAATTCTGTAAACGCCTCACCGTGAAAACTTAAGTGTGGTGAGCTGTCAATCCCTCAGGTTAAGCTACGCTTGCCAGGGATGGTCCGTGGACCATCTTTACATACCGAGACTCCTCCGCGCCTCGGAAAGCACTTTAAGCCGTTGGTCCCGGCTGTCATTTGTGGATCTATGACAGTCGTTACGGGTCGTCAGAAACCCGAAAGTCCAGTAACAACCAGTCTTGCCAAGGGGTATCGTATTGTCCAGTTACTGCGTTGTGGAGGTCAGATAGGTAGTCGCTCCATGTAGAATACTGGTATTCAGCTGCATCTGGTTAGACTGGAAGCCGACCCCAACATAGTTGGGAAAAGGCTAGGCAGATTGATTGAATGTAGATATCAATATTTTTGAGGTTTTTAAAAATAATTCACCACGTCCAAGTACGTTTTTTTGTAGCAAATAGACTGTGATATTCGATACGATATTCCATCTATAACCCTTAGGAATAACGGACTGTCCCACCCAGCGGCACAATCCGTCTCTGTCACCAGTAGCTTTATATAATCCGTACAGTAGGTACTTGTGTCTGAGATGTCATCTGACAAAATATCGACGGCTGCGGGCGGCAGCGCCTTTATGAATGCCTAGTATTACTTACTTGATTTTTAATAGCTTGGGTATGTAGCTGTATTGTCTTTTGTTATTTTGAGAGTTTGTGTATGATAATTCCTATGTGACTTTAATAAGAACTAATAAAATTATATTCTTTATATTTTTATTTATTCATTCAGATGGAGAATGAATCGGAAAAGGAAAGCGCCTACGAATATCTGAGACCGAAAAAAATCTTATGACGTCTGTTTCTGTCTACCGTAATGACTGGCGCCGTCTAAACTTTACTACTACATTACCATTTTTTCGCATTACTGCAAAAAACATTGGCTACAGTTCTGTCTAAAAAGATTATGAGAAATATTTTACTGATCCTCTAAAAACTAATTACCTTCTAATGATGAACACTTTTTTAAATTAACGATCCTCTAAAATCTTTTTGCACTGGTAAGGAGGCACACTTTTTTGAATAATTGAGCTTTTTTTTCACTTTCTGGCCTTTTCTCACATTTGGTCGCAGTAACTAAGCGATTCGAGGACACTCCGAAAATCCGACGAAATTGGTTAGGCTAGGTTAGAACTGAGATCAAACGCATGCGAGCCTAGCCAGCGGTACATCCAAGTTGGTCGCAGTTATTTGACTATAAAATAGGAATTATTTCAGGTCCACAACAAGAGACATTAAAAGTGTTCAATAATATTAATGCAAAATGGGAATTATTTAAGGTTCGATTTAAAACATGCCTTAAGAGGCCATGCAGCATAAATGCTGTTTTTGTTACGACTGCTTGCGGCCTACTGTACCTATAGTCGGCCTAATATTTAACTGTCTTTCCCAAGTGTTTTATGGTATTGAAATTGAAAGAATTGGACCCGATAATGGCCGCGTTTAGGCTGCAATAACGATAAGCAGAAGAAGAATTGGTTATGGGCCCACCCTTTTTTACATGGGAGCTAAGTTTAATGGCGACCTCGTGAATTATAGGCAATTTCAGGATCCTGCCTGTAGACATCTGCAAAAAAAGTAATTTACACTTTAGAGACAATGATGAAATTGTCGCATATTTTAATTGGTTTGCCCTTTTCAAACGAAATATGCGTGAGGACTGAATTTCACGAGTTCCTACTAATTATGTTTACTTTCTTACATCTATCTAACTATATCTAATTATCTATCTTACATTTAATAGCCCAATTCTTCAGGAAGGACTATTAACATCACGCTACGACCCTTAGGAGCCGAGCAAAAAGGAAAAAAGGTTAGAAAGAACGATAAGCGAAAACGAACGAAAGGTTGGGGACCGAAATTTCACGCGAACGAAGTTGCGGGCATAAGCTATACATACCTACATAAACTTACGCTTTCTTCCCATAGGGGTAGGCAGAAACTACAGAGCAAATTAATAGGAGAAAGAAACAAATAGTTATGAAACAGTGCACATTTTATGGTCTCATGTAGATATCTAGTTGGTTCAGCCATCTTGACGGTCACGAACGCTACCTCATCATCTGCCTAACCTTTTCCCAACTATGTTGGGGTCGGCTTCCAGTCTAACCGGATGCAGCTGAATACCAGTATTTTACATGGATCGACTGCCTATCTGACCTCCACAATCCAGTAACTGGGTAATACGATACCCCTTGTTTAGACTGGTTGTCAGACTTTCGTGCTTCTGACGACTCGTAACGACTGTCAAAGATCCACAAATGACAGCCGGGACCAACGACTTAATGTGCTTTCCGAGGCACGGAGGAGTTTCGATATGTGAAAATGGTCACCCATCCACGGACCAACCCCAGCAAGCGTAGCTTAACCTGATGGATCGATCCGAACGGCTGTTATTACTTAGCCAGGAGCTCCTCCTCCCGAACGCTACCTATTATCCTTAAATACTGCGTCGTTTGCGTTTATAGGTTATGGGCCTTACCACAAAAACTTGTCAGTGTTGATGTCAGTTGTATGTCAAACGATGTTTAAAAGGTGTTTAAGCTAAACACGGTTTTGTGGTAATAAGGTATATGTTTCACCTATAACCCAGCAGAAGAAGGTAAACATAGTTTTAGAAGTAGGTTAAGGGTCCGACCCGGCCAGTCTTTCGCAAAAAGCTTTACAATTTCGAAATCCTAAGGCCAACATAACAAAAGTTAGCACTGTCCAGCACAATGAAGTAAGTACCCCTTAAAATATTAAACTCACTACTCGTAAAATATAAACGGTAGACTTTCGAAACAAAATAGCTAATAATATTGTTTAGGATGAGTTTTTAATGGCAGTCATAAAGTTGAGATCGTTGGAATATTTTCATGGCTCTTCAACAGATGTACCTACTTGAGCTGAGATAAACCTCTACATTGAAAGATAACCAGTGTTTATCATATTTTTACATGAAGACAGATTTAAGTATACTTTGGGAAAACTTTTTTATGAGAGGTATTAATTATATGTAAGTGATTTGTTTTTTTTTTGCTGTTTTGCAGATTTTGTACACTTACTAGCTTCCACCCGCGGCTTCGCCCGCATGGTATGTCGATAAAAAGTACCCTATGTCCTTCCTCAGAATGCCATTTATCTCCTTGCCGAATTTTGTCGAAATCCGTTCAGTGGTTTAGGCGTGAAAAGGTAACATATAGACAGACAGACAGAAAGAGTTACTTTCGAATTTATAATATTAGTATGGATGAGCAAAAATGATTGAGTTGAAGAAGTAATTATGAGCAATCACTTATCAAAATAAGTGCATTTTTTAAGTCTATATTGATTTCATTCGTATCTTCGTTGCTACCAAGTACCAACCAGTGGTTGGTTGTTTAAAACCCAGGCCTGAAACAAGTAGTTGATCAGAAGCTGTGTGGAATTGAACTCTAAATCCGCTTACTTCACTAGACCAACCACTAACAGAAAACTTTTACCTCTACATTTAAAACTTTCACCTGATAACCAACTTCCAGATTCAAATTATTTAACTACCGGAAAGAAACTTAAGAAAAAAAACGAGCGAATCTTACAGAGTAATCTTGGCTGACAGTACCAACCTCTCGGAAAATGGGTTGGTACCATCTGACAGCCAAATCAAGCACCGCGCGCGCTCGTTGATCAAATAAAAAAGCGCGCGCTTTACCGGCTTCCTGTTACACACTTCCGTCCCTTTTCACGAAATCACTCCCACAAGCGAGAGGAAAGATGTTACACATGAAAAACGCTCAAAAAGTATTGCACTTAACACAACCAGTATTAATCCTACCTACCCTCGCTTCGCACCCACACGGCGGAAGAATACTAATCCGTTTTCGAAGCAAAAACCTAAAAATAATAAAAAATGGCGGAAAACCGTGCAGCATCAAAATTTCGACGTGTTTCCGGGCCCCGATGACTTTCTTTTTGCGTTTTCCTGTATCCAAAATTAAATGGCGTCGATGTTTTTATTTTAACGTACGTGCTCAACGGTTTTGTAGGTCAGATATTGGCGGAGAATTTTCGTAATAGCGCGAGTCATGTTCGGGTCTGTATTCATGGGTGTTGAGTTTTATAAATTATTTAATATGTATACCTATAACCGATGACCGTTGGGGTAGACGTGTTCTTGAGTGGAGACCTCGAATCGGCATACGTAAGGTAGGATGCCCTCAGGCTAGGTGGAGCGATGATCTTAGCAGAGTGGCTGGTAGCAGCTGGACTTTGGCAACAGGCAACTGAAGGAACACGTGTGGGTTTTAGTCAGTAAAAGTGTGACACGCCCTTCCGCTCCGCCCAGAGCGGGAGAAGTCATTTGATGATTTAAAACCCGCAAAAAAAAAAAAGGGTGGCTGGTAGCAGCTGGATGAGAGATGCCGAGAATCGAGCTGAATGACGTGCAATTGGAGAGGCCTATGTCCAGCAGTGGACTGCTATAGGCTGATGATGATACTGATCGCGACGATAGGTCTCAGGAGAAGAATTAAAATGAGTGGACTGTATAACATGTATAATGATGTAGGTAATGGAAATACAACGGTTAAAAGAAGTTGAGAGAACAAATAATAGTTATGAACAATAAAACGCGCAAGCGCAGCCGTGCGTGGAGGCGTGCAACAGCTGACTGGTCTCGACGGGGCTCGCGATCGGCCGTGAGGCCGGCTGACTCGCCGCTGTCCCCGCATCCCTCGTTCACTGCCGCCAGCGCGTGGCGATGTTGAGAAGAGGGTCTCAACAATACCTATACCTAACTTCAAACTACGACTGCTAGTAGAAAACGAACATTACAATACAAAATCTTCACTGCCGTAGAGCTCCTTAAGAAATAGTTCGACGGCGGAAGTAGGTACTTATATCAGACTTATCTAAGCATTGGTTCCTGCTGAACTTGTGTGGGTCATTATTTTCTCAGTTTCACAACTTACATGCTGCATTGAAAGAGACTTTACTAGTATCTTGTCAATCCCAACTAGCTGACCTTTTCGCCACTGCATGACCTATTCTTGTATAACAGAAATAAATTGACTTTCCAAGCAACAATACCCTCCAAAACTTTTCCTATTTTCTCTAAAAATCAAAATAAATAGAAATACTCGTAGTTGCAGCTAGTTATCTTGTCGCGTCGTTTGTGAAGTCGGTAGGAAATGGGTCAGCTGTGCATTCGTGGAGGGCGGCCAGTAATATGCCACATGACTGGATATCAACACATCTTGTGATACTTCGATGTTCCTGGTTGTTAGCTTGTTTCTTATGCTGGGGCTACATTGTCGCGATAACGCGAACTTTACTTCGCGCGCTCTCTGTTGCTCGTTCAGACGTCGAGGGGTGTGCCAGAGAGAGCGCGCGAAGTTTTGTTCGAGTTATCGCGACAATGTAGCCCCAGCATAAGAAAGGTAGGGAACGATAAGAATATATCGCAAAAGTGTGGCCCCAGCATTAGTGAAAGTCGTAGTGTGATTAATTTAATTGGTTATTTGAAGCATAGACTAAAGTTTATGGATTATTGTGCGAGAGTAGTGATGATGGGTCTACATTGTCGCATTAGCGCGAACTATACTTCGCGCGCTCTCTATTGCTCAGCGAAACATTGTGCCAGAGAGAGCGCGCGAAGTTTAGTTCGCGATAACGCGACAATGTAGTCCCAGCATTAAAAAGGTAGGGAACGATAAATAATGTCTGTTGATGGAGTAAAAAACATGCGCTGCCTGACTTGAAATTGATTTTTAAAAGACAGGAATATCACTGAAGTCGATTTTGTAGATAAAACGCAGATTTTAGTTTGAAAAACAAAAGTGACAAGGAGATTAAAAGCAATGTTTGTGACCTTAAATCTATTTTGTTTAAGACAATCTCTGCATCCAGAAAAATAAGCTAAACAAGTGAAGCGTAATCTAATACAGTTTTCCATATTAATAAGATTGTCATCTTCTCTTGTCCCTTGCACTGAGTGCAGTAATTTGCATCACAATTTACAATCCCATCATAGTGGCTATTACCCACTATAATTATAGGTACGTCTCAAGACCATGGTGCTGGCTTGGAATACGTTACCTAGCAACGTCTGAATGTTTGTCGGTGGCCGTGGATAGATACGTCATTTTTGTTAGAGCTATCTTGAAATCCACGAAATCAGCGGGGAAATAAATATGTAAATAATCAACAAAAAAAATTAGACAACCTATTTTTGATCATCAAATGAGTCATTTCATCATCAAGTGAGAGATGGATGAGAACCAGGTGCATTTTGATATCATCGTTGTTGATAGGAGACTAACAGACTTATGTATTTATTTTTCACAGGACGAAAACCATCTATCCATTACACTTATAGATACAAAGACTGTGTAACTTTATCGTACAATTAATTTGTCATCTTATTTGAGCATACATAGATCAGTTATAATAAAAGTCCTGCAACATTAAAATAACAAAACAGTTTAATTAAACGTAATGCAAGGTACAAATATTCACTGTCAAAGACCTCTTCAATTCCGGAAAACAACTGGCAGAAACAGTTGACCTAAATAATTGAATTGAACTAAATTCAATCAACGACGGAAAAGGATTGTTTTCAACCAATTTAAAAGACAAAGGCTTTTTTTGAAGACTTGCTGTCATTCGCAGGTCTCTTTTGTAGCACTGAATGAAAAGAATTTTCTTAAAGAAAATATCTAGGAAGGCTCCTTTTTAAAGTTTGTTTTTGAACAGCATAAAGGAATGAGATCTTAAGGTGAGCTCAATTTTCGATAAGACCGTCTGTCACAGACGTAATTTTTTAAATGCGTTCAGAATAAAAATGAACGATTCATCAGATTGAACTTAGTTTAAATGATGATGCACAACTTGCATACTATGTTACGTGTCCATTTATCTGAGCATAGAAACTGAATCTCATTGGTGAAGGTCACTAGCCGTATTATGCTTATACTATACTTTCTTTGTTTCAGAGAATGCATTGCGGGTTATCACTCAGAGGTATGTAAAATATGTACAAAATATTCGGAAAAATTGAACGTTACACCCATGTTTTGCTTTGACCGCTTATTTCCTAGCCACACACATACTCGCCTGGAAAAATACGATGTTCTCTCCCATTCTGTGCAGAATTTCAGAACCTATTTGAATGAAAGTCGTTATTATACGCTGATACATTCTTGCATATTATACGCTCGCGCATATTGTACCATCGTATTTTGTGCATTGTTATTTTATGCTCTTGAACTTTTTTGTTCTTGATATTTTAACCCTCCCTATTTTTACGTACTACTATTGTTTTTGAATGAATAGGGCTGTTGGTTGTCTTAAGACAAAATAATTAAAGAAAATTGTTAGGGAGTTTCACTCTTGAGGATATTTCAATAGAGTTATTCGAACCTTGCGGCCTCATAAATTGTTATTATTATATTGTATACCTGAGCAACAATTATTATAGTTTAGTAAAGGTTTTTATAATTAAGTTTTGTTTTACAAAAATAATCAAGCGCAGAATCATGGTTGCATATCCAAACATTGTTATGAGCATGTAGTTAAAAAAACATTAATGAAATAAATACTTACATGAGAATTTATCGATACAAGATTTTTTTTTTTTTTTTTGTTAAAACTAACCCGTGATGTATTTCACCTATTCCGTAGTTTGGAATCCATATTAGCATTTCATTTAAAATTACCGTTACAACTTATAATTAAACCCGCCATTCTATCGACAGCCCATTCAATTCAAACAATTCGAACTTCGACACTCTAATTTCAAAATTCAAAAACACCGAACCCGACCACTAAAGGCCCAATCACGGCCCGTAATTTGAAATATCGAACAAAAAGTTCTTCGAACCGTTATTCATTTAAGATAAAAGATCTATTTCCCACTCCGGGCGTGACCTAGAATCTGAATGGCGCATTTTTTTGCATTTCACGATGCAGAAGGCTTTATTGCACTCATTAGTCCAGAGTTTTTGTATTCTATGAATGTTCTATACTCTATGTGCATGGATTTCAGTCTTGATGCGTTGTGCGATACGTTTATTAAAAATTGTGGACTGGCTTAATTAGTGAAGGGGAGTGAAGTTTTTCTTGCGAATGAGCTTTGAATTTTAAATATGTTTTCAGTGTTTAAGATTTTTTGAATTTTAAATGTATAGGATACATACTATGCATTTAAAATTCAAAAAATCTGATAGGTAAATCTGGTAGGTTTCATGATAGGTAATCCTACAGGATTACCTATCATGTATAACTATACCTTGCCTGTATCGCATTTGATACCCATTTGCACCTAAAAGTAAAGGCCACTAAAAACAACGTAAATTATAATAATGGCTATACAGATTTCGTCTGGGAGATTTACGAGTTTCAAGCAAACGAATGTGTGTCAAAAACCTAACATATTTGTTTATTTTTTGTAAGAAAATTTTCCCAGCTATGTTGGGGTCGGCTTCCCGTCAACTTGAATGCAGCTGAATACCAGTATCTTACAAGAAGCGACTGCCTATCTGAACTCCACAACCCAGTAACCGGGTAATACGATAGCCCTTGGTAAGACTGGTTGTCAGACTTGCGGGCTTCTGACGACCCGTAACGACTGTCAAAGATCCTCTAATAACATTATATAATTTACGCTTCATCGAGTTTCCAACATTCCGGCCGCCACTAATACCTACTCTAATAACCAATAAAGGAGTCTTTCACCAAAAAATTACTATATTAACATGAAAAAGCGATGAAACGAAGAAATAATCAATGGAAATTGTTATTTACATGTAAATAAGGGCCTTAAAAATGTTTTCAGGACAGCTCTGAGAAAGAAAATTCGCATAACAAGTATTAATAGGGATTCTCAACGAACCCATTCATTTTTTTACGCAAAATCTAGCGTGGTGGTAAGTAGGATTTACGAGTAATTATTATCAGTCTACTTCGTTAAATATTTAATACTAGCAGCGCCCCGTGGTTTCACCTGCATAAGTCTCGATCCCGATGGAATATCGGGATAAAAAGTTTCCTATGTCCCAACCCAGGTCATGGTCTACTCATGTGCCCTAAATCCGTTCAGCTGTTTTAGCGTGAAAGCGTAATGAACAAACAAACTCATTTTCGCATTTATAATATTAGTTAAAGGTTGTACCTATAGGTAGACCTCTATTTATTAACATTACAAATTAATTCACTCCATAGTTTCACAGGTGGCCATTATAACTTGATAGATTTATTGCTACAATAATTAATTAATTCCGTATGTATGTAAATATCTTAATTATGTCGTCTTCTGTATATGTTTAGGTATTCAAGTTGTTGATGATTGCGAGGTTTATCGGCCCTGCCAGGGGGCAGGGCCAACCCTGGCCCTGGCAGGGTATCCCTTGGCAACAGGCAACTGAAGCAACACGGGTGGGGTTTAGTCAGCAAAAGTCTGACACCCCTTCCGCTCCACCCAGCCTTTGGTAATGAAAACTATACATGCCTCGTAATACATGGGACTTAAACATAACTGGCGAAAACCTCTGCCTAATTATTTGGAGAAAATGGACGGATGAATGAATGGATGGATGTTATGTCAGGTATATACTCCTTTAAATGGACACCCCCCAAGGTGTGATTCTGTATCTCATTCTAAACTTAGAATCTGAATCCGCTGTGAGTTTCTTGATTGGCATTCTAAAAACTCGGTTGATACACTAGCTACCCTTGAGAGCGTGTCAGCGAGTTGAACTAAATTGACCGTGAGATTTTGACAGATAAAGTATGAGATGACGCAAGAAGTCGCATTCAGTAAGGTAATAACCCCGTTACTTCGACGCTCACTTCGCACTCGAACCCGATTCAAAATTCGAAGTGAGAGTGAATAGCGATGTGAGATGCGAGTTGTTGTTTGAATTTACAAAATCGACGTACTGGTTGGACTGGTTTGTCAGAACCAGTTTAAATTAGCAATATATCGCAGATGTTCACGATATGACATACTACGTCACACTTTAGAGCTGTAGTTGACGTTGTTACTGCTCTTGACTTTGAATGGTACTGAATGTGGGACTGTGGATATGTTTACGCAGATGGTTTAATGTTCGATTTCTTTTGCAAAAAGAATAAACGAGCGAAATGATATGGAACTTTAATCATTAAATTCATCCAACCCGTAAAAAACAAAAAAAACATCATCATCATCATATGCCTAGCTGCCCTTTCTTAACTATATCGGCGTCGGTTTTCAGTCTAACCGGATGCAGCTGGATACCAGTATTTTAGATGGAGCGACTGCCTGACCTCCACAACCCAGTTACTGGGTAACACGATACCCTTTCGTAAGACTGGTCGTCAGACTCCCGTAACGACTGTCAAGGATCTTCAAATGACCCGGCTATCATTTGAAGATCCTTGACAGTCGTTACAAGAGTTTGACAACCAGCCTTACCAAAGGGTATCGTGTTACCAATGGCTTAACGTGTTTTCCGAGGCAAGTAGGGTTCACAAAACAAACATAACATTGAATAAATAAAATAAAACATTATCAGCATAACATAACTCGATCCCTTCCGCAAATATATCATAACTCAAAATAATATTCACACAGATTGCAAAAATTCAGTACGTCAACGTCTGTGGGTATCACTGACTGGAACGATACACGAATTTGAATTGCAAAATGGCCGCGACGTTGGGGCACTGCCTGTTACTATTTTAGTTATCTATGTGCAAGAACGTGAATAGACAGGAGTTTCAAGGCCGTTCCCTAATAAAATATGTTTCGGCGTTGCTGTATTTTTAGGCTGCGGCAGTTTGAGAATTTAGAGAGAGGAAGTGTATGTACGGAAATATAAAATCTATACACATTATAAATTAAACCGTAAGAACCGCGCAAAGCAGGGACTGGTGGTTATAATTATACTAAAATGTACTGAAAACAGATATGGCAATAACGCTAGCGTTATTATTGCGCGATAAAAACGCGTCTGTGGGGGAAAGGCTTAATACTGCTGCAATAGTTATATGACATTTATTTTAATCTAACCAATTACCGACTTTTGATTCTGAAATCGCCATCCTGTCGTGAGCAAGCGTGGTGACCAATGCTCGTGCCTTCTCTTTATAAAAAGAGAGGCCTGTGCCCTGCAGTGGGACAATCATAGGCTAGTATTATTCTCATTTAGTTCGTGTCAATACAATTGAGGAGCTCGTGGCTAAGTAATAACAGCCGCACGGGTCGATCCATCAGGTTAAGCAACGCTTGCCGGGGTTGGTCCGTGGATGGGTGTCCATCTTTACATACCGAGACTCCTCCGTGAAGTAAAGCACGTTAAGCTGTTGATCCCGGCTGTCATTTGTGGATCTTTCATAGTCGTTACGGGTCGTCAGAAGCTCGAAAGTCTGACAACCAGTCTTACTAAGAGGTATCGTATTACCCAGTTACTGGGTTGTGGATGTCAGATAGGCAGTCGCTCTATGTAAAATACTGGTATGGCCGACCCCAACGTAGTTGGGAAAAAGCTAGGCAGATGAATACAAGACAAGAAGAATACTAAAACAAGTTTCAAAAGGATAACCATTATGAAATATGTCAGGAAATGCAGCCAAGGATATAGTTGAGCCATTTTACGGCTGTTTGGCATCGTAAACTGTTTTCTCATAGCACATTTTATGGCGAGAATGAGCCAACTCTCAATCCACGCGAGTTGGCACGTACGGGTTCAAAGGATCTACTTTGATTGTGTTGAAAATGTGATTTGCAGTTTTGGTTTTGCAATTCTGTGCCTCCTGTGATCAGTGATTTAAGTCGAGTTGTACTCTTTTTGTGATTTTTACATATAAATTATCAGAAAAAAATTGCGGTTTTTTTGGTCTAACTCACGTTCTTCTATCTGCTATATTTTCGGAGATAGTTTGGTGCAAAGTGATATATCTGCGAGGATTTTGGCAATAAAATCGTGATTATAGATATATGTCAAGTTGTAACCCCTTAAAGTAATTGCTCCACACATTGTTTTTCGTGCTTTGTGGTGTAAGAGTGATTATATTACTTTCACATTTTTATTTGTCAGTATGTTTATCGTGAGTATTGATATAACTAAAGTTATATCACACAGCACACTAACAAACTGATAATTCAGGTAAAAGGAACATAATATTCTAATGAGTTATTAGATTTTTTACTTCTTGTAAGTATAACAGTTTACACAAAGACAACTTATAGGTGCAACATAATTTAACTGTACTTGTATCATTGTATCACGTCATTTTAACACATATTGGAAATAAAAAAGGTACATCTTACAGGTTTTTCATGAATAACTTTAAAAATATATTATTTACCATACAAATTAAAATGCACATTGAAAGTGAATGTTTATAACTTCAAAAGAAGGTAGTTATGTGTAACCTAGCCCACTTAGTTCACGAACCAGAATTTTTTAAATCTTGCTTTTGTTCTCCTGTAAAGTGTTGATTTTTTAGTTGTATCACTTATCACAGAAGACACAGAATTAATTTGTTTATTGTTTTAATGGATTTGTAGATAAAAGCCCGCTTGTTAAGGTAAAAATATATATGTCGATATACAATGTTCATCTAACTGAATTAATACAGAATAAGAAAGTTGTTTGTTCAGAATCGTCCAATTGAATCGAATTCTGTTATTTTTAAAATAGGTAATTTTTATTAAAAAAATAATGAAAACTACAGTCACACTTCCGCTGTACAGTCAAAACAAACCAACATGGACGAAGTGCTTACTACTGGGCCCTTACTAGGCCCTTACAATACTGTTTGCGTGCGTTGTAATGTGACCAAAATTTTCACATAATAGTAATTAATCGGTATGTATGTATTAGAAATTTATCATTCTAACTGGGGTGTTACGTGGTGTGCGTTTAATCCGGAATATTATGTATATAGCTAAACGAATCCAAGCGTGGTTGATTGGTATACAAAACACACAATTCGTTAGTAAAAAAATCCATATGGGGCGAGCCTATAATTGACATAAACTGCCCACAATGATTATAGACTCAAGGTTACTGCTATTTTCAATGGAAAAATCCAGTAACGCTTTGACACGATCGAACGCACGACTCACGAGGCCATGCTCACCAGAAAAATAACAATCACTTATACCGGTAGAATTTTTTTTCAAGCCCTTGTAAACTACGAGTTTTAAGAGAGAAAAGATCTTTAAAATCGATCGACTGGCTAGAAAAAAAATTAAAAGAAAAAAGAAAATTAAGAAAAATTGTTTATTCTGCACAAACTAATCGCACAATACAAAATAAAGAATGACATTTTAAAAAGTACAAATTAGCCAAAAGCCTCATATTAAGTTATATTTAATAGTAAAGTTTGACAAATTTTGTCTATTGCTTGATGAGAGGTCAAAATCTTAGTTGCGTAATGTGCGACATTACCAAATGAAAACAAACAAAGCAATCACAAATTAAAACGAAATGCCTATTACAGAGTTCAAATTATCAATTTTTGAAACAACAATAACAAAAACAATTAAACTGTGCATCGCATCTGTGCAAGAATAGGTCATTGCTCAGCTAAATGACTTCAGACGAACCTATCGTCAACAGCGCTGATATTCAACAATTACCCTGTATAAAAGTTTCTTGGCGTAGACGAGACTTCATACCCAAATCGTTTATATCACAAAAACTTTATGAAGAGTGGCCATATTCTTGCACCTAGCATAAGCTGCACTGTATGACTTGTGCTAGAAGATGGGTACTTAAGATCATACTTAGGCACTTAAAACTTTTCCTTGGTTCAGAAGTTTGGCTATCTTTGGTTTCGGAATTGAAAGTACCTAACTGCTAGTAGATTAGCTGACATTATAGACTAGTGTTAGAAGACAGATACCATTACATAACAGGTACGATCTACAGCACGTGAAAACAGCGCTGTTGACGATAGGTTCGTCCGAAGTCACCGCATTTTGCTGCGAAATGACCTATTCTTGAAAAGATGCGAAGCACAGCTTCATTATTCTTGCTATTTTTACCCGACTGTCCCAGAAGGAGGTTAATGTTTTTAGAGAGTATGTATGTTTGTTTGTATGTATGTATGTATGTCTATTTCTTTGGCACGCTCTGTAGCCTAAACGGCTTGATGGATTTTAACATAGGTGTCGTTAGGTTTCTCGTAATTGTGGGAGTGACAAACCAATAACCTGAAATATGTTGTAACTTTTGTTTGTCAAAAACAAAGTTCAATTTTGGATCAAAGTTTGGATCAAAATTACATATTATTTTTTTACTTTTTAGATGCTTAGTTTTTGTCGGGGGTTTTTAAAAATTTAAAATTTAATTTTTTCAATGTTTGTTTTTCTCTTTTCGGTCATAGGTTTTTGCAGTCGGGTTTTTTGTTTTTTAAATAATTGGTTTTTTAAGTATATATCTCTGCATTCTGCTATATGTTTTTGTTTTAATTTTTTGTTGTCATCGCCAATGTCGCAACAACAGTAATGCCACAGAGTATAATTACGCAGTATTGTCTTTGGTCACTGTCCTTGGCATTTTTCTTTCTTTCTTTTCTCTTTTCACGTCCATGATGCTTGAGAAATGAAATCCGACCTTAACTGCTACAAAATAAAGGGGTTGTCAAAATCAAACTGTTACAATCGACCTGTGGTTGGACTGTGCCGATTCCCGAATAAAGATATTACTATAAATTCAGTATTTGGTTTATTTTGCGGATAAGTCTTGAACTAGAGCGTAATACGTTTATATACCGTTACGCAATTAGATAGACAACATTCATTGCGTTATGAAGCAATCGATTAGCCATCTCTTTCAAAATGATTCAGATTGTAATTGATCGTGTACTACGCAATAGGGACCTTTTAAAGCTGTCGGTTGATTTGATCGATACAAATATACACCACAGTTTTTAATTCACAAAATTCATTTCGATTGTAGCTTGTCGTTTGTCTTCAATTTATATTCAACAACGATAGTTCATTTGAAATGGACGACACACCGAACGATTTACAAACCATTGCCATGGCTTAAGTATGAATATTTTACAAAGGCGTTTGTAATCAATTACGTTGGTATCGAAATGTTTTGAATTAAAGCCAGGAATACCCAATATAGAACTTCTGATTTGTGACAACTTTTTTTTTTTTTATTAGGTTGGTAAGTCATCAAATACTTCTCTTCGGGCGGAGCGGGAGGGCGTGTCAGACTTTTACTGACTAAAACCCACCCGTGTTCCTTCAGTTGCCTGTTGCTAAGGACCCCGGTGTCCCTTTCGGACTTTCCCGCAACCCTGGCAGGCATCGGCCCTGGCGGACCCCGTCTTTTGTGCTAACATCTCTTTGAGGCGCGCCTGGAACACAACGCGCCGTCGACCCGGGCCTGGTCCTTATCGGATGACGAGCTACCCATTGCTCGCCGTCCGCAAGCCCGCTCATTGGTGATACCTAACATGGGTTTGTCAAAAGTATAGCAAATAATTTGACTTAATGTTTTGTGTCTTACTTTTTATACTATTGTCGAGAATTAAATTCTTCGGACTTAACAGATATTAAGTGAATTTTATTTATTTATCCAAGGGACTGATCGATCTACCAATAGCAATTTCTCAAGAAGCACTGACGATATTAGCTCTATTTGTTGTCAATTTGTGCAACTTCGTTTCAAGTCAAGTCGCACTTCGCTCGAAAATGTTCGTGTTGGCGAATTTTGTCGATGCTTCTTCGTCGTACTGTAAGTGAATTTTAAACTATTTCTGATATATTGAATTCCCGCATGGCGCTGAGGTGGATACTGTCCTTTTCTAAACTGCCACAAGTTTCTACTTATGACAGTGAATGAATGAATGACACTTTTTGAAGTTCGTTTTGTTTTTGCAGTCTGTAGAAAATTCTTTGAAAGTTTTAATTAAGTCAAGACGGTCTATGGGACAGAATATCGTAGTTTATAAAAACAAATTATGGCGGGCACACTCGGAAAAAAATTGTCTCATAGTTGAAAGTGGCAAGATTTACCTCAACGCCTGTTTTTACACAAGACCGAAACTATTTTTGAAGTGAAAACTTCTTTAGGCGCGTTAAGCAGTTTTTGGGTGAACAGAAATCATGGAACTCGTGTCATCGTCAGGCTTGAAGAAATGATGGAATGTTTTTGGGTGAACAAAAATCATGGAACTCGCGTCATCGTCACGCTTGAAAAAATGAATTAATGTCAAGTGAAAATTTCTTTAGTCGCGTTGATTACTTTTTGGCTGAACAAAAATCATGGACCTCGTGTCATCGTCACGCTTGAAGAAATTAATGAATGTTACTTAGTTTTCACTTCTATCGGCAGTCCCCAAATACTGCATGTTTTTTTTCTAGTTTGTGCAGTGTCGAAACTTCAAGATCGCTATTAAGGTGTATGCGCCAACGTAGCCCGCGAAATTCAAATTTTATTACGTTTTTTGCAATTTTCAGGTCAGTGTCAGGTTATATGTTGATCTAAATATTATTTGCGACCGTAACAAATATGGGCTTACAGAATTATAAACATTAGAATCAGTAATACAACTCTCTAAGTTCATGTAAGTGCATTGAATGACAATTTCATGAAATCATGAGATTTGGTACTTGGCGTGACGTAAAAGCTTGACACTCAATTCTTTCCACTCGAAAAAAAGAGAACCATGAACAAACCCTCCTAAGTAAATACCGCCTCTCAAACTAAAGACAATTGCCACTAGTCGCCCTTTTCTTCCAGAGAGTGATTAGCATATAGATAGGTTTAATGTCCTGTACCCATTCTAGTCGATATGTTTGACCCAAATCGTTTTATACTCATTGAAATGGTTTCAGAGCTATAAAAGATCAGTTGGGTGTTTAGGGAGAGAAGGCGTGACATGATTTTTTGATTTTACCTCTATAGTAGTGTACCTGTTTATAACTTTCAAAATAATTGAAACAGAAACTTCACTAGAGTGCGTTTCATCAAATAGTTCCTATGCCGTAATGGTGGTTCCACTGTTGTAGAACCAATACAAATACGCAACGCCGCTAAGGCGCTACCTAATAGGTCCATTGTTATAATTTAACAGTGGACAAAGGACCTCTAAGATGAATCGCACTCTATAAGGTTGAAATTATCCTATAGACAAATCGACCTTGTCGTTTTATGACGTATAAGTGACACGAACAAACGATTTTATGGTTCATAAGCTTTTTGTTAATTTTAAAGGTTTTATTATAAAAACTTTAAAGTTTTACAAGCTATCACAATAATCAACAAAAGTTGTAAGTATTCCTCCAACTCCAATTAAAAATCATGTTGTTCTGTAGTAAAATCTTTGAGATGGCTTAATAATTATTGATCCTACGTTGTGAAAATAATATATTTTTTCCGCAGTTTACTTCATTTATTTTTTACCGACTTCAAAAAAGGAGGAGGTACTACGTTCGGATGATTGTTTTTTTTTATGTATATTCACCGATTACTCCGCCGTTTGTGAACCGATTTAAAAAATTCTTTTAGTTCGAAAGGGTATACTCCTGAGATGGTCGCATATAAATTTTATCAAGTTTGCTTACGTAGTTTTTGAGCTAGCTTCAATATTACGTATTTTTCCCACAGTCTATGTAGACGATATAATTATTAGACTCCTTAACTGTTATTTACATAGCAGGTAGTAACTTATGTGGGGTAGGTACCACCACTAAAAAGTGAAAAATAAAAACTTTTTACAAAAAAAAATAACCGACTTCAAAAAAAACACAAGAAAATGAAAAATAACTTTAATTTCGGAAGTCGGTGGCAAAAAACGAAAATTATAAAGCAAAGACACCGACTTCCGAAATTAAAGTTATTTTTCACTTTTTTAGTGTTTTTTTTGAAGTCGGTTGTTTTTTTTTGTAAAAAGTTTTTTCTCTTGACGGTACCTAGACAATCTCGTGTTAACACGAAGTAATAAAACATGTACTTATTCTTCATGTTGTATCTACTGATTTCGTTTATGGTTTACACGTAAAACAAGCTGTAAAGACTAGGCTGTAACCAAAACTTGTAGCAAACTAGTAAAAAATTTAAAAAAAGGTGAACAAAATAGTTAACAAGACATGTCTTAAACAAGTTTAATACATGTATGAAACACACATGTTTTAAGCGCAGGCCACACTAGGAACAAAGGTAAGTTCGTTTAGCTTCGCTCTCAATGTGCCATGTGCTTTAAACACGATATGTCTTTGACAAGTATGTTACAAGACTTGTTGAAAAAAAGTATCACAACTTGTTCATGGGTATAAACGTGGTATTAGCTATACATATTAGTATGTAAGATTGCTACACATACCTAGTCATTTGCCAACACGTGGGGTCGCTTCCGGACTAACGAGATGTGATTAACCATCAATATCTCACAGGGAAGCCACGGAGCTACTTCCGTCTGACCCCACAAGCAATTACTGAATAAATCTATACTTAAAGTTAAGACTTCGGTTTCCTAGGAAAGCGGTTCTATCATATTAACGGCTCTCATGAAATCTGTCATTTCCGCCAGAAAACGCCTGTATTTAGACGGTCGTTATTTTGTGACCGTTAACCGCTTTTTCGAAAACCAAATTTTAAGACTGTTAATCAGAATTTTACCTTTATAAAAAGATCTTCTATGATTGACCATGATAAGGAAATATTACGTCTGAGGGCCTAGACAAGTGACAATCGCTTCGAAAGCGTTTTGTATTTCTACAACGACATTCAACAGGATTGACATAAGCTTTTCAATATCTTATGTCAGCCCTACACATTTTTGCCTTTTCCATCATCGTTATCGCTGATAGAATGTCACTTTGTCTAGGGCCTCTGGTTATTATTAAGTCATTCAAAATAACGTCTGATTAAATAGTCTAATTATTGAGACAGGAATCTAACTCACAGCCAGTCGGTCGCAGCTAACACCACAAGCATTTGGATAGTGTTGATTTACCTGTAAGACAGAATAAAAACATTATTTTGTACTACACAAATAGTTAACTTCAGTGTTGGATTTAGACAAATCATATGAAAGTAAAAGGATTACGAAAGGAGACGCACAAACACATACACACGTACACACACATATACCCAAGCACACACACACTCACACACTTAAACTATTCTTATGCTAATTTTGTCTTCTTAGACATGATAAATTTGTTATAAATATTTTTCTCTTTTTTGTTATGGAAGAGCGGAGTCTTCTAATACAGGCATTGTTTGCTTAAAAGAAGGCTCCAATCACAAACTAATTGTGTAATTTGGTTAAAGAAATAAACAATTTTGAATTTTTGAATTTGAAAAGGATTATAAATTTTATTTATAATTTCCTTGTCATTTCTCAAAAAGCGTCCAAGATAAAATGTATGGGTGTTTTACCTTCAAAAACCTAGATTTAGCGGAAGTATTATTATTCTGTGTTCATTGCTTAAACCTATACGTAGGTGTGATTATATAATAAGTAGTCTTAAGGGAGCTTCGTCTTCCAATAAGTTTCTTTGCAGTTTGGCAGAGGTAATAATGACGTATTCTAAAAAATATTAATGTCTGTGAATAAAAACTTTTCCAATCCTTTTTTTCATTGGTTTTCAATTACTGAAAAATTAAAAGATATTTTACAATATAAGTTTCTCTTTAGAAAAAAAATTGAATGATAAGTTCATAAAGCATTAAAGTAATCTGTGCCAAGTTAACCATTGATATTTCAATAGCTGATACATACATTGGTGACATGGTATCCACACCGTCCAACTATGTTACTACAATGTGTGTAACCATAAAATAAACCGTTCAAGTGTGGTGTAAGTAGCGAACATTCATTTATGGGGTTTTATATCCATTTTTATGGCAACTGTAAACAGTGAAGATTGAACGAGAAACGTAAACGGTTGGGCGTTATCCATCTTTTACATTTTTGATTGTCTTCTGATGGCGGTCTGAAGCAGTAGTAAGTTCTACAGTTTATTAAAAAAAAAAAAATGTATTAAAAGAACAGAAAAATTAAGAAAACACCCTTATTTGCGGTAAACATGTGGCAAAAAAGAAAATAAACACAAAGAAAAAAATAAGAAAAGGTTGGGGGGCTACATGAGTCACATCCACGCAAAACGGCTATCGCTCAGCATTATGCTGCGACCCTGTGCAAGACAGACCCCCAGCGCTGGTTTTCAGTGACATTTGACACGCATTCCACATTTGACCAACTTCAATTCGGCTTCATGCCACTAAATAACATTGCTGTGTAAATGTCATCATCATCATTTGATTTTCCTGCCCTTATCCCGTTTATTGGGATCGACGCAACATGTCTTTCTACATTTTTCATTCAATTTTTAACGACCGTCTCGCTGTTTGAGTGTTTTATGAGGCCTACCTAAATTTCTTTTCTTTGGTATTGTTCGTCGAGTTGTCGAGCTCCTTAAGTTCTGAGCTGAGCTGCACTATTACTGACAAATTCATGCACTGATTGAATAGACCACTCAATCTGTGTGGTTCTTTCCAAAAATACCATTTTAGATGCTAATCTGCATGGTTCTTATATGGCTTCGCCAAGATTATGACTGGACTTTAACCGACTCATTGCCACCATCATTTTCATGCATACTTTAGCCAGGCCCCGAACATCGGACGATGACGCGACAGGCACGTCATGGGCCTACATGAAGGATGACGCACCTAGACCGTCATTGGCCCCCTGTAATGTTTTATGCGTATTTCGCCATTATCTTGCGTCAATCTGCTAAGAGAAAAAGTTATTTGTGTGTTTCGATTCGAATTCGTTGGTATTCAAAGGAAATATGGCCTCATAAGGGAGGATTTATTTATTTTAGTAAAATGTTACAGTGGTCGCCAACATTTTTGTAAATTTACTTGTATTAGGTTATTTGTTTGTGATAGTCAAGTAAGAATATCTAAGGAGGAACCTAAGTCGCCCATTAATCAAAAATGCTAATTTTTTTCACCACAATTATTAAGCATTTTGTATGAGTTTTCACAGTTCAGTCAGTTAAAATGCTCATACATAGTTTAATAATTGTTGTGAATTCTAAAACAATTTTCCCAGCATAATCCACCTTATTACGCCAATATACGGGATGGTAACCGTTTTCGCGTCGGTGTCCCTTCCACCCCGTATAAGTTTGTAAACTGTTACCAAAGTTTTGCTATCCCTGAATTATAAAATATGTATTCTAAATTAATGGCCAAGTTTATTGTCAACTTCAATGTTTAATTTGGGATAAAAATTGGTGGTTCTCTTTATCTCAATTAATTTTAAACTGTTTTTAAGTAAGTTTGATGTGACGCGCCAGGTCCGTCAATGGCCTCCCGTGATATTTGCTTATGACGCGCCTGGGGTGTCATTGGCAATGAATCGGTTAAAAGAGCTTGTGCCATTTGAGTTTGTTTCGGTCTTTCATTATTTATCAATTCTATTTATTGATAAAATAATTATATTTATTCCTCTAAATTGGTTCAGAAACAATTTTATACGTACATAGTAAATAGCATATGTGACTAGAACTCACACTAATTAAAAAACAGGCTATTTTTGACGTGTAAATAAATGTTATTATCAACATTCACCTTTCTCTTCTCATAAGCAACACAATAATGTTAAATAAGTAAATCAAATTCAAAGTTATCACAGCCATCTTGAAGACGACAACACAATGTATCCTGCCAACTTATTATTTATGACGAACTTATAAAATGGCGTCTGTAAAGCTCATGTTTATTTTATTCTGCATAATACACGTCTCACTAAAAAGGGTCTTCTGATATAAAAGCATGAGATATTATATTTGTTAATAGAAAAAGATTTTTATTATTTTAGGATTCATTTCAAGTTGTATAATTTTGTGATTTTTATACTGTGTAAAAAAATAATCAGGCAGTCTATTTATAATTTTAAATATTAAATAAAATAATACAGGATGTAAGGGTAAACACTCTTGTCATTCAAACCATGGGTAGTTGACTTAAATATAAAAATAAATGACCGAACACAACAAAAAAAAAACGTTATTTTCATTAAAAGATTTAAAAAAGTTTCTATCTGACACCGTGCTTGCTAGCGAAACAGCTGACTGACTAAGGGAGGGATCGCTCGCTCGCTGCCGGTCAGGTCACATCCTATACCCCCGCCCGTGTTGAGACGCAAGTTCGTTGCCCTAGCGCATAGGGCAACGAACTTACGTCTCTGGTGGTAAAATTTAGATCAAAAAAAAAAGTTGTAATTTTCCATTGATTTTACATTCCATAAATGAAACCAAACCACTGGTTGCAAGGATAACGGTGTTTACCCTAACACCCTGTATTATAAAAGCTAACTATAAGATTGAGCAAAACATTATATTTATGGAAAAATAGTTTTGTAAGTTATTGAAGAATTGCTGCGTGATGTTAATATTATGTTATTAAAACATAATATTAACATCACGCCTGTCAACAGTATTCCCCAAAGGGTACCTAATAGTAAAACCACATAAATTTTTCCGGTTATATTTTGAGTTCCGTGTTAGCGTGGGCAGTAAAATAAAGCAGTTTATTATAACAGGCTTTTGCAAACATAAAATTAATTAATGAAAAAACAAGAAAATAAATAACGTTTCTCCGTACAGACACCAATTTTCCAATATTAATACCATAAACAAAACCGAATGGTCCGAAATGTAAAGTAATTCTTGGATTTAATTAAATTCGGGTGTGTTACGTAAATAAGGTGCTCGAGCCATCTCGAGCCCATTGTTTTGTATTAAGGCTTTTGGCTGGAAACGAAAATTGACAACAATAGGGGAAAATTTAGTAGAATATGGCGTACGAAGAGGGAAGGGGGATTGCAATCGTTTCACCTTTTTAAGATACTTTTATGGGTGTATTACGCAAATTAAAATGAAAGCTATTAATTAATAAACAGCAGTATGTAAAACTACCTGGCCTAAAAAGAAAGACTAATAAAATATATTATCATGGTGTCAATGGAATTTAACTGAAGACCTTACAATGTATTTTGAAGTCAACTGAATTTAGTAAAAACCGCACAGAACCGTGACAAACTAATGAAATCTTGTTACAATGATAAAATACCAAAGCCATCGTAGCGCGTCGTAGCCTGCTACGAGGGAACTTACGAACCGCTACGAGTGTCTACGCCGTAGCGCTGTCATCCTACATCTTATAAAAGCGTCGGTACCTAGCTGTTAAATAAAGTATAATTTTGTTTCTCGTAATTTCGCCAACTTTCCAAGAAAATATATTTTTGTGAAATTATACTTCACCTTAATATATTTGTAAAGAAAATGGGGGATTCCAAAAGTTTTATCTTTATTTGATATCTTCACAATGAAATTGAGATAAGGATTTTGTAATGGTATATAATATTTTATACAGTGTTAGAAATTGTATTTTGGTTATATTTTGACGATTCCGGACTTCTGTTTTGTTAGGGCTTATCGAACTCGTAAAACTTTTGTGAAAGGGTGGATCTTTATTGGATTACGTCTTTTTCTTATTGTTAGTGTCATAAAAAATACAGAGACTTTTAAGTCATAAAAAGAAGATGAAAATCTTTGCTATTTTGAGGCTTTTATTTGGTACTAGATTTTGCGAGACTGCGTGGAGGTGGGGAAATATCCCACGGGTCCTACCAAGTTAAAAAGTATCCCATGCCTACCAACGTCAGGCACTAGTTGTCTGGCATTTTTGCTGAACTGGGCCTGTTTGGCGCAGCCGCGAGGCATACTTTTCTGCTAATTTCATACAATACACTTTTTATTTTTTTCCGTTTTGTTTACTTGTAGTATAATATGTTGTGTTGTGCCTTATAGTCTGTGCTAAATAAATGTATTTTCTTTCTATGTCCTAACCCAGATCATGCTCTACTTATGTAACTTACTGTTCAGCCGTTACGGCGTGAAAAAATAACAGACAGACTGAGTTACTTTCGCAAACGATCAATTAGAAGCGTGCGCCTAGCTTCTGACGTTTCATAAGTACCCATATAAGTTTATGTGAAATAAAATATTTTGATTTTGATTTCAGAATAGTACCTACCTTCGAATAATTACAAATAATTTTAACCCAGGTCATGGTCTACTTATGTGACAAATTGTACTGTTCGCTGTTCGGCCGTTACGGCGTGAAAAAATAACACAACAGACAGAGTTACTTTCTCGGAATAGTACCTACGAATAATCCTACTAATATTAGAAATGTGAAAGTTTGTGTGTTTGGATGTTTGTTACTCAATTACGCAAAAACGGGTGAATGGATTTGGATGAAATTAGGCAAACAGGTAGTTTATAACCTAGATTAACATATAGGCTACTTTTTATTCCGATATTCCCACGGGATCTGGACTTACACGGGTGAAATCGCGGGGCGCAGCTATAGTAAGAAATAATTGTTTTTTTTTTTACTCAGGGCATTTTGTTACCTCTCCTGGCACACGGATGCTATGTATCAATCAATTTATCGCGCTTCGTCCATCAAAGCACCAGCAATCCATCTATTGGTACTGGACATGTTCCAACATCGGGCGTTACGTCAACGAATAGGATTTTACAGGCTCATGTTACTACCTGTAATAATGGCTGACTGTTAAGGTTACACTGCAGGAAAATGGCCCTGCAGTGGGATAGTTACAGAATATATTTTTTTTTTATACATAATGGAACTGACTTGTATTAGGACGGTCATATTCTAATCTGAGTCTCAGTATTAATTCAGAATTTAGTTTAATTTTTGTCAAGTGTTTGACATTGATTGTGGCTGATATGAAATTATGCACAGATAAAATAAATTACTGATACATCTATACATATAATAAAATCGTAAAAGGTCCGTGTCTGTATATTAAAGATTTTTGCAAAAAAAGTATTGGAAGCCGCGAGAAATAAGTAATAGTTTTTTTTTTTTTTTTGTCTTTTTTTTTAAGTTTGTGAGCGCATCACGTAAAAGCCACTAATTGGATTCAAAATTAAATTACTGAAAAATAAGAAGCTTTATTGTGAGTAACATTTAGCCTTTATTTCATCAAAATCGACGGATTATAATTTTTTTTTTAAACATGAATTTTTGATAATTCACCGGAAAGGTCGGATTACACCCGGGCGACGCCGGGCATGAACAGCTATTACATAATAATATATAAAAAGATAAACTCATTTCTTTTTCCTATGTTACCAACATTTACCGTATCATACCGTTTCAGAGCAATTGACACATTGAAAGTATTGTAAATACTGCAAGTGAACGCACTAATAAATACATTTTGTACGGTTGTAAGCGGCAGCGGCGGCGGGCGTGTATAGAATCATTATTAGTGTGAAAGGGACATTACATTGCTCATTCCATATGATTAATGTTAACCTGGGGCGTGAGTTATGAGCGGCGAGCGAGTTGGTGCGTGAAATCATTATTTAGATTGTGATAAAGTTACACTGTTGACTGCTTTGATCTAGTGATTTTAAGGGGCAGGCGGAGCCTCGGTTGCAACTACAAATTAAGTGCTACAAAATGTTGCGCTAGTGTGCCTGTCGTAGCGATACACACAGCTACCGTGAGTTGTGTGTATCGCTACGACAGGCGCTAGACATTCACTCTGCGTCCAGCACTCAGTGTGGCAACACGTCGTGTTCTGGTTTGCAATTGGTCAATCGTCATCCTGAGGATGCCTCGTTGAGAGGTGAAACACGTGTCGATTTCTTACAGGGTTTTTTATGACTCTTGAAGAATAGTTAAGCGGAATAGGTTAGGACAAACAAAACAAAAAGTGCATTAAAAAACTCACGCACTATCACAACCCGCTCATCTCTCCCAACTCACATTCTAAACGCTTCACAGCTCATTTTATCTACTCGGTGGAACTGAAATTCCGTACCTAATTAGCGGTTTTGCGTATCTACATACATAACGATGTGTACTAGGTACGCCCGGATGATCGTGTCATTAGGGGTTAGTGACATCTCAGGCTCGAAACGTTTTTGTTGTGGTATTCGCTTTGGGGGTGAATATGGGGGTGAATATAGAGATTCTGTTTGATATGGAGGAAGGGTTTGTCTTCAAGGTTGCAAGTGGTGTAGCTTTAATTTCAAAGCGTGTTTAGTTAATGACATCGTCTAAAGCTGAGATGATTTATTTACCAAATAGTAAGTCGGTCTGAGGTCCTGAAATGAAAGTGTAGGAAAGAAACGTATTCTTTCAATCTGACGTACGTTCTCAATGCAATTCAAATAAAGTTCAAACTTCGAAGAATACGCCTCTACTGACTTCACTGTTATTTATAGACCTCACAATTTTCTATGCGAAAGAAATTGATATTATGTTCTATCAAAAATCATATAGGCAATGGTCCAAAGAGGGTAGCGAAAATAAACCTTGTCCGCCTATACCTATGCTATTACCAAAACATCATTTCAAACAAAACATTAGATAAGTTTTTATCAAACTGCATGTATTTCCATAAATTTTATGGACGTGTGCGTCCACGATAATATAATCACATTAGAAATTATGAAAACGCACTATCAAATAGATAAACTTGGGTTAAAATTCTTCAGAAGCCGAGCATAAGAAATACAAAGCAATGCCATCTTTTTATACTCAGCCCGAGCACTACTCATGGCAGAAAAGTTGACAACTTTATTTTTACTTTCACTATTTTACCATTGAAGTGTTAAACACAAATAACATGGCAATATAACCGTGTGTACATTGTAAGGGTCAACCCTATACAGTTCGCTGACAACGCGACATCAAATTGATTGTTGTGGTATTCACGTAATGAGCTAACAATGTCAGTCAACTACCCTACAATTAAAACTATTTGTTTCATGATATACCTACTGTGTAATTGCCGTTTGATATTGTTTATGTTATAAGATACGCACTAGTGAACTGTTTAATAATGGGATAAACACGTAAAAAACATTGTAGTGTGTGCTTCAATGATTGCATAATGCATAACATACCATACATGACACCATGTATCTGGTAATTAATTTATTAATTATTGCTCCATTTATAATTCTTTTTACCTTTTGTAGTACAGTAATCTTATTTTAGGTGCATCGTCTTCACATATAATTATATAATTAATGTATACAAAATATTGTAAAACATTTTTAAAAGAGTAACGATGGAGTTTCTTGCCCATTCTTCTCCATACGAAAACTACCTTTTGGAAGGGGCAACTAGAATCAATTCTTTTTCTTTGTTTGACGTTCAAAAGTGCCATATATGTGCTTATTTGAAATAAATTATTTGACTTTGACTTTGACATAACATCACGCCTGTAATCCCTGAAGCGTTAGGGAGAGGTGTATCTATAGTAGACACATCTTTTGTCAGTTATGTTTAAGTCCCATGTTACAGGGGGTGCGCCTATTGTCATCAAATGGGCAGAAATTCAAACTGCGAGTTTCTACAAAAAAATTCTGATGGAAAACCCAATGACACAAATAGTAAACTGTGAAACTGCTCTACTGCCTAGCCTTTTTCCAACTATGTTAGGGTCGGCTTCTAGTCTAACCGGATACAGCTGAATACCATTATTTTACATGGAGCGACTGCCTATCTGACCTCCATAAACCAGTAACTGGGTAAAACGATACCACTTGGCAAGACTGGTTGTCAGACTTTCGTAAACTGTGAAACTTCTATGTTTCGCAAATATAATAAAAATAATAAATATCATAGTCGCAGTCTGATCAAATCTCCTATTAGTATCTACATCTGCTGTCAAATGTCACGTTAGCTGTTTTGATTGGTTTGTAGAAACAACAACAGCTAGTCAAAACATTGACTTAGGAATTTATGGTTTTTAGGAACAAGAGAGTGTAAATTAGGCTTATTTTAACAAGTGTTTTAAAGATTATAAAAAAGATTACACTTATGTTTAGCCATTTTGTTTATATTTTTGACCGTACTCAATATCTGGATTATACATAGGATGATTTCCTTATATCTCTACCCAATGTAGTGGATTAAATGCAAAATAATGATCAAGTACTTTTTTTTATTAAAATTGCAAAGAATAGCCGTATTAGATCATTTCCACGCGAGCCTGTCGTAACTTATCGAGCAATTTTCACACACCAGCCACTAAGAATTATCTAGTCAAAAAACTCAATAAAACTTCGTTCGGCAATGGATGGTGGATGAATGTCAATATTTCACTCCAATTGACTTCTCGGGGACAGTATATTTTTGTTTATTTTTTTGACGCCTCGGGAATGATATTTTTGTTTAGTTTTTAGAAACAAGAGTGTAAATAAGGCTAATTTTAATTTGTGTCTAGTCAAATTCATTTAATTTTATTTGCTTTAAATGTGGTAGATAAAATAATAGTCTTATACGATGAAACATTTCACCATATTTTGGCATGCAAATATTAAAAGTAAGGGTCATTTAAATAATCATTATCTATCATATGGGTAAGTACAGAATGGAAAGATGAGTAAACAGATTAGACTTTGTGTTTATTTGTACATCCGTTTTTGTTTATATCCTTTAACAGTTTACTGGACAGTAAGTGGAAATTATGTATTGTTTTTGGATTCAATGGAAATGGTAGCCGAAGATCATTTCCACGCAAGCCTGTCGTGACTTATCGAGCAATTTCACACACCAGTCACTAAGAATGATCTAGTCAAAAAACTCAATAAAACTTTGTTCGGCAACGGATGTGGATGAATATCAATATTTCACTCCGAATGACTTCTGTCGGGCTCCAGAATGATAGATTTTTGTATAGGCCGCAGTTTGACTAGTATTTTTTGTCATATGTCTAAAACAGTGTGACTGGCCGTCGTCGATATCGTTTGTTCGTATGGAGCAGTCGGAACCGACGATTTTACACGAGTTATTCGTATAGACGCGGTAGTGCAGAGGCGTGTGTCGGATAGTGTCTGAAAACACAATGGCATTTTTTATTTTATTTTTAAATTCCTAGTTTGTCAGACTAGGTATTGATTTCTATTGTATCGTGAGTGATTTTATAGATACAAATGGTACATGGGCAAACATTAACACCCGAAATAATTGTATTTAACCTAACAACAATAAATTCTTATGAATGAAAAAAAATGTTTAATCTACAAAAAAAAACGCACATACAGAGCAGCCAAAAGCCTCATATTCAAGCAAAATAAGTTTGTCTTTTTTGGTCCTTGATTCGTAGTGTTGCTGATATAGTTTACGTGACATCTACCGTCCAAAATCACAACAGTATGACTAAAACATTCGCCACGAATTCATGAAGCTTAAACAAAAACCGTTACACATGCCCACAGCCCACTCAACAATTTTAATTGCCATTATAACAAAAAAAAACGCTCGCATAATTTAGTTGATAGCACTTGGCGACCATACTGAGGCGTGACATTAGCCAGAGAGCCTTACATCACAATAGCTGGACAAGTTTGGCACACGATCAAGTTCTGAATTATGGCTGAGGAACGTCCGGGGCCCATATTATTGTAATTTTGGCAGGCTTATTTTCGTGTCATACTCTAGTTTGCGGCACCCGGTGGTGATAATGAGCTGGGTTATGAATTAAATAACCAGCAAGCATATAAAATATAAATTTTGATTTGAAACTTAAATGTATTTGAGTAGGTAATGTGTAGCTATTGCATAATCAGCCTACAATGTTCCCACTGCTAGAACACAGGCCTCCTCTCTGTGAAAAGGAGCGGGCCGTAATCCACCACGCGGGCCCAGTGCGGGTTGGTAGATGTCACATGTCTTCGAATTTTTTGGTTCTAGGACATGCCGGTTTCCTCACTATGTTTTCCTTCACCGTTTTGAGAGCAGTGTCGATGAAATAATTTACACAAAGTAAAGCGCCTGCCAGGGTTCGAACCTACGACCTACAACTCCTAAATCGTGGCCGTTACCACTAGGCCACCACTGCTCCATGTAACTATTGATATGCGTAATATAATCTATACTTATAATAAAAGCTGAAGAGTTTGTTTGTTTGTTTGTGTGTTTGAACGCGCTATTCTCAGGAACTACTGGTTGGAATTGATAGTCCATTTATCGAGGAAGGCTATAGGCTATATGAAATCACGCTACGACCAATAGAAGCAGAGCATAAATGAAATATGTTGCAAAAACGGGAAAACATATTCCTTTTTGAGAACTTTCGTTGCGTGCGCTGCGTAAACGGTTTATGTTACGTAAATATCATGTATGATGGAATTGTTTCTCTTTAAAAGTTCTAAAAAAAAATCCGCGACAGCATATGTCTATCTTTTAAGCTTGAGTCACTATAACCTTTTTTATGACAATCAAATTTGTTCGAAATTAATGCATTATTTGCGAAGGAGTTTTATCAAAATAATATTAATTCTTATTCAAATAAATAATTTGAACATCAAGGGTATTTATGTAGCAGTAAAATACTTTCTAATTCATTCGAATCGGACATTTAATTTCGAAGTTATCACGGTTATGAAAATGCAATAAGCGAACTGTTCGACGCCGGCGCGGCGACGAGTCGCCCCGCCGCGACGTTCCCTATTCTAGAGAAGAGAGGAGAGGATGGGCACACGGGTAGACCATAACCTGGAATAGGACATAGGATAAGTTTTATCCCTATATTCCCACGAGATCGAGACCTACGCGGGTGAAACCGCGGGGCACAGCTAGTTGAAAATAAAACTACACAGAGCATCATAACCAAGTATTCCACTATACATTTTCTATCTTATAAAACTATCATAAGCTACATCCCATCGTGCAATTTAAACATACGTCCACAACCGTTGAATGCACAAGATATTGCCATTCTATAGACATTATGTAAAACAGAACAGTTTAAAAAAAAAGAAGCTGCTTCACGTTCACAATGTCTGATTATAATTTGCGAAAGTGTTTTTCGAGTGGGTAACTTTTCAATTTAGAAAGAAAAATCTTTTTAATGTAGAGATATTTACTTTTTTTGTAGAAACTATAATTTTATCATTATTAATTTTGTCGGTTTTTCTCATGTAGACTATTTTTAACTCGAACAGATATGTCAGTCATGAGCACATCAAAAACAATCCACTGTTGGACATAAGTAAGCCCGACCAATCATGCGTATGATTGGTCGGGCATTTAAGTCATTCAATAATATCTATTACTATTATAGTAGCAAAGTATCTACTTTACCACTGTCATAAAGCTACTACCACTCAATCTCCGAAGCTCATCACCCCTAAGGCTAGGTGGACAAAGGAATATGTACGAAAATGCGAAAATACCCTATGAAAATTAGGTATTAAAAAATACTGTTATACTATATTTAAAAAATGCTCGTAAACGAGCTCGTGGCTAAGTAATAACAGCTGATCCATCAGGTTAAGCTACGCTTGCCGGGGTTGGTCCGTGGATGGGTGACCATCTTTACACACCGAGACTCCTCCGTGCCTCGCAAAGCACGTTAACATTCGTGGATCTTTGATTCTCGTTACGGGTCGTCAGAAGCCCGAAACTCTGACAACCAGTCTTACCAAGGGATACCGTACTCCAGTCCGTCTCCAGTTACTGGGTTGTGCAGGTCAGTTAGACTGGAAAAATACCACAACATAGTTGGGAAAAGGCTCGTTCATGATATAATTTAAATCTGCCTAGAGCTTCATTTTTATGTCACATTCCCTCTGTAGGCACAGCTGGGACTAATTACGGCTCAAAATTGTGACCATGTAATTTTAACAATATTTTAGGAGGTAAAGCAAAATTTAAATATCGTCACTTCATCGGAGGTTTCACAAAAGATTTTAAATTGTGCGAAGAGTATTACGCAGGTGAACTAATAATGGAGTTAGTACTTGAAGTAATTAGTTATTATGAATGGCTTTGTTCTGTTGAGTTTTAATTAATTATTGGTGTGCTTTCGTTTAGTTTTAGATACTGAATTTGCAGATGACAGGCCTCTTCGCAAATATTGTCCTGCTGGGGAGATTTTTGCGCCACTTCTTACCCGCTAATTGAATGGCGCCGCTGGCGGGAGATTTTGGAAGCTGATGTAATATGGCCGTTCGAAAAGTGCTGCAGATTATCAGCATAGTTTGTCTAAATGAATTTTAATGTTGACTAGTAAAGGCCTTCAAAATATTATCAAAAAAACATTTTTTTTTAAATGTCTTAAACCTCTATTAAATACATAAATAAAAAAGAATAATTAAATTCAGTGTGTAAACAGCTTATAAAGACAATAAAATATCCACTGTATGTCAAGCATCGACAATTATAATCATCACCTTTTAGGTAGGTAGGTAATAGGTAATACGGGCTGGTATCCGCAACTCCACGTCAAAGCGCGTATTTTGCGTATGGCACCTTTTAGGTATTGAATATTGTCAATTTCTACTAATAAAAACACTTTTCTTACTCCTTAATTTCCACACAGATACGCAACCACAGCACAGGAACAAAGGAGCAGTGGTAGCCCAATAGTAAAAGCCCCGACTTACAGAGTTGCAGGTTATAAGGGTTAAACCCAGACAGATGCTTTAGTTTTTGTAAATTTTTTTCCTTACCACTACTTTCAAAACGGTGAAAGATAACATCGTGAGAAAACCGGCATGTCCTAGAACTAAACATTTTAAGACATGTGACATCTAGCAACCCGCATTGGACCCGCGTGGGATTACGGCCTACTTACTCCTCTCACCGACAGGAGTGCACTGCTGGGATGCCTGTGTCCCAGCAGTAGGACACAGGCATCCCAGCAGTGCACTCCTCTCCATCCTCTCCTCTCCTCAGCAGTGGGAACATTATAGGCTGATTATAGTCACGCAAAAACAATGGCCACATTTCACAATAATTCCTTTTAATGTGACCTATATTTTCCGCGTATGAACAATAAAAGCCACATCAAATAAAGGTATGGTGATCATAATGACGGTAGTTATGCATGGGAATCGTTCGCCACAGTATAGATAGAACAGAAGGCCGGCTCCATACAACGTACCAACACATACTCACGTATGGCGACCTCAGGCTGAGGTCTATCCTGCCAGGGTTGCGGGTTAGTCCGAAAGGGATACCGGGACCTTCGCAACAGGGAACTAAAGGAACACGGGTGGGTTTTAGCCAGTAAAAGTCTGACACGCCCTGCCGCTGCGCCCAGAGCGGGAGAAGTCATTTGACGATTTCACAACTTCAAAAAAAAAAAGGCTGAGGTAAAATGATTAGCAACTTAAATTGTCTGTTTAATGAATTCACTCTGTAATTTTTTGACAGTTGTATGAAATGACTGTAACACCGAAAATTGACGTAGGGTGTCAATTTGCTTAGCAATTAATTTCCCTGACTGTACATTGACTTTTAAGCTAACTTTCCTTAGAAAGTACCTAAAAGTTTAAAGACATAAGTTTTATACGAATAATGTTCGTATTCGCTCATTTCACTTAACAAAGTAAGGTCCCAAGTATCTACGCTTTATAAGATATCTGCCTCAAACGATTATGACAAACGTGTGCCCTGCTGTACGTAGTCGCTTGTCCATGTAAGGCCAGGGCCATGAGATAGGGCGGGCGGTTCTTGATAACGAATGTTCTCGCACCACTCTCCTCTCCGCAAGTCGCACCGCGGCGACTCATGGAGTCATGTCACGTTCTCAATAACTTCTAACATTTAGATAGATAAAACGTTTATTTTGTGCACACAACATACAAAAAACCGGTTAAATAATAACTAATTACCCAATTAATAAATAGCCAAATAAAATCCTTACTAATATTATAAATGCGAAAGTAACTCTGTCTATCTGTCTGTCGGTCTGTCTGTCTGTCTGTCTGTCTGTCTGTCTGTCGCGCTTTCACGCCAAAACTACAGAATCGATTTAAATGAAATTTGGTACACAGATAGTCTAGAGCCTGAGAAAGGACATAGCCTACTCTTTATCGACATACCACTCGGGCGAAGCCGCGGGCGGAAGCTAGTAAACAATAAAAGTAGAAAACAAGACACTATGATGACACAATTGGCTATTTAATTGCTCCCTCCACGCGCCGGCCCAACACGCACAAATTATTATAAGCCACGGAATACAAAGATAAGTTTACGCAAATGACGGTAGTTGAATGTTCATGGTTTATCAGCCGGCCAACGCATAGAGGAGGCTTAAGACATACTTTAAAACAATGAAACGTACAAAGTGCGGTGTGCGTCTCAACGTTGCGTTGCATTTGTCCTTGCCGTGTTCGCAGACGCAAGACGCAGGTCGCACGAGCGGTGATGTGTCCAATATCGCTCCTTCTGTTCCTATCTATGTTGTGCGTTTGCGGTGGGGATATTATCACAATTGAGGCGTCATTACCGTTTCGCACTGCAATTTAGACGCCCCGTAATGACTGACGTGTCATGATAATTTAATTTTTGAGGTCAGGTTTTATGTGACTGGAAAATGTAATTTTTATGTATAATAATAAATCACGCCTGTTTCTCCGAAGGGTTGGACAGAGGTGTACCTATACAAGGTGTTAGGGTAAACACCGTTATCCTTGCAACCAGTTTTGGTTTCATTTATAGAACGTAAAATCAATGGAAAATTATAACTTTTTTAAATTTATTTTAAGGGGGATGCGCTAGGGTGGCCCGCGAAATTCAAATTTTCTTACGTTTTTAAATATGATTTTATGGAATTATAAACATTAGAATCAGCAATACAACTCTCTAAGTGCATGAAAGTGCCAAATGTCATGATTTCATGAAATAGTCATTCAATACACTTACATGAGCTTAGAGAGTTGTATTACTGATTTAAATGTTTATAATTCCGTAAATCCATATTTGTTACGAGCGCTTATAATATTTAGATCAACATACAACCTGATAGTGACCTGCAAATTGCAAAAAACGTATGAAAATTTGAATTTCGCGGGCTACCCTAGCGCATCAACCTTAAATCTACATTTTACCACCAGAAACGCAAGTTCGTTGCCCTATGCGCTAGAGCAACGAACTTGCATCTCAACACGGACGGGGGGTGCGGGATGTGACCTGACCGGCCGCGAGCGCGACCCTTCCCTCAGTCAGTCAGCCGTTTCGCTAGCGAGCACGGTGTCGGATTGAAACTTTTAAAAATCTTTTAATGAAAATAACTTTTTTTTTTGTTGTGTTCGGTTATTTATTTTTATATTTAAGTTAACTACCCATGGTTTGAATGACAAGAGTGTTTACCCTTACACCCTGTAGTACACTCACATTTTAGCAGTAATGTTTCAGTCTCATGTGTAATGGTGGCGAGTCTAATGCGTTCAACCGACAGACCCAGACTCCGTACTAAAATTAATAATAATGAATTACTTTTATAGAAACGATACAAATTGTAGCTTCATTTAAAATCCCCAAATCTAAAGGCTCATCATTTTCCTTCATAAACATTTTTACCTTCGGCTGTTTAGGCCCCTGCTCATTAGTCAAATAATAAAGTAACATAATATTCACGTCAAATGAACAGACAATTTAATTTATATCAACGAGTGAATGGTCCACAATTTCAACAATAAATACTTATGTTGCTCCTGTATTCGTTATATTGCGTACCTGCCTATTATTTTAAACTCACAAACAGGTAATTGAGGACCAGCCTATTCTTATTAGTGGGTAACAAAACCCAATAACAGTATTTTAATGAGGCATTTTATACGAATACTAAAAGATAAAATTATGAAACAGATTTTAAAGTTTTTGTAAAAACTAGTTGATGCCGTCGGCTTCACCCGCGTGGATGTTGGTTATCATATAATTTAACCTTACTCGAGAACCACTCTATCCATTGGTGAAAACAGCATGAAAATCGGTGCAGTAGTTTTTGAGTTTATCGCGACAGACAGACGCGGTGGAGGACTTTGTTTTATATTATGTAAGGATAATGATTTTTATATTTCAAACTAGCTTTTGCCTATGCCCGCGGCTTCACCCGCGTGTGGGTGATCTCACGGAAATGTACTACCGAGATAAATCCTATATCCATACTCAGGTTATGGTCTACCCACGTGCCAAATTTCACCCAAATCCGTTTAGCCGTTTTAGCGTGAAAGAGTAACAAACAAACTCACTTTCGCATTTATCATATTAAGTTAAGATGTTAAGGGCGAATTTCACCAAACTTTTATACCGAGTATAAGTCCTATACTGCGAATAAATTTTGAAATTTTGACAGTTTTTCCATACCAAAACTGTCAGACGACAATTTTATTCCAAGAATAAAAGATATCTGACTTTGATGAAATCAGCCCTAAGGGTTATTTTCAGAGCCTGGATGTTTATTAAAGCAGGAGATGTAGGCCAAATACACAGATTTTATCTATCTGTCCCCCGATAGGACTAACAAAAACGTTTTATTATCCCTGCGATATAAAAGTTTGAACGAAGTTTATTCGTTCTTCTTATCCATAAAGTTACATCTGTACGTTATACTACTTTTAAAATTGCGATAAATTTTATAGCACTCCCCAGGTTTCAGATAGTAAGTACTATTTTAAAGCCGTAATTTTTAAGATTATCTGTATAGATTGCCGGAAAGCAACCGAGGCGAGTTTTTATTACTTTACTATGTAACTTTGCTACTAAGTGTAAAATTGTTTCCAGTGTAATAGAGAATGAGCATTCGTTAGAACTATATTTTAGTATCGTTCGTTGTGGTCTGATTATCTTTGTCAAACTTAATAATTCATTTGAAGGAAGGATCTCTCCTGATATTCTGATTTTGAACAGTCGCTGTTAATGTTATTCCGTAAGTCTTTTAGAACAATGAGTGAGATTATTGTCTTTACCAACCTAAGTTATCTTATCCCAAGTCGACATTACAAATGAAAACATTAGTTTCCTCTGTAACCATTAAAACTTTAGTTAGAAGAAAGATATTTCTAATCTGTAATAGACTGTTCTATTTATTACAGGTTAGAAATATTTAAAAGTCTAGAAACGCTTGATTTTTTTTAAGTTATTTATTTTTATTATTTATTTATTTTGATAACTTCGATATGATTTGCAATGTAAAGACAAAAACAAAAACCTTAAAAGAAAAATAAAGTTAAAATAAATAAAAAAGAATTAGCCACGCTGTACGTTCAAGCGTTCAATACATCGTATACCCAACCTCTTTGCACGCCAGTGTACGCTTACAACGTCACTCGAAAGTGGGTCGGTTATTTGACATTCGTGTACACTGTACGTCCAGACTACGAGTACACGTGACACTTAACTATTTGTCTTCAAATGCTGGAGTAAATACGGTACACATTGTATGTACGAGAGGAAAGTAAGTTTAGTCACGTTCTTTTAAAATGTTTGGTAACAAAGCGACTTAGCTTAGCTTTTCAACTTAAAAGTTATTGCTGTTGAAGAGAGTGCATTTAGTAGTTATTAGATTTATTTGCGGCACAATGCCGAGATCCGACGATCCGCAATTTTCCGGACGGACACGCACGGCAGACAACCACAGACCGCCACGCACCGCGCACCGAGGAACTTCCGATGTCTGCGATACCCCGCACGTACACCTTCCCACGGTGCGTCGTGCGGGCTCGTCTGTGTCCGTCCGCAATATGGCGCACCATCGGATCTCGGCATTAGAATGTCACGTGTCTAACAATGTTTAAGCCGGAACTTACATTAGCCGTACATGGCGATTTGTTTACCAAACACGCTGAATCGCACATAAGGGTATCTTTATACCTGTTGTTTTAATTAAAAAGCTTCTACACTCTATTCCTCTGGGAATGCTTTCTGGAACTTACATTAGTCGTACAGCGATCTGTTCTCTAAACACGTCCAGTCGTCGACGCGTCACGTTTGTGCTGATAGTAGGTGCACTGGGTATATTGATGCAGTGTAACAAAAGAGCTCTCACGAGTGAGGTAGCCTGGGTAGTCAGCCCTGCTACTGACTTTTTACCACACCATGAACTATATAGCTGGTTTATTCTGTAAAAGCTCACAATGAAAAATTGGTGAAGTAAGCTTGACGTGAACTGTCAATAGTGTAAATCTAATCAAAGTATCAGGCAGAATGACAGCTCACTTCACCTAAGTTTTCATGGTGAGAATTTACAGTTTACACCGGTAGTATAGTTTGTGATGGAGTAATTCTTGTGCTGCGGCATTTATTTATAAGAAAATTGAAGTAATCGACATGAATGTCATCGCGCTTTCATTTCTTAAGTGTTTTTTGTTACAAAAATAAATAGTCATAATGATCTGTGACTGTACTAATAATACAGATACAAGTTGGTGTCATAATCAGTTATAGTTTAATATAATATTGCTATAGTATAATATTGTAAAATAAAAATATCTTCCCTGTCGTATAATATTGTCTAGGAATGCTATCGGAACTTACATTAGCCGCACAGCGATCTGTTTTCTAAACACGTTGACACGTCACGTCTTGCCCGTCCGTATTGTGTTACGTACAAGCTAGAAATCGTGTTACATGGTATGTAAACGGTATGTATGTGAGTTAGTTTGAATAATTGTATAGTTGTTGATGATGTTATAATGTTGCGTGTTAGTTTTGGTGGCATATTAAAGGAGATTAGTTATGATGACAAGTCAAATCATTCATTATTGAAACTATTACCGTATAATCGATTATTATGTAGTTTATTTTTAAGAAATACTACCAAGATAAAATAAACAGAATTCAAGTCTAAATATATTAAATGAAACGTTTAGTAACATCAAAATACTATCAGTAATCAAACGAACTATATTAAGACATTATGGTAGGTATAAAGAATTTTTACAGGAAATATTCAACTTTAAAAAAAGAACTCAATCTACAATATAATATTCATACAAGAACAGCACAGATGCTTGTAAAATATAACTCTACTAATGGACATGAAAAACTTTATGGAAACTTATGAAAAATTCGCGCAGAAATTCTTATTTCAATAAAAAATTGCAGTATTCTGTATCCTCTCGAGGTTTTTTACATTCGATTATGCTTTTCGTTTGGTTTAAATTTTTGTTGATTTTGAGATAAAGATGATTTTTGGTACTATGATGGGACTTATAAATATTATTATTTATTTATTTTATCTTTTTTCTTCATTAATAAAAAGGCTTTGACCCACTTTGAGCATAGGCTTAGCTGATACCCAATTCACGAGGTTTCATTACACGAGCATCTATGAAGCGATTTTTCAAACGTCAGAGAATTTCTAAGATCGTATTTTGGCAGCCTAAAACAATTTTACACACGAATTAAATTAAACTCACACCACGTAAGCCAAACTAAATTTCAAGCAGCGTGACATAATACAACGTACGTTAGAAACAGTCCTTAAACTGTCTCAATTGAAACAATAAACACGCATTCCGTCACAGCGGCAACTTGTTATGACGTGTTATGACGACATGACGTGACGCCGATACGCACGTAGCGTGACAGAGACAAATGACGTGAGTGACATGACGCGAATAAGCGACAGCGTGATGGCTTGCGTTAAAACTTAACGTGTTTAACGGGTTGCTTTTAAAAAGTTACGTGTTTGGCTTGTGACATTCCTTTAAACACGCGAAAGTTTGTATGCTTGTACATAGACTTATAATGGTCTTTATCACCAACTCACACCGAGTAAGCGCTGTAAATAATGCTCGTTCCTGTTCCGTAAGAGAAAAGGGAAAATGACATGTCGTAAAGTAAATTAGACCATATCCTCATAGGCTTTTTCAAGGACTTAAAAGAACTTAGCGGCTGTGGCTCATTGCGAATATTCCAACCTACACTTTGCACGATCGATTGAAAGTTTTCATTTGAACATTTAAGATCCACATTCGATGCTTAGAAGGAGGGGCTCATAGCTAAGTAATAACAACCGGACGTCAATCGATCAGGATTAGCTACGCTTGCCGCAGTCAGTCTGTGGATGGGTGACCATCTTTATATACCGAGACTCCTCCGTGCATCGGAAAGCACATTAAGCCGCCCGAAAGTCTGACAACCAGTCTTACCAAGGGGTATCGTATTCGCCAGTTACTGTGATGTGGATATCAGATAGGCAGTCACCCCATGTAAAATACCTGCATCCGGTTAGACTGGAAGTCGACCCTAACATAGTTGGGAAAAGGCTAGGCAGATTGATTGATGTGTGTGTGTAACTGTGTAGTTTACGTTTGTTTTTTTTTTTTAATAATAAATCAGTGCGACACCTACAGGTGCCACCACCACACGTAAGCAAGAAATTATTCTTAACATACCGAAACCTCTCTTTGTCTCGGAAAGCATGTTTTAACCCGTTGGTCTCGGCTGTTATTCTTGGATCTTTGACGGTCTTTCGAAGCCCGAAACTCCATATTTATATTATACCAAAAGTCTAACAACCAGTTTTACCAACGGGTATCATGTTACCCAGTAACTGGGTTGTGGAGATCAGATAGGCAGTCCTTCCATGTAAATATAATATAATACTATTCAGCTACATTCGATTAGACTAGAAGCCGAGGTATTCCACTTTTAGCACTGATTTGAACGGCACTTCTCCCAACCGCACTTGAGCATTTATTGACTTTATTATTATAGGTACTATCATTATTATGAGTGTGATTGATTACGATGCATTAATGTGATTGGCTGCAAATTTTCAAATTTATATGTTATGTGATATGGGTCTTACCTGAAATAAATTTTATTTTATTTTATTTATTTAAAGTATTAAGGAACACAACAACGAGTTATTTTCGCTAGTTCCTATACCATTAGCTTATTGTAGAAACTAGATATGACTGCGCCATTTTGACAGATGTCTTCCCTATTCACCATTACGTACGATAACGGAGCCCTTTATGCCGCTTGTACACGCCAAGAAATTTCACCGTGTCTGCTGCAGTTAGGACCAATTCATCATGTACACGACAAGGATTGTGTCGAATCTAGGCACGAACACCCCTTCCTCACCGCAGTAATATCGCGTGTCGCGTCTAGCGCAGAAAAGATTTTTTTCTTGGTCAACGCCGAAAAGCAGTGTTCAAGAGGTCGTGTGTAGAAATGACGGCGGCGATTTTTCTTAGCGTGTACAAGCGGCCTTACTATGCGTGGGTCGACATGCAGTTGCCGTATCGATATATTGGTAATGTTCTGGACAAAGAATACATATGTCCCATCACTACAAACTGTACGCAGGTGCTGTTCGGAGACTGAAAATAATATTAATAAACTGTTCCACCGAACCGCACTTATCAAAATTTTGTTTCAGTGCTATTAGTAGACGTGCTCAAGTGCGGTTGGGAGAAGTGCCGTTCAAATCGGTGCTAAAAGTGGAAGCCCTCTAGAAGCCGACCCCAACATAGTTGGAAAAAGGCTAGGCAGATTGATTGATTCTCGTATACCGATACTTAGTAATTAAATCTCGTTACTGACATGAATCTAATCTTTACTCAAATCTTGTTATAATTCTAGATTTCTTGCCTGAGCATCCTTCCAGAATACGTGCTTCAGTTACTCAATATCCAAGATAGTTAATTGATTCAGGCGTGACTTTTAGTAGCAGCAGATATATTTAGTAACCTATTCCGCTTGACTATTCTTCAAGAGTCATAAAAACCCTGTAAGAAATCGACACGTGTTTCACCTCTCAACGAGGCATCTTCAGGATGACGATTGACCAATTGCAAACCAGAACGCGACGTGTTACCACACCGAGCGCCAGTGCGCTCCAGCGTCCAGCGCTCGGTGTGGTAACACGTCAATCGTCATCATGAAGATGCCTCGTTGAGAGGTGAAACACGTGTCGATTTCTTACAGGGTTTTTTATGACTCTTGAAGAATAGTCAAGCGGAATAGGTTACTAAATATATCTGCGTCTATTTTATTTTACTCAATATCCTATTACCAAGCTTTTACAAACAAATATCAACAACATGCTTCTCTAATATTCATGTTGAACCATCTATTAAACTCTAAAATGCTTGTACAAGCAGTGTTTGTTCATATAAATCCCTTTATTATCGCTGCAACGTTCCTTGCGAGTGCATTCTGAGTACGTTCCTAAGTATGCGCTCTCTCCGCCTTAAGCTCGCAAACATGCCTGATGTAATACATAGGTACATAAACATAAACTCACGGCTTTTCCCATGGGGTAAGCAGAAATTATAGAACGCGACCCGCTGCTATCCTTAAGGCTGTACCCTACCTCAGATTTGATCTCGCTCGCACCATACTATTCGCGACCTGAGTGAGGGCGAGACGGAGTGGGGCGCTAGAGGCTCTCAAGTGTCGAAAAGTTTAAGTAATTGCTTTTTACGGTGAAAATAAAGGTAACAAAAAAAAAAAAAACATAAGACCTGCTTTATAGATAGTTAAGTTATTTGAAGTATTTTTTGAATACCAGCGGTTTATAGTTCTGTTTAGAGGTAACTTTGGGTTTTTTTTTTGAGGTATCTTTGACAGTCGTTACGGGTCGTCAGAAACCCGAAAGTCTGACAACCAATCTTACCAAGGGGTATCGTATTACCCAATTACTGGGTTGTGGAGGTCAGATAGGCAGTCGCTCCATGTAAAATACTGGTATTCAGCTGCATCCGGTAAGACTGGAAGCCGACCCCAACATAGTTGGGAAAAGGCTAGGCAGATGATGTGTAAGTCCCTTTATTATCGATGCAACGTAACTTCCGAGTGCATACGCTCAGTCCGCCTTAGCCTGCAAACAACATGCTTGATGTAATACGTCCTCGTATTCTTTGAGACTAGAATCTAACGATCGAACGAATATGTAGACGATACGGATACATAAGTCTTTACATAATCCAGTAGGGTTATGCATTATGCAGCTAGAATACATCTTTTTCGGGGGATCACTGAAAATCAGCGCTGTGCTGTGGGTCCCTCATAGCAGCATCATGGTGAGTGGAAGCCTTCAAATGTTACAAGCTGCAAAGACTTTGTAACATTTTCGTAAAGCGCTAAGGCCCTCTTCCACCACTAATTATGAAATGGTTTAGAGCAAACCGTATTTAAAACATCGTTTCTGCCAATCGTTTGAAGATGACAGAGACAAAATGATGACTTTTAAATATGTTTTGCGCAGTGAATTGTGGTGCAAGTGGATCTAAAACTTGATAATTTACTTCATAAAGCCTTACAGTTTGATATTTTCATTAAATTGTGAGTGAATTTTCCTCAAAATACTAAGCTTATCATCCACCATCTACATTGTTTGTCGATATGAACTCTACGGACGCTTAAACATTGCGAAGAAATACAACCAACAACCCATAGTAACCGTATACTGTCAACATGATAACAAACTATCTTATAAATGCATAGAATCACAACTGCATTTGCCGGTCACTAGCTTGAAGCACAGCTGACTGCCTCCAATCTCCCTATAAAATATGTCCGCTATATAGAGAATCATATATACACGTTTATATATAGGTATATGTACATATAGATGTATATACATAGGTATATAGGGCGAGGGAGCTCTCCCGTGAGCGAGGTTGAAACATTGACCTTTTAAAAGTACAGGATGATTTAAAAGGTAGGATTTTAAAGTGTCGGATGTGAAGTTAATAGTGTTTCGTAAATATGATGCCGTTTGGGAAGTACTTTCTGGTTTTACACGTGTTTCCTTTCAGACAATAATAATATTATATAGGTACAGTGTGGGTTTTTTCACTGGGGTCGCTTGGTAACTAAGCTAACGATTAGAGATGGAAATATATTTTGTGAAAACCGTAGATTTTTTTTAAACGTATTTCTTACTTCATCAAAGGAATGTTGGTACCAACCTAAATTGTTTCTTGGAAAAAAATGTTAGAAAAAAACAAACCAAAGTCAAATATTTCTCACTTTATTTCGATAGATTTAAGCCCAAAACACACACAGAGAGCGGGTGCGGGGCGGGAGCGGGTCGAGCGCGGGAGTACGGCGGGTATAATAATTCAAGGAATTATATGGATGTCAACACACAGAACGCGGGCGCGGGTCGGGCGCGGAGCGGGAGCCGCGCCCGCCGCCCGCCAACACAACAGCGCGGCACGGAAGCGGGTCGGGCGTGGGAGTACGGCGGGTGTAATAAATTGTAATTTAAGGAATTATATGGATGTCAACACACAGAACTCGGACGCGGAGCGGGTCGGGAGCGGTTGTGCTATTCTGTAAAAATATCTCCGTGAAAACTAAGTGTAGTAAAATATCAAAGTGAGCTTGGAGTGAACTGTCACTGCCTTAGCATCAGTAGGTATATCGATGACAATGACTCACTCCACGCTCACTTCACCTAAGTTTTCAAGGTAAGATGGTTACAGAATAGCAATGCGGGTGTAGCGTCGTTACGTTCGTTGCAATACACGTATCGATGATATTCTCCATATTGATGTCTTTTTTATTAATGTCATGAAACTACAACCTTTTCCAAATTCGCGTTCTTCTTTTTAAAATAACTAAAAATTATAATTCTTCGTCCGTGTCAGAATCACCCGACATTTTCACACTGCAACCGCTGCCACCTGTCAAAGTCCGACGGCGCCCGACCCGCTGCCGCCACGCGCCCAACACGCGCCCGACCCGCTGCCGCCACGCACCCGCGCTCTGTGTGAACACGACAGCGCGACTCACGCGATGAAAACGACCCGAACCGCTTCAGCTCCGCACCCGCCGTGTGTGTGTTTTGAGATTTATTTTGCAATCACTTATTTTAAGAAGTACAAATTATTGACATATATCGACTCGCCTGTGCTTGTCCCAAATAAAATAGTTTTCTTTTTTTGATCTAAGCATTTTTTTAGAACTGGGCTCAACCAATTAAAAAAAAATACATCGTAGCAGAGGAACACTGTGAATGAAGTCTTAGACCACAGCATACCAAGCTCTGGCCTTGAACAGTATTGATGCGCAGTGTATCGATAAAATCAGATGTTGCGAGTGGTTGAATCTTGAATAGTCTGTGGCCTTGTTCAACAGTGAGTTGCACAATGCCCAGGTGCAAATTAGTTTGACATTTGGTTAGGTTAGAATTCTCACTTTTTAGCCGTACTTTAAATAATAGGTGTGAATTTATGTGTAGTTTAAATTAGTTAGTAGGTTAATTTATAATACCTTTTTAAATTAGATACTTTCCGATCTTTTCTTTAATTGATTCTGATTCAATTACGAATTATGAACAGCAATGAAAAGTAGGTATTTTTCTATGTTAGGGTCAGTATATTTTCTATATTTACTGAATGCGTCTGCATTCTTCATCTGTTGAGATACTGACATTCACAATCCTTTACTAAGATACTAGTATTCTGAGGTTAGATCGGTCAAACCATCGGGTTTCTGCCGAGTAGTTCGGAACCTTATAGTTTAGTTAACGACTGTCATAGATATTGCTACGACAACCAAACCCGATCGTTTAACGTGCTCTACGATGCATGGAGGGATCTTGTGTGAATAGCAATACATGTAGTCAGTGTCAAAATAAGGAACAAGAAAATTACTAGATTTTGTGATTGGCCTATAACGTTCCCACTGCTGGGACACAGGCCTCCTCTCTGTGAGGGGGTGGGCCGTAATCCACCACGCGGGCCCAGTGCGGGCTGGTTGATGTCACATGTCTTCAAATTTTTGGTTCTAGGACATGCCGGTTTCCTCACGATGTTTTCCTTCGCCGTTTTGAGTGCAGTCAATCAAAAAAAATTATTTCACACAAACCTACATGGGTACTTATAGAAACGTCAGAAGCTAGGGCTAGGCAGTGGTGATAAAACAAATTATATAAGGTAAAGCTGTCTGTCTGGGTTTGAACCTAGGACCGACTCGAAAGTCGCGGCCGTTATCTTCCGCTGCGGCTACCACTGCTCAACTTTATCTCGATTGTATAAAATTCTGGTCAGAATTGCAGTTGTTCAGATAATTTATTTAAAAACAAAGCATTTATTTCAATTAAACCATTTATAGGCACTTTTAAACTGTCAAGGAGTCAGAAGGATGAAGCTATACAGTCCTGTCACAGTAATTTAACTCAGATTTTGCTTAAAATCATAGTAATCTTTTTCTCATTGATATTTACAGTGAAATGTTGGCCGTTTCGCTACAGTCACAGGGCGTAAGGTGAAATATTGATTCACTGTTCATTACTTTTCTGTTATACAATAGTTCATTATTCATTCATTTAGATAATTATTTCTCATGTAGATGCGATCGGGCCGGAAACGGCCAAGCCACATATTTTGACTTAGGTTCGTGTAACTTGTAGAGTTAGGGCGTGTAGAGTTAGAAGCTTGGCTCTACATGAGATCTGATAACTTTTTGTCAGTGCGAGCCATATGATCTCGTCTTGGCAACATTTTTCATGAAAATGTTTTTGGTAGGATAATAATATTCTCAAATAAATTATACAAGCTCAAACTTAAGCTTACTTAAGAAAGATCCTCCACTTAAAAGTCCTTAAAATCTGTTAAGCACTTTAGCAGCACTCGATGTAAACGTCTTCATGTTTAATGTTTATTTTCATTTCGAGAGACAAAGTTTATAAACGGCGACAATATACCGAGTACTTGGTTATTTATTTCACCCGCCTAAGTCTCAATCCCGTGGGAATATCGGGATAAAAAGTATCCTATGTCCTATTCCATGTCATGGTCTACCCCGGTGCCAAATTTCATCCAAATCCGTTCAGCCGTTTTAGCGTGAAACCGTAACAAACAAACAAACTCACTCTCGCATTTATATTAGTTAGGATAGTTGAGGATGTCATAACACGAATCTACGCGAAACGTAATAGAAATTTTATTGTGTTGTAAATGCTGGCTGCAGCAATAAACCCTTTAATCTTGCGTCTCGTTTTCGTGCTAGGCCCACAGGTATACCTATCTTATTAGTTTGACAACTAGAAAGACACTTTCCGATAATTATTCTGTAACTACAAGTGAAGACAGAGAGCGATACTGCGAACTGTTAACTGCTGAAACCACAATCACTAAACGTAGGTACAGTCACAGTAAAATACGTTCGACACCTTAATCTCACTGCTCCGTGTCTGCTGTCATTTGTGGATCTTTGACAGTCGTTACGGGTCGTCAGAAGCCCGAAAGTCTGATAACCAGTCTTGCCAAGGGGTATCATATTACCCAGTTACTGGGTTGTGGAGGTCAGATAGGCAGTCGCTCCATGTAAAATACTGGTATTCAGCTACATCCGATTAGACTGGAAGCCGACCCCAACATAGTTGGGAAAAGGCTAGGCAAATGATGAGGTCAACCGATTAATATTATTTTGACCTTTATTTTCAAGTAATTAGATGTAGTTTTCTATTTAGTAGTCGACTCATTGCCGTAAAAGGCATTATTGCCTCAAAAGGCAATAATGCCTTTTACATTCCTGAATTGATAATAAATAATTTAAGAACTGACTCAACTCGACTGTACGTTCGTATACCTTTAATAGAGACTTTCCAGTTAGCGACTGCTTTGACTACCCTCCGAATAATGTCCGGTACAGATGGCTTGCTTTAATTAAAAACTAGCCTGCAGTGGCATCGGGTGCCGGGCGGCTTGTCAGTGCGATTGGTGACCGCAGTACATAATGCGGTCACGAATCTGCCTGTTATTGTTACACGGTTATCAAATAACAGTCGTAATATATTCTAGTGATATTTTATTGTAGAATAAGGTGTCCCCAAGTTTTTACTATTTCTACACGACTGCCCAAAAAGGAGTGTAATGTTTCAAGGTTTATGTAATTATGAATAATTTTATTGTGTTGTGTTAATTGTGCGTTGTGTTGTTGTTGTGTTGTGTTGTTGTGAGTTGTGTATAATTGTGTGTAATTGTTTTTTTTTTTTTTTAACTTTTTTTTTTTTTTTGTGTTGGTTGGTTCCGCAATATCTGTTAAATGCTTGATTTCTGCTTATAGAGCTATTTTGTCATCGTCTTTAATAATCAGTAAGTTATAAATAAGTTAACTTCACGTACCTTAAAATTACCTTATCCTATTTTATGTATCATGCAGATAAGAACCTCAATATTGGTAACGTGTTTGATATTAGGTACGGAATACATAAGTAGATATTGGTTTTATCCGTCTGGATCTTACCCATCCCGCCCATTAAATTGTGTCTTCCTATGTAAAATTTTTACATTTATATTTGTAACTAGTTGCGCTCCGCGGTTTCACCCGCGTAAGACTCGATCCCGCGGGAATATCGGGATAAAAAGTATCTTATGTCCTATTCCAGGTCATGGTCTACCCCTGTGCCAAATTTCATCCAAATTCATTCAGCCGTTTTAGCGTGAAAGCGTAACAAACAAACAAACAAACTCACTTTCGCATTTATAATATAATTAGGATTTGTATGGTGGTCTTTATTAAAGAGTATTCTATCTATCTATTTCAGTACATAATGGTCAAGAAATTAAAATGTTAAGCACCTTGAGATTATTTATTTATTTTATTTATTTATTTTATTTATTTATTTTATTTATTTATTTTATTTATTTATTTTATTTATTTATTTTATTTATTTATTTTATTTATTGATTTTATTTATTTATTTATTTTATTTTATTTATTTATTTTATTTTATTTTATTTTATTTTATTTTATTTATTTTATTTATTTTATTTATTTTATTTATTTTATTTATTTTATTTTTTTTATTTATTTTATTTATTTATTTTGTTTTATTTTATTTTATTTTATTTTATTTTATTTTATTTTATTTTATTTTATTTTATTTTATTTTATTTTATTTTATTTTATTTTATTTTATTTTATTTTATTTTATTTATTTTATTTATTTTATTTATTTTATTTATTTTATTTATTTTATTTATTTTATTATTTGTTTTATTTATTTTATTTATTCCATTTATTTTATTATTTGTGTACACACAGTAAAATACAAAATAGATACGACATAGTTTAAAACATGAGTACAAGGTACTGCTTATTTGATTAATAATTTTTCCAAATTGCCAAAATTTTATTAGATAGAATGACAGAAGAAGGGAACATGGATCTGCTAAGTGGGAACGGAGTTTATTTGAAAATATACTTTAAAATATTTTCGCTCCGTGTTCGTATGTACATCTAGATATTATTTTTAAAGATTTGCGCCACATTCAAATCAAAATATTTTATTTCACATAAACCTACATGGGCACTTATAAAACGTCAGAAGCTAGGTGCACGGTTCCAATTGGTCGTTTCCTATGGAGAAGAGCCGGCAAGAAACTCCATGGTCCTCCATTGAGTCTCACTCTGTATACTTCCTATATCACTACATATTATAAAACAAAGTCCTCCGCCGCGTCTGTCTATCGTCTTGTTCGCGATAAACTAAAAAAACTACTTCACCGATTTTCATGCTGTTTTCACCAATGGATAGAGTGGTTCTCGAGGAAGGTTTTAATATATAATTTGGTTGACTAAGCCGTGGGCATCAGCTAGTGTACGCACGGCTACACATCAAGCTATACAAAACCAGTTTACGCTGATCTCTCATTGTAGGGAAATCCTATACAATGCGAGATCAGCTTAAACTGGTTTTGTATAGCTTGATGTGTAGCCGTGTGTACGAGTAGCATAAAATGAGACAGCCATTCATAGTATATAGTACTCAGAAAACAAATGAAGATCTCTAATTAAAGGGAAGTTCTTTGATCTCAAAGAGCTTCGATCATATAAGGTGCAGTCACCTGTTTTTTATGTGAACGCAAAGACAGTATCAACACACGCGTCACGTTTGAAAGAAATCTTTTGATCATAGCGTCGTTCCCGTCTTTTTCCATTAGGGAGTATGAGATCGCAATGTCAATATACCTCTGCAACAGAGAGTAATCTGAGTACCTATATTTATAAAAAATGTATAGTGATCAGAGGGGCAATTCTCGTATTTTTAAGAACGCTCGCATTTCACAGTCTCAATATGTCAAAATAGCTCGTATCCTAATCCTAAATAATATTATAAATGCGAAAGTGAGTTTGCTTGTTTGTTTATTTGTTTGATACGCCTTCATGTTAAAACGGCTGAAGGAATTTGGATGCAATTTGGCACATGGTTAGACCGTGACCCGCGAAAGGACATAGGATACTTTTCATGCTGGAGAATTCGCAGACGAAGTCATGGCTAACAGTTAGTTTACCTATATTTTTGACAAGTTTTTGAATTTGATTGTCGCTCAGATGAGATTGCGACTCGATTTTAAACGTTTTTAAATATGGAAATGGCCTTCAAGAATGCCTAATCAATTTATTGTCTTTTAAACGGCGTTTTACACCAGCAAGTCGATTGTTAAATTGAGTTTTCACTTTCCGACCGCCATCCAATTAGGTCAGACGTTGGCAAAATAAATTTACTTAGAAAAAACTCTTTTTAAGCGTTTGTTGCAGTTTATTCGTAAAACTACATAGCTTTACGATCAGCGGCAAAAGTAGATCAACACTAACTTTTAAAAACACATAATTTAAATTTACACAAAATTATTCGGTAGGTACACTGTGTTTCAACATTTTATTTAATAGCTAAGAGTAATTTTATAAATAATAACATATGATTTAAATTTTATATTTGTCTTGATGTTAGTGAAATATTTTTAGTCCAATACTAACTTAATTATAAATCAGAAAGTAAGTTTCTTTGTTTGTTACGCTTTGACGCTAAAACGGCTGAACGGATTTGGATAAAATTTGGCACATGGGTAGACCATGAACTGGGTTAGGACATAGGATATTTTTTTTGCGGTAGTACGTTCCCGTGGTATAATTTTCTACCTCAACGCGGACGAAGCCGCGGGATTTTTTTTTAAATTAATATTTAAATAAAAAACTGAACTGAATGTTAATCGTCTCTTGTCGCTGTCTGTACCAATGACAGTAATTTGAAATTGGAATGAGTTTAAAGTGTATCTTCTTCTAACACAGCCATCAAACGAAACTTTATGCTTTAATACACACGCTATTACAAATTCATTTACGCATAGTTACTATAAAGGTTGGTCATAGCAATAAAGAGTAAAAGCCGATTACGCTAAAACGCAAATGAGGTGAAAAATTAATTTAGTTAACTCTACTAAATGTAATTAATTAGGAAACGCGAATAAAATTGCTTTGACCTTGTTGGGTGGACCGGCCCCTCGGGCCTCCGACATAACTACACCCGTAGATTTTATTTATAAATTGTAGATTATCATTATCATTTTTTCTTTTATTTAATTTCCAATAATTATTATTTACATATTTAAGTATTTTTGTAAAAAAAACATTAATTTTTTCGTCGGTGGTCTGTAGGGCCCTAGAGAGAGGAATCTCCTCAATATGCGTGCCGCAATGAGAACCTCCGGAGGTGTTGGTCAAGGCTTTCCGCTATTAGGCCATTAACCGTAACGATTATCATTGTTATTATCAGTCTTACCAAGGCGTATCGTGTTTCCCAGTAACTGGGGGGTTGTGGAGGTCAAATAGGCAGTCGCTCTATGCAAAATACTGGTATTCAGCTGCATCCAGTTAGACTGGAAGCCGCCCCAACGTAGTTGGCAGATTGACTGTTTTATCCAGTACGAGTCTTATGGGGCAAGTAATGCAAGTATAGGTCATGTGAAAATATCCTCTTTGACGATCGGAAGGAACTAATTTTCAGCTGAAGACGTTATATTAGGGTTCAGGGCGTCAGGCCCCGCTGCTGTCAGCATGAAAATTTTTTTTCGGAGATGAAACACTGTTTTTCGTAATTTTTTAGATGCCAAAAAAAAAAACATTACAATGTAAAGAATGTGTATTGTATTGATACAAGTATTAACACAATACACGTTTCAAAATATTTTTTTTATCGTAATACATTAGTAACGAAATCTTTTTTTATTGAATTGAGTCTCATTTTGACTTTATATTTTAATAAATTTATACGTTTTCATTGTAAGTACGGTCTAGTGCGACCTATCTTTAGCGAGGACATACTCATTACAGATAATATTGTTGTTTTTTGTGAGGAATTTATTTTATAAATTTAAAATAGTATGGACGTGAGAAATTTATTTTGTTATTTTTAGTAATAAAATAATGATAAGGTTACGTACAATCGCACAACTAAAAGGTTTAGGAATTCTCAATGACATTTTAGTCCCACATAGCGGACATAATGGGTCTTGCACCTTTTCGAACTGTCATTTTTTATTTATTTTATAAGCGAGAAAAGAGTTTCTGATAAGAGTTGGGGGAAGCTTATGGCCAACAGTGGGAAAGAACTAAAAAATTAAATATATTGGGAGTTTGTAGTCTGAAAATTCATGAGTTTCATGCACGGTGCATGTAAAAATTAATCTATTCGTCAAAATTATGTCGTAAAATTGCAGTATTATTCATTTGAATACTGCGATTGTGCGTCATGATTTTTTTCGATTTTTCAAATTAATGTTTTGTAAACTTATTGGCGATGTCTAAGCAGTTGCTAAGAGGAAAAAGGTAAATGCTGTTTTCCTCAATAATTTTTGTCATGTCAATGATACCGAGAAAGAAAATGAATTTGATGGAACAAAAGGGGAGTCTTCTGTATTAAAAACATGTTTTCAATTTCTCTCAAATTATTATTTTATTTCTGTCATTTTGCGTTAGTAACCTACAACGCTTAATTGTTTCAGTATTTCAAGGATTTTAAAATTATTAAACAAATACATGTATTATTTCTTGCTTTATTTTTCGTTCAATGTCAAATAGAGTAAACGTCCCAGTTGTCGGTAATTCATGTAAACTCTTACTATGGAATTATTAATTCTTAAATGACATGGTAACAAGAAGTAGTATTCTGCCGATGAAAATTTAATTTTCAAGGATTATTCACGCGGGTGAAGACGAGAGGCAATAGCTAGTGTTAATTAACGGAGTTATCAATAATTATTTAGCGGGGGGAGAAGGCAATTTAGCCAACTTCCAAGGGTTGCGTAATTATTATCCTAGTAAATTACAGAGTAAACTATAATCCAATCAAAAACATAAATGTGACATGGGAGCCAAATTCAAAGTGTGGTTTATCGACTTCGCCGACAAAAGAATTGAGATCTAAATGGGGCCAAGTTCTATAGCTAATCCTGAAATTTATAAAGAACATACAACATTCTATAATAAATTTAAAACAAAATATCTTGTTTTTCTGTTATAACAATGTTTGCTATTTAAAAATATAACTTCATTGAATAGTCGAATTATTTACACAAAGCACTTAGGATGAATTCAAGCTGCAAATTTTACTTGGCTAGTTTTTACATACAAGTTCACTTATATTTGGCTAATCAACTTATCTTCTTTATCTTTGATAATTTCTATGTCTATAGTATCGCGCTGCATAAGGTAAAACAAACAGGGTAACTTTGTTATTCTGGTGTGCGTGACAGCTACATCTTACACTCGCACCACGTCATTTTGCTGTTATTGCGCTTTTCTATCTGTTGTTATTGTGCGTACATTTAGCGGCTAACAGTTGGGCGCTATTTTCTTTTATTTTAGACGAATTGGCAGTTTTGACCGTCTATTTAGGCATATTTATATGTCTACCGTTTCTTTATTGTAAGGCCAACATATCTTACTCCTCTAAAATGTTGGCTTGCTGATAAAAACTAGCCAAGTAAAATTTTCAGCTTGAATTCATCCTAAGTGCTTTGAGTAAAGTAAATAATTCGACTATTTAATGAAGTTATATTTTTAAATAGCAAACATTGTTATAACAGAAAAACAAGAAATTTTGTTTTAAATTTATTTTAGAATGTTGTATGTTCTTTATAAATTTCAGGATTATCTATAGAACTTGGCCCCATTAAGGTCTCAATTCTTTTGTCAGTGAAGTCGATAAACCACACTATGAATTTGGCTCCCATTTCACATTTACGTTTTTGATTGGATATCATTACTTTTTGTAAATAAATTATTATTATTCGTCAACTAAAAGTGATCCGTAAAATCTATTTTCAAATTTAAGTAGCAAGATTGTGTTAGAATGTATTTTTTTGTAATTTAATTAGTTACACTTATCCGCAGTGATGTCAGATCGCTGAGCCCGGCGTTGTAGTTTGTGTTAATATTGGTTGTCGAAGTTCTATAAAAAAACGTGTGCCGTCGGGGAAACTCCGTCAGGAACAAGTCAAATTCAATTGAATTAAAATCTTTATTGCATATCTCATGTGTGTACAAACTCTTAAAATGATAGTTACAAAGTTCACATGGTCATGGCCCTGTCAGTTCCTTCCCCACGTATGCTTTAATTAATTAATTTTCGCAGCCACTATTTTGCATTTACATTTTGACCTCACCATCCGCTTTGACACACTCAAAAACATACGTAATGTATCGGTATAAGTACGAATTTTTATATATTTTCTTTATTCATGGGCTTCTAGCTACTGCGGAAAATGTATTCTATACATTGCCTAGGTATTGTATAGAATACCTGAATTATACAGATTACTGGTAACATATAAACGAATGAATATCGCACACGGCGCAAGGGCGATATGCACTGGAATCTCACCGGTGCGAGCGGCGCCGCGCCGCGATTTTTTTCGTCTTGTGGTTCGGCTCTGGTGCGGCTTCGACATCATGTATAGGAAGCCTAAATGTCACCTCAAGATACGGAATATGACTATATTTCCAAACCCTTAAATCCCCGTGACCCCGGACGCGCCGCACTCCTGTTGCCCGCCTCGCGGAAAACTTAAACAGCCAATGATTAACAATTATTATTAATTATTGGCTGTCGAAGTTATATAAAATAATCTGGTACCTATATACAAAACGATAAAAGCGACCTTTTATAATGGAACCAATTCTCTTCCAAAAAAAAATATTTTTGCTATTATAATTTCGAAAGGCGCTAGGTATTAAAAATCGATTACTTGAAATTTTTTTTATCTTAAAACTATCTGTTTTCTGATTTTTTCCTTTGTATACACACAATTACCAAGCTGGAAACCAAATTTCAACTTTCTAGGTCATCTGGAAGTGGGTTAGGTTTTTGATCTATAGGTAGGTTAAAAATGACGATGTCAGTGATAAAAATGACGATTTTTAGACGTTGATATCTCAACAACCGTTTGAGCTGTATTTATGAAATTTGGGCTTCTAGTTAATCTAGGGGGTATTAATAAATAAACCAAGTTTCATGTGTGTATGTTAAATAGATTTTGAGTTATTGAGGGGTAAAAAGTAGCTCCAAATGGTTCGTGTAACATAACACACGGCTGCTGCGTCGCCAGTTCTTTTCTTGAACTTGGCTTGACACGCGGCCGCGTGTCTAGATAATGAGTCTAATTAAAGGCTGTCTTGGCAAGTTTTGTCTGTATGTGGAAAATTGATTATTATCCTACTAAATTACTGAGTAAACTATAATAATGAGTCTAATTAAAGGCTGTCTTGGCAAGTTTTGTCTGTATGTGGAAAATTGATTTAAGTACCTACTTGAAAAGTTAATAATATACAAGATAATTTTTTGAGACGGGGCAGTAAAGGCTCTTACTACCACCGCGCGACACGACGCCGCGCCGCCGCATTGTTCGCCGTGAAGATTTCTCAGAAATTGTTTTGTTAAAATTCACGTCGCGCGAGGAATCGCGCCAGTATGTAAGAGCCTAAGGGTTAGGTCCCTTATGGTGAAAATTATACTAAAAAAAATGCTTTTTCTTTATCGTACTACCTTATTAAGTACTAGCTGCGCCTCGTGGTTTCACCCGCATAAGTCTCGATCCCATGGGAATATCGGGATAAAAAGTATCTTATGTGTTAATCCAGGTTATAAACTATCTGGTTGGCACATCCAAATCCATTCAGTAGTTTTTACGTGAAAGAGTAACAAACATCCATCCATTCTTACAAACTTTTGCGTTTATAATATTAATAAGGATATTATGATGGAATAGGGATTCAACATTTTGGTGTACTTATGTTTTTTGACTATTTGGTCTAGGATCCTGAAAAAGGAATACACGATACAATGAAATTTTCTCGATATTAAAAAATTGCCAAGTTCAATCTATTTTTTAATGTTTTTTGAGCATCAAAGCATAACTTATGAGTTATTCAATGGATTTTACTTTAAAACATTAAGAGTAATCGTATATTATAGCCACATAAAATATTGTCTTAGGAGAAAAAAAGGTGACCATTTCTGAATTTTTGAAATATTTTGATCTGTATACAGAGATTTAAAAAAAAGTTCAGTCAGTAAGAAAATGGGCAATTTTCCAAGTTACTGAGTTGTGGAGGTCTTATAAGTAGTCGCTTCATAAAAAAAATATGGTATTTAGCTGCTTCCGGTTAGACTGGAAGCTGACCCTAACATAATAATAATATAATAATAAAATAAAAAGCTTTTATTGATTCCTTACAATATTACACATTACAAATAACAAAAATACATTTCAATTCAATTCTAATAAATTAATATAATAATTTAAATTCTTGTTTAATTAAATAGACCCTAACATAGTTGGGATTTATTTAATTAGGTTATGATGGGGCTGGCATGGTCGTATTGTGACCAAAAGTCCCTAAATTTATAAAAGACATTAAAAAAAAAAAAAAAAACATAGTTGGGAAAAGGCAGGCAGCAGATTAAAGCAAGCAGCATAATCAGATTAATTGAATCACAACGCGCTCCCGGAGTTTCAAGGACTATATACTCGTATACCTCAATATCACGAAATCATGCAATGTAACAGTTCAGCGGAGATTCGCTAATATCGGCGGGGTAATTGCACACACAAAGGGCTTTAATTTTGACAGATAAACAACATTTATTTAGTTATTTATGTTGTTGAGTAGACTAGCTAACCTAACATAATTTATTGCCATTATTTGACAGTACATAATCAGCCTATAATGTTCCCACTGCTGGGACACAGGCCTCCTCTCTGTGAGAGGGAGTGGGCCGTAATCCACCACGCGGGCCCAGTGCGGGTTGGTAGATGTCACATGTCTTCGAATGTTTGGTTCTAGGAAATGCCGGTTTCCTCACGATGTTTTCCTTCACCGTTTTGAAAGCAGTGGCTATGAAATAATTTACACAAAGTAAAGCGCCTCTCAGGGTTCGAACCTACGACCTACAATTCGTAAGTCATGGCCGTTACCACTGGGCCACCACTGCTCTTACAGTGAATTGGCTTTGACAGTGAATTGTTTTAAATGGCTTTATTTATCAAGGTAAATTAACGTAGGATGTTATTATGCTTGAAAAATAATTTCCCTAATTGTTTATAACGTTAAGGCCGTAACCTACTTCAGATTTTATCTCGCTCGCACCGTACTAGAGAGCGCGAGGGCGAGACGGAGTGGGGTGCTAGCGGCTCTCAAGCCTCGAATAGTTTAAGTAATTTCTTTTTACGGTGAAAATAATGGTAATTATAAAAAATTAAAACATATACCTGTTTTATAGTTAGTTCAGTTAATATGCAAAGTTTCATGGTCTCATTTGAAGTATGTTCCGGTTTAGAGGTAGGTTTGGATTCTTATGTAACCTTGTTTTCGTCAAACATAGGACCTAGCATCAATCCTCAACTTTAACATACATTTATTTAAAAATTAATGCTGCAGTATTTTTGGATTAACGGAGGATCATGCTAAGCAATTTGAGATAGGGTAGGCCCTTAAATGGAATAATCATGTTTGTCTTCTCTCCCGAGTAAAGTTCGAAGCGATATTCCGCTTGAAAGCCTACTACATATCGAAGGTCAGTCGAGGTCATGTAACAGTGATGTCATAGTACATAATAAAACGAAGTTTTCTCCTGTTAATGTTCGGAACTTTTAGACTACATTAAAAGACACATATTAGTTACTTGTCATCGTAAATGTGTTTTTGCTTTTACCTTATTCGTAATAGTAAATGGTACATAAATATATTTTTTATGTTTGGTTTATTATCGGCATCTGGTTAAAGAGGAGCTCGTGGCTAAGTAATAACAGCCGCACGGGTTGATCCTTCAGGTTAAGCTACGCTTGCCGGGGTTGGTCCGTGGATAGGTGACCATCTTTACATACTGAGACTCCTCCATGCTTCCGAAACCACGTTAAGCCGTTGGTCCCGACTGTCATTCATGGATCTTTGGCAGTCGTTACGGGTCGTCAGAAGCCCGAAAGTCTGACAACCAGTCTTACCAACGGGTATCGTATTACCCGGTTACTGGGTTGTGGAGGTCAGATAGGCAGTCGCTCCATGTAAAATACTGGTATTCAGCTGCATCCGGTTAGACTGGAAGCCGACCCCAACATAGTTGGGAAAAGGCTAGGCAGATGATGATCGGTATCTGGTTAAAAAAGTTCCATATCTATCTTTCGGTGTACACATATCACACCTGTATTTCCCCAAAAGATTAGACAGAGATGTACCTCTATCGTACCCCATATTTCGCCAGTTATGTTTAAGTCCCATATAACAGGGGTCGAGCCTATTGCCATCAACCGGGCAAAAATCCAGACTCCGGGCTGCTACTGAGAAGTTCTAGTTGGTTTGTAAATAAAAAATATAAAGCGAAAATTTCGAAAGCCGAGGAAAACTTTGATAATAAGTTGTCACTTTTTGTGTAAAACAGACATCATACATTTTTTCTCCCAAACAGTACAAGTAACGTGATCTGACATCAACTGATAAATATTTGTGATAAGATTCCCTCCGAGAGTGAAGGAATACAACACGACAATTATTTATTTACGAGACGCGTGCGACAGACGATGAAAATAGGTAGAATAAGTGGAACTTTGTTACGCGTGTTTCGAAGGACCACTTTAATCAATATTCTATTTATCTTTTATTAATGTTGCCTGACCTTAAGACCACAAACGTGGAACGTAAATTAGGACGATTTTTAAATCGGAAATACAACTATCCTATTTTGTTTTTTGACGACAAGCACAATGAGTGTTATCATAAAAATTACCACTAGTTGGAACCATATTGACAAGAGGTCTTCCATTTCGACAATCAATATAAAATATAGCGACGAGAGTCATGACTAAAGAAAATATAGTCGCAAACTTACTTATGGAACGAGTATTTCGAATTTTAAAATCATTCGAAGTTACGTTAAGTTTATTCCGTGGGTTCGTGCTAGGAATGAGGCTGTTTCACTTGGGTAACGTTCCTACGTTCGTTCAGAAACGCATGTAAGATTATGCATAAGCAAACAGCCAGACCCAGAAAAACTGGGTCCTACAAATATTTGTCCCGCACTGATGTTATGAACCTAGAACCCAGTGTAAACCAAGAGGTCGTCAGATCTTTAATTATGGTTCTATATATAAGAACAGAATATTTGTCTGGTCTTAATAAAAAACAAATTTTAAGATTTTGATCTTCGTTTTTATATGGCCGGAGACAGCTAGTCAGTATTATTCATGTCACGTTTCAATAGGGATGATAACTTGTCCGTCAGATAGATTATTAAAAAATATTGGACACGTATTTTTTCTTTTTAGATAGATAGAATACTCTTTATTATGTACACCATAAAAATTACAGACATAAATTAGAAATTTTACACAGGGTGACACAATGGGCGGTCTTATCGCTTAAAGCAATAAGACCGCGTTTTTACGTAATCAAAAGATTACGGCAATACATTGAGTGAGAATGTGGCATGACGTCACTGTTCAGTAAATTTTATACTGAATTGTGACGTAGCGAGCCCCCGATCCCCAAGTATTCCCATCAACCGGGCACAAATCCAGACACCGGGATCCATCTAATGTTAATTATTGTATCCATTTAAATTGAACCCGCGTACCTAGGGACCAAAGCTGATCACTCAAATTACTACGTCATTTACGTCCTAAATGATCAAATCATTTTACAAAAAAAAAAAAAAAAAAACCTAATTTTGCTAACTTACATGATTTTACAGGCGTTAAAATACTGTGTTTCTATAAGTTTTAATGCATTTGATTTCGGCTACTTAGAACTCTCGGTTATAAAATTAAAACCACATAAATAAACTTCAGTCTAAAATCAATCAATTTCGAAAATTATAAAAATTAAAATTATTGGCATTAAAAATAACTTTTAAAACAGCCTAACCCTATGAAGGAACTACATTTAAAAAAATAAAAAAGTAGTTCACTTATTACCTCATAATTAATAAAATGATCTTTCATATTGTGCAATAAAACTTATAGAAAACAGTATTTTAATTGTAAAATCACGTAAATCAGCGAAATCGGCAAAATTTCGTATACGGCCTCTTAAAACATCATCCTTATAGGCTGAGTGGGAAAAATACGTAAGTATTATTGAAGATAACTGAAAAATAAAAATAAAAACAGCCGAATTGAGAACCTCCTCCTTTTGAATTCGGCTCAAAATGTATAAGCCTTGAATATTTATAATGTTATTAATTAATAATGTTATAGTTAATAATGTTATTGTAATTTACTGAAAAAATGCATTTTAACGTCTCGGAAAAATAATAATACCAAATACATAAATAAAGCCCAAAATAAGTGTAAGGCAGCGTGGAATTTAATAAAAAAGCATACCAGCACAGACCTAAAACGCTCCTGTATTTCAAAAATTACTGTAGACAACAGTGACTGTGTAAGCCCTGATTCTATTGCAAACCATTTCAATAATTTTTTCATTAACACGGTTACCAATAACAGCCTTGATAATAAAGAAGATTCAAGATTAAGACAAATGGATCATATTGATGCAATCAGTAATACAATATTTTTGTACCCACTGGATGGTAGTGATCTTAAAAAAATAGTGATGTCTCTAAACGATTCCAAAGCAAGTGGTTATGATAATATTCGCACTGACATCATAAAACTGTCAGTAAATATAATTTTAGAGCCACTTCTACATGTTGTTAACCTCTCTCTAGAACAAGGAATATTTCCCGATTTATTAAAGAAATCAGTAGTGAAACCAATATTTAAAAAAGGGGATAGCACCCAAATGGACAATTACAGACCAGTGACTTTGATACCTATATTTTCAAAAATTTTTGAAAAAGCTTTTCACAACAAATCAGCAAACTTCATTGAAAAGCACAAGATTATTAAGGATGAACAGAATGGGTTTCGTAAAAATAGAAGTACTTCTTTAGCAGCCTTTCAATTAATAAAAGAAATAACAGACTGTATTGATAAGAAAATTCCTGTTACAGTTTTATTCATGGATATGAGTAAAGCGTTTGATCATGTCTCTCATAAACGATTATTGGAAAAGGTTTCCAGATATGGAATCAGAGGAACGGCATATAACTGGCTGGAATCTTATTTGTCCGACAGAGTACAATCAGTTGAAGTAGTGAATTATAATGACCAAACTAAAACGTTCGAATTATGCCAATCTTCGTTTAAGTACAATAGATATGGCGTGCCACAGGGCAGTATTTTAGGGCCGCCAATGTTTTTGCTCTACATAAATGATTTCCCAGAAATTATAAATCATAAATGTGTACTGTTTGCCGACGATACTACAATTATTATCAAAGGGCAAGATAAAAGTTCGTACGAGCAAGAAATAAATAGTGTTCTTCAAAGAACTATAGAGTGGCTAGAGGCTAACAACTTAAAAGTTAATATTAATAAAACAAAATTCATGCAATTTCATACCTATCGATCAAAACCGCAGGCCCTAAATATATCTTATAAAGGCGTCGCCCTGGCAGAAACTGACTGTGTTAAGTTTCTGGGAATAAATATAGATCAATTTTGCTCGTGGAAAAATCATATAAATGACATTTGTGTTAAAATAAATAATTTTATATACCCTTTGAGGCGTATTAGCTGCGAGGTATCTAGAGATGCCGCATTAACAGCTTTCCATGGCTATATAACCTCCACTCTAAGGTATGGTATTATCCTGTGGGGGCATTGTGTTGAGATTGATCAAGCATTCGTAATGCAGAAAAGGTGTCTAAGAGCTATATTTGGGTTGAAGCAAATAGAGTCATGTCGTCCATTCTTTAGGAAATATAAAATACTAACTGTACCGTGTATTTATATATTAGAATCCTGTCTATTTGTTTTCAAACATATGAGACTTTTTCAGCAAGCGACAAGCTACTATACCCCACGATCTATGTATACTAATAAGTTATTACAACCGAGAACGAATCTCACATGTACAGGTAAAAATAGCTATATTATGTGCATAAAATTGTATAATAAAATACCAAATTCTATAAAAACGCTACCATTCTCTAGATTTAAAAGTAATTTGACGAGGTTTTTAATTGAAAAATGTTTTTATAGTGTACATGAGTTTTTAGAGTATAAATTGTAAGTTTTGTAAATTGCGCGGTCTTTCTAAGTTATTGACATGATTATTATTGACATTTATTATTTTATTTTATTATTTTATTTTATTATTACTTGTTATTTTTTGTTATTTTTTTCATTATATTGACATTCACTTAATTCAATACTTAATACAATTTTAATGGGATTATTTATGTTAATGACTGCATGATTATTATCAATGATAAATTTAAATTAAATAAAATGTAACTTTAATTTATATTTGCACGCCGAAATTAAAGGCAGAATAAGAGAACAATTTTGTACACTTTACCAACCTTCTGTACCTTATTTGGCAAATAAATGATTTTGATTTGATTTTTTTTTTATGATTTTATAACATTAACAAACTGGCTAGATGAAAAAGGTGGAACCAGTCTGTTGTAAAATTAATTTTTGCGAGTTTTTTGAGTTGTTTGGATACGAAGCACTAATTTAAAATCCATTATAGGACGCAGCTGTGGCTAGAAAAAGGTGGAAATTATAAAACCGGAACACGACTCACTGCAGAACTAAAATCTCTTGTCATACAGAAAGGTACTCAATTTTAACTTTAGTAATTTATTTATTTATTCTTCAGAAAGCTTACAGTCTAATATCTTTATAGGTAAGTTATGTTCAAAGCGCTTACAATTGCCATTGAAAAGCTTCCACAAATTAACCTCGCCTTTATACACGGACTATGTACTCGTAAATTACTATAGCACCATTCGTTTTGTAAATCACTATAACATCATCGTCATCATCATCTGCCTAGCCTTTTACCAACTACTTCGGAGTCAAATTCTAGTCTAACCGGATGCAGCTCTCATTTTACATGGAGCGACTGCCTAGCTGACCTCCACAACCCAGACTTTTATAAAATTGATTTATTTTAATTACATAATTTAATTAATTATAAACACTATTCATTGGTGTTTTATTTATTTTTTGATAGTTCTATCGTTACTACGTATTCGCGGGTCACCCTTACTAATCGTTACAAATTAATGATGTAACAAAAATTAACCGCCTCTATTTATTCTAAGAAATTAAAAGATCTTTGGTAACATTATTTTTGTGATACTTAATCACAATAATGTTAGCAAAGAACTCGAGGGTGCTACTGCCCATTTGCCACAAATGATCTAATTAACCACCTTGATACCTTTAAATAACAATTAAAAAACTATAAAAACCTATCTACAAAAAAAAAACAAAAATAATTTATAGAAAATCAAGCACGGAAGCTCAAAGTCCTTGTTACTAGTGAAATCCTTACTCAAACGACATAATTATTTGGGATCTCCTCCATTCCCCACCTCAACTAAGTAGTATTCAATCTTATTTATTTTGCCGTGTAAAAGTGTAAAAGCCCAAATCAGTCTGCCTAGCCTTTTCCCCAACTATATTGAAGTCGGCTTCCAGTCTAACTGGATGCAGCTGAATACCAGTATTTTACATGGAGCCACTATCTGACCGCCACAAGCCAATAACGATACTCCTTAGTAAGACTGGTTGTCAGACTTTCGGGCTTCTGACGACTAGTAACGTGTTTCACAGAAACAAAATAGAAAATTTATCATAATTTACTATTTGATTTTTTTTCTCATTTTTTTTTATATTTTCCTAGCCGAAGCTTGATATTTAATCATTCATCCTATAATAAGGAAAAAGGTGCGTACGTAATTTATTAGCTGTTACAGGGCCACACATTGTCCCGTCCCTTATAACTGTCACATAACTTACTGAAGATAGCTCGAGGTTAAGAGAATTAACCATTAGGGGTGGAATAAAGCTGAATTAAATTATTTCAAAGAGCATTTTTCAATAGGTGCTGAAAAGTTTACTCAAGTATTTTTTTTAAAGAGATGAAAAATGTATTGTTTGGTAAAATTTTTGGGGTCGTTACGTTTTTTAAACGAAGCTAGATTTAAATTACAACTCTAAAATGTGTTTGTAGTTTTAAGGGATTACTTTTAATCTTTATGGCTCAAAAAGTCTGAATTTCTAACCAGCTTCGTGTAATTTAAAAGTATATGTTTGTTTTATTTAAATTACGTACTAGAAGAATAATAAAAGCGCACAATACCTGGCAGTAACAGTTCAAATCCTAATATCTTCAATCATTTTATCATCGGAGCGATGACATTTCTGCTACCCCACGTCTGAAATGTACCACATTATTCGCGTAAGCACTGGGCACAGGACACTCGAAAATATTTATTTAAAAAATCGGTTGAATTTAAGAACGCGCGTTTTTTTTTTAAATTTAGTACATCGGTAAGATGAGTTTGGGTAGGGACGTGCGTGCGGTCCGACAGCACAGGGTACACTGAGGGGGTGAGTTGAGGCGCGCGCAAAACTGTTGAATCCGTCACTGGACCAGTCCCACGAGTTCTTTTTTTGAAAATTGGGTACTGCACTCGCGTTTACTGTTATTGTTCTTTTTACAAATTAATGTTTTTGTTTTGTAATACCTATTTTCGTATAAAAATTAATTTGAACTTCTATCAGCAAAAGAGATTTTCAAACTTGGTCTTTAGGGTCGAAAATGCGTCGAAAATCCATGCACGGTGCTCAGGTGTCTCTATTTACTTTCCATCAGGAGGTCCTATGTTTTATTTGCTTACGTATAACAATAAAAGTACCTAAGCTTTTTCCCTTTAAGTTTCGGCCTGTAAAATTGTAAACGTTGCTTCATGCTGAAGTCTATAATAATTTGGCCCAAGCATTAGGTAATGTAATAAGTGTGTTAGATGTACATTATGTACCTGTTATGATTTTATTTCAGATTTCAGATTTTCCTTTGACAGTAATGAAGTGCCTATTAACGAGGGCAAAATATATTTATGTAGAATAAAATTAATGTGATACGTTTTTGACATTTTCCCATTTCTAGGTTTATTTTCGGAGGGGAATATAATTGAAAGTACTAAATGGGTTACTTAATGGTTTCTTTTTTTTTTTTTTGAGACTAGTTCCGTCCCGCGGTTTTACCCGCGTAAGACTCGATCCCGTGGTAATATCGGGATAAAAAGTATCCTATGTCCTATTCCAGGTCATGGTATACACATGTGCCCTAAATCCGTTCAGCTGTTTTAGCGTGAAATTGTGACTTATAAACAATCTCACTTTCGCATTTATAAATATGTATGTATAATGTATTAAATATATTATAATACATAGTTAGGATGTTGACCCGCTTGTATTGTTAGCCTAAAAAAGATGTATACAATGACAAGAATTCATTTGATTGTCTGCAATTTGTGTTACATAATACTGATTCAATCAAAATCAATCTGCCGAACATTTTCCTATGTTGGGTCGACTTCCAGTCTAAATAGCTGCAGCTTAATACCAGTAGTTCCACATGGAGTGACTGCCTTTCTGACCACAGCCCAGTTACTGGGTAACAAGATACCCCTGCCTTAGGAACAAGACTGGTTGACCGACTTTTTGGGCTTCTGACTACTGACGACTGTCAAAGATCTACGAATAACAGCCGGGCATAACGTGCTTTTGCAATAAAGACAGCTCCCCAGCTTAAAATCATCGATATTTCAGCTCACCTCTAAATAAATAAAAAGCGGAATGATACAAACGTGTCTGCCAGAGATCACAGCTCGCTTAGTCTAACTCCCGCGTCGGTAAGTAGCCAAATCAAAAGGTGGCACGAACTAAAATTGCAGCACAATTCAATAATATATAGAAATGTACTAGTTTCGTACAAAGCGATAGAATTTAGACGTGTATCGAATTTCGTATTTTTGAATAAAGCTTCGAATGTCGGTTTCGAAATTTGAATGTTTTTGGGGATAGCTCGCTATTGGTCGAAACTTTGAATATTTAATCTAATTGATTTTAGTGTCGTATTTCATTGAGTTTTTACGCCTAATTGACGGAAACTGATTTTGCCATTGCCGAGTCGCTTGTCTATTGTTCGCCTGCGTACGCGAGTGCATTGACAGTTGGATTCACAGTCAAAATTTATTTCTTTCGGTCAATGCACAGGGTCAATAATACATTATTGCAACTGATTGTGCATGCATGATTTCTTGTCATAGGACTATTAGTTGAATGACAGAATTACCTGTAAGTAAAAATATACCGTGCTATGGAGCGGGTGACACTCCGAGTTTCTTTGATGGATAAAATCAGACATGAAATTATCCGGAAAAGAACTGGAGTTACCAACATAGCTTGCAAGCAGAAGTGGCAGTGGACTGGCCATGCAACGAGAAATCGAAGGACCGCCTGTGGAGCAGACGAGTTCTGGAGTGGAAACCGCGTATCGGCAGGGGAGCGATAAGCCCCCCACTTTTTTTTTGAGGGTATTCGCCCCCCCTGCTCGTTTTACCGACGACCTTACAAATGTTGCTGGGACGGACTGGATGCGGAAGGCGGAGGACAGAGTGTTGTGGCGGAGCCTGGGAGAGGCCTATGTCCAGCAGTGGACTGCGATAGGCTAGGTTGATTGATTGATTTAAATATATCGACTCCAGAATAATATCGACGCAATAGTGTAAATTAATACGTTAACTCGTATGTTAGATCAAATCTTATGACATATTACATATCGGTTTCATTTTGCGGTTAAATTAAAGCCGCAGAACTAGCTCTCACAATCTCAATTAAAGTTATTCAAACAATATAATTATGTAAGTACTAAGGTACCTAGTAATAATATATTATTACCACGAAAACCTATTATTATGAATGTAATAGATCTTAAATATACTCGAGCCAATTTTGATATTTTAATGAGATTGATTCGTAGAATTTGCTAATTGTTACTAAGAATTTGTTGAAGCTTAGTTACGAATTTTATGGATAAAAGGACCAGGTTCCAAATTTCGTGAATTCAAAAGGCAATGTGACCATTTACCCGTCTCTTAAAAGGAGGTCACCCATTCACGCAATATATCCAATTATACTCGTAGTAACAAATTTTACCGATTATTTTTTATTTTAAAAGGTTTGCATTTTTTTGATGCCCAATGAGCTCTTTCCCTTTTTTAAATATTTTTATAACCTGCCTGCGATATATTTCAGTATTAGCTTGTATAATGTATATAAGTACATTTATTTAACTGTTTATATAAATATTTAATAAAAGATTTATAACCATTTCATTTATTTATTTTATTTATTTATTTAACCATTTATGCACACACATATAAATACAGAAAAGAAGAAAGGAACAGAAAAATACAGTACAAAGGCAATGCTTATTTCTAAAGAAATCTCTTCCAGCATACCTGCGATAGGAAAGTAGATAAAAGAGATGTAGACAACGTGTGTAGGAGTAGAAGAGAAACAGAATACAAAAATCAAAAACAATTCAAAAATTAAATATAAAATAAAATTAATTAATTAATTCATAATTGTAACCACCGCAAAATAACGTATTTTTATGTATTAATTATGTTTCTGGTCCCTCCAGCACCAGACTCAGCAAATGTGAAATAATAATAATTATTCGGTATACTGAACAATTCTATTATGAATGCTCATTCTTGACATGTAAATTTTTATTTTTTTGCAATTTCATCATTAATTTGTTTTAGCTATTTTTATTTTTATCCTCTTTACACCTAGTTATAATTATGTGAAAGAACCGTTTTATTATTGTAATTTATAGTGTGTAGTATGTGTATCCTTTGTGGGAGATCCTAAATAAATAACCATCATCATCATCAGCCTACTGCAGTGAACTGTTAGACTGTAGCTATAGCCGTGCGATCCTCAATCAGCTGCTAGCAGGCACACCTAGCAGTTCAATTGGAGCCCAAACTTTTTTGCAATATCTTAAATATTATTATTTTTAACTTTTTTGTTTTTTTCTTCACCATCAGCCAGGCATAGGCCTCTCTAATTGCACGCCATTCAGCTCAATTCTCGACAAATCCCATCCAGATGCTACCAGACACCCTGCGAAGATCATCGCTCTACCTAGCCTGAGGGCGTCCTACCTTACGTTTGTAAATTCGTGGTCTCCACTCAAGAACACGTCTACCGCCTCGGTTCTATGGCTAATATGGCCAGCCCATTGCCACTTCAGCTTGCGTATTCTGTGAACTATGTCCACAACTTTGGTTCTCTATCGGATCACCTCGTTCCGGATTTGATCCCTCAGAGAGATTCCAAGCATAGCCTATTCCATAGCTCGCTGAGTAACCTTGAATTTGTGGACCAGTCGTACCGTGAGTGTCCACGTTTCGGCTCCGTAAGTTCACACAGGCATTTTGTTTCCATAAACAAACCTAAACATCTATCTACCACTTTATAGAACGGCGTGAAGTTATATCTAAAGTGTACGTAAAGGAAAATATTTATTTTTACGCTGATTTTCCGCCAAAAGTGAATGGATGACCTGTCAAAAACGTTTGATTGAACGTACCTTATTCTTAGTACGGAATAAGATGAGGTAGCAACATGCAATGGTGAAATAATACAATCTTCTTTCTTTTGTTTTCATACAGTACGTTGTGTGGGTGGTTTAATTTTATTTATTTATTTATTAAATAAACTAACAGTTGCACCACATATATAAGTTAACGGTCAATATCTGTTAGGAATTACATATAAAATTAGATTAACATAACTTATAAACTAGACAAAATTCGATGAAATACAATTATTGAAATTAATCAAGATTAGGTGAAATTAGACAAAATTAGACAAACTTAGTTAAGATTCGATAATCCAAAGAGATTGCTCTTTTGTGATTGCATGATTGACCCTGAGTGGATTGTTTATAATTACATATTTGTCTACCGTGCCTGTATTATCCATGAAACCTATGTAGGTATAAACCTATATAGGTTTCACATTCATAATTAAAAAAAAAAAAAACCTATTAAGGTTATTTAAAAAAAAAAAATTAATACGTGGTCTGAATATTATGATTTTTTTATTTTCATTTAGATACTTTTTTGTTAAAACTTAATTACTATTGTTTCTGAAAAAAGTCATTTTCAGATGACAGATTCATAATTTGTGATAGGTACCAAAATAACTTAGAAACTAAAACTATTACCTAATCAAATGTGATAATTCAACCACTTAGAATAATAGAAATAATAGGTTCACTAATAGTTGTTGGACATTTTTTAAATATTGAGTTGTCAGAACTCACTGAAAACTAAATAAGTGGATTACTGCTATTACTACTGTCTTATAATTTTACTAAAGGCAGATTTAAGTCTGCCTTCATTAATTTAGTCTTTAGTTAATTAGTAACTGATAGCCACCTGTTGCTATTGAGAGGGTTAAAGTGTCAGTCACTTTATTTTACGTTTCATAACATCACGCTTTGTTTTTCCGAAGGGTTAAGCAGAGGTGTACCTTTAGCATGCCCACATTTCGTCAGTTATGTTTTAAGTCCCATGTAATAGGGGCGAGCCTATTGCGATAAATCGAGCACGGGGGGTTTAAAATGGTCACTTTAGCAGAATCATAATATGAAAATAATTATTATGAATCATCGTAAAATGTCACATACTGACAATTCATTATTATGATCTGCGTGTAATTCATATTACGAAATAATTCATCTATTTGACAGTTTTCTATGGCGATTCGTAAAATGGTGCACAAATTGAATTGCTTTTAGGTATGTTAAATTAGAGGAATTGCTAATGACAGCTGGGATTCGGGAAATGAATTACTTTTAGAGGAATTGCTAACGTGGTTTAGGTCCCCTGATCCAGCTTCTGAGAAATTCCGGATAAAAAAACCCTATAGCACTTTGCCCAACCTGGGATTTGAACCCATGCTCAGCAAGCGCTGTCAGTCTATTTTAGTATGAAAACAAATATGAAATAAAATCAATCTGCCTAGCCTTTTCCCAACTATGGTGGGGTCGGCTTCCAGTCTAACCGGATGCAGCTGAATACCAGTATTTTACATGGAGCGACTGCCTATCTGACCTCCACAACCCACTAACTGGGTAATACGATACCCCTTGGTTAGAATGGTTGTCAGACTTTTGTGCTTCTGACGACTCGTAACGACTGTCAAAGATCCACAAATGACAGCCGGGGCCAACGGCTTAACGTGCTTTCCGAGGCATGGAGGAGTCTCGATATGTGAAAATGGTCACCCATCCACGGACCAACCCCGGCAAGCGTAGCTTAACCTGATGGATCGACCCGAGCGGCTGTTATTACTTAGCCACGAGCTCCTCCGAAAAAAAATATGAAATAATACTGTGGAATACTTTTGTACATACCTATTTATATAAACACCGGTAAAGGCGCTGCGGGTCCACATTGAGTGTCACAAAAGTTACTCTTGTTTTTCTAGAAAAACTATTCATTATTGTTAATACCTAGTTATTTAAATTGTGTCATTACGTCAATAATAGGCACCTAATACGGGATGATATTTTATTTTCTCACGATTATGGGTAAGTTTAAAAATACAGGTCATAGAGAAAATGGTGACAGAACCATAACCTGAAGAAGAAGATGAAAGTCGTGTAGTTAAAAAACCACTTAAAGTGTGACTGAACACAAAAAAAATACCAACAACCCTGCTAATTAATACTTTTAACACGGGTTTACCTTTGTGTTCAATTACATTTAACGTCATTTGGTTTAAGTGAAAAAACCTCGTGACAAACAGACTGACAAACTTTTAATCATTTGAAGTTATTGTAAATAATATTATAATCGTTAGCATTCGTTGAAATTCAAATAAAGAACGCAATAAATAAAATCTAAATTCAAATGAAATTGTCGTAAACAAAAAGATTGTCTATGATTTGAACTTCAGAAATCGATATGATTGCCGTTATTAGAGCTAGAAGGTTGCACTCACATTATGTTCAAATGACCTATTGGTTTATAAACTATCGCTGTGACCTTTAACTGTAGTTTATCTTGTAATTTATTTTTAAATTCATTTAATTATTCTTCGTTAATTATTTCCTACATTTATAAATGGAATGTACCTATGTATTCGAACCTAAAATAATTCCCACTTAGCGCTCCTAAAAATGTTATTGAACGCTCTAATATAATAATACACTTCTCTTTGTGGGGTCATAAAAATACTTAATAGCCAAAATAACTGTGACCCGTTTGGGTGTAGCGCTCGCGGGCCACTGCCGCGGCACCGCTCGCTTTGCTCGCTCGGCTCGCGCGCTTTTAGTCACATTCAGCGTAACCTAACCCGTTTGGTCAAGGTAGTCTAGCTTAGTTCCAGCGACCAATTGTGAGAAGAGGCCAGAAACTCAAAATAAGTGTGCATCATTTGGTCAGTAAGTTTGTAGAGGGGTCAGTTAAATATTTCCTGTATAATATTCTTATTATTATATAATTTGTTAACCTCCTTACTAATAAACGTTGTATAGCGTCTGTATAGTTACAAAATGCTTTGTCTTATTCTTTCGAAAGTCAAATTACTAACGACTGAAAGAGACGAATCGGTGTGTAACTGCTCACCTGATATATATAATACGTTTATTAGCGAGGAAGTAACCGCTTTAATAATAAACGTTGTATAGCGCCTGTATAGTTACACAACGCTTTGTCTTCTTTTTTCAAAAGTCAAATTACTTTTGAAAGAAGAAGACAAAACGTTGTGTGACTATACAGGCGATATACAACGTTTATTAGTAAGGCGGTTAGAGTATAAGTTGTGACTGACAGCTTTCTTTGACAGCTTCCTTTCAGACTTACGCCTAGCACGAATAATTCAAACCATACAGTCAGTCTTCGCGTTGCATCTAGACCGTGGTGATATAGGTATCGTGTAGATGCCGTATCTTATTAGTCCAGGTAGCACGGGCGATGTTTTAACGCGATTTGTTTTTATCGTGCACAGGATTTTCAACTCTCGGGCGAGCATTGAGAATCTAATAAAGTGCATCACAACGCGACAAAAAACCCCCCAGCTGGATTTTAAATTCTCGGCGATAAGCAGTGCGTTGAAAATACAGTGCGCAATAAAAAATCGCCCGTGGAAATGAGGGTTTAAAATATAAAATCTCCTACATTTTAACTTGTATTCAGATAAAGGTACTTCCAGGTTAAACTTTCCACGACAAAACCCTAAAAATAAACACAGTTCAGTAAACAAATCACGCAGAATACAAAACCATTCTTCCCTCAGAACGACAATAACAATTAAAACTGTCGTCGATACATTTTTTCAGCGGACACAATAGAAAGTTGTTCTAAGAAAACAATTAAATGAAATCTGTCTTTCTGATCGCTATTGCTACAGAGCGAGGAATCATCGCGCCCGGCAGCGTCTAAAGACGGCAGTAGGGAGACCGGGGCTTCACTTAACAGAGGTAAGCATTAACAAGTGAATTTCTCTAATACACACTTACTACATCTACAGTGCTTGCTTTAATAAGCCGACTAGATCACGCTGCATAGCTCAGGATTGGTTAGCTGCGGTCACTATAACTTAAAATATATTTTTTGTTAATTGTGGCCCCGGAAGCGCCACGAATGAGACCCTACTCATCACATTTGTGGTGCTGAAAGTGCGTTGAGCGCACAACTTCTGTCTCGGACCGCCATTCATAGCCGTTAGTTTCTGTTCATCATTTTTGTGTCATAAGGATTAGTAGAGAACTTTCCTAAAGTTGATTTTAGACAGACTAGTATCGTTGAAAAAGTCATAAAAAATTTGAAGTTGTAGTGCAAACTGCACCTTATTATGTAGGAATTACGGTTATTTTTCGTAAAACTCGTGTTTGTTTACATGTTTGGCAAATAAATTGCGAACGCAGATTAAGTGAGTGACACGCTTGATTTGTATAGAAAGTGTAGACAAATATGTCTCCAGCAACGGTCTCCGTGTTCTGTGGCTTCTGCTATTGCGCTGTGTTGTATCGAAGTCTGTTCTATTGTCTTGGAAGAATAGATCTGATGGACGCGCAGTTGAGAGTTCAAGGTGCTGTGTTATGATTTTAGAATTGATAATCTATACTTCTATACTATATACTATACTAGCTGATGCCCGCGTGGATGTCGGTTATTATATACTAAAACCTTCCTCGAGAACCACTTTATACATTAGTGGAAACAGCATGAAAATCGGAGCAGTCGTTTTTGATTTTATCGCGAACAGGACGACAGACAGATTTTGTTTTATAATAATATGTAAGAATAAGGAAGGATATACTATACTATCCATACTAATATTATAAATTCGAAAGTAACTCTGTCTGTCTGTCTGTATGTTACCTTTTCACGCCTAAACCACTGAACGGATTTCGACAAAATTTGGCAAGGAGATAGATGGCCTTCTGGGGAAGTACATAGGCTACTTTTTGTATAAAAAATAATATTAATAATTATATTAATATCTAAAATAAGGTGATCATTTAAATTATCTGCCTTACCTGGGTCAAATAAGATTATTTTCTTTTTTAAATCGAAATAAACTCTTAAAAAAAAAGAGCCCGGGTACGACCACTCTATAAATGCATATTATTACGTTTCCTACAAGGGTGGACGTACACGGTCACATTCTGACGTGAAAATTACGTGTTGTTTGTAACGCGGAAGTGTGTGGAAATATGTGGGTCAAACAGTGGCGGTGTTGTGGATTGGACACTGCAGGAATAATGTTAAATATTATAGTTCAATCTCCCTAGCCTTTTCCCAACTTTGTTGGGCGCGGCATCCAGTCTAACCAGATGCAGCTGAATACCGGTATTTTACATGGAGCGACTGCCTATCTGACCTCCACAACCCTGTAACTGGGTAAGACTTTAACAATAAAGCTAAAGAGTTTGTGTGTTTTTCTTTGAACGCGCTAATATCTGAAACAGTTGTATTGAGGAGCCGATCACAAAGAAACGCGAGCGAAAACAGAAGTGATAGCGCGGGCGGGCGATGCGATGCGACGAAGTCAAAGTCAAATCAAAGTCAAATAATTTATTTCAAGTAGGCACATTAAAGGCACTTTTGAACGTCAAATACATAGAAATAGAACTGATTCTAGGTGCCCCTTCCAAAAGGTAGTTTTCGTATGGAGAAGAATGGGCAAGAAACTCGACCGTTACTCTTTAAAAAAAAAATGTTTTACAATATTTGGTATACATCAATTATATAATTACATGTGAAGACGATGCACCGAGAATACAGTTACAATAGGTAAAAATAATTAAAAGTATTAAAAATTAAAAATGGAGCAATGAGAAATAAATAAATTAAGTATGTGATAGATACATGGTGCTCACATATTTACAAACATTAAAGTATACGATATCACAATATTCCTACAAACTTGCAAGTAATACTAATAGGACAGTGTGTGAGTTTAATTATCATAAAATGTAAAAAAAAAATCGATGATATAAAAATAATAAATTTTACAACTAGATTAGCAACCAGTTTGATTTTGTCCAGTTGATTGGTTGATTTATATTTGATTTTGACGAGTTGGTGAAGTCGGGGCCTAAAGCTATTGTATTTCTAATTCTGTGTAAATTGAAATTGAAAATTAAATAATCATGTTAGTGTGTCGTGTATGCCTATAGTTTATCTTGCGAATTTGATAAGGATTTGACTTGCTTGCACTATTAATTTGTCAAAGGAATCGTCATGTAAAGAAAGTTAAACCAATTGGCTTACTGGCATGCTAATAACTGACTTCCAAGATTATTAGTGTTCAAGAAATAAGGTGTACCCATATGTCATTATGTCACTACATTTCTTTAAGTATGTTTGTTCTCTTTTTTGTATATCGGCATCTTGTTTTTTTTTTTTTAATTTATGTAAGTTGTTGTCATTTAATTGTAATTTTGTGTGTCTATTGTATGAAATGAATAAATTTTTTATCTATCTATCTATATATCGCACCCTTAATAATATAAGGGCTCAAGTCAAAATTTTAGAAAAATTTGATTTTGAATGCTAAGGGCACAAAACGAAATTCTTACTGCTATAAGGTCCAGTGTTGCCAACTTAGTGGAATTTCCACTAGTTCTGGTGGTTTAGACTTACCTTTTAGTGGACAAATTTTGGTTTTAGTGGCTAGTGGATTTTTCTAGTGGTTTTGGTTGCTTCAGTTAGTGGTAAGGTACGATATTCAACCACTAGCACGATTAACATATTTTCGGGAAATAACTGGAATGTTTACGTTATAAGTGTATATTTTTTTATGTGTAGGCAGCACTCAGAACTAAGGTGGTTGTTTTCTTGAAATAGTTTGTCAATTTCTTGAATAATTTTGATTATATTATACTTTATTTGTATGATAACTGGGTCAAGTTTGATTTGATTAAAAATGTTTGTTTTCTATGCATGCACAAAAATATAAATACAACGGACAGTAGGTACAGTACAGTTCGGAGTTCGCATTGGATGTTTTACTTGTTTTGGTTTATTTTGTAAAATGAATAATTATGCCTAAACCACAGTACACCCAAAAGAAATCATACAAGAAGCCGATTCTTCCGAAGATGAGCCTTTAGGATATTTTTTTTGTACTTATCAAAAATAAACAATAATTTTATAATAAAAAATACAATAATGTTGTTTTATTTTCAAATAATATTTAGGTATTATCTGTCTGGCATAATATGTTAGTGGTTTTTTGGTGGTTTGAGGGACCGCCAAATTTAGTGGTTTTCTGGTGGGTTACTATACCACAATTAGTGGTTTCGTTAAAATAAAGTTGGCAACACTGATAAGGTCGCAACCAGTAACGTGTCCATACTTGTCGAAGGCAGACCGTTCAAACGTTGTGCAATTCGTGTTTGTGCCCTTCTATGACAATAAAACAGATGAGTTTTGTTCTAACCATTTTGTATTATATAGAACAATTTGTAGTTGTGCCGTTATATTATAAAAATATACTAATATTTTTGGGTTTAATTCATAATAGATCGCTATATTGTCGAAATGTAAAGATATTGAAGGGAATGATTTTGTAGTATATGGGCCTAACTTGAAAGTGTTTTTTCAAATACTTATTTATCGAATTTCATATTATTATTTATTTTTATTGATGGCTACTTATAGTCTAGGTATCGAAGTATAAATCTGAAGAAAATCACATTTACAACTAAAATATTAAGCATTTTATTTGAAAAATAAACTGGAATGTTATAATTCAGAATCTTTAAACACGTATTCCCAAAAAACTACTTTTTTGTTTTAAGCCTTTATATTACTAAGGGTGCGATATCTTAAGAAAATAATCACAGGCCAACACTCACCAAGCTTACCATACGACGTACGTAACGAAATTCAGAGGCTCAGAATAATTCCCGTCACCTTTACCCGTTTGATAACAAGTATAAATACCGGTCATATCACCTGGATTAGAAGGACAATGGGTTGAAAGTGACGCGGACAGGAGATTAAGGGTTTCAGCCCTCATAAGGGAATGGGTAAACCTTGTCGAAAACACACTGACAACAAGTGGGGTACTTTCCCCACTTGGGGTAATAATCTGGGTAAATGAATTGACTTTGACTTGGCATGCTTTGAGAGAGCGCTTCGTGGCTGAATGATGACAGCCGCACGGGTAGATTGAAGGTTAAGAGGAAATAGGGTGGATCTTTTTCTCCATACAAAAGGTCATCTCGTCAATTTAAAAGATATTTTATAAATTGAATAAGAAGGTAATTTATTGTGCCCCTATGTTTATGTGTACTGTTCCGTTTTGATGACACATTATTTGTAGCAGCACTAGAAGCCTTAGAAAATGCTCAAAACTGCCTGTTTAGACCGCTGTCATCAGAGGCCTATTGTACAAATTTGACAACTATAAATGAAAAAAGAAAAACATAGGAGCACAGTAAATATCCTTCTTATTCAATTTATAAAATATCTGTCAAATTGGTCCGTTATTGGAGGAGGAAACAGACGAGAGCCGAACCTCGAATTATGACTTTTTGTATGAAGAAAAGACACCCTATTTCCTCTTAGATGCGCTAAGGTACAAAAATGGTTGAGCTGGATGGTGCTGATCCACGTGTCATGTTCGTGTCAGTTGAGATTGGTCATCTCTTATCTGCCAGGACTTATTTTTACAAGCTTTATATTAGCTTGCTCTGCAGGCGTAGCATGAGCACGGTTTTGTCGACGGAAGAGTAGACAAAAATGACGTTTCATGTAGACAGTAGATAGTACGAGACGGCAGCAAAATAGAAAGAGTCAACTGCACTTTTTACGAAATTCACTCTTTTACATAATTCGACTCAGAATTCTTTGTTTTATCATAGGATTTATCACACACATTTGACAAAATGACAGATTGTAGAAAGATTTCTACGGTGGATGTCAAAAATGAAGAAACGAACTGTCACTTTGTATAGAAAAAGCTATGTCTATTCTTCGTAGAGATAGAAAGCGCCATGCTACGCCTGCTGTTCGTATGTCTTTCCGGTTACTAATATTGTACTCCATTTTTCAAGCACTTTCTGGAATCAGATTGAGCTGAAACTTGGTATACTTATACAACTACCGAGGCATTTTGAAAATTTGATATCATGGAGCTGGTATGATGATGGAGCCGGAAGTTGGCCATAGGACCTCCTCAATCAAACAAGATAGCACCATCGTGTTTGGACTCATTGGTTACGTATTAACAAGTGTTTTGACACTAGGTGGTGTTCAGGGTCTAATGATGAATCCGGAAGGTAATCACGAGCACTCCTCAACCAAATAAGATAACATCATCGTGTTTGGACTCATTGGATATGTATTGACAAGTGCTATTAAACTAGCTGGTGATCAGGGACTGATGATGGATCCAGAAGGTAGTCACGAACTTTGCTCAACCAACTAAGATAGCATTATCGTGTTTGGACTCATTTGCGTTGTCTTGACAAGGACTGTAGCCCAAGGTAAGTATCCAGGGTCTGATGATGAAGCCAGAAGGCGGCCATAGAGACTCCTCGACCTTACAAGATAGCCCCGTAGTGTTGGGTTTGTCAAGTTGATAGAACAGATATTTAAACAAATTCTAATGCTAAAAAGTACAAAATAAAATAAAAGTAAAAATCTTTTTAAACGCAAGCTTTTAATGAACTAAAAAGTACTAAATAAATCTAACGTAAATATAGAACTATAATATTTTCTTAAAAGCTTGGGGCGTAAATGTCCTTCTTACACCTAAAGATAATAAGCCTCAAGCTTTTAAAAAGATTTTTACTTTTATTTTATTAATGTTATAATAAAATAAAAGTAAAAATCTTTTAAAAAACAAGATTTTGAATTGTTTTTTGTTTTACATTGTTCTCACATATAGCAGCAATAAGAATACTGTACCCAGGATTTTGTAATATCTATATCCATATTTGAAAGAGTGTCCTTGGATTGTCTTGCCCGTTCTTCTCTATAGAGATATAGAATTTGGAATGGGCAACTATCTTCAACTATCTGACTAACAATTCAAAAGTGCCTGTAAATTGTTTATTGAAATAAATGCTTTGAGTTTGAGTAGCCCGCTAAATTCAATTTTTCTCTATTTTAATCAACGTACAACCTGATACTGACCTGCAAATAGCAAAAAACATAAAGAAAATTTGTTTTCGCAGGCTACCCTGAAGCTTTCGTCTTAAGCTATGCTTGCCGCGGTCGGTTTGTGGATAGGTGACCCTGCATTACAATCGACAACAAATACCCCATATAGCGCTTTGTGGTAGCCGTTACGAAATAATTCGACACTATGTGTCCACACTTATTCATTCTAGTAACACTTTTTGGTCGCGTCGGTGAGTGTACTTAGTTCCGTCGCTACGACTAAAAATGGGGAACAGTCGACACAGTAACATTTGGTTTTAAAGTTACGTTGCTGTGTGGTAACATTGTTCTTAGTCTGCAACCACTTCTCAGAAATCATTCGTTCGTTCATTCGTTTTCGTTCTCTTTTTGTTTTGTGACTGACAAGTTAAAAAATAATAAGAAGAAAACATCAGCCATCACTGTTTATCAAGATAAATTTTTATTCATATTTTAATTTGTTTATATTGTTCAAATCTATATGGGAAATGAATTTCATTGTGTAAGTAATTTGTTCATATAGTTTGAAATTTTCAATGCGCCACCATAAAATTGTGATTTAAACTGTGTAGTATAATTTAAACAATAGTTTGTAAAAACTATTAATAGTTTTACTAACAAGTTTTTACATTCCCAGAGCTTGGAAGCTTTTGCTGTAATATATTTAATAGTAACTATATGTTATGGAACCAAAAATGAACCACAAAATTGTTAAATAATTAAAAAACGTAATTTTATTTAGAGAAAATATTCTAGTCACAACTGGTCAGGAAGTTACTAGATTATGTCGACATATGTCGACGTGAAACCAGAAGTAGTTACAAAGTTACCAAATTCACAAAATGGTTTATTGCTTCCAGCGATTCTCAAACGTTTGGACAGGCCTGCATATTATCAAATTATGTTTAGTATAGTACTAACTGTAGCAGACGAGAGCTCAGTCTGTTAGGCGGGGGTGTCGGAAGGCTTTATTCACCAAAAAAGCCACTTGTCAGCTTAATATGTATATTGCATCACACTTTACACGATAATCACAATTATGTCACAAAAGTGTACATCAAAACTTAACACTATGACTATAACTATTACAAGAAAACAAACTACGATTTAACACGGCAATAACGAAATAATATAAACTATGGAACTAAATCTAGAGAAAACTAGATGTCCTAAAAACTGAGCGCGATACGAAGCAGCAGAACACGGAACGCGACAAAGGTGCTACTTCGTTGGAGATTCAGAGACGAATGAGTGACGATTCACTGACAAGGAATTGACGATTTACCTGAATTTTCCAGAGTCTAGATATTAGTAAACTTGTCACATACGCACAAGTTGCGTGTGAGTCACGTACTAAACTTTAATATAGGCAGATGTATGATGTACATCATACATCTGCCTAGCCTTTTCCCAACTATATTGGGGTCGGCTTCCAGTCTAACCGGATGCAGCTGAATACCAGTATTTTACATGGAGCGATTGCCTATCTGACCTCCACAACCCAGTAACCGGGTAATACCTCTTGGTAAGACTGGTTGTCAGACTTTCGGGCTTCTGACGACCCGTAACGACTGTCAAAGATCAACGATTGACAGCCGATACTAACGGCTTACCGTGCTTTCCGAGGCACGGAGGAGTCCTCGATATGTAAGATGGTCACCCATCCACAGTCCAACCCCGGCAAGTGTAGCTTAACCTGACGGATCGACTCGTGCGGCTGTTATTACTTAGCCTCGAGCTCCTCATCAACAAATCGACAACAAATACATAGCATGTTTAAATCATCACCTCCCTTTGGCTTTTCCGTAGTCGGATAAAAATAAATCTCAACCCATATCCGTCATAACTTACTATTAACAACAATTTCACTGAAATATGTGCTAGAATTTCAATTAAACCCTCTTCGCTAACTGGCAGTTATTTCGCACAGTTAATCGGGATGGAAGTCAAACTTTGAATTCCTCATTTCGAAATAACTCGTTCATATGCCTACGATGTGTACGAACTTCGACATGTTCTTCTTATTTACAGAAAACGCATGTTATGTAGTCATCAAAGTTTGTTATGAAACTTTTCATGGCTTGTCGAAGTTCAGCAAATTATCCTAGGGGTCGTATCCTATGATATTTTCCTGAACTGCAGTGTTGTGTTCTTGTTTTGAATTACATAAACGACGACATAAATTACATAGACGAGGGCCTCGTGGCTAAGTAATAAAAGCCGCACGGGTCGAGGTTGGTCCGTGTATGGGTCATACCGACCATCTTTACATACCTACCGAGACTCCTTCGTGTCTCGGAAAGCACGTTAAGCCGTTGGTCCCGGCTGTCATTCGTCGATCTTTGACAGTCATTACGGGTTGTCAGAAGCCTGAAAGTCTGACAACCAGTCTTACCAAGGGGTATCGTATTACTCAGTTACTGGGTTGTGGAGGTCAGATAGGCAGTCGCTCTATGTAAAATACTGGTATTCAGCTACATCCGGTTTTTACTTGTATTTTTCCGACTACGTCACTGCCTAATATTGTGAATGATAATGACCGTTCGAAACGGTGATAATGAGCAGGCTATGTGCGAAAAGAATTTGTTTTAAAATTGCTTAACTATATTCCTCCTTGAACGTACATACAAAACGGAACGTACATATTATAAACGAGTATCTAAAGCATTTCACGCCAGCCGATCAAAAGCCGTACCAAGCTATGGAGTAATTATAACCAGTTATTACCAGCTATTACTGGTTAGTGCCGGACAAAGGCGGCTCCTGGCTTCAGTGCGTGCATATGTCACATAGATTGGGGCAAGTTATGAGAAGTTATGGAACCACACCTTTTATTTGTGAATAACTATCATCAAGAGCTCTTGATGATAGTTATTCACAAATATAGAGATTTTTTATATTTAAAGATACTTTTATAGAAAAATGTTAGGCCATGGTAAACATTGTTATTTGTGTTACAATTTGGTAAAATTTTTTAGATATATCGACCATTTCTGAGAAATACACCCGCAATCCTGACATTCACTTATTATTTTCCCGTTTTTTTGTCATTGAAGATAATGAAAAATCCTGATATGATCTGACTTTTTTTTGTTTTGTTGTTCATAATCAATAATTGTTTTACTAAATTACGATCGAGAGTTCTGTAGAGTTAGCTTTAATTAAAGAAGAAGAAAAATTAAAAGAAGAAAAATTAGCATGATTGTATCGTAAATTATTGTAAATCATCAGAATATAAACAGTACCTACGATACGAACGTATCTTGGAGAGTTATAACATGTGAGTTCATGTTGAAAACGAATAACGACAATTATTAATCTGTATGATGGAACGGGAGATAACTGACCTACGGATATCTACTGTTAACTCGTAATTATGACCACTTTTTTCAGTCGATTACGGAGAACTAAAACAGTGGTTTTATTACTGCCTGTCACAATCAGTTCGTGGGGCAAGCTAGTGCAGAATGAGATTAATCATTTACCTTTATTAAAAGGACATGACCAGTTCCTGCACTCGAATTCGGGAACTTGTGCAGGATTACAGTGTATACACTATGATTTAAAAATTAAGATCTAATTTATCTTGGATAAATTATACCGAATAAACCCAAGGTTAAAATATCTGCATAAACAGTAGTTTAATTGCTTCCGCTATTCTTTTAGAGTGCGTTTCATCCTATGCCGTAGTGTTGGTTCCCCTGTTGTATGACGAATTTTGTACGTTACGGCGCCACCTAATAGGTCCGTTGTTAAAGTGCCAACATTATGGCATAGGAACTATAATGATGAAAAGCACTCTATAAGTACTTTCCGATTTTGACGTTCCATTGTATCCATAATCATCCGGTAACCATAATAAGCTAAACAGTATGGGAAAAAATAAAATAACGAGTTATTTTCGATCAAGAGAATAAATGACATGGAATAATATATTATAATGCATGTTTTGTTTTTGATTTATTTGATTTATTTACATTTTATAATCTAAGTTTGCTCGCCTACAGGTTAGGTTTTTATTGACATTTGGTGTATAAAGGACTGTTATTTCTTTGACAATGCATCTGACATTAGTGGCGGGACCAAAGGCACAATGTAGGAATCTTTTTCATAAAATCCCCAATTAATCGATTAGAGACAAAGCATGACATCGATTCACAAAAAAAATATTTTTGAAAAATATATCAATTCAAAAATATTTTTTTAACTGTGTTTGATTAATAATAACATAACATAACATCACGCTTCTAATGCCTGAAGGGAGAGGTGTACCTATACACCCTCATTTTGCTAGTTGTGTTGTAAGTCTCGTGCATTAGGGGGCGAGCCTATTGCCATCAACCGGGCGCAAATCCGGACTCCACTTGCTACTGAGATATTCCAGATGAACAAACCCAATAACACTTTGCCTGACCAGGGAATCGCACCCAGGACCTAATGCTCAGGTGTAGCTGAGCATGAGGTCCTGGGTGCGATTCCCCGGCACAGCGCTACAGCGCTTGGGACCACTAGACCAACGAGGCAGTCAAAAGATTTCGATTTTAGTGTTTTAGGTTCGAGAAAAAATCGAGTATCATTTATCGATCTCAGATCACCATTCACCATCCCTACCGATCCATCCGATCTTGGCGTCACGTTGTGTTTACATATTCGTTGTGTACTGTGCGATTATTGTGTTCTATTTCTAACGACCATTGCTATTATTTCCGAACTGATAATTATCTTCAAAGCCTGATTACCATTGCTATATAAAAAGGATTCTTCGGTTTTGCTTTACGATTCGATTAAATGGATATTAAGATGAGATGCATAAACTGTGGTATATTTCGTAAGGCGGGTTCAAAGGCATATTATGTCAATGCTAACCTTACCCCTGCAAGCGAGACTTGCCCGGTGGTTGAATAATCAGGTATGTACTTAAACTACATTGGAACAATACCTACTATATAACAACAAGACTGCAGGTTTAAAGTCTGACATAGCGGTTCGATTGCATTTGAGCCAGCAAAACGAAATAAAGCAGCGTTTATTTGGGGAAAGGGTGGCAATGCATCAGCAAAAACCCTGCTATGGGCGGCGGTGATTGCCTAATTCCCGTAACTAAAAACGTTCAAATTCATGTCGCAATCTCATTGTCGAAAACTCGATTACCAACGCCTAGCGCCATCTCATATCGAAAACCAGAGTTATTTAGTGAATACTTATCTTTATTTTTCTCAGTTTCCTGATCTTTTAGACTCCTGAAACTTTTTTATCTGGGAACTGTAGTATACAACAATTGCAAAAATAAAACAATATTTGCTGCACATTGATTTCGACACCTATGCCGGCGCCCATAGTCCCACTGGTCATGTCTGACGTCTGTCATGAGCGGGTATAGGATGAGGAGCCAGACCAAGAGAGATACAAAAAACCGCAGGGCAGCATGTGGCGAGCTGTTGGGCAGTAGCGACCCCACGGACCCTACCTCCCGGGAGCATTCTTGTTCCTCACCTCTGGCTTGCCTTTATTGGCCGGCTGGAGTGAACACTGACGAGGAACAGAGCTCCCACCTCATTCTTGCCTTTATTGGCTGGCTTGAGTGGAGACTCGCAAGAGCAAACGTGCTCGGAGGAAGGAAGTATTCCAGTAAGTGCTCGTAGGGATCTTGACCATCTTCCGGGCTCTGGGATTGTTCTGAAAGCCGTGGAATACCTCTCCAATCCTCAAGCACCTCAGGAAGTGTTGTCCCCTTGTCGCTACGTCACTATGTGCTAGCAACTGTTTTTGGGGGCCCATTATTGACTGTGCAAGTCACCCCCTGCCATTTTATTATCCATGTATACCATAACATTGATCAGGCAGGGGACATAGCTTTTCCATAGTTCTAGATAACCAATCCACTATAGCCACCCAAACCCATAACCCAACATGTTTTGTTTCCATGTTCTGCAATAGTCTTACACCAACCGGGGGTTGTCCTTGGGTGCACTTGCATGGTGCGTACAGGGATAATCGTCGGTTGGTGCCTCATTCCTTGTGAAACTGTCTAACGGGCCTCTGCGAGTTGGCTTCGGCCTACTCGCAGAGCGCGTACTCGCGTACTTCGTACGCCTTCCAAAAAGACCGGGACCCCATGGTCCCGAGATATGTAATCATATATAAAATAATATAAAAATATTAAATATTTTTTATATTTTTTAATGATTTTTTTTTCAGATTTTATAAAAATATTTAAAAATGTAAATAAATAAGAAAGAAAAAAAATATACCTATACAGGGCGTTAGGGTTAACACCGTTATCCTTGAAACCAGTGGTTTGGTTTCATTTATAGAACGTAAAATCAATGGAAAATTACATTTTTTTTTTTTAATAATATCTGCATTATACCACAAGAGTATTTCACCATACGCGCTAGGGCAACGGGCAATGGTCCTATTGCCCGTTGCCCATTTTGTTAAGTGCTAAGAACAACTTTTTCTATTGGACCAACTTTGAAATCGCGAAAAAAATATAAGCTGTTCCAGACATTTGTGTTCACTTAAATCGACAAAATGTATGGAACAGCAGATTTTTTTTTCGCGATTTCAAAGTTTGTCCCAAAGAAAAAGTTGTTCAAAATGATGAGTATAATGACCCCTTTTCGGGTTTAGCATAAACAAAACCAAATATTGTATATATTATTATTATTTTCGCACTTAACAAAATACTCTTTCAATGTGATTAGTGGAGCAGCTTAGGTGCCTAGTGATTTCAATATCACTGCCTTGGATATCTCATTAATTTATTCTTAGCTGTAAAGTTAGTGAAATATTTCTGCTGTTTATTAAAATTACACCCATGATTCAAGAGCTTGTTTCCATAATCGCTGCAGCTTATAAATTGCACCTCAGTATAATTTCGTACCGTCCACGACTGCGGAAACGCTCGCAATAGTCACGAATCGAGTTGGAAAATTGGAATTTTAAACTGGTGGGCTTTTAACTGTGTATAATAGTTACTACTTGTGGTCAAGTGTTTAAAAATCAATTTAATATAATAGTGTACTTACAATAGCCCAGTGGTTAAGGCCCTCATGCACGTGGTTGTGGGTTCAAATCGAGGCAAGAAGTTTTTTTTATAATATTATCATTTTAATATATTTGAAAATGTAATTACATAAGAAAGAAAATAAATAAACGAATAATATTTAGTCGTCTACATACACGATAGCCTATCCATCAAATCTGAAAGGTTGACTGGTAGAAAATGCCTCAGGCATTAAGTCCGCCTTTGTACAGTAGTTTTTACTTGTGCATAAAGTTTTAATAAATAAAATAAATAAATAAATCTGTTTATGCAACAAGAGATAATTATAATTTATGTATTTTTTTAAATGGCCTTACTGCTTTCTATAATCTATTTCAAGGTTGTCCATGAATATTGTAATCAAAATATTATTACATGGAAGGCCTATAATGTAACTATATCCAAACTATTTGCCTAGCTTTTTCCCAACTACGTATTATGTTCGGGTCGGGTTCTTGTCTACTAACCCGATGCAGCTGTATAACAATATTTTACATGGAGCGACTGCCTATCTGACCACCACAACCCAGTTACTGGGTAACACGATACTCCTTGATTAGACTGGTTGACATACTTTTGAGCTTCTGGCCAGCAGGCCGGACCAGAGGCCGTAACGATTGTCAGTGATCTACGATTGACAGCCGGGACCAAACGTGCTTTCCAAATAACTATACAGCGTGTAAAAAACTGAAAAGTACTGCAATAACAGTACCAGTTTTTTTTATTTTTTTTTAATTGAAAATAAAAAAGTTATTGCAATTTGAAATTCACGTTTTTAGTAGGTACCAAAATTTCCTCAATTTCATTATAAATTAGCAAAATTCCTACAGAGGTCATAAGTTATGACTTGTAGACACCTGCTAAACACATCCTCACGGATCGGACAGGATTTTTTTTACACGCTGTATACAAAAAAAAACTTAATGTAGTCTCTGTAATGCATTCATTTTACAACACAACTTGCTTTGTCCTTAATAAAAAATGGCAAGTGAATAAATTATACATTTTTCAATTAAAAACGTTTCCTCCGTAAAACTAATATCCCTAAGCCATATCACAGTATAAATCAGTAACAGTATTATATCTTCATTGAAAACGACCGAAACGACGCGCTTCGAAATCTCAGTGTATATTAGCACGCAACAGTATCAAGTGCGCGGCAGTCACGCATGGACGCAGAAGGTTTATCTACTGAGCGGCCGTAGGTAATTATTTCAAGGTATCTGCCAAGTTATAATACTGTTACTTTATTATACTGTGGCCATAGTATTCTTTCAATTACCCTCCCTGTCACTCTTAATTAATTTGTTCGTTAAGTATTAGCTTTATTACTTGCTACACTGTGTTATTTTAGAATTCCATTAATTTTGTTCCGTTTCATGGTGTCTGGTCGATAAAAGAGTGTTTATAAAGAAATTTTAACCCCGATATTGCGAAGGGACTTTTAAATGGCCCAAAAATAATGTATAAAATCTACCTTATCATGTAGACCAATCAATCAATCAATCAACTCAGCCTACTGACCACTGCGCCGCTGATGGACATAGGCCTCTCCCAGGCTGCGCCACAATGGCGGGGTCCGCTAGGACCGATGCCTGCCAGGGCTGCGGGAAAGTCCGAAAGGGATACCGGGGCTCTTGGCAAAAGGCAACTGAAGGGTTTTAGTCAGTAAAAGTCTGACACGCCCTCCCGCTCCGCCCAGACCGGGATAAGTCATTGGATGATTACCAACCTCAAAACAAAAAGGCTGCGCCACAGTACCCTGTCCTCCGTTTTCCACATCCAGTCCGTCCCAGCTACATTTGTAAGGTCGTCGACCTATCTAGCTAGGGGACGACCCACATAACAATAGGCTGAATTGATTGATTATTTAATCTAATTTAGGATAGTATAATTCTAATACCTACACATTTACTAACATATTATTTGCCTCGTTGGTCCAGGTGGACAAGCGCTACTGCTGAGCCCTTGGAATCGACCCCAAGACGTTATGTCCTGGGGTCGATTCCAAGGTCGAGCAAAGTGCTATTAGGTTTTTCTATCAGGAACTTCCCAGTAACAGTCCGGAGTCTAGATTCGTGCCCGGTTGATGTCAATAGGCTCGCCTCCTATTATATGGGGTGAAATGTGGGTGTTACTATGTACACCTCTGTCTAACCCTTTGGTGGAAACGGGCGTGATGTTAAGTAAATTATCAGTTAAATTATTAAATATTAATAATAATGAATATATTTATTAATATATTATATTTTAATATATTTTTATTTAAGTAATATGTATTTTACTGTGTGTATATATTTTTTATATATTTTACAACAACATGATTCAACACTTTGGAAACACTGTGCGTGCGATATCTCGTTTAACCTACATATTCGTTTTTACCTATGCAATTTAATTATTCTGACAAACTACAAAACCAAACAGTGCACAAACTAAAAGTGGAATCAAGCATGCATCCTAAAAGTATTAAAATTACAATATTAAACAACACATAACTCACGAATCTTAACCTAAACCCTAGAGTAATAAAGTACAAAATCGTTTGAGAGATCCATTAATGGATGTTTTGGATGTCGCTAGTGCCGTTCACCTAAAAATACCGGAATTTTACCTTAATTTACGTATAGAAAACTGGTATCCGGTAGCGGTAACGTAAAATCCCAAACCTATCTCTGATCAGCTCAGATTTAAATATGGGTCACAATTTACATAAAAAGATACGGTTTTTCGCTTTGAAAAAATGTGGTGTTTATAAAAATACTATAACTTTTTATGTCCGTGTCGATACGCTGAAATGATTTATGTGAACTTTTAACGATAACTACGTAATATTTGCTATTGAATGTTTAAACTGTTGCAATTAAATAGAAAAGCAGAGAACCAATTTTTTTTTTTTTTTTTGATTGGGCAATCATCAAATGACTTCTCCCGCTCTTGGCCGAGCGGAAAGGCGTGTCAGACTTTTACTGACTAAAACCCACCCGTGTTCCTTCAGTTGCCTGTTGCCAAGGGCCCCGGTATCCCTTTCGGACTAACCCGCAGAGCAGAGTACCCTGCTTTTAAATGCGTTTACTTACCTCTATATTTACAGTGCACTATGAAACCTATTTTGCGCAACATTGCAACTTCCCTTCGAATTTCAGATAACTGGTCAGGTATTACCACCTAACTTTGTTGCTTAAGAGGAAATAGGGTCGGTGTTTTCTCCATACAAAAAGTCATAATTCGAGGTTCGGCTCTCGTCTATTTCCTCCTCGAATATTGGACCAATTTGAAAAATAGTTTAATTGATTAGGAAGGATATTTACTGTGCCTCTATTTTCATTAATAGTTGTCAAAGGGGCTGACTATGAAGTATTAATTCCATCATTATTCCACTGTGAAAAAAGGATGGTGCTAGCGGCCTTGTATAGCTCCGTCTCTCACTAACACTGGAAAAATGATGGCATTAATACGTCCCCGGTACAATAGGCCTCTGATGACAGCGGTCTAAACAAGCAATTTTGAGCATTTTCTGAGGTTTCTAGTGCTTTTACAGATATTGTATCATCAAAACAGAAGGGGAGTAGAATGAGTTGATATATTTATTATAAGGTCATAAACCAGAGAGAAAACAGGCGAGAGCGTTTGTATGGAGAGGGGAACGACCCTAATTTCCTCTTAAATATTCAATTATGGATACAAATAGCTGAGCCACCAGTGTGCTTCAATGTCACCACCAATACGTCGTAGTCGATTGTCTACGCTTTCGTAGCAGTTCTAACAATCCGCTACGCCATCTGCTACGCCGTAGTAAATACACAACGCATAGATTTGCATCAAACATGAATCTTCTAACAGTAGATAATTCGATTTTCGGGTTTCAACAATAATCGATTTCGTGTTCTGAATACGAAATCCCCTAAAACAATTTATTTATTGTTATAGACTATTATTGTTGTTCGCAATGTATGCGTAGTTTAAACAAAAACAAAAACGGTAAACTATTAAAATTCAATATTCCTAAACCCATAAACATTCAATACTTGCTCCGCAAACAATTTTATTCGTAGATTTATTTTTGACTATTCGTGTTAGTAACGGTATATCATGTAAAGCAGTAAAAGAATTGTATTTTGTATCAAACACGATTTTATTTTCGTTGGTAGTATTGGGAAATTGATAAAATATGACATTACGCCTGTATGCCACAGCGGTAGGCAGAGGTCTAAAATAGAACAGGCACATTTTGTTACTCTTTTTGAAGTGGCTCGTGGCTAAGTAATAACAGCCGCACGGGTCGATCCATCAGGTTAAGCTTCACTTGCCGGGGTTGTTCCATGGATAGGTGACCATCTTTACATACCGAGACTCCTCCGAGCCTCGGAAAGCACGTTAAGACGTTGGTTCCGGCTGTCATTCTTTGATCTTTGACAGTCGTGGCGGGTCGTCAGAAGCCCGAAAGTCTGACAACCAGTTTTACCAAGGGGTATCGTATTACCCAGTAACTGGGTTGTGGAGGTTAGAAAGGCAGTCGCTCTATATAAAATACTGGTATCTAGCTGCATCCGGTTAGACTGGAAGCCGACCCGAATATAGTTGAGAAAAGGCTAGGCAGATTGATTGTTTAAGACCAAGCATGGCAAGGACATTGCTATTTATCGTGAGTGTAGTATAGGCACCTACACCTCTGCCTAACCCTTTGGGGATTACAGGCGTGACGTTGTTCTTTCGATATATCCTTCTTCTTCACTCATGTATGTTTACAGAAGTGCTCCAAATATTTTGGAGTAGCTGCACCGCGCGGTTTCAGTTTCACCCGCATAAGTCTCGATCCCGTGGGAATATCAGGATAAAAAGTAACCTATATCCTAATCCAGTTCATGGTCTACCCTTGAGCCAAATTTCATCCAAATCTGTACTGCCTTTTTAGGGTGAAAGCGTGTCAAACCAAACAAACTAACTTTCGCATTTCACTTTAACTAACTTACTTTAACATTTATAATAATAGTTAGGATTACCAACTGATGATTCAACATTTTAGTCCTTATATCTCCTGTCCATCTTTGACCATTGGCCAACCAATAAAAAGTCATAGCAATAACGTAATATACAGGGCGTCCCACGGATATGCCACATGGAGGGAAAGTACCTTGAATATTGTAGATGGAACATTTTACATAAAGAGGACATGACACTATGTCGTCATGTTCGAGAACGGGCGCCGTCAGTTGTGACTGGTCATCTCTTAGCTGCCATGGCTTATTTTAATTTATGATTTATTTTTATGTTATAATTGCGGACGCTTTTAACGTGCTTCCTACATTGTTCTCACATGTATAATTTCAACACGAATGATGTAACCCATATATTGTAACAATATTTTGATTTAAAAGAGTGTCCGTGGAGTTTCTTGCCCGTTCTTCTCCATAGGTACCTACTACGCTTTGGAATGGGCAACTAGCTTCATATTTCTGACTGACCGACTCCTTGACAATTCAAAAGTGCCTGTAAATGGTTTAATTGAAATAAATGCTTTGAGTTTGAGTTTGAGTTGAGTTATTTAGCAAAAAATTATCCTTATGATGAAGCCTTTCGATCGGTATGATTATTTTTCTCATGTAACGGGTTCGATTCCCGGTTCAACCATGTAATTAAATATCTATTTAAATATCTATGAATGCAGTTTTAATTGTTTTTTAAATTCAAATAATGTCTTCTTTCAGTAAAATGTTCCATCTACAATATTCAAGGTACTTTCCCTCCATGTGGCATACCTATCCGTGGGTCGGCCTGTATAATAACAGCAAAAGTGACAATGCACAGCAAAAGGACTGATGTACACAATTTATTTCCATTAACAGTCAGAATTACTCGTCTGCCCCTCTTAATTGTAAATCAATTAACATTCAATACAATACACAATTCAATTAATTACTTACCGTTAATTAAAAATCACAACGACAATCTTTCAGTCGCGCGCCTCCAATCAGCGGCCGGTCCGTTGTGGCGGACATTTAATTCAAAGTATTGCTTTGTTCGCCGGTCTGTCCCGGTCATTATAAGAACAACTGTGACTAACTGTAGCCAGTTGTTTTGATAATAATACATAGCAATATGCAGCAATAAATTTATTATTGAAGGACCAACTAGTTATAAAACCATATACAAAAAAAAAACTAGCCTTTTCCCAACTATTTTGGGGTCGTTTTTCAGTCTAACCGGATTCAGCTGAATACCAGTATTTTAAAATCCAGTCACATATTCATAAAAACCGGCCAAATGCGTGTCGAACCACGCACAATAAAGGGTTCCTTATTTGGGATGCATTCATCCCAAGAACAAACTTATCATTGTAGTGATAAACTTGTGTTTCTGTAGTTGATAAACTTGTGTTATGTTCTCCCATACAGAATGTATAGAAGTGTGTACCTGAGGGCCTAGACAAGTGACAATCGCTTCCAAAGCGTTTCCTATTTCTACAACGACTTTCAAAAGAATTGACATAAGCTTTTCGATAGCTTATGTCGGTCCTAAACATTTTGGCCTTTTCCATTACCGTTATCGTTGATAGAATGTCACTTTGTCTAGGCCCTCTGTACACACTCCATTATGTCGTCGCAATTATTTCAGTATTTTTCGGTGGTTTAGTGAGCCAGATACATTATAGTCTAATAATTTATAATATTTTACGATTAGTAATGAACTATTCCACAAATGGCGGAGTTCCCAGCGGTCTCATGTTTAAATTATTTAGAAAATGTTGGTGACAACCTACATTTTGGTAATGGAATTTAATATCGGATTTTATGAAGGAGTAAGAATCATGTTAGTGTGTCGGATAGAAACTAAAACTTGAAATGGTTCTCTAATTACTTGGTAACAAAATTTTGATATGAAAAGGTATTTAGTTTAACGTGATTGATTTATGCTTGATTGAATAAATAAACAAGCTGCTCAGTTAGAATTTATATTGCCTGCCTGTGGGCCTAGCACGAACGTGCGGAATAAACGTAAAGTAAATTCAAAAACTCAGTAAAAAATATCGTATCGCAAATTCATATCTATGGATGATACTTATATAGTGCTTGTCGCAAAAAATTAAACCAAAAGGATAGTTTATTTACGGTTCAAAATGCCTTCTATGTTTCGTTTACGTTTACGTCGCGCGTTTTTGGGCCTCTGAAGATCTGTCTTTCAAATGAATGTTCACCTGCTTTGTACGGGACCGAACATTTTATATTTACAGACGGCTATTTGCTTCCAATCGTCAGATCAATACTGAAATAAAATAGAACATTCATAAAACAATCTCTAGAACCCGGAAAAAACCACAAGGTCGAAGCTCTCAAAAACTCAAAGAAATTAATGTAAATGGTATTTTAATACTTCGGAAGTGACGGGCGAATCCAAGTGGTATCGATACCGAGCGTATAAATTATTCATATCGATTCTTTTATAAATTGAGTTAACGCAAACAATGAGCGGCCGGTCTCTTTATTGGATTCCCACAAAGACTCCGACATAAAATACACAGAAGGTTGAATATACAGAAGGTTGACTCTATACTCTTCACGTACAGCGAATGGAAGCGCACTTGAGACTGGCTTTCGTTCGATATAGACTCAGATCGCCTTACTTCAAATCTCAAAGCATTTATTTCAATTAAACCAATTACAAAAATGTTAAGGGGTCGCACACGCAACAAACTTTCAGAAAGATGCACCTAGTTGCCCATTCCAAAGCGTAGTAGGTTCTTATAGAGAAGAACGGGTAAGAAACTCCACGGACACCCTTTAAAATCAAAATATTAAGTTGTTACAACATTTTTGTTACCTACATCATTAAAGGCTCTTACATACTGGGGCGATTAGTCGCGCGACGCAACGCCGCTGCATTGTTCGCCGTGAAGTTTTCTCAGAAATTGTTTTGTTAAAATTCGCGTCGCGCGGCGAATCGCGCCAGTATGTAAAAGCCTTAATGATTTAAATTACATGTGATAACGATGCAGACAGACGTCCATGTTAAAAACGTTCGTAATAAAAATATTAAATTAAAGTAAGCCGAGAGATGACCAGAGGGCCTAGACAAGTGACAATCGCTTCGAAAGCGTTTCGTATTTCTACAACGACTTTCAGTAGGATTGACATAAGCTTTTCGATAGCTTCTGTCAGTCCTATACATTTTTGCCTATTCCATCATCGTTATCGCTGATAGAATGTCATTTTGTCTGTGGCCTCAGTCCCCTAACAATGACGCCCGTTTTCGAGTATGACGTATTGATCAGCACTTATGCGTCTGTGTGTGTGCCCCTGTCTTCACTCGTCGTATGGAGCTGACCTTCTGTATTTATCTATTTTGTGACCCCGACTACGATTGATGAACGAAGCGAGTATCGATTGTAGGAACATTCGATTCCCGGAATGGATTAGGTAAGGTATACGTTAGTTCGGTTGGATTAGAATTTTAGGTAGTTGTGTTTAATTGGATTTTGAGGCATTAGACGATGGAACTTGCGAAATTAATTATACTTAGATGTAGCGCACATAGAATATAAATAATTATGAAAGGGCAAACTCTCATATATTTCAGAATCATCATAAATTGGTGCTTATGACTAGTAAAATGATTAGTTTTAGGCCGCTTGCGGAGTTATTTTACCACAATGTCGGTTACTTATACGACGCTTTTTAGTTCACAGTCGTTATTCTAAAACTATACGATTCCTACGGTTTTCAGTTTGATAAACTATTAGCTGATGCCCGCGGCTTCGCCTGCGTAGATGTCGGTTATTATATACTAAAACCTTCCTCGAGAACCACTCTATCCATTGGTAAAAACAGCATGAAAATCGGTGCAGTAGTTTTTGAGTTTATCGCGAAAAGACAGACGCGGTGGAGGACTTTGTTTTATAATATCCAAGATTAAGGCCCGTTTATAGTAAGTACTAGACATTTTACGATAGAATCTTTGTTTAGAATATGTACATTATGTTACAATAAAATGTCTTTCTACCAAAAATTTGCATGCCTAGCTCGTTGTGCCATCTGCCAAAAGCCAAAAAACCAAATCAACACGTATCACAAAAAATACCTTTCAAAAATTAATCAGTTCTCTCATACATAATGTATGAAAGCGTTACATGTAAAAATATGAACACATGCCTTCATAGAATAACAATGGCTATGTCAAATATTACGAATATAATGAATACATTCATAATGTTCAAAGGAAAATCATCACTATGTTTAAAATAATAGAGCTTAAGATGTTATTTCCAGTGAACGAGAGGAGAGTGAATTATTAAATTATTCGAGCCATCCGTTGAGCCTCGTTTGGTTTAAAGATGGGTTACTCGCCTTTTGAGGCCTTGTTATAACATGAAAATATATTAAAGCCTTTTATGTAGAACAATCTGATTTTATATTGTTCTTTCTTCTATTATTCCTGTAAATGTTTTGTGTGGGGTGAACATTATTTTCCTATGTGCCTATGTTAAACTGAAGTACTTTATATAATGGAGCATTTACAAATTATAACGCGTAATTCATTTAAACATATTGTTACAGATTAATGAGACTTGAGGTCCGAGAGCACCCTGAGGAAATGACAAAACAAGTTATTAGGGTTTTTTTTTTTAGATAATTATTATTTTTCCTTAGTTGCCTATTTTGTGTCACGGTCACTAGAAAAGCGATACGGTGGCCCATATATGTAACTGTAACTACAATATTATTAAATGTGCAGTGTCAGTTCATTAAGTTACCGATAAAATAACTTTTACGACTGTGTAGTTAGCTCAGAGGCCCTAGACAAAGTAACATTCTATCAGCGATAACGATGATAGAAAAGGCAAAAATGTGTAGTACTGACTTATGCTATCGAAAAGCTTATGTCAATCTCGTTGTAGAAATACGAAACGATTTCGAAGCGATTGTCGCTTGTCTAGGCCCTCAGGTTCCGCCAGTAAATAAAAATTCAAGTACCTATTTCCATTATTAATAATATGCTCCCAACCAAATTTTGGTCATAGCGGAATCTCAACGGCGATCAGCCAAGTTCATCGGAGATATTATGAAGGCTCCTGCAGACAGGTCGTACGAAAGTTTTCATAGAAATTCTTCCACCAGTTGCATCGTGCCGTCGCGTCTGCGGGGGAGCCTTGAGGCACACTGCACAAGCGTGTACGCAAACATAGGTACACTCTCTACTCCCTCACTCACTGGGTCCATTACTCATCCGCTTAAAACTATTATAAACGACTTGCTCCAGTACTAGACTCATTCAAACGAGACTTAATGACACCGCCGCGTACGCACTCATATATCAAGTGACACTACGTAGAATAATGAAAACGTCTTCTGGGCAAATTTGGAAGCGCCCTGACATCGTTATAACACGTTTTTCTTAACGCTCGTTTCCTTTAAAAGGTAAAGTATAGGTACCTTTTTTATAAGTTTAAAGGTTAATTAATTGGGGGCTTGTGGCTAACTAATGACAGCCGCACGGGTAGATCGACGGGTAACTCAAACGTCAACTTAACCTACTCAATTCTAACTCATCCAGTTACCTGCCAGAATTAAGGCCATCTGCAGAAGATGTGTTAAAAATTACAAACACTGAAAATTAAATAAAATACCTACTGTACGTATTGCCAATGACCACCAACCAGTAGTCCTAGCATTTTCCCACCTGTTAGAGATGGGTAGCTCACCTTTTCAAAATGAGGATCGTGCGAGGCACTCTTTTTACAAAGTGTGGTAGCACACTGTCCTACCACGATTGAGGTGAGGCTGCGGTGGCTTGTTGTGAGCACGAACGTGCTGTGAGTGAGTCAGTGAGTCGCGTGACTCGCCGACTCACCGAGTCGCCACGCGGGTCGCGTGTGTGGTGTGTAGTGAGTAGTGACGACAACGCAACACAGCACACATACGTAGTAGAGTAGGCACGCGCGGTGAGTTCTGTGGTGTATGTTTGTGCTAGCAACCGTGAACGAAGATATCATTGATCAAAATACAAAAAAAGAGTGAGTGACTCGATCGACAGACTCATTTCGTTCAAAACAGTACAAATGTTCTGTGTGTAGCTAATCTGTGCCAGTGTGGTGTGTGCTAGCACATCAAAATAAAATGAGTGAGTGACTCTTTTCAACCAAATGAGTAGCTACAACTGTGCTAGCACGTGTGCCGAGTCACCCAACACTACCACCTGTGTTGGGGTCTGTTTCCAGTCTAATCGGATGCAGCTGAATACCAGTATTTTACATGGAGCGACTACCTATCTGACCTCCACAACCCAGTTACTGGATAATACAATACCCCTTGGTAAGACTAGTTGTCAGACTTTCGGGCTTCTGACGACCCGTAACGACTGTCAAAGATTCACAAATGACAGCCGGGACCAACGGCTTAACGTGCTTTCCAAGGCACGGAGGAGTCTCGGTATGTAAAGATGGGCACCCATCCACAGTCCAACCGCGGTAAACGTAGCTTAACCTGATGGATCGACCCGTGCGGCTGTTATTACTTAGCCACGAGCTCGAACAGTAGTGTGGAAGTCAATTAGGCCGTGTTATGTACGTACATAAGTTCGTTCTCCGCGGTTTTCAACTCTAGCTGTAACCAAGTACTAAGTATCTTAACTAAGTTAAAAAACTCTTAACAGTTTGTTTTCTCTTTAATACTCGAGAAAATGAACTCGCTCGCACACTATTATGTAATACAGCTGCTGGCGATACTAGTAAAGTCTTTGTTGGTCTTATTAGTTCATTTTCGATAGTGTGCGAGCAATATTAGAAACATGAGAGTCTCTGTAATTGAACAAAACTTTGTTATCTTTTTATTAGGGTTCTGTACATTAAGTACAGGAATGTAAGTTTTTACTACTCTTGTGGTTCTGTCTATATATACATATTTTTTTTTTGGTTAATTATGGGAGGATGGCTGGATGAGAGTTGCTGGGAATCCAGTTGAATGGCGCGTAATTGGAGAGGCCTATGTCCAGCAGTGGACTGCTGTAGGCTGATGGTGATGTTGATTGGAGACTGACAAATTGTTTTTTAAGTAATTGTGTGTTGTTTTAAAATGTAAAAGAACATATTCGCCGCGAGCAGTCGCTTCGCGATTTTATTTTGCGAACATTCGTTGCGTGAGCTTTTGTTGCGCAATGAACTTTTTTGGAGTTTGCAAGTTAGTGTCAGGTTGTATTTTGATTAAAAAATGATTAGATATGTTTACTCCTGCTGGTTCCAATTATCTCTATACAGTATCTAGCAGTTTACGCAAGTCTACTTGCAAAGCCTCTTACAATGGAAACTTGGAGAGAGCGCCAAAAGACGAAAACCTAATTCTAATAGCTGTGCTCACGATAGAATATTTGTTTCGTAAACGAATGCTTGCGGTGAGTACCACCCGTTACGGAACCATTTTTGTGCAAAAATGTGCTTGTCGTTTACCCAATGCTCTAGACGAAGACTTTCAAAATTGTCTCCCGGTGTTTTTTTTTTAAGAAATCATATCTATCGCGATCGGAGTGTACACGATTGAATGCGGGAAACCTTGCACGCGCGATCGTGTCTGATTGTTTTTATCCATTTTTATGTGCCTTGAATTATGTTCGTAGTGCACAGACTTCAACGCATGAAAGCGCGGGCGGCCGGCGCGGGCGTGCTTTCTCGTTCTCGGTATCTATGTTTACACGCGCGTTCTTTCCTGTGTGAAAGGCCTTTTACGCATATCGTGTAAAGGCGGCTAGTAATAAGAACTACCTACTTTCAGATAACTGTATCCTAGTAAAGTTACCGTTAAGTCTTTATTAGTTAATTTTTGATAGTGCTGCGGTAACAGTAGCTAACAAGCAATTTCAGAGAGAAACTGTATTGCTCCAGTAATTGCCTTAACATTATACTTTCTCAATGTAATTGAACAGACTAGAACGTGTTACTGTTGTAGTATTTTAAACCGAATTGAGACTGGAAAATTGGTTGGATAGCGGTGTATAAAATGTGGGCTGAAAAACTTATAAGATTTAAGTAACGACTTATATCTGAAATTATAGATTGCCTCGTTGGTCTAGTGGTCACAAGCGCTATTGCTGAGCAAGAGGTCGTGAGTTCGATTCCCAGGCCAGGCAAATTGTTATTGGGTTTTTCCAACTAGAATTTCTCAGTAGCATCCTGGAGTCTGAATTTGTACCCGGTTGATGGCAATAGGCTCGCCCCCTATTACATGGGTCTTGAACATAACTGGTGAAATGTGGGTGTACTGTAATAGGTACCTATCCCCCAATCCCCCAAGGGTAATGCAGAGATGTACATCTCTGCATTACCCTTGGGGGATTACAGGAGTGATGCTATGTCATGTGTGAAATACAGTTATCGACTTATCTTTCTTTTTCGATATCATTAGTTCATGAAACCAAATATGACCTTAGCAACCTCTGACAACTGTAATTTCAAATGTTAAAATTGGTCAGGCATACTGTTGTAAAATATGATGTTTTTTTAGGGGTATGAGGAACAGGGTGTAAAGTTCACTCATCAAAGTCAAAGTCAAAAGTCAAAGTCAAATAATTTATTTCAAATAGGCACATATATGGCACTTTTGAACGTCAAACAAAGAAATAGAATTGATTCTAATTGCCCCTTCCAAAAGGTAGTTTTCGTATGGATAAGAATGGGCAAGAAACTCCATCGTTACTCTTTTAAAAATGTTTTACAATATTTTGTATACATTAATTATATAATTATATGTGAAGACGATGCACCTACAATAAGATTACTGTACTACGAAAGGTTAAAAGAATTATAAATGGAGCAATAATGAATAAATTAATTACCAGATACATGGTGCTCACATATTTACAAAGAAAGTAAAAGTATACGATATTACAATAGTCCTAACATTGTTACAAGTAGTACTAATAAGTCAGTGCGTGAGTTTAAGTAATGACAGAGTGTAAAAGTCTATGACATACAAATAAAAATAAAAAAAACTAAATTAGCTATCAGTTTGATTTTGTCCAGACACTAAATCGTCCTATGGAGCAAGACCAGCATGTTTCCAAGGATTCTTATCTTGGATATAATCCTCTAATTTGTAATGAGCTTGTTTACAAAGTGTACTTTTTATATGAGTTTTAAATTTTCTTTCATTTAATTGCAATATATCACAAGGTATTTTGTTATAGCATTTAACGCAGACTCCATAAAAGATGTTTGTACTTTAGCTAATCTGAAAAATGGTTGATCTATTTTATCTTTATTTCTAGTATTAAAATTATGCCTATCACTTATTTTATTAAAAAGATTTAAGTTTTTTCTTACATACGTAATTTTCTCATAAATAAATTGGCAAGGTACCGTCATGATATTAATCTTTTTAAATAGTTCCCTGAGAGATTCGCGGTGACATAGATTATAAATGGCTCTGACAGCTCTTTTTTGCAAAATAAAAATGGATTCAATATCAGCAGCCCGACCCCACAGTAAAATGCCATACGAATACGAAATACATAATGCTGTGGAAGTAACTGAAATAGACCAAACGCGCGGTTTCTACATCTGTTAACTGTCTTATCTTTCTAACAGCATAAGCGGCCGAGCTTAACCGCCCCGCAAGAGATTTTATATGAGGTCCCCATTGTAATTTCTCGTCTAGCGTGATTCCCAAGAAAACTGTTTGATTAATAAACTCCAGTTTTTCTCCATTCAATATGATGTCACATTCGCTACTTCTAACATTAGGTAATTTAAATCGAATGCATTTGGTTTTTTTTTCATTTAGTACCAAATTATTTACCGTAAACCAATCTTGTACCTGAAGAATAGAGCTATTCACGTCGTCAAGATTTTGTGAACGTCGATTTATTTTAAAAATCAATGATGTGTCATCTGCAAATAACACCATCTTCGGTTGATTTAGAATTAATTGGGGTAAATCATTAATATAAACTAAAAAGAGGAATGGACCTAATATCGAGCCTTGAGGAACGCCCATTACCATTTCAGACCCCAATGAGTTTACGCCGTTTACTTGAACTTGAACTTTTCTTTCTTTCAGATATGATCTTAGTAAATCAAGAGCTGTATTCCTAACCCCATAGTGCTCTAGTTTCAACAGAAGTGTATCATGGTCGACGCAATCGAACGCCTTCGAGAGGTCGCAAAAGATTCCAATGGCATCTTGTGCTTCCTCCCAGGCGTTAAAAATGTTCTTTATTAGGGTGACACCGGCGTCAGTGGTACAACGCCCTTTGGTAAAACCGTACTGATGTTCATGAAAGATGGAATTTTTATTAAAGTGACGTAACATTTGATTGAGCATCAACTCTTCAAACACCTTACTGAGAACTGGCAGAATTGACACAGGCCTGTAATTGTTGGGTTCCTTACTATCACCGGATTTGAACAAAGGAACTACTTTACTGTGTTTCATGAGATCCGGAAAGACTCCTTGGTCTACACTGGTGTTAAATATGAAAGCTAAATAGAGCGCAATGGTTTCGATGATAGATCTACAGACTTTTACAGAAATTACCCATAGATCTTCTGTTGATTTAATTTTAAGATCTTTAAAAGCTTTTATAACCGCTTGGGGGTTCGTATGCTGAAACCTAAACTCCAAAGGGCATGCCTTTACATTCTTTCTAAGTAAGGCAGCAGAAAGCGCGGGTGAGGAATTTAGAGCTTCAGTAGTTTTAACTGGAATATTTCCAAAAAAGTTTTCAAATTCCTGAGCTATTTCTACATTTGAGTTGATTGGGCCATGTGCAGTCTCTAAATTAAATTCAGTACTACGCTGTTTTTTCCTACCTGTTTCATTATTTATTATTTGCCAGGTAGTTTTTATTTTGTCATCAGCTGATTTTATTTTATTGCTAATGTAAAGAGCTTTAGCTATTTTGCACACATTTTTAAAAGTTTTAGAATATTTTGCAACATACTGATGAAAGGTTGAATTATTCATATGTTGCTTTAGGCCATAAAGTTCAAAAAGATTTTCCTTGCTTTTACGAATACCTGGAGTAGCCCAATCACTAAATAAGAACTTTGTGTAAATAGTTTTAGTCTTTAGTGGAAAATCGGCGTAGAACTCATTTGGGTCACATACATCATTAAAACTCTGAACACATAATTTACTGGCCAACGAATTATTTATTTTTTCTAAGTTTTTACATGTAATTGGCCTAAACCTTATTTGAATTTTTTGTAAAGGTATGTAGGCGCAAAAAGTTATTGTTTGTCCACTGTGATCAGATGGCAACTTATTTACAATTTCTTTATGTAAGTAATCACAATTACAAAAAATATTATCTATACAAGTGGCAGAAGAAGCTGTCACTCGGGTTGGTTCAATAAAAACAATTGACAAATCAAATGACCTAAAAAGACTTAATAATCGGACAGTATTCGAGTTATTTTCTAATAAATTAATGTTAAAAACACCACATATGATTATTGACTTACTATTAGCACTAAGTTTCTTTAGCACCTCTTCCATTACAGAATCAAATATAGGTAGATTCTGGTAGCTTGGAGGTCTATATACGCATACTATAACATGCTTATCAAGCTCAACACAGGACAATTCAATGGTGTGTTCAACAGACAGTCCAATGATGTCTTTCCGTTCTTTTGATTTAATAGAATTTTGTGTATAATATTGCCAGAAGATACCTTTTTATTATTCTCTAATAATAATAATTGTTTATTTGAAGGGGTAACTTCTGTTGTCTTACTTACTAGTTTAAAACATTATCCGGAGTGACCTCCACAACTACAACTGAAGCGTCCAGAATGCCCGTCGCAGTTCCAGCAGGAAGAGAATACCTTATCTGACTGGTAGTGGCCTCCAAAGATGTTGGTATTATAGGTGGATCCTCCTTCGTACAACATGATGATTTATAATTATTGCTCACTATGCTGTTAGTATAACTAGACAACACAGACTCGTCACTAATACTACCATTTGTTATATTAGCTATAACCCCATTAATATTATATGCTATCAACATAGCAATCAGATGTCTACATTCCCAAGACAGAGATAAAGTTCTCTGAGTTAACTTAAAACCACTAACAAACTTGTTAGTGTCAAAATACAATAATTTGTCACTATGACAACATGTCAATCTGTGAATAGTACTATTCAACTTATAAATATAATTATTGTCATAATCTGATAAAGTATCAGAGTAAGGTAAAGCACACAACATTATTTTTCCTATATTTAATTTTAATAAGATGTCCACACCATCCACTATATCCTTTTTGGTAATACCAGTACTATTACCTAAAAGCAAAACCATTGTAGAATAATTATCTAGGTTTGTGTTTGCAATTCTTTTAATCATTTGTTTGAAACTTATGTTATGATAACTATGATTAGTAAAATTATGGCTAAGGTAATTGAGTAAATTATGGCTAAGGTAATTGAGTAGAAACCATCCACCATAGAAAAGGGAGGATCCTCCGACCCTACGGGTGTTGTGTCTGGAGGGCAACTGCCCAAACGATTGATGTTGGATTCTTGTAATACATAATGTCCATCGCGCGGTAAACTCTAATTGCGCGATGTAGGATTTATGTGACGGCAGGATTTTTGGGTGACGTCAGATCTTTGATGCGTAGTTCGCATGTGGCGATGTAGTTTAATACTTACAATAAAATTAAAATACAGCGATAGTTGCCTCTTCTCCTCCCACTTCTTAGGAACATATTTCAAAAATAAGCAGTTCCAAAAGTATGAGCTAATCCTGCCCCAAAATAATCTTCCTAGTATAACTAAACTTGGCTTAAATGACACGGAACACTCCCAGCGCAGATCTACGGACGATATTATGCAAAGATGTATAATACTATTCATTTGTATGTAAATCCGCGCTGCGGCCTGCACGGTTGCATGACAAATTTCAGCTGTAACCGAATTTGACCGAAGCTAACTAAGTATTAGAATATTTATCGCGCTTCGCGGATCCGGCGGCACTTGGGGAGAATGGTGTTTAAATTCCAGGTAAAACCATGAATGTAATTAGTAGGTGGTCAATTAGTTCTTTTGTTTTCAAAGGCGTGAATATAATGATGCTTTCACACTGGCTTTGGGCAGGCCCAAATCCAGTGTGAAAGCATCATTATCTCAAACATTTGAAATAATAGGTCTTTACCTATGAAATTGCCGTTCTGCAGTACTGGCCATTTCAAATCAAAATAATTTTTGTTTGGCTAAGAATTCTAATTTAAAATTAATTTTATTTTAAAAACATGGAATTCTTTTTTCAAAAGAAGTCATTTGTTTAATGATAAGTGTTACATTTTCATCGCATTTCAATCTTTTTCGTCATCATGGATACGTTAAAATTTCCAGTAATTATGGAATATGAGTACCGTCGAGGCAGCAACGCGGCACAAGCGGCACGCAACATCAACGACGTTTACGGAGCTAATACTACAAACCAACGCACCACCTGTTATTGGTTTGCTCGCTTCCGTTCTGGAAATTTCGACCTGAAAAATTAACCTCGCGGTCGTCCGAAGACTTTGGTCGACAATGACGAATTAAAGGCGATTGTGGAAGCTGATGATACACAATCTACGGCTGAATTAGCAGCAGCTTTCGACGTTAGCATCAAAACAATATTGGTCCATTTGCGTCAAATTGGCAAGGTAAAAAAGCTTGACAAATGGGTGCCCCAAGAACTCAATGATCGCCAGCGCGAAGTACGCGTCGAGGCGTGCCTTGCACTGCTCAACAGACACACAAATGAAGGAATTTTGAACCGCATTGTTACCTGCGATTAAAAATGAATTCTGTTTGATAACCGCAAGCACTCAGCAAGTTGGTTGGATCCTGGTTCAGTACCTAAACAATGCTCTAAACGAAAACTTACTCCTAGAAAAATGATGGTCACTGTTTGGTGGTCTAGCGCCGGTGTGATTCATCACAGCTTCTTACCAAACGGGGTGAATATTACTGCAGATGTGTACTGTGAAGAACTGAACACAATGATGGAGAAGCTGGCACATCTCCAACCAGCATTGGTCAATCGCTCGTCTCCGCTGCTCCTGCACGACAACGCGCGACCTCATACTGCACAGTAGACGGTCTCCAAGTTGCAAGAACTGGGGTTGGAAGCTCTCCGTCATCCGCCCTACTCACCAGACCTTGCGCCTACAGACTACTACTTTTTCCAGAATTTGGATAACTTCTTGGCGGGAAAAAAAATCAATACCCGAGAGGCAGTACAAAATGCCTTTGAAGAATTTGTTGCCTCCCGTCCAGCTGATTTCTTTAAGAAGGGCATCAATAAACTGCCACTGCGTTGGCAAAGATGCATTGATTGCATGGGTGATTACTTCGATTAATACAAATAAAAAATACATAGGTAAAGACCTAATATAAGGTCCTGTGGCGGTATCTTCATCGCCACATGCAAACTACGCATCAAAGACCTGACGTCACACAAAAATCCTGACGTCACATAAATCCTGCATCGCGCAATTAGAGTTTACCGCGCGATGGACATTATACAAGAATCCAACATTAATTGTTGGGCAGTAGCCCGCCAGACACAACACCCGTCTGGTCGGAGAATCCTCCCTTTTCTATGGTGGATGAGTGAACTTCACACCCCCTTTTTTTTTTTAGTGTGGGAAATCTTCCAATGACTTCTCCCGCTCTGGGTGGAGCGGAGGGGCGTGTCAGACTTTTACTGACTAAAACCCACCCGTGTTCCTTCAGTTGCCTGTTGCCAAGGTCCCGGTATCCCTTTCGGACTAGCCCGCAACCCTGGCAGGCAACTTTACACCCCTAAAGTTTATTTACTGTAAGGCGGGCATAAACCGCGCTGTAGAAAAAACGGGTGTGTCAACAAGCTTTTATAATGATCCATACAACATTGAAGACCGTGCCTACACCCGGCGAATAAACCGTAGTTTTTCACGGCAAGAAATACGTGTGTGTAGAAAGGGCCTTGATGAGTGGTCATTCTTAAAAATATGACTGGAAGACCAACACGATGATATTAAATGAATTCCTGTGATGCATCTGTATGAGGCTGAATGTACCTACCCGTGCATAGGTATAAGTACTCATGTTAAAACTGACGTGGAATGCACTCGCAAGAAACGTTGAAACGATAATAAAGGGATATCTATGATCATACACTGCTTGTACGAGCATTTTAGAGTTTAATAGATGGTTCAACATGAATATTAGAGAAGCACGTTGTTTATATTTGTGTCTCGATATTAGGATATTGAGTAATTCAGTAGCAGCGTAGAGTCTGGACGTGTGCCCGGTTAATGGCAATAGGCTCTATTACATGGGACTTAAACTTAACTGGCGAATTGTGGGTGTACTATAGGTACACCTCTGCCTAATTCTTTAGGGAATACTAGCGTGGTGTTGTTTTATCCAGGGCAACCTGGCTTATATTTTTTACCACAGGAGTAAATTCTCACTTAATTTTTGCTGAAATTTTGAGCAACAGGATACTATTTTATTTTAAACTGAAACATATTTACTTTTGTTAAGAGTAAGAATATGTATTTTTTTAGGAGCTTGTGACTAAGTAATATCCGCCACACGGGTCGATCCATGAGGTTAAGCTACGCTTGCCGGGGTTGGTCCATGGATGGGTGACCATCTTTACATACCGAGACTCGTCCATGCCTCGGAAAGTTAAGCCGTTAAGCCGTTGGTCCCGGCTGTTATTTGTGGATCTTTGACAGTCGTTACGGGTCGTCAGAAACCCGAAAGTCTGATAACCAGTCTAACCAAGGGGTACCCTGTTACTGTTGTGGAGGTCCGATAGGCAGTCGCTCCATGTAAAATACTGGTATTCAGCTGCATGCGGTTAGACTGGAAGCCGACCCCAACATAGTTGGGAAAAGGCTAGGCAGATTGAGGTATATAAATTTTTAAAACTAACATCATTATATTAAACAAACAACATACATACACAACAACAACAACATACTTAAAGGCAATACGTGGTCTTTATCAGAAGAGGTCTCATGGTCTCTAATTATGCGTGGGTTTGCGGGCTAGGAGATGTAATTAAATGGAAATGAACAATAATGTAAACGACGTTCCACCGAGTACGTGAGGCGCGAGCGCAGATCAATCAACTCTCTGCCCTGGCAGGGTAGTCACCATGATCACCAATACCACAGTCGCCATGAATCCTTGCCGGTTTCCCGGTTTTGATCCATCTCCGCGATCTTCCAATATTTTGGCGGGGGGCCGCCCCCTCAGTACTCGGGGTTACGTCAAGTTGACAGTTGTCACAATCGTTCGAAAATCAACTCTGTAAGTTTGGCGTCGTAATATCTTAAGACGCGCCGTCATACTTGTTATTTTGCACTAATGACAACCCCATTTTTTATGTCCACGCAATCACTGTCCATTCTAAGCTTGCCTGGAAGAGATCGCAGAAAGCGATAAGGCCGCCCATTGTATGTTTTATAGTGTTAAATTTATTTATTTTCGCAATGTATTTTCTGGTGTACAATAAAGTATATATAAATAAATAAATAAACATGTAAACACACTGTATTCCTAGCAGACTTGCCAGAATTTCAATCAACATTATCGCCCGCTGAAAGTAATTTCAGTGAAAACATCTTCAGTACAAGTACGGTTATGTAAACACGTACTGTCAACAAAAGGAATTAGTATGCAGTTAGCATACTTAAAATCTTTTTACCCAACTGCAAAGAAGGGTTATCTTATGACTCCGTTTTGCGTATACAAATTGACGTTCTTGTGTGCTTTATTTTTAAAAAGTCGTAACATTAAATTTTTTATTGAACTAGCGCGATTTCACCCGCGTAAGTTTTGATCCCGTGAGAATATCGGGATAAAAAGCCTATCCTATGTCCTATTCCAGGTCATGTGGTCTATCCATGTGCTAAATTTCATCATAATCTGTTCAGCCGTTTTAGTGTGAAAGCGTAACAAACAAATAAAGTAGTAATATGTAACTTAAAATAGTTAGATAAGTTACACCACACCACTGCTATGTTTAATAGTTTATTTATGGAAACAGTTAAAAGGTTATTTTTGTTTAGTTATCTGAGCCGCACATTATCGCGTGAGGGAGTTTTAGTTACGACTGAATTGAGTGGTTATTAGTTTGGTCCGCATAAACGTATTTTTGCTGTATGAGCGTTATTAGCTCGTACACAAACAAACTCACTTTCGCATTTATAAATACACCCCTTTGCAAAAAAAACGGGCACCTTAACAGTATTGGCTTTTGTATGGATAATATTAATATTTTTACTATGTCATTAGCTTAAATGACTAGTAATTTGTTATAATCAATAAGAATATAGTTTTTTGGCTACACCCCTCTTCCAGCAGCGCTACAATTTTTCAGCTCTTATTGCTTTTTCTGCCATTACAATCGACACAAAGATATCACTTTTAAGTCACAATAATTCTAAAGATAACGAGAAGTTAGTTTTAGTTGCCAGGTTAACCTTCTAACCGCAAACCTGCAAAATGTTAGTATATGTCATAAATGGAAAATGGGATTATTATTGTTTTTAAACAAAAGTTTCAAATTTGGAATTTCTTTTTTTCCTACCCAGACTCTTTATTAAGTGCCAGTAACATAGTTTGGCTATTAAAACCTCTTTACAACTAAATGATTACCAATAATGTACAAAAATCGAAACCGCCCGTTTTTTTGCAAAAGGGTGTATTAGTTAGGATTAGGATATTATCTGCGCAATGCATGTATTTCTATTTGATCTCTATACTTATTCTAGCCCCATATTTTTGTTATTATAAAATACGAAATGTTGTAATGCTTTGTAAAAAAAAGAGAAATGGAATTATTTTTTATTTTCTCCTAATTCTCGTTTCTTACCCCGTATATTTTTACCGACTTCAAAAAAGGCGGAGGTACTACGTTCGGATGATTGTTTTTTTTTATTTATTTTCACCGATTACTCCACCGTTTGTGAACCGATTTTAAAAATTCTTTTTTAGTTCGAAAGGGTATACTCCCGAAATGGTCCCATATAAATTTTATTAAGTTAGCTTGCGTAGTTTTTGAGCTAGCTTCAATATTACGTATTTTTCCCACAGTCTATGTAGACGATATAATTATTAGACTCCTTCACTGTTATTTACATAGCAGGTAGTAACTTGTATAGGGTAGGTACCACCACTAAAAAGTGAAAAATAAAAACTTTTTACAAAAAAAAACAACCGACTTCAAAAAAAACACTAAAAAAGTGAAAAATAACTTTAATTTCGGAAGTCGGTGGCAAAAAACGAAAATTAAAAAGCAAAGACACCGACTTCCGAAATTAATGTTTATTGTATTACTGTCACTTATTCAGAATTATGGAAGACCCTGGTACTCACGACACAGGGAATCATAGTGTGAGGAGTAGTGAATTTATGTAAATGATGCAATTTTAGAACAACAAGCTTATTTTTTTTTATGGACTTCGTGACTGTTTAAAAGTTTATGTTAATGGACTAATTTACATTTATGCTTCGAAGTTTTTGCCCTGCGCACCAAACTCTTTCGTCGTCTGTAATGTTGTAGTCTCAAGGGATACTATTAGGAGGGAGGGTTATTATGTATGAAATGGTTATGGGCGTGTGTCGTCACGACTTTCCTATAAGGTTCGGGAGATGTCCCTCTTTATGATTGAATGTTTTGGGAAGGAAAGGAGGTAAATTGGAGATTTTTTTGTAATCACGTTCCTCAATCAGCGTGGACGTCACAATAGGAAATAGAAGGGTTTGGTAAGTGATGGGTTACAACAGCGATGGATTATAGTGACAGACGTCTTATTATAAATTTATAGACTTCAAAAAATGCATTGTATACAAAATTTGGCTTGTATTAAAAATGTCTCCTGTTGGATAAAGACGGAAAATCAAGTATTGACATGATAGCTTAGTTTGACAGATGTACGGTTCATTTGTAAATTACGCATAGGATGATTTTTTGCGTTGATTATTTAAAAGACCTCCTGTTTCCTTATGCGGTCAAAATAAAAGCATTTTTTAAAAATAAACATTTAAGAACGCGGCGATGCGACGGATGAATTCTCCACACAAACGTTATACCTAAATCATTTGCAATTTGAGCATATTTCCATCATATTGTGTTGTTATTCGGATTGAGACAGTATTTATCTAGGTTCCTACATCTTTTTTTTTCCAAAAAACCTAACTATAATGAAGTTGTAGCGACTTTAATTTCGCACATTTTTACAGCGTAAATGTCATGTTTTCATATTGCTTTTTCTGTATTATAAACAACAATGCTTGTGAATATTGTTTCAGCAGAAACATAACCTAAATAATCAAGTTACAAATTATCAAAAAAAATGTAAAGCATGAAGTTTTCATTCATCATTTTTGGTATTACGGAACACATCCTAATTTATCATACATTTTCAATAGCTAGTAGTGTTATCGCGTCAAGCAAATGTCATGTCAATGAAAATGTGTGCGTGGTCATACAGTTCACGGTAGCTGTGTGTACTGCTCCGACAGGCACACTAGCGCAACATTTGTAGCACTCGATTCGTAGTTGCGATCGATGCTCCGCCGGCCCCTTACCAATAGGGAATATGCATGTATTTTTTTAATATTTTTATTCGATAGTTTACATCGTCAAATAATAGTGAAAAAAAAATTCGACGGCAAAAAAGCAAATTAAAGTAGTTAAAAAAATGTTTAAAAATATCCAACCGATCCGGGCTATTTAAACGCCCTCCATTTGGCGCGCTTGGTGTGGTGACGTCACAGACCGTGAAAACAGACAAGCAACTGTCAAGTCAACGTCAAACACTCCTTTTTCTATGAGCGTTTGAGATTTATTTGACACTTATTGATTGACTTGACATTGACACTTTGATTGTTATCCCGGATTGTTACGTCACATCCGCTCTTAGCTTTTTCAAGTATTTGAATTACCCACAGTTTTTTGGGACTTTTTAAAAATTAATTTCTCGCTCAAAAAGAAATTTTATTCAAAAATATTGTTGGAGGCATAATTCTGAAGTAACATAGTTTATAGAAAAAAATATTTGACCCATATTTGAATCACATGCATATTCCCTATTTTGTTAATTTAATATAACTTTTATTGTAATGTCTACGATTTGCATGCACTTAGCTTATTTAATTTTTCCACACCAGCAATGGTAGTATATGTGAATCAATGTTTAATTTTAGATCTCAATGCACCATATACTTAGAAATAAATAAATTATTCTTATTCTATTCTTATTATTCTTAACTCACGGGTGTTCAGAATGATTTACTGAATTATGCTGCCACCGTGTATCCACGAGTCTTTCAAAAAAAATACCGGCGTTGTTGAAACAGTATAACATAATACTTTTCGAGGGCTTGCGATAGTTCCACCTTCACCTTCAAAGCTGCAAGCTGCACGCTATCGCACCTTAGTTGGCGCGGACCCCCCCCCCCGCCGAGCGGCGGGCGCGCGGCGCGCCAGCGCTCGCACAAAAAGCATAAACACTTGAGAAATACGAAACGCACTTCATTATCGTTAATTGGTTTGGGTTCTTGAATAAATAGACCACATACTTATGTATAAACAATAAGCGGGTAACTAAAATAGAACTTACAAATAGAGAATGTTACGTAGTGGGCTTTGTTTTTTGTTTTGACCGTATCTCTAAAACTACTGGATCGATTTTTATGAAATTTTCGCAGGTTTTATTATAAATACGTAAGTAATCTAACAACAATAAGAGATTATGACATTGACAGAAAAAAATAGACAGATGTCACGGCAATTTTCACGTGACACACGCATCAAACTTCAACAATAAAAAAAAAAAAAAAGAAACAATGGTTTTTAATGAGTAAGTCGACTAGAATATCTATCTGCCCATAGACTTAAATTGCCACAGACGATAAAAACCCTTATTTATAAGTAGAAATAGAGATTTAAACCGCGGGAAACGCCTGGTACATTAGTGTACCAGCGGTACTTGTCGCCGATTGACGTTTGGTACATATTTGTACCAACGCAACTTTACAGGTGGAAGGAAAATTCTAGATTTAACAAAAATTGTATCCTACGCACAGTTAAACTTAGTTTACTTCATTTATGAACCCAATTATTTCCAACAAACATACTCACGGAGTACTAGGAAAGGGACCTCTCTTATTATCGTTACATTCCTTACTTTTGAGCACAAGGTTGCTTCGTTTGTTTTTATAACAATAGTTTGTAGCATAGACAAGCGATGCTGGAGCGTCGGGTGTGGGTCGACCGTAATATTTAATTTATCGGTTTTCATAGTTTTACTTTTGTATTTATTATAATTATTATTTTTTATTGTTTATTTTATATTAGGTACTGAGATTAATTTCATCTCTGAGATTTATTTTATGTCCGTAGGGTTGTCCTCGGCATCACAGTGGGCCCTATCAGAATACCAGCGCTGCGGTATTGTTCATTTTTTCTCAAATATCGCAGCATTATGCTGAGATCGGAGCCTTTTTGGCCTCGCACATGTTTTTATTTTATTTTGTTACTTGTTTTATTGATTTTGTTGGTTTTAATGTTTGTTTTTTTTTGTTATATTTCCTGTGCGTGTCCCAAATAAAATATTTTTCTTTCTTTCTTAGAAACAGAATGTTCTCTGTAGTTAGTAATTCCTGAACATTTAACCATTTTGTTCTTTATAAAGGCTTTTTTCTTTTTGCGAAAAGGAAAATATAGACGAATTTAGTGGAGTGTGTCTAATTATTCAGGAACTAATGTGTCGTTTTGGGGAAAAGGTGAGGTCTTTTTTGCGACCTTTTCGCGTTAAGTTTAGGTCACATCCGATATCCAGGCGGGCGAAGCCGCGGGCATCACCTCGTAAATAATAAAATAAATAAATAAAAATATTCACTGTTATACAATTTAAAGAAATTGTATAACAGTGAATATTTTTATTTATTTATTTACAAAATATTCACTGTTACCTATACAATTTAAAGAAATTGTATAACAGTGTGTAACACCACAACAACAGCGCCACACCAATACAACTCCTGCGCGGGCTGAGCGACCGTGCGCGCCCTCTCCGCCACGCCGCACATACCGCCGAGTTCCTCGGCGCCTTTAAAAGCCCGAGCATCAGCCAGTTCAAGCAGTCAGCGTTCGGTACGGTTCGGGTGCACTACTCTGCATCGACTTAGGTCGGTCACCTCCCCGCCCCCGCATCTTATCGGATACTGGCTAAGCAGCGTGTATTGTTTGTTGATTGTGTTGACTTCGTTAGCGAAACCGCACAATCGACTTATAATATACGTCGCTGTTAGGGATTACGCTTAGGACCTTTATTATATATAATTAGAGTCAGTTATTTTAGTCAATAAACATTGTTCCTGATTGTTTACGCGTTTAGTTTATCTCCTCACACTTTACCCCGTTACAAGTGAATATTTTTATTTATTTTATTATTTACGAGGTGATGCCCGCGGCTTCGCCCGCGTGGATGTCGGTTATTATATACTACAACCTTACTCAAGAACCACTCTATCCATTGGTGAAAACAGCATAAAAATCGGCGCGGTATTTTTTGAGTTTATCGCGAACAGACAGACGCGGTGAAGGACTTTGTTTTATAATAAATGTAAGGGTATACACACTCAGACATAGTTGGGAAAAGGATAGACAGATGATGATAATGTCACATGACGTTTGTAACGCATGAATCATTGTAAAATGTGAACCAATTCTCATGGTTTAAGAACTTTCGCTTTCAGAATACCCAGTTCTCAGTTTTCTCAATAACTATGAACATAGCAACGAATCACAACTTTCAACTTGTCAGACACATTTTGTGAATAAAACTCCTAAAATCTGACATCTAAAAAGATCTTAAATTTAGAATATGATTCGCAAACACTACGCTAATAACGAAACAAAATGCGTCTTTAATTCCCAAAAAATTACTACATTCTGTAAGCAAAAACCAACATAAATCACTCACAAAGGCAAAATACATGGAAATAACAACATCAAGCTACATCGACTGTTTACTTTATTCGTCAGATTTGCTCTGATCTCAGTTTCATAGACGCCCAATCTAATTAGGCTTTTGCTACGCTCGGATTCGTAGCGGCTACGACTATCGTAGCAACTCGCTACGAAGCTACGAGGCTACGAGCTACGACTCGCATAGCGGCTACGAAATCTAATTTTAGTTACACGAGGCCTTGTTTCGGTTGTTTGCTGGTTCCTATAAAAGTTTGTGGGTGAATATTTAATTAAGTTTATTGAAGAGGGGCGTATTGAATTAATTTCTGTGTTGTGTAACTAAAATAACAGAGATAGTATTGATTTTGGTTTCTACGCATTTGTATTTGAGTTTCAAGTTCAACGAGAAAGACGAAAGGAATACATGACATAAAAAACAAAAATAATTTGGTTTCATTATTTTGTGAGGTTTTGGAAGCTTATTGCTTCTTCTCTATAAAATGCAGAAAATTATAGTTTTTGAAACCTTTTTAAAAATGAAATCAGCTTATTTTAATATCACATGTTAAGAACTAAAAATCACAACCCAACAAACATTTTTGTCATATAATCAAACTTTTATATGACATTAAGTCTTTTTAAAGTTATTTTATAGTCATTATTTTAACTCTTCGTCATGTACTGGTGTATTATATGTCCGAATAGTCATAAACATTTTTTGTCGTATTATAATGTCATATGACGTTATTTCGACATTTATAAAACTTACTTATACAACTTTTCGTCCTCTAAACGTTTTCGTAGTATAAACGTCATAAAACTGTACATTTTGTCATATAATTACCTTTTAAACATCTGCTAAACGGATAATTTTTGTTTACACGTAGTATTTGTTACAATTATATATAAGTCGAATAAGTATTACGAGTGCGACCTGTATACATCCTAAAGTATCACAAACATGATAATACGACCGCTACTTAATTAATACTCATATTAACCCTCTGCGACTGACGTGCCGTAATTTTTACAATGCCACTGACGTAGTAGTATACTAGCCACCACTTTGACTGGTCATAAGTTTATAATTACTTTTTAATTCCTAATGGTGTGATGTTTTTTTATTAAATTAGAGCATTTATTATTATTTTAATTTAATAAAAGATTTAAAATATAAAGCAAAGTCCACTTAACAGCATTTATTAACTTAACATAAATCGGTCTAAGAAACTTTCATCTACACAAAAAAAAATTACAACAACTCAAATATATCACTTTTCTTGAGAATGTTTTATATTTATCAAAGACAACACTTTTATTAATCTGACTTCAAAATTTGGACAATATTCATTGGTTCAATTGAGAGTTATTAGCCCTCAAACTCTCCCATTTTTTTACAGCATTGGAGGCAAATCGGCTTTATACAATCACAGAAACAATAAGTTTTTACTCTTTTTATTTTAGTTTGACATTTATTATGACATAACTTCCTTCCACTTGTTGAAACAGATCGAGTTTGTGGAGGTGGAGAGGGGAGGTCTTTATCTAAAACTCGACTAATAGTTACGCAGTTCTCTAGGCTATCTTTGGTTGTATACCCAGGTTATGAAAAGATCCAGCACTAAATCTTCCTAAATTCAGTATAAATGTCCCTCTTCTCATTTACTCATCAGTATCTGAAAAAATTCTGGTTGAAAGTCCAGGTCGTCATCTTCACAGTCCAGATCGCTAAACTCATGCTCACTTTCATCTTCCAACCCCTGTTGTACAAGCTGGTCATGGCTTTTATAAGTTCCAGCCGAAGTTCTTTTGGTACCGTGTGGACATTGGCTGTTACTTGAGTGAGCTATCTGAAAAAAATGTGTATAAAATGTTATTTGGGAAACAATTTTACTGACGGGTTGTTTAGGAAACACTATGAAAATATAACTATTTTACTGAGGTGGTTGTCTATTAAACACATACCTTAACATTGACGTGGTAGTCTGGTAGACACCTTCCTGCGTAAAATAGCGCGGGCGGTTGCCTCGACTACTCACGACGCACTCATTGACGCATGGCCATGCCACACGAAGGTACTGAGAACCCCAGGTTCGTAATATACAAAATCGCGAATCAGGACATATTATTCAATTTAGCCGTGTCTGTGGTACTACCACGTCAGTCGCAGAGGGTTAAAGGTTTATAATAACCTTGTATACAATTTTCGCGTACTTTAATAAAAAGTAATAGAGCTCAAGCTGAGAGTGAGGAAAATAAGAAAGGTTCCGTATCACATTTAAATGCAAATTTAACTAATCAATTTAACCAAAATACTACAAGTGTGCCCCGCAGTTCATTTTCCAAAGTTCAGGACTCTTGTTGATTTTTCGAAGTTGAAGTCATCCGAAAATGAAGATAATGTTGATAAAAAAGACACTTCAACCAACAATGATGACTTCAGAGACTATTAAAAAAGTGGGCTATTGATTTTAATATTCCACAAGTTGCATTAAAGCAAAATAAATCTATATGAAGGAGGTAATATAAAAAGGCAGTAATAGTAGATTGCTGTATCGAGCGCCAAGTGAGTAATATACTTTTCTTTCAACTACCAATTTACTCAACTCAAGTCAGGTCAAGTCAGGTCAAGTCAGGTCAAGTCAGGTCAAGTCAGGTCAAGTCAGGTCAAGTCAGGTCAAGTCAGGTCAAGTCAGGTCAAGTCAGGTCAAGTCAGGTCAAGTCAGGTCAAGTCAGGTCAAGTCAGGTCAAGTCAGGTCAAGTCAGGTCAAGTCAGGTCAAGTCAGGTCAAGTCAGGTCAAGTCAGGTCAAGTCAGGTCAAGTCAGGTCAAGTCAGGTCAAGTCAGGTCAAGTCAGGTCAAGTCAGGTCAAGTCAGGTCAAGTCAGGTCAAGTCAGGTCAAGTCAGGTCAAGTCAGGTCAAGTCAGGTCAAGTCAGGTCAAGTCAGGTCAAGTCAGGTCAAGTCAGGTCAAGTCAGGTCAAGTCAGGTCAAGTCAGGTCAAGTCAGGTCAAGTCAGGTCAAGTCAGGTCAAGTCAGGTCAAGTCAGGTCAAGTCAGGTCAAGTCAGGTCAAGTCAGGTCAAGTCAGGTCAAGTCAGGTCAAGTCAGGTCAAGTCAGGTCAAGTCAGGTCAAGTCAGGTCAAGTCAGGTCAAGTCAGGTCAAGTCAGGTCAAGTCAGGTCAAGTCAGGTCAAGTCAGGTCAAGTCAGGTCAAGTCAGGTCAAGTCAGGTCAAGTCAGGTCAAGTCAGGTCAAGTCATGTCAAGTCTTGTCAAGTCAGGTCAAGTCAGGCACTGTTTTAGTTCTAAGCAAAAAATACGTCCTTTGAGATCGGTTTTGTAGTGATTAATGATAACATTACCACAGAATATTATAATACTACACAGATATTATAATACTACGTACAGATGCCCAATCCCATATAAAGAAATGACACCAACCTAAGTCTGGCAATTGAGCTGGCTATTTTTCTTCCCCATTTTTTTAACAGATGGCAGCATCATCGACTCACTAATTGCCAGAGACCGTAATTTTAAAACGCCATCTAGGAGTCTTGCCTAGGTACAAGGCAAGACTCCAGGATTTTTTGTTCCTTTTTTTACGTTTTTGCTTCCTAGGCGTTCAATTCTTATATTTCTACGTAAAGTACTAGATAAAAAAAAATGTTGTTTGAAACGACTAAACGTTTCAAGTTTAAAGTGACCTGTCATCACTTTAGTAAAACGCCATCTATTGCAACAGATGGCTACTCTATCATTCTAAGGATTCGAATTGAAGTAAAAGGCTTAATTTAAGTTTTTTGTTGAAAATACGAGATTTATGAGTGTAAATACATAAATCAGCATTAAACAAAGATGTTTTGATTTTTACTAATATTACTATAGCCAAAATTTGCCGTATAACGCTTTTTAGTAATTGTTAAATTTATAATTGTTACATTATGCTGCCATCTATGATTTTTTTTCAAGACTAATTATAATTTGTTCGAGTTGGGACCCCATGACATTACTATGTACTTGAAAGAAAAAATTGTTTCATTTTTTTAATTATCCCAGGAACGTAATTAACATTTCAAGTTTTCCATTTCAAATGTGCGCGTATCATTTCAATGAGGTCCATCTTTGATAAAAACTTATCAACATCCGCATAATTAGAGATCATTGTGGGGTTTACCTAAAACAAAAATATTATTTAGACTTAACCACTTGAGTCCTAATGATGCACGCGATGCATCAATCGGAAATATCTTCAAGCCCCACTGATGCATAAAATGCATCAGTCGATGCCACGCAACTTAGATCTCTATTTCTACCGAAATAATAGTGGAAGTAATAGGGTTAATAGTGTCTATGGGCAGTAGCACTCTAGAGTTGGATGATATTCACGTCAAATTAATCTACTAAATGCTTAATCTGTGCATGGAACACGACTAAAAATAAAATATTTAAAAAATAAAAATTGACGTTTGACAGTGTCATCTGTCAGAGCGCCTGCGCGGGTGTGCGCGGACGGTCTCCGTGCATATTTTAATAATTATTTCGTGTTTTTACTGCCGTAATCGTCGTGAAGTGATATTAAATCAAATTAATAATAGTTTATACATCGTGTGTGATAATAATATTACCAAAATACATAAGTTGAGTGTGCAAAATTAGCGTATCAAAAAAATGCCGTGAAAGTACTGAGTGTGGTGGTTATTATGTGAATAGTGTTTGTTTTATGATGTTTACAGCGTGGGAAGCTACTATAAAATATTAATTAGTGTAATTGAATCAATTTGTAAGTGATTTTCACTACTATAACGACATAATAACAACATTTTGTCGGCAAAACACAGTCCTTGAAATCAAGGTCAAGATGACCTCTAGTTACGTAATAATTTTGTTTTTTATTTTCTATTATTATCTCAGACTGTTATTTTTTTTAGATTCGTTATCTATTCATAATACTGCCTGCAAAATTTTATAACAATAGAAACAGTATTTTTAACAGAAATCGTCAAAACATAAGAACAAATAAACTACCACGCACTTTTCGATAATATTGTATTATTGTATTCATCCGTTCACCGTATATAGATAAGTATGTGGTCTGTTTATTCAAGAATCCAAACTACTTTACGTTATCGAGCTGCGATAAGTATAACTCAAGATATTGAGGTTTTACCCGGAGCCGCTGACACGCGGCGGGCCTCCGGTGCGCCATGTCGGGCGAGCAGCGGGCCCTAAAAGAATTACGCGTTCCAGCAAGGAACTTGAGAGGAGTTAACTAAGTTATAAGTCACGCAAACAAATATTCTATTTTTTTAATATAAATTCTTTGAACTAAGTTAGCTAAGCGTTTGTAATTTTATTACTGATCCCTAAATCAACTGTAATGGCGTAAACATTTACAATGAACACGCAGTTTATAGGTCGGGAAGTTATGTAGTTGTCATATAACGCAGTCATTTAATAAAATTATTAATAAAATATGTGAAAACGTTAGAGTTTTAAAAGCGCATAAAAAATTTGTTCCAAACCTACCTCACATTAATCAGTAAACGTGATTGCACAATGGTTTACAACTGATGAAATGGTTTTATCACCTCAAATAACAAAGAAAAAATGTAATATTAACTCAGCTGTCAAAAACACCGCCATATTAAATTAACGTGATATAATCTGTTACAATATAATTTCGTTCAATATGAGCATCATCTTTAAATGACAATAACACAACGATTACATTATATAAAAGTCATATTGTGTACCATAACTCGACCCGAAGTCGAATACACGCCGCGACAGCTATCATTACATGATATTTAGTCAAATCACCGACATGTATATGACTACTATGCGACTAAGTAGGTATTTATATGACTGTTACACGAAACTCTTAGCAACTTAAGTTGAATAAAATGGGCCCTAATGCCGTTGAGTAAACGTCCTTATGACATTTATACGATTATACTAAATAACATTAAGTTGCCACCATAACGTCTACTCAACGTCGTAAATGTTTGTGGGAATGAATCAATACCTCTTTTAAGTAAATAATGTTTCCTCATAAAGATATCAAGAAAAGTGCGAAAGCAAAATAAACCCGTATCCCCTTTAACGTTACAAAGAGAAAAAAGGCATTTTCACGGCGCATAGCATCGATTGTTCAATCAAAGGAACGATCCCAATCGTTCCACTAAGCTTAGTGTTACGCCGCTACGCCGTAGCAATCGTAGCTAGAGGCTACGCCGTAGACGCCGATATTATTTCTGACATCAAAGAGGGCTACGCGATTTATGTTTAGTTGCATTATAATGGGTCTGATCTAAACATACTTTATTTATATAAAACCATGTTGAATGCAATCGTTTCTTTTATGGCAAAATGGTTTGTACAGAGATCATTAAATATTCATGTTTTAGATCAAATTGGATTGTCATAGACTCGTTTTTCACGATACATATTTCCTATTTGCGCCGCCGGTAGCACACCTCCGCCGTGAAACCATAGCAGCGAAACCGCAATAGTTCAATTGTAATGACTCGCGTCATGTTCCGCTTCACAAATCGGTCTGTACAATTGAACTACTACGGTTTCGCTGCTATGATTTCGCGGCGGAGGTGTGCAACAGTCGTTAAAATTTTGAAAATAAACAAACATATTCTGACTGACTTACCTAAACAATTTTTAAAGCATTGCGCCCCTGCAAAAATCCTATTAGTAATTATTATTTACAGATAAAAAAAAAAAATTATCAAAGCAAAGATTCCAAGACGGAAATTATTCAAAAAATCTGTTTACTCTTTCTATAGACAAGAATAATAAAAATATACTTCCCATAGAACGATTAATACCTTTTTCCTCCATAAGCAACTTCACCCGGCTAATAAATGGCTTTTGATTAAGCAAACGATTTCCTGATACACCCTTTTGTTGAAGAGATAATAAATCCAAAGGGTCCCGTGAGCGATTTTCTGAACTCCCATTTAAGAAGTTGACCCATTGAACTGTTCCGATAAGACTGTAATTTTAGATCATCTGTAACATATTTATGGTTACGTAAAAATGGAGGCGTTTTACAAAAAAAACTTAAAGAAAGAAAGAAAAAGAAAGAAAAAATAACGTTTATTTGGACACAGTTCATGAAACACAAAATACAAATAACAAAATAAAGAATAAAAACAATGCGTTAACAACAATAGTGTGTGCCTCAGTGCTGCGCCAAAAAGGTTCATTTCAGCATTAATGCCAGACAGATACTGTCTGACGCTGGTTTTCTAATGAACCCATAAGGACAAGTGACGGGAAGTACATACAGTTTCGACATACCTAAAATACCTAATAGATAAGAACGTAGTACCTCGTCCTTTTTTGAAGTCGGTAATAAAATTATAATATAAATAAACTAGTAATAAAATACATATTAAAATAATATAATATATAATTACAAAAACAAAATAACAAGAACTAGCACTATTTTCTAAAGCATGAAAGACCGAAAAGAAATAAAAAATGCTCTGTAATAAATAATGTCTGTAATGCCTAATTTAAATAATAATGTGTATCTTTTTATGTAAATAGCACGGAAACAATAAATATCGTAAAGAGAATTTAGTTTTTTCATATCTAGACAAAGGTCTTTCCAACATTGTGCCATAACTTCCAGACCAGAAATATTACCAAACTGCCCCGTTGGTCTCGTGGTCGCAAGCGCGACTGCAGAGCGTGGGGTCCTGGGTTCGATTCCCGGGTCGGGCAAAGTTTTATTGGATTTTTCCATTAGGAATTTCGTAGTAACAGCCCGGAGTTTGGAAGTTGGCGGTGTGATACCCCCGTGCCTCGGAAAGCACGTTAAGCCGTTGGTCCTACGCCTGATCTCTCTCCGGTCGTGTCGGATTGCCGTCCCATCGGACTATGAGAGTGAGGGAAGAGTGAGTGCACTTGTGTCTGCGCAAACTCTTGTGCACTATAATATCTCCCGCGCCGAAGGCTAGTCTCCATTGAGATTGGCCGCCGTGGCCGAAAATACGGTCTGGAGGACTATTATTACCAAACAGTTTTTATGTCGATCATTGATTGGTTACAATCCAATCAAAGAATACATCGTTTAATTTTTATTTTCTACTAGCTGTTGCTAGCGGCTCCTCCTGCGAAGACGGTTAAAAATTAAAAAAAACAACTGTACTAAATTACTCAGTTTAACATCAGCTATCTGCCAGTGAAAGTCCTGTCAAAATCAGTCTAGCCGTTTCGGAGATTAGCCGGAACAAACAAACAGACAGAATTTTTTTTTTTTATTTTTTTATTTGTAATTTTTTTGTTTTTATCCCGTAAATATACTTCATTTATGCATTTAGTAAAAAGCTGTTATTTTGAAATTACAAAAAGACCCTTCAATTTAATTTATTTGTATACAGGGTTAGAGCATCCTCTTAAGGGATTATTGTATTATTAACATCTTTTGCTATGGGACCAAAAAGGATTTCGCGAAAAAAAATCAGCTGTTCCCCGCATTTTGACGAGCTATGCGAACATAAATAGCGAACAACAGATTTTTTTTTCGCTATTTCAGGTTTGATCTCATAGTGAAAGTTGTACATATTAAATTTTACCTTGTAGTGTAGATGAACACGCCTAGAAATTATCTCCTTTTTCTCGCCTCTTTCAATTTTAATTCTTGATCACACAAATCGATTTCACGTCACCACCATCGGCTGCAGAACCCAGCTGGATTTAGTTCGAGTTTGACTGTTATTTTTTCATTTCATAAGCTCGAATGCCGGAAATTAAACCTCTGTGTTAATTCCTTGTGTTTTTTTGTTGTTCCTCATTTTAGTTTGTAAAAAGCACTGATTCTTAAGAGTCGGTACCAGGAAATCGTACCAGGTTTTGGATGAGTTTTTTTAAAAACTCAAATAAAAATAAAATCGGCTGTTCCCTTCATTTTGACGAGCTATGAGAACATAAATGTAGGGAACAGCTGATTTTTTTTCACGATTTCCTAGTTGGTACCATAGTGAAAAATGTTCATAATGATGCGTACAATGTCTCCTTAAGAGATTTCGTATATGAAAAGACACCTTATACGAGTATATAAACCTTAAAGTAGTAGCCATTAATAAAATACGAGTACGTTGGTTTGAATGTCGCTGCAGTAGACTTACAATGTTCTTACGATAATTTTTGCGTAATTATTATTTTTATTATTATTCTTTAATCTATAATCTAGTCTAATTTTTATTTTAATTTAAGTGTGCAAATGGACCTGAGGTGTGAGGTGACGGATGTAAAACAGTTTTATATTATACTACAAGCACAGACTTGCCTACCCCTTACATTGTCTACCCTGTCGCCCTTCGGGAAATACAGACGTTATGCCATTGTACTTTGGCGGTTAGCCACGAAACCACAACAGCGAAACCGCTGTAGTTCAATTAAACAGACTCGAATCATGTTCTCAACATGATGCGAGTATGGTTTCGCGGCGGTGTGCTCAGGCACTTTCAGACAAAAAAATTGTAATATAACATCTTCACACATCATCACCCTCGGAGGAGCTCGTGGCTAAGTAATAACAGCCGCTCTGGTCGATCCATCAGGTTAAGCTACGCTTGCCGGGGTTGGTTCGTGGATGGGTGACCATTTGCACATATCGAGACTCCTCCGTGCCTCGGAAAGCACGTTAAGCCGTTGGTCCCGGCTGTCATTTGTGGATCTTTGACAGTCGTTACGAGTCGTCAGAAGCACGAAAGTCTGACAACCAGTCTAACCAAGGGGTATCGTATTACCCAGTTACTGGGTTGTGGAGGTCAGATAGGCAGTCGCTCCATGTAAAATACTGGTATTCAGCTGCATCCGGTTAGACTGGAAGCCGACCCCAACATAGTTGGGAAAAAGGCTAGGCAGATGACACATCATCACCCTACTTCATTATATCTTATCGTGCGTAATTAACTTCGGGATCATAGGCGTAAAGATAAACGTTATTCTTCCATTTTATTCGCTCAGCACCGGATATTTGATTCTGCCGCTTGATGATTCACCACGATATGTTATGTCTTGTCTCTACAGTAGACTTTTTTTTTGCTCACAACATATTTATGTATATAATTTAATGCCTACCAATTCTGAATAATTCAGCAATGAAGACAATAACAAAACATTTTTGATAAGATTGACTTCATTTGATTCATAAGAAACTTAATGTTGATCGAGTCTTTTTTTTATTGATTTGTTTATAAGTTTACTAGTTTATTTTAGCCTTGTTAATTTCAGATGAATCTAAACCTTTAAAAACATCATCGAACATTCTTTATTTAATTTTATGTATATTGTAAAAGTTATGAATCAAAATTGTCGTATTTTAAATTTAGATAGTTGTAGACGGGATTAAGTATGTAACTTTTGTGATAAAGTTTTCATATTTTTTTTTATAAAAAACCATAATAACAAAATTCAGCCCCGAAATAAAAATCAGGGTTACATTTTAATTATTCCCGTCTTAGTGCCAATGATAGTCCTACCAGACGTTCAAAGGCCATTCAGGAGCGAGGTCGAGGCTAACAAAGGAATCTTAGCTATGTGATAATACTGTGATTAAGTATCTTTGTATATACTAATAGAATATGAATGGTAGGTCTTAAGTTTTTGGTGGAATCATGATGTTTTTCCAAAAAAAGAACGCTTACTTTCTACGCAAACAGCGGGGTAATTCCCTTGTTTTTAAGAACGTTCAAATTCGCATCTCATTCGCAATCTGTTAAACAAACCATCAATTTACCATCATTTTTGACAAGTTTGACAGATTGCGAATTAAATGTGAACGTTTATTAAGTAAGAGATTTGGCACTCTGATGTTTTCATGGGTTGCAGTATGTTCAGAGTCAAAGAAAGTAATTTCTAAGCAAATTGATACCATCCGTCAATTTGCCGTGTTGTAGCTATTTCATAAAACTGTCGTTAAAGATAGTAAGTTGTCATGTGTTTCATAGCGACGACGAATACCGAAATCCCACGAACCGCGATTTTGCAGACGGACACGCACGTCGTACGGGCTCGTCTGTGTCCGTCCGCAATATTGCGCACCGTCGGATTACCGAAATCCCACGATAGGCAATATTGCAGACGGACACGCACGGCAGACGACCACAGACCGCCTACCTACCTTCTAGATACTTATATTCAACAGCTAAACACATTACTTCAAACAACAATCATTTTTCAAACAGTAATCTGTCTTACCATCACCTCACACCTCTCTGAGCAAGTGCCATCAACTCCATTATTTTAATCTTCCATTCTGAACCATTGTAGAGATTTAAATTGGACAACAATCTCGTAAAAGCGAGCTTATCTCAAAGCCCCTAAGTTCAGTCAGAAAAGACGAGGGATCCAGTCGCCAAATAAAAGAATTCGGTCGGTATAGATAAAAAAATCTGGTAAAAACACTTGTATGGAGACAAGCCTGGAATCATGAATGTGAACAGGATATGAAAGTTTGATAAACTGATTTAATAAAGAAGTAACAAAATATTTTCAGAACTGCAAATGTGATTACACTCCCGACAATTTAAGAATTCCGTTTTGACGTTTCGTTCTAGTAAATGTAACAAAATTATGCCTTGAGAATCAGTTTTATGCAATGTAGATACAAACTCTCTAAGTATGTTCAATCGATATGTCTCGAGAATCAGTTTATAAGAAACCAATTCTTTTTTTTATCGCTACACAAAGCATTTTTATAGCTGTCAAAACGGACTTCAAATGCCGAGATCCGACGATCCGCGATTTTGCGGACGGACACGCACGGCAGACGAACACAGACCGCCACGCACCGCGCACCGAGGAACTTCCGATGTCTGCGATACCTCACACGTACACCCTCCCACGGTGCGTCGTGCGGGCTCGTCTGTGTCCGTCCGCAATATGGCGCACCGTCGGATCACGGCATTAGATTGTCGCGAGTCTAAGGATCACTAAAATATCTTACTGCATTAGATATTTTACCTAATGCTTCTTTTCCTTCCCGGGAAAACTGAAAATATTGTAGAAATCTAAGACGATCTAAGTAGGTAATTTAAAAATTAGTATTTGTTTTAAATTGCATTGCAATAGCGCTAATATCAGACAATAGTCTATCGGACAATAGTCTGATATTAGCGCTATTGCAATGCAATTTATTGCAGGTATGATAACGTCTCACTGAATACAGTGAGACGTTATCATTCCTGGTTTTCAATAACAAGAACTTGTGATAACTCAATCAGTTGAAAACTTGTCACTCAATTCATTAGTCACTACTCCCACTAACTTCGAACGTTCAAACTCAACGTGATAGACTTGACACTCTATCGCGACGACGACGTCGACGTTCGATCGTCTCAAATGATTGACGTGAGTGAGTCACATGGCATCCGCTGGTGTTTGACTTTGAAAGCTAGTTATTAGGCTGATGAAACTTTGCCTTGATTTATTTTATGCACTGCTGACCATGGTTTTGTTATTGTTATTAATAATTAACTGTTATTTATTTTACTTCAATGGTTCTAGTTTATCACTTTTGACTTCGAGTTACAGTATGGAAGCGGGCTCGCCCTTTATGCTTGGAGGCTTTTATTTAGGTATTTAGTTCTGTTTACATTTTAATTTATTTCTGTTCAATGTTTTTTTTTTGTTTTGTTTCTCTCTATTATATTAAGTAGGTACAGATATATTATGCATAAGTTCAATATGCATAATACACACGCTGAGAACGAGAGTGACCTATCTAAAAAATTTAGTTAAATGAGTTAAGTATACAAAATGACTCAAAAAAGTACACTTTATCACACTCATATTAAAAATAAATTAAATTAAAATATATTATACCTATCTGTACTGTAGTCTTATCCACAATCAACAAATCTAAGTAAACAACAATACAGACCCTTGCGATGGCCCATTGTCACGGACGAGCAAGATGGCGGCGGCTTTTTATTTACCCGCAAAACCCAAGAATAAGGATTTTCCGTGTTATTGTTGCGTATTGAGCTTTCAGTGGGTATGAGACGTAAATAGTACGCCTGCAGCCGAAGGCAAACAAACCTATCGAGAAGTAAAGTATCTGTAAATAGAAGAGTATTGGTAATCTTTCTTTGTGAGGGGCTCGTGGTTAAGTGGTAACAGACGCACAGGTCGATGGGAGGTTAAGCTCTGCTTTTCGCAGTCGGTTCGTGGATGGGTGACCATCCATTACATGCCCTCCGTGTCTCGAAAAGAAAGTTAAGCCGTTGGTTCGGCCCGTCATTCTTAGATCTTTGACAGTCGTTACGGATATTCACAAGCCCTAAAGTCGAACAACCAGTTTTACAACGAGGTATCATGGTACCCAGTAACTGGGTTGTGGAAGTCAGACAGGCGGTCGCTACATGTAAAATACTGGGCCGGCTGCAACCGGTTAGACCGGAAGCTGACCTCAACATAGTTGAGAAAAGGCTAGGCAGATGATGTCACAAGGTTCTGAACTCCTATTTTTATAGACCCCTCACACGCGGTTTCACCCGCGTAAGTCTCGATCCCGTGAGAATATCTGGATAAAAAGTATCCTATGTCCTATTCCAGGTCTACCCATGTGCCATCTGTTCAGCCGTTTCAGCGTGAAAACCTACTTTGATACCTTGATTCACAAATAAACTCTTGAGATCCGCACAAACCCCCATGTGACTAAACAGTGTGATTATTTTCGTTGGAAAAAGTATGTGTCCGCGAGGTCTACTGTTCGCAGAACTACTAGTATTAGTTAGAACATAAAGTAGGTATATCTATTTGTATTTGGAACGCAACCAGTTTACTTTACACACATCACAGTGTTCCGATTCAAGTATTTTATTTACCACGACCTTATCTAACAATATCTATAATATTATTATTCTTTATTTCATTTTTTATACATATAAATTATATTTTTAAATATTAGAATAAAAAAATATATAAAACATTTAAAAATATAAAAAACAGTAGCCCACCGGTATCGGGAACAGGGTTCAAGCTACCGGCGGTCAGGGCTCCAGAGAGAGGAACCTCCTAACAATGCGAGCCGTGTCCAGGAGTACAGCTTTCTGAATCAAGCCCTTAATCCAGCTGCCCAACGAGAGCCTCCTTAGGTGTTGGTCAAGGCTCTTGGCAATTAAGCCATTGGCTGATACGGCTATCGGCACAATGATCGCAGAGTCCACATCCCACATGTCGACAACCTCGTGAGCCAAGTCAAGATACTTGATTTGTTTATCTTTCTCGGCCTTCACGAGGTTCCCGTCATGCGGGACCGTTATGTCAATGATCATTGCGCGCCGCTCTGTTCGATCCACCACCACTATATCAGGCTTCTATAATATTATATTATTATTGCTATTGTAGTACTTACATTTGGATGTAGGTTGTGAAATTGACACCTGTTGTTAGCTTTTTGTTCGGTTCCAAGATATGAATAACTGGATTTGAGTACTATAATAAGTAGTCGATAAGTCTGGTACATTATTCATAGTCCTTAAGGGCGGGTAGTAAGCAAAATTGCCTGTCTTCAATTTGATTTTTCATGAAATTGATAAGACTTAGGTGTAAAATAAAAATAGTATGAGTAACTACATGATATTTCCAAACTTTTTGTGGAACAAAAACACAAAATATTAAAATTTTCTCGATAAAAAAATATCACGAAGTTACCTCTAATTTTCACGTATTTTCGATTTGTACTTAAAATGCTAATGCCTATTATGATAAAAATTAGATGATTATATGTATTAAAACAAGGCAAAAAAAATTGTGTAGGCTTTTTTTTTTATTCCTTTTATTTTTGGTTTTATTACGAATCAAAGCTTAGGACTTACGACGTTCTTAGTTCGTGGAAGAAGCCATCTTCCGTCGCACATTACGGGAACTTCAAGCATATTTTTGTTTCACAAATCAGTCGGCGTTGCTCTGTTGAGACGAGAGGACTACGCTCAAATTTTTAGCTGCGCTGAGATATTATTTATTTTCGTAAATAATATTTTCGTAATTTATCACATTCCACAAAAGAAACTGAGACATAGAAAACATGAAAAAAACACTAAAACCACTTCCAAAACGAATATTACAAGTGTTATTGATTGATAAATAAATAAATACCGAGTCTAAATAAACATATAAATTCAATGTTGATATTTGAAAACTCAAGATGACATACATTTTATTTGACAGATTTTTGACTGGTATAGTAGCACGGAGTATAGAAAGAAGTAGGTAAAACTAGCGCCATTGCTCTGTATTGCGGTGAATTTTCTTGCGGAGAAAATTTACAACATAGCCAACGAGCCCATTCTACGTTCATTTGAAAGTTCGCACTGGAGATTAAATCTTATTGCGATTTACTCAGGATCCAAATTCGTTTACTCCCACTTTTTTTGACAAACTTCTTGTAAGGTGACCCTTAGACGAACAATTGGAGTGACTGACCGCCCCTAAATAAAACTTGTTTAGAATAATACCTTTATTCTTCGGTTATTGGTATAACGAACGAATTCGAACAGATTCCGTATGACTCCGGATTTTTAATTTGTCTGTCCGTGATGTCTTGTTTATATCTCTTTAGTTGACTTTTTTGTCGTAGTTGGGTTTTAGTTTTTACCTGACTACGGCGAAGCAAAAAGGAGGGTTATAATTTTGACCGGTTTCTATGTATTTATCTATGTCTGTTCCCACAAATTATCTTCTAAAAGACTCATCACAATTTGACAAATGAGGTATCGTTGGAAGCTTCTTGATCGTCCGCTGGTCAAAGGCTATATGAAGACAAATTAAATTGAAAATTGCGCCCTCTAGGTGACATATCATGAACAACAAAAAATATTTTTTAATCATACCATGTTGGGTATCAAATGAAAGGTTTTAATTAGCACATTTCAAAAATATATATTATAACCCCAAAAAAAAGCAGCGACAATCAAGACGTATATTGCCATATGTTTATGTTAACGCGTGGGATGATAACTGCCGCTACACGCGCCGCCGCACCGTAAACAGAAAAAACGTCAGACGCGCCGCGTGACGCCACACTGCACGCGACGTGCCACGCCCCGCGTCTCCGTTAGTGAGGCCTAAAGCAACTTGGCATGTTTTCAAAGCTACAATTTCAACAGTTACAAAGAGGGACCATAGTAAACTTTCTACTAAGGGACTAGTTATAACAAGCGCCCGAGACGCGTATTTTGTACGCTGCGTTTCGGGCGCTCAATAAAATTGTATGAATTCCTATGTAACGAATTATATCAAGCGCTGCAGTCTAAGCGAGCGCCCATGCCGGGCGCCGTTAGGCCTGCACATGTCGCAACTTGCCACTCTCAACTTGCATCTCCGTTGTGCGATTTACAAATAAGACTGGGAGAAGGCATGTCGCGGGCATTGCTGCTGCGTGCGCCGCCGTGATGAAACGCCGCGTGTGACGCGGCTATGCCATTCGCGGGCTCCGCCGCAAAAAACGCTCCATTTCAAACAAACGCGTGTAAAATCGCGTCTCCGTAAACGCACTCATACAACGCTATATGTTTGAATTCAGTGCGAGCCGCGCCGCCCAAAGCCACGCGTGACTCCTCGCGTCTCCGTAAACGAAGCCTAACCGTGTCCTTGACGCTTGGATGCGAGTTCCTTTTTCACTATTTTTCCTTGTCATTTTCTCCGCATTAGTAATAAACTTAAAAGAAACACGGTTCAAAAGTTACAACAAAATGTGGAAATCTTGTTGCGTTTGACGAGCGTCCAAAATGCGCCGGGCGCGCGCCCAAAACACAGCGCAGGTACTGAGCGCGTACCTCGGGCCCTTGTTATAATTAGTCCCTTTGGTACTTTGGCTCCCATTTACATAGATGAATAGATGTCAATTCTTTTAGTGGTGAATCCGACAATCCTACATTTATTTCTTTTGTACAGAACCCGGCCTCTTTTTCACATGTTTCAAATATTTTCGAAGGGGATTGTTCGCGTTTGGCGCAGGAAAGGTTTTCATGACACATGCCATATTCGTTGCACAATACAGTGCAAAATTCATTATACGAATATTATTTTTTACTTGGGTATCACTTTGCACGATCCTTCAAAGAGAGAAATCCACGATATAGCATTATATTTATTACTTGGTAACACAGTTTTCCACAAAGACGTCATTAGGTACAAATTGTACAAGGTCCTAAATAAAATTTGGTAACATTTAAATTTGAACTTTTCACGTCAACATTGAGTTTCTAGTTCCAAAACATGAACATGATCTATAGTTCTGAATTCAAGCTTAGCGTATCGTATAAGCAAAATAAACTACAGAAGATTGAAATTCGAATTCTATAAACGCCAGACGAAAAGTTTCTGCTGGCGGGAAGGCATTGTGTTTTGTTTTCGTCGTGTTTAATGAGAGGGGTAGGTAAGGGTTGCGCGGGTGAAATATGATTTTTTGCTGTCAAACTACTCCCCCTTAAGAAAAATTATATTTATTCATAGTTCTGATTTGTGCTATATTTATATTCATTCGTTTCTTAATAGAATAAGTTCTATAGAATATAAACTACTAGACAAGAACGAACCCCTCTTAGGTTTGATACGTATCTTTTTAATCTACGGAATCTCTTAGAATATTTTTTCTCTATTTTTGGTTGAACTATTATTAATCGATATTCCATAAAATTGTCTAATTTTAACACTTTCTTTGCCACCTCTATTTTTCCTTATTCACTCTCTATTGAAGTCCTTACGGGTGGCCTACATACCTATTGTGACGAACACGCCGTGCGGGTTAGCGGCACTGCATAGTGACATTATTTTAAGGAAGATATAAAAATTGTTTTTTAAACTAGGGTCTTACTCACATTATGTTTATTAGACTGGAAGCCGACCCAAACATTTAGTTGGGAAAAGGCTAGGCAGAATGATTGATACTCGAGCCACGTCAAAAATCATTAATGTATCGCGTAAATATTCTCTGTAATTTTGAAAAGGAAAAATAGGCCAAATTCCAAATTATTACTGAACGATTCAAAACGCGCGTCAGGTCAGAGGCACCTGAGGAACATTTTACAAAAACACGCGGTGTGTGTCGACATCAAAGTATATTATCATATGGGCACATAACACATTTTTAAAGTGCAAAGTATTTTCATTGAAATCTATGGACTGGGTTAAATTAAATGATAAATTATTTATTTCTGTTTTCAAATACTTTAAAATCGTATTTTAAAAACTAGGCGTTTCCTGTCCATCTAATCTGAGAAGAAGGCTGAAACAAACTCAGAGACAAATCCTACCCGTTAAAAGTTAACTACATCTTTGTTGGGAGTTTATTCAAAATGTAATACATAAATTCCAAGGTCATTCACAAGTACGTAAAACACAATAATTTATCGCCACTTGCTCCAGTCCTACCCATTTCACTGCCTCACCATCAGCTGCAGACAATCTACGCCCAAATAAATTGTGAGCGCGAATTCCGTCTGCGTCCATTTTCATTTCCTTCTATCCAAAAATTCCTTCATTTTCGGCCTAGGATGAAACCGGACACACTGAGAATTTCCATTTTCTCCAGACATTTAGTGGGATGAGAATTTTTTGCCTAGGGCCAAAATCCACAGTACTATACAGTTACCGCCTTACTAATAAACGTTGTATAGCGCCTGTATAGTTACACAACGCTTTGTCTTCTTCCTTCAATAGTAATTTGACTTTTGAAAGAAGAAGACAAAGCATTGTGTAACTATACAGGAGCTATACAACGTTTATTAGTAAGGCAGTTAGTGCGGCCCATGCTTCGCACAGTTTTTACGACTTGAAAAAAATATGAAGAATTAACCTAATATTTCTGTAAGCGCATCAGTTTTCCGGAATCATCAATTTTCTAAATGATCTTGAAAACCGCATCAAAATCTGTTACACAGTATAGGAAAAATCAAGTAATAAAAACTAAAACCCAACTACGACTTAAAAGGTATAAACAAGACACCACAGACAGACAAATTAAAAATCCGGAGTCACACGTGTTAGGGCATAAATCGAACAGATTACGTGTGACTCCGGATTTTTAATTTGTCTGTCTGTGACAGATGAACATACATACATACATACATACATACCGGTCAAAATCATAACCCTCCTTTTTTCTTCGCCGTAGTCGGGTAAAAAACAACGCAGTCACACAGCCAGACACGAAAAACGACTTCAATGTAACATAACATAACATCAAGCCTTCTTTCCCCGAAGGGTTGGGCAGAGATGTACTTATAGTCCACTCACATTTCACCAGTTATGTTTAACTTCAATTTAAATGTATAGATAACGTTGTTTAAACAAAGTGTCGCGTAGTAAACATACATCTAGGTGGATTAGATCTGCGACCTTTTGGAATTAGGATTGGCGTGACGTCATTTTGGCTCTGTGAAAGCTTTTATGTTTATTTTTAGACTTTACTTTGCCATTGAATTCAATGGAAGGTATTTGTGGTCAGAATTTGATTATCAACTGTCGTTGGGGTTCGTTTATTTGAATGTGGAACTGAAGTAGTCATGAGCTTTTTAGGTCTTCTATTGATCTATGTATATTATTGTATATTCAACAAATACAATACAACACACACAAATATTTATTGAATAAAAACGTTTACAAAAGGAGTACATTTAGTCAACAGTAAGATTTCACAAACAATAATAGTGCCTAAAAATAAACTAAAATATGTGAAGGCGCGTCCCTGGCGCCATCTAGTAGTAGAGATTGAAATCCCTATTTTGACATTGATTGTGTGATTTATCGAATGAACATTGTGCGAACGAGAGTGACAACGCAGTTGTCACTCTGGCGGAACGTCATAAACGTCAAAGAACGACCGTACTCGTTCACTTTGAATCGAACGGTAGCGTGGACTAGACGGTTACGACGGATCGCTTACGTCTCAAATCTAAATCCATTTCCATCTGCGTTAAATTGAGTGATTATTGTAATTTAAATTTTGGATCGTGATTATAAGCCTGCTGATCGAACACCTGTCTACTTATTTCTAAAATACCTCGTGCGAGTACCCACTTTAATTAAGATGAGTGATTCTGATAGAGGTACCCACGTGCCTTTATATGCATAAAACAGGTGCAAGTCGGTAATGATGGTTCGAAATGACAATGTTAGGTAGCGACCCGCCCGAGCTAGGTTAATTCAAACCTGTGTTTCAGGCCAATGGAGATGATGTAAATGTATATGATGCGAATCAATTTAGGGTCATTTATGGTTAAAACTAAGGTATTTTCTTCAGGACTGTTCATTTTGGAATTTATTAAGAAACATGCCCTGTATTAATTTTCCAGAATCGATAACATTTAAATAATACATCCCTGATCCAACTTCTACAGAACGATCAACACAATTTCCCTACCACTTATCACGAACACGCAGCGTTCGCTATCTCATTACCCAATACAAATACGCTTAAAACATTTGACGCCCCTATTTACATTATTTCATTGACAAAACGTTGGTCCCAAACATTGGTTGTAATTTATTCAAGGGCCAGGGTCCCTTGGCCCTCGCGTTGCTTTTATGTACATAATAATTATGTTGTGTGAGTTATAATCAGACTTTGATATATGTTTTTGTGATGAAACTATGTAAACAGAACTCGGGGTTTTGTGGGCACGTCTATTTTTGTTTCTAAAACTTTGTTGTTTCGATGTTAGTTGAATTGAGTTTTATGAAGCGGAAATATGTTTGTGTTGTTCGTTTTTTTGTGAGATTGAAGTCTATTTATTAATCAAAATATCTTTTTTAGTTCTCAGTAGTTAGCAGGCTATTTTGCCAAATTAATTCTAAATTCAAAATCTATTTATATTTTATTTCACTTAACCTATATGGACACTTATGAAACATCAGACGCTAGGTGCACGGTTCCATGTTGTCGTTTACTATGGAGAAGAGCCGGCAAGAAACTCCACGGTTACTCTTTTAAAAATAATTGGCTTTTGCGAATTGCCAATCGTAATGGCACAGAAAGCCATTTTAAGGAGGGCCATGCTCAACAGGGAATGTCTGCAGTGTGACAATAGTGGCTGGTATAACAAAACTATGTCACTTAAGATATAATGCTTGTTCAGTTTCAGTACTTAATGTAAATGAATAATGTAGTATTAGCGGTCTTAAATTAACGAAAAACTTATGATTTGAAACTATCAATGATTCTTCTATTTTATATAAAACAAGGAATGAAGAGTTTTTTCCTCAGTACATTAAATGCCCGACCCCAAACAATCACAGTCGTGACGTACTCTAAGCAAGTCCAACAAATTGTTATTATTTATTTACAGTAAGCGGAGGTCTCAAATGTTAAGCTCGGCCATTGAGGCCTACGACTCCGCTTAACGTAAATAAAATAAAAAAATCTTACAGCTTTTTGTTGATTACTATAAATTGTGGAGTTTCGGTTTATTTTTTTGTTTATTTGAGTTTTTTTTTTGTAGTAAGTAGAGAAAGGTTAGCTTTGTTTTTTTTTAAGTGAAACTTCTCGGCTATTCATTACTTGCACGAGTAGAGAGTGAAATTTCAAGGTCGCGACACGTTTAGGCAACTTTTGGTTACATGAAAGAGAAGAAGGATTATAACTCCCTCTCTCTGTTTCTCTCACACTAAATCTCTCTTATTATTTTAAGAAATTTTACTTTTCACGTGTTTGGTGGCTGCGCGTGCAATTTTTTAATATTGTGGTTACCTTTCATGTGAAAATTACAACACAGAATATCCGTCAAAGTTTGGATTAACACGGCTTTTTCAAGACAATAATACATATAATCGACTATGTAGGTCAAAAATAAATATTAATTAGTAGCTGGACTCTCCTCTTACACAACACAATATTAAGAAATTCGTAAGATATACCAAAGATCAGAGATTTAGAAATATATGCATACACGCTTTACTATCCTAGCCAATATATGGACCACTTTTAGGCACCCAGTAAGTCTGCTAGGGTTGCGGGAAAATCCGAAAGGGATACCGGGGCCCTTGGCAACAGGCTACTGAAGGAACACGGGTGGGTTTTAGTCAGTAGAAATCTGACACACTCTTCCGCTCCGCCCAGAGCGGGAGAAGTTATTTGATGATTTCCCAACCTCAAAAAAAAAAAAGAATCCCCATTTACGTAAGAATGCAACGATCCTGCAAATGTCCGTTTTGAATGTTTCAATAACTCGCGCTAGTCCATTCCCGTCCATTCGAGTCCATTCGAGTCCATTTGGGTCCATTACGGAGGCCATCAAATGAAATGTAATCACCATCTTGAACGTTTCTTTGTCTTTAGCTACTGCTGAAATGGGTAAATCGTTCGCTGTAATTGTTAGTTGGGTATATCTAGGAGAACAGAGGGGCAATATACGAATGTTCGCAGTCTAATCTCAGTCTCAATCTATCAAAAATACCTCTAATTTTTTACGAGTTTTAGACATTTATTAATTGTGGCTAAGATGAGCTAGCCGACTAAACATCTTTACATACCGAGACTCCTCCGTACGTCGGAAAGCACGTTACGCCGTCCCGGCTGTCATTCGTGGATATTTGACAGTACGGGTCGTCAGAAGCCCGAAAGTCTGACAACCAGTCTTACCAAGGGGTTTCGTACTACCCAGTTACTGGGTTGTGGTGGTTAAATATAGGCAGTCGCTCTATGTAAAATACTAACGCGCCAAAAAATACTGTACGTCTCATGTAATAGGGGGCGAGTGTACTGCGGCACAATTTTAGACTCCGTGGTGCTATCGCGAAATTTCCATTTACTTTATCACTAATAGCGTAATGCACGATCGGTCACAATTGGAATCGATTTGAAACAAATGTCTAATCCACTGCTGCATAAGTTCGAAAAAAATCTCAACAACGTAACTTACGAACTTATGCAGCAATGGATTTGACATTTTGTTTCGAACTGATTCCAATTCTGTGTCTAGTTTTCTTTTATTGTTTCTCTTTTTTTTTTTTTTGTATATTGGAACCCAGCTGTTTATTAATGTAGGTACCTCCTAATTAGTTATAATTTAACCGTGTTTTTGTATGTTGTGCTGTCTTTTGTGTGCACCAAATAAACGTTTTTTATCTATCTAATTCTGATTGATCGTGTATTATGTAAGAATTCGAACCCAGGATTTGACGCTCACACGGGACACGGAACACGGATGGGTTTTAGTCAGTAAAAGTCTGACACGCTCTTCTGCTCCTCCCAGAGCGGGAGAAGTCTTAGAACGATTTCCCACCCTCAAAAAAAAAAAGGATTTGACGCTCAGCACTCGCTCAACCATTAAACCAACTTACAAGGCAATCAAAATGTATTTTTCGAGAGTGGTATACCCGACTGATTTCAGACTCAAGAATAACCGTTAATACTAACCCAAAGTGATATTTACTTTCTCTGTTAATCGGTAAAAATATTGCGAGAGAATGGACTTAATCGTCTGAAGCCAAAGAAGTTAATGATCTGAAGTCGCCCTTGCGCAGTTCCTTCTCTGTATGAGGTTAATGCCTTTTGCTTTGCAGTTGAACAGCATAGGGCTCATATATCTGGGGCACGGCAGTGTTGGCCAAGTCGAGCAAAGCAATAAAACAAACAAAGGCACAGCCTTACCATCTTTTCTTGAAGACATTCAGGATATTTGAAGGACTTGGCAATCGCACACAGCAATAGAATCTATATACAACAAAATCTACCTACTACCGCGAGCGCCTTAATTAGGACTATTTTAAATAATAGATTATTCATAAGTGATTATGTTGCCGTGGGATGGCTAAGACATTCTATTTAATAAAGAAATAAAGATGACAAATAGATAGGTACTGAATTTTACAGACTTGGTTTTACATTAAATCACACATCTTTTTGCGGTGGAAGAACTGCGTTGCAAGACTCGATTATGGATAGACTGAGGAAGACAAAAGCTGAACGCTTTAATAGCTTATAGCGATATCAGTAAAATTATTTCGCTTTTAGGGTTCCGTAACCAAAGGGTGGCAACAGGACCCAATTACTTAGGCTCTGCTCCGTCCGTCTATCAGGGGCTGAATCTTTTGAACCGTTTTATGTAGACACTTTAAATGTTCACAGAGTGTGTACTTCTACGGCTGGTATAACAAAAATTAATAGTCAAATTAAAATAAAATTTAAAATTTAAGGTATACATATAATATATACACCATAATATATACCCATACAAGAAGAGTGTTTTTTTTACTGGAGTATTTTTTTAAATATTATGCAGTGTTAAATACAATATTTAACACTTCATAATATTTAAAAAATACTTTACAGTGGTACAGAACCCTTCGTGTGCGAGTCCGACTCGCACTTGTCCGCGTTTTAATATATTTGTGAAGGCATAAATGAGGTTCGAGATAATGTGGATTGGATAGTTTAAATTACCATATTATTATTCAATTTTGCTTGAGATGAAAGACACATATCTAACCCAATTTAAAATTATTACTATCTCGCTCAGTAAAAAAGTATATTGTTAGTTCTTACTCTATTCTTTTTCAAACTGTGTCTAGAATGCTATTAGAATATAAATTGACTCGTACATTTTCCATTGGATCCTAAACTATTACAAAGGGCTTGACATTACCATAATTTGAACTTATTCTATCCAGTTCTGTGTGGTTCAGGCTTTCACAAAGAAGTTCTGTGTATGAAAAACAGAAACAAGAAATAGCGTAGAAAAAAATCCTATATCACTTGTCCATACTAATAAAGGTATGATCTGTTTCAAAAGTGTGTGATGCAAATGTAAACAAATGGTTTGAGTTTACGAATGGAGTGTTTGATTTGATTATTAGTATAAATACAACTGAAATTATAATTTTTTTTTTTTTTTTTCAATTTTATAATGTTATTCAAAGAATAATTGTCGGAAAAAGTAAGTTCTAAATACATAATAAATATACAGTATGTTAACTAACAAAGGGCGTTCCCGTTAACCTGCAATAGTATAGCGTGTAATACATGCTAAAAAAAAATATTACCATAAAAAAAAAAGTTTTTTCTGTTTTTGTATAGTAAAATATTCACAAAAAATATTAAATTGTTACGGAAAATAAACTCTCTGTACACGCCCACTTGTCACACTTGTTTTTCTACGTTGAAATACAAGTGTGCGTGTACAGAGTGCTTCTTTTACGTTTAAATTTAATCGTGTTGTGAACATTTCACGACACAAATAATTTTTATTTTTTTATTTTTTTTTATTGTTAATATTTTTTTTTAGCATGTATACACGCTATACTATTGCAGGTTAACGGAAACGTCCTTTGTTAGTTAACATACTGTATTACTTTACTAATTCCTTGTAGTCAGTGATTGCGTAAAAAATTGTCCTAAACAGGGTTTGTTTACATTTACATCCGATACTTTTGGAACAGACTATAAGTATTAGAAAATAAGAAACTAGCTCTGTCTGTCTGACCCAATTTTTATGTGTTCTAAAAATAATTTGAACCGTGAGAAACTGCATAGGCTTGATTGTACGGCATGGGTATTTTTAGCCTTCCGTACACGAAGACAAACTATTGCCGCTATAGTAACAAAAAATAAAATAAATTAAAAAAAATTAAAGGTACCTACGGGTTTTTTTTGCTAAATATTTTACGATGCTACAGAACCCTACGTGTGCGGGACTGACTCACACTTGGCCAGTTTTTTAAATTAACCCTTGTCTATGTGAAATTAGGTACTGAGGGCCTAGACAAGTGACAATCGCTTCGAAAGTGTTTCGTATTTCTACAACGACTTTCAACAGGATTGACATAAGCTTTTCGATAGCTTATGTCAGTTCAATACATTTTTGCCTTTTCCATCATCGTTATCGCTGATAGAATGTCACTTTGTCTAGAACCTCTGAAGTATGCATACAAAAATAAGAAATCTATGCGGGTGAAGTAACGGGTAGAAATCTAGGAAGTGTAGTAGATATTTAATTAAACATAGTGTTGTTGCTATAACTTAATTTAATAGAGGAACTTACATAATGAAAATAAAATGAATGCCGAAGGAACTTCGTTCACTTCATTTTGCATTCAAGACATTGTTACAAGCGAATTTCACACATATTTGGAACGAAATAGTTCATAATATTGTACAAAGTTTGTTTATTGAACAAGGCAAATTATAGATTCTGAACAACTGTTCCGTATATAAACTTGTAGAACTTTCGTTTTGAGCACATTGATCAGCTCAGTTATTTGATATTGGATATGAGTATATGTGCTTTTTAAATATCGCCTGTATGTCTAAGAAGATAGAGTTTAAATTCGTGTGCTTGGTTATTAATAAGCGTTTCAGTGTTACAAATTATATTGTTTTCTTTTGTTTTCTGTTCTCATGGCCTGTTTATTGCCTTGGCTCGAAGCTGGTCTTGCTACACTTTCAATAGCTGAAGTTATTCAATAGTTTAAAGGTTTTATGTGCTACGGAAAGCATGTTTAATTATCGGTCATTCGCATATTATAATTGACATCAGTCTAACCATACGCTATTGAAATTGCACAATTGCATGTAGTCGTTTTTGACATTAGCTGAGCTGAGCTCTAAATTTGTGGAAAAAGTTCAGACAAATGATGATTTTATAGTATATTACTGTCGCGGCCAGCAATTAGGGTTTTGATGGACGATCGTGAAAATGTGGGCCGAGGCGAAGACGATCGAGGCGCACATACGTGAGTCCATCGATGCCTGATTTCGGCCAAGACTTGTATAGAACATTTCTCAAACAATGTGTGGAAATGCAAACTGAGTAAATTAAATAAAAATTCCAGAATCAATGATTAACAACGATAATTTTTCATGCGCCAATACGTTAATTTGTAAACAGCTCTATTTGCAAGCCAAATCGAAATTTAAATAAAATCTCCTTGGTTGCCATGATGTTGAAGTAAAAAGTTTGTTCCATTTTTTAATAACACGACACATGTTGAGTTTTCATAGTATTTTTTTATTTGGCCGCTATACACGACAGATATGGATTTTCATAGTAACATTGCCGGCCGCATATTTACTTGTTTTTGATCAATACAGCAATTTCGATTTATCTCGCAGAAGGTTGTCAAAAAATACTCGAATTTCCAAGCATGTTTAAGTATACGAATTATTATTTGCGACAACCCCGAATACTGAACTACCTCCGCGAAATCGAATGAATTAATCATTTTGTCAATACAACTTTTTATTTTACCTACCACTCAAAATTGCACCTTTGTCCTCAGTATTAAGGTTCATAGGGAAGACATTAGTATCAGTTCACGTCATTGGTCATTGAACCACATAATTGCTTTGCAAAGTCAGTCAACGACGTCTAAGTTTGTAGAATGTTCGGCTAAGTTCGGTGAAGTTCGTCAAAGTTCGGAAAGTGACGAATCATGTCGGCTGTTGATGGCGTAAGAAAATGTTATCATGGAACATTTGCTCCTGAACTCTTTGGGGTAAAATTTGGAAGTAATTATTTTGCGTATAATACTAATTTTACTTTTAAAGTGAAACATCAAAAGTAACATTTCGCGGTCATTCGATAATTGGACGAGAATTGAGAGTGAAATTTCAAGGACGCGTCACGCACGTTTAGGCCTATTCGTTGAATAAAAGAGAAGCAAGTTATAACTCTGTCTCTCATACTAAATCTCCCTTATTCTTTAGTTTTTAATTAGTTTCATGCCTATCACGGGTACGATGCTGCACGCGCAATTTAGAAGTTTCTCCCAGGTCTCCTACAGCTTCTTGGGTAAAAAGAGTTTGTGAGAAGTAGTATTAATACCGTACTTATTGCTGCAAAAGATTTTGTTGGCTGGCAATAAAATGCCACATGAAAAATTTCACCTTTGTCTTTAGAGACAAAGGTGAAATTTTTATTGGGTATACAGGGTGTTAGTGTAAACACCGTTATCCTTGAAACCAGTGGTTTGGTTTCATTTATAGAACGTAAAATCAATGGAAAAATACAACTTTTTTGTTTTAATGAAATTCTACATTTTTCCACAAGAATATTTCACCCTACACGCAAGAGCAATGAACTTGCGTCTCAACACTGCGGCCGGCGGATGGCGGGGGCGGGCGGGGCGCGCGGGATGTTACATGACCGGCCGTCAGCTGTTTCGCAACTCTCTCGAACGCGTATCCATGAGTATCGGGACAGTGACGGATATTAACTCTTTAAAATCTTTTAATGAAAATGAGTTTTTTTTTTTGTTGTTACTGGGTCATTTATTTTTATATTTAAGTCAACTACCCATGGTTTGAGTGACAACGGTGTTTACCCTTGCATACTGTATTTCACCAATGAAACTGAACGCGATCAGCACATTTAAACTGAGTTCAAGAGCTGTCAGTGTCAATATTCCATAGAAAATAATTACACTAACAGCCCATAAATGTAGCTTATATGCTGATCGCGTTCAGTTTCATTGGTGAAATTCGCCCTTAGGGTTTTAACCAATAAATCTAAACGCTGTCAGTGTCAATATTCCACAACAATTATGACACTGACAGCTCTTGAACGCGGTTAGATTTGCTGATTGCGTTCAGTTTTATTGGTGTTTCATTATCTTTGGGTTAAATTGGGATTGGGAGGTGTAAAATTAACATTAAAAAATTAGAAACACTTATTTTAAAACAGGAATTATTAAACTGATCCTCTAAAACCTTATGTTCTTCTAATAATGATTGTATACTTTTTTAAATAAATTAATCTTTAACCTAAACTCGGCAGAGTCCTCGCTACATCCAAGTTGTTTGCAGTTATTTGGATTTTTTTACAAAATATAGAGATTCACAAAAAGAGGCGCAATCATTATATTAGAGTGTTCAATCATATTTTTAGGAGCGCCAAATTATTAAAACTTTGGTTAAATACATGCCATTATAAAACGAACCATCGAACCTCACGTTACCTTTAACCTTCCACAATTCGATGGTCAAATCTCAAAACTCCTAAGTAACTTTTGCATCTATTTATACGAGTAGTCTGACCCCATAATTAATTTCCTCTCCCCATTTTTCTTTCACCCGCGCCCAGATGTTTAGTTTTGGCAACCATAAATCATCAGCACTTGGTTTTGTTTGAGAGTGTAAAACACAACTTTTATTTTGGTATATTTTCGAGGCGTTTAGAATACTTTTCGAGTCATGTTTATGTTTTTGTGATGAAGTTTTATTGTATGTGGTCTTTGTGAATTTGGTTTATGTGTAAAGCTACAGATTCGTTAAATTCTCTAGAAAGGACCTGCAGATTCCTGACCCAGAACTATTCATAAAACATTTGCGATTTTTCGGAATAACGAGGGTCATGCCAAAAGAAGTTGGATATTCTTTAGGTACTCATTTGTTTGACACTGGCAAGTTATTCACTATCATATTATAGGCTGGTTATTTGGTTTTGTGCCTCGGAAAGCACGTTAAGCCGTTGGTCCCGGCTGTCATTCGTGGATCTTTGACAGTCGTTAGTCGTTACGGGTCGTCAGAAGCCCGAAAGACTGACAACCAGTCTTACCAAGGGGTATCGTAGTACCCAGTTAGTGGGTTGTGGAGGTCAGATAGGCAGTCGCTCCATGTAAAATACTGGTATTCAGCTGCATCCGGTTAGACTGGAAGCCGACCCCAACATAGTTGGGAAAAGGCTAGGCAGATTGATTTTTATTATAGGCTGGTTATTTATTGAGATATTTGAAACAGTTTGTCCTCGAGTAGTAATATTACCTTGGTGGGACAAGCGACCGCAGTCAGGAATCTGGCACCTTCTTCGGCACCACGAAATTGCGGTGCCCCACTACGTCTGCCGGAACACTCGAATTTTAAGGCGAAGGCCTATACTCAGCAGTGGGTGGAACAAGGCTGCCAATGATGATGATGATGACAATTGTGAGAATACCCAGAAACGCTAAGATGAAGAATACGTGATAGAAGAATAGATGAGTACAATGACCCCTTAAGAGATTTCGTGTGAAAAGATACACCGTATATATTAAGGCAGAATAGCCTATTTAAATGTTTCTATATATTTTAATATAATTATCTCCTTTATTTCATTTCCATACAATCATGTAAATTACATTTTTTTATTTTTTTTATAAAACCATGAAAAAAAAACATTTAATTATAATTTTTATAATTAAACATTTTAATATTAGTTAAGCTACCCCAAACATAGCTTCCCTATTAAAAAAGTTGTTTTTTACTTACTGAAAACTTTGCATATTACGAAAATGCCTCAAAACCTGCACATAATAAAGCCAGCATGTGTTGAAGACAATTTAAAGTTAGCACGTGCAGTAGCACAAAACTTTAGCCTTCAGCTTTCTTTCAGGATATTTATGCAAAATTGTGCACGGTGGAGATAACATCGCTTCTGCGAGAAATATGATAGTGTGACGTAAGATTATGTGAGGGATAATGTATGTCGTTTTGCAGATTTACAATCTGGCTTGTGTCAATATGCCGCCTGTGTTACAGGTTTATCCTAGTACAGGCATCTAAACATTATAATACCTTTGTAACTTACTCGTATATCTAAGATTTTGTGTTAATATTTTACCAATTTTTAATACTGAATAAATATTCTATTCTATTCTATTCTATTATGAAATTCTCATTTTTCTTAAGATTTTGATTTGATTTGATTTTTTTTTTCTTTAAAGTCGGTAATATACCTACGTAAAATATCCTGGAGATATTCGAGGACGAAATGCAGGTCGTCCGGCGGCTAGATGGGCGGACGACATTGTTACCATCGCCGATAGAATCTGGATGAGGCTAGCATAGGGTCGTGGTTATTTGCACAAGATAAGAGAAAGAAAGAAAGAAAAATGCATTTATTGGCATTACAGAAAAATACACCTTAAAATTATAAAAACAGAAAACAATCATTCTAATGCCAAAAGGGCCAAAAGAGAGACCTATGGTCAGCGGTAGGTGAAGTTGGGCTGTGAATGATGATAATGATCCTGAAGATAACATACAATGAGAAAGTGTAGTATTCAATGCTTGTTTTATAATTTTATATATATTTTTATTAATAATTTTATCACTTGTTCTCAAAACAGTGAAAATTTACTGACTGAGTGACTTTCACTGTTTTGAGAACATTGGTGATAAAATTATTTACACAAAGTAAAGCGCCTGACTGCGTTCGCCTTGTAACTACTCGTAGGTAGTAGTCGTCAAGTTCAGTAGTGGAGAAGTAAATTAAGTGTAAAAGTTTCTTAAAACTTCACAAAACAAGAGACATTAAACAGTCGTACCGCGGCTAGTCTCATTCAGCTCACGTAAATATTTCATTAGGCACATTTGGCGCGCGTCTAAGTTTGTTGCACATAATGAGTTGCGAGCTTTCACGTTGAGCGGCCCGGTTGTGTGCCTCGAGCTTTGTGATGCACTGAGAGCTGTCTATTAAAGGAATATTTTTCACTAAGTATTCGTTTTGAAGTGAAAACTTCTTTAGGCGCGTTGAGCACTTTTTGGGTGAACAAAAATATTGGAACTCGCGTCATCGTGACGCTTGAAGTGATTTGTTTTTTTAGCGCCATTTTAAACATTATAATTATGACTGGCGAAATGTACTATAGGTAAACCTGTACCTAACCCTTCGAAGATTACAGATGATATTATGGAAGACATTAAAGTCGCCTAAAGAACGAGGAGAACATAATTAATGAAGAAATATGAAAAAAAAAATTAAAAGGCCTTTCAAAGGACCTTCATTAAAAGGACTTTCGTCAATGTCCAGTCATGGAAATGTACACAAAAATCGAACCATAAAATCGAGTCATGCTTTTAGCCAAACAATTTTACACGTTAAAAAATTATGAAAAACTAGATGAGGTTGGTCATTTAGGCCACAATTCTTTTTTCAGGGTTTTATTTCAAAGCAGTGCGCAGTAAAACAATATAAAAATTATTTCTATACAAATTATTATTCAACCCACTGCACCGCTACCCTGGCAAAGCAGTGCTTAATTGGAGCGGGCCGAGTTGTCTTGAAGTCTGCATCTATATTGCAGTTTTATTGCTCGCAAGTGTACATCGGCTTTATTTTGAAACAATTTCCTGAGACAGTGAGATAAATTATTTTGTACGCCTATGTCCTGAGTACCTATCATTCTAGTTTTTTTATTATGAGCGGTTTAAAAATAATAGCTATGTAGTTAAGCTCCTTTTTTCCAGGGATCTAAGTCCAATAAAATAAAAATACCTCAAAATCATTTAAATCAAATAAACCTTTTACAGGCAATCTGGAATTGTCAACCCCGGTGTCGAACGGTCGAACCCTGCCCAATGCCGATTTGGTACCCAAAATATAGGCTTGCCTAGTTTAGAGCCCTTTAGTAATCATTTTGGCAATAAAGTTTCAAGTTTCAAGTCAAGTCGCCACTTAAGGGGCAGTCATGCAGGCATTTTAATGTATCCTAAAGCACTCACTCAGAAATATCTAATCCATTATCAAGTCGTCTCACTGCTACAGGAATTCCTCTTATGTACTTATGTAACCAGTAATGAATGGCAACTTGTACCCGTTGACCGCACGACTAAGGTAGAAATGCCGCGCGGTAACTACCGTGGCAAACGTGAGACACATGATGTATCTGTGCGGTGACTACTCTGTGACTTCTATTTAGGTACTTATAACCGTTTTAACAAGACTCTTGGTGGATTCTAATTGGTAGTTTGGTTGTTAGAGGTGAAGTTGTAAGGTCGACCAATTAGTTTTGGTTGCTATTAAACACGCAAGTCACGCAGTTGCTTAATCATCTGATTGTATAAGTGGCGAAATAATTATATTATTAGTATTTAAAAAAATATATCTGATTAATGGTCAAAATTGCCTTTTTAGGCGACACCATGAAATTAAAAAACACCTTTTATTACTGCCGATTATTTATCTGTATACTCGTGATCTCATATTGTTTTTTTTTTAAATTGTATTTAGATCTACAGTAATATTGCTGATTACTGTTATCTTTTTGTATGCACGTGTTTCTGTGATAAATTAACATATTTTTCTTTCTGTTTAAAGTAAAGTGGCAAAAATGAATCATGGCTAGGCTTAACAAAAACAAAATAAAATTAACAGCTTTTAAAATCCTGGACGAATAAAATAGTTTTCTCCGGTCGCGTCAGATTGCCATTTCATGGGACTATGAGAGTGAGGGAAAAGAGATTGCAGTTGTCTATCAGACACACTTGTGCACTATAATATCTATCGATGGCTATATAGTCTCCGCTAAAATTGATGATGTTAAACTTGACACTTTACAAATCCTATGTAAAATTATTAAACCATTATTTCCATACCCTCTTCTCCAAAGACTACCCGATAAAAACAGCGTGGTGCATAACAATCAGCCCTCAGCTATTACGACGGCCATCAATGAAATATTTATTATCAACTGATCGGACTGCCAGGCGCAGTTACAATGATTTCCCACGGGCTCGGTAGCTTCCGAGATATTACATCAACTAATTTTATTGGGACATTTTCGATATCGTGGAACTTTAAAATTAGTTTCAAAAATCAGCGCTGTGCTGTGGGTCCATAGCACAGCATCATGCTGAGTGGAAGCCTTCTTGTCACAGTAATGACGTGCAGCTGCCAACTGCTTTTAAAAAAAAAAATCAATGTACCTCACTCACTCATAAATTATCATATTTTTATGATTTATAATTAAGTTAATGTAGGTTTAAGTAGTTTAATTAAGTAAGTAGTTTAAGCAGGTTAATGTTATCTTTTTGTATGCACGTGTTTCTGTGACAAATAAACCTATTTTTCTTTCTTTCTTTCTTTTTCTAGTTTTCTGGGTATTGTTTTTAGTGTGAGGCTCGTGGCTAAATAGTAACAGTTGCACGTGTCGATCAAAGGTTAACCTGCGCTTGCCGCGGTCTGTTATTGGTTGGGTGACCATCCATTACATATCGAGACTCCTCCGTGTCTCGGAAAGCACGTTAAGCCGTTGGTCCTGGCCGTTATTCTTAGACCTTTGACAGTCGATAAGGGGAATCGGAAGCACAAACATCTGACAATCAGTCTTACCAATGGGTCCGTGTTATCCAGTAACTGGGTTGTGCAAGTCAGATAGGCAGTCGCTCCATGTAAGATACTGGTATGCAGCTGCATCCGGTTAGACTGGAAAATAACCCCAACAAAGTTGGGAACAGGCTAGGCAGATGATGACTGAAAAGTAAGACTCTCGATTGGAAGGGATGCTAAAAGTGGCAGTCCGATCGTTGTAGGTCAATTTTGGAATACGCTTTTTTTTCTACGGTAGACCGCAATTGACTGATTTAATTGATAGGCGAGGTTTTTAAAATCAGAAATGGGGCGTGATCATTGTGATCAATTGTTTAAAAAATAAAGTTCTGAACTCCGAAAGATCAGTTTACAGCATAAAAAAAATAAAGATTATAATTTATATTCTTTATCATGTTGTCCACTTAATAAGAACTCGGGTTCAAAATTTAACGAGCTTCCTGAAACAAAAGTTACGTAACTGGACCTAAACAAAGCGCCGCTTGTTATCACTTTGACACCTGTCAGATTTAAAAAGGTGTTCGATTACTGGTACCGTGTACGGAAAAGTTTTCACGAAAAAGTTTCGTAAGGTGAGAAGTTTTAATAAAGTGTTGAGAGATTTCGTTTTGGTAACTTGACTTTATTGCTGACTCGGAAGATTTCTTAGAGATTCGGAGCGAAGAACCACGTTTTTTTGTGTGACAATGAATGAATGTGCATTAGGAAAAGTAAAAAATAACATAAAAAGTTGTTAATATTACAAGCATACTTGTGCTGAAATTGTCAATCTGGAAACGAGGTAGGCAAAAATAGATGCGTATTACTTGACTTGAGTTTGTAAGGAATTTTAAATATTACGCCGTGATAAAATTAACTAGCAGTCATTCAAAGCTTCCTTTATAAAATGTAACTTAACTTTTCTTTAAAAAATAAAAAAATCAGGTAGTTTAAACAATTTCCTTCACAAAATATGTTTGAAAAGCTACCGTTTTATAACAAGAGCCTGCACAAAGATTGTATCAACAACGCCATTGACAATACCTATTACCTTAAAAAATAAAGTGCCCGATAAAAAATATTGAGCTACTAAGAAAATGGCTCCCTTATGGACAATATACTGAGATAGAAAATAATATACTCACGCTATCTTATCTTGAGGATTATTTGTTATTTTCAATCTTTAGAAGGAATTTCTAAGGTGATATGGTGAATATTATTGTGAATATTATTTAAGAAGTCTTCAAGTATGAAAATATGCATAAGGAGCGCCAGGGTAGCCCGCGAAATTATAATTTTCTTACGATTTTTGCAATTTGCAATTTGCAGGTCAGTATCAGGTTGTATGTTAATCCAAAGGTTATTCTAGCTATTTATCATTTATGCAGGTATTTTTTAGCAAAGTTTTACAGTGTTTCTCAACATAAACTTTTTTGAAGTGAAACTTATTTAGGCGCGTTGAGCACTTTTTGGGTGAAAAAAAATCATGGAACTCGCGTCATCGTCACCGAACGCTTGTTGGGTGAACAAAAAGCATGGAACTCGCGTCATCGTCACCGAACGCTTGAAGAAATGAATGAATGTTACTTAGTTTTCACATCAAGAAAGTGCCCAAAGACTGCCCCGCATGTTTTTTTTTACATTAACTATCTTATCTGGCAAATTATTGTACAGTCTCGTACCGCTCCTTCGTTCTTACCCGTGAGAACCTGTAATTGGCTCTCTGCTTCATATACAACTGCATGTTATCCATCAATTATACCTGTTTGTTCTCGAAATAAATAAATCAATAAATAAAGAAGCTAAAACCAGACTAAAGAATATAAATAGGGGTAAAAATAATCAAGGTCTACTCATTGGTTAAGTAGGAACTATCAAACAAAATTTAAAGATTCTGTTTTCAAAATAAACCAAATTATTTAAGTGAATTTTATGCATCCCTAAAGCAACTTTCAGTGAGACGCTACGCTACGCGATTTGGCGTTAAAGATATAATTATGCATAACAACACGTCGTGTTCTGGTTTGCAACTGGTCAGTCGTATCCCGAGGATACCTCGTTGAAAGGTGAAACACGTGTCTTACATGGTGTTATAAGACTCTTGAAGAATAGTTAAGCGGAATAGGTTACTAAGTATATCTACGTCTATTGTATTTTACAATGGATTTCCGGAAAGTTACACCTGAATCAATTAACTATCATAGTATATGTATTATAATCAGCCTACCAATAATGTTCCCACTGCTGGGACAGACGCCACTTCTCTGTGAAAGGGAGTGGGCTGTAATCCACCACGCGGTTAGTTAGTTAGTTGCGCTAAAGATAAATAAGAAAAATAAATAAGTCTCGCACACCGCTGAGAGTTCTCAGAAAACCAGATAACTTGTCAAGGTAACCGCCTCAAAAAGAGTCGCTACATTGTCGTTTGACATCGTAATATCTCCCAATTGTACAATTCCGAGCAGGTATAACGTTTGTCGAACAGGCTGGCTGAAATGTTTCCCAGAAGTGCGATAGGCATTAGGGACAGAAAATTGCTACACATTTGTTGGTTTCAGATTTCGTGAAGCTAATGTAATTGACAGTTTCAAAGAACTTGTTGTCACAAATATAAACCCAGCCGTTCTCCCATGGGAAAGGCAGATAATACAGAACGCCACGTGCTACGATTTTTATTATTTTGCACCGAAATCAAGAGTTTTTAGACCAAACCAACATTTCGACCCTTACACTTATTTTTGTTAAATAGGCATCATCCTCATCATTTCAGTCGAAAGACGTCGTGCTTGGACATAGGCCCAAGCATCTTCACTTCCCGCATCCAGCGGATTCCTGCGGTCTTCACAAGGTCAACGGTCCAGCTAAATAGTAGTTCAAAATAATTGTAACAGTGACGAGGTATTCTCATAAATTGCTATAATTCACTCAAGTATATAATAATTATAATAATAATATTCACCATGCCGCGTTCGATGGCAGGGTACCATTTTTTTTTTTGATCGTGGGAAGTCATCATTAATAACTTCTCCCGCCCTGGGCGGAGCGGAAGGGCGTGTCAGACTTTTACTGACTAAAACCCACCCGTGTTCCTTCAGTTGCCTATTGCCAAGGTCCCGGTATCCCTTTCGGAATTTCCAGCAACCCTGGCAGACTTTCCCGCAACCCTGGCAGGGAACCTAAAGCCTGTTCCCTCAACCTGAGTTTTACTAAAAATAATTGATTATTATTTTGCGAAAAACACAGTCAGAGTACATGCGCCAATTTAAATGATTGAAAAATCTATTCATACAAAAAAATTTGAAAGGTTTTCTTCACAAGATCGTTCTAAGCATTTCGTTGAGAAATCTTCGTCTTATCTATGATCGCATGTTTATTGTTCTAATTCGTTTATAAATTGTTATACTGAAGGTATTTTTCACTATCCCATAGCTAACCTTTAAAATCAGTTACTAAGGGAGATGGAGAAGTAAAAAAAAAAAAATGTTTTCATAAATTTTGAGTCGTATTATACTTTTTAAGTTAAGGTTGATGCGCTAGGGTAGCCCGCGAAGTTCAAATATTCTTATGTTTTTTTGCAATTTGCAGATCAGTATTAGGTTGTATGTTGATTTAAATATTATTTAAGCTCGTAACAAATACGAGTATGAATTTATAGAATCCTAAACATTAGAATCAGCAATACAACTCTCTAAGTTCATGTAAGTGCATTGAATGACGATTTCATGAAATTTTCATTCAACATACAGCCTACTACTGACCTGAAAATTGCAAAAAAACATAAGAATATTTGAACTTCGCGGGCTACCCTAGCGCATCAACCTTAACTTAAAAAGTATAATACGACTCAAAATTTATGAAAACATTTTTTTTTTTTTACTTCTCCATCTCCCTTAGTAACTGATTTTAAAGGTTAGCTATGGGATAGTGAAAAATACCTTCAGTATAACAATTTATAAACGAATTAGAACAATAAACATGCGATCATAGATAAGACGAAGATTTCTCAACGAAATGCTTAGAACGATCTTGTGAAGAAAACCTTTCAAATTTTTTTGTATGAATAGATTTTTCAATCATTTAAATTGGCGCATGTACTCTGACTGTGTTTTTCGCAAAATAATAATCAATTATTTTTAGTTAAATGCTAGTAAAACTCAGGTTGAGGGAATAGGCTTTAGGTACCCTGCCATCTGCCAGGGTTGCGGGAAAGTCTGCCAGGGTTGCTGGAAATTCCGAAAGGGATACCGGGACCTTGGCAATAGGCAACTGAAGGAACACGGGTGGGTTTTAGTCAGTAAAAGTCTGACACGCCCTTCCGCTCCACCCAGGGCGGGAGAAGTTATTAATGATGACTTCCCACGATCAAAAAAAAAAATGGTACCCTGCCATCGAACGCGGCATGGTGAATATTATTATTATAATTATTATATACTTGAGTGAATTATAGCAATTTATGAGAATACCTCGTCACTGTTACAATTATTTTGACCTACTATTTAGCTGGACCGTTGACCTTGTGAAGACCGCAGGAATCCGCTGGATGCGGGAAGTGAAAATGCTTGGGCCTATGTCCAAGCAGTGGACGTCTTTCGACTGAAATGATGAGGATGATGCCTATTTAACAAAAATAAGTGTAAGGGTCGAAATGTTGGTTTGGTCTAAAAACTCTTGATTTCGGTGCAAAATAATAAAAATCGTAGCACGTGGCGTTCTGTATTATCTGCCTTTCCCATGGGAGAACGGCTGGGTTTATATTTGTGACAACAAGTTCTTTGAAACTGTCAATTACATTAGCTTCACGAAATCTGAAACCAACAAATGTGTAGCAATTTTCTGTCCCTAATGCCTATCGCACTTCTGGGAATCAGATCAGCATTAGGTTGTATGTTGATTTAAATATTATTTAAGCTCGTAACAAATACGAGTATGAATTTATAGAATCCTAAACATTAGAATCAGCAATACAACTCTCTAAGTTCATGTAAGTGCATTGAATGACGATTTCATGAAATTTTCATTCAACATACAGCCTACTACTGACCTGAAAATTGCAAAAAACAAAAGAAAATTAAAATTTCGCAGGCCACCCTTGCGCATCATTAAGGCACACAGCATTTTTGCTAATCTTTAAGTCTATTATTTAGTTGTAGAATTAGTTATGGAAAAACAGACCTACCTTAAATAAAATAGTTAATCAGGCAGCTGTTGTAGCTGCGTATTATGGCTATGTAGATTCCGTATTACGCTACGGAGTAATTTTTTGGGCAAATTCCTGCGAGAAAAATAACATTTTTAAAGCACAGAAGAGGTGCATTAGGTCGATACGTAGTCTTAAACCAACGGAAAGCTGCAAACCGCATTTTAAAGCTCTGAAAATACTAACATTACCTTGTCTTTACATATACGAGACCGCATTGTTCGTCAAGAAAAATAGTGAACTGTTTAAAAAAGCTTCAGAGCAACGCTATAGATCGACAAGACAAGAATATCGTCATGAATTATGTTTAAGAGCCTCAAAGACCGCCCTTATGCACAAAAGCAGAGGACTGCATGGCTCCAAAAATATTCAATAAAATACCAAATAACATTAAAGATTTAAATTTGATACAATTTAAACGGAGACTAAATAATTTTTTAATTGAAAAATGCTACTACACCATTGACGAATTCCTTCTTGACAAAATGCTATAAACTGCGTGATAATTATGTATTTAAGCTTAATAATTCAAAACTTGACATATTATTGTATTCTGAATATTTTATTATAATAAGTAATTGTATTCTAATGTTTAAATATTATAAAAATTGATTGTACCTATTCTAACTATTTAAATTTTTGTTAATTTGTATGTACCTAATATTGATTTTAAATTTTTATAATATTGTTAAATAGTGTATGCCCTAATGGGTAGGTTTTTGAGTTACCATAACCTTATTATAAGACCTACTGTATCACCAAAAATCACACTAATAAATACTTTGACTTTGACCTTTTTTTTTCAAGGTACGATAACACTGTCTTGTGAAACGTTATTCCTCAGATCCTTGATTATCCACCAAATCTAAACACCTGAACAGGAAGTAAAAAAATCCTTATATTATAAAACCAGCGTGCAGCGTGTCAGCAACGCCATTGTATCCAAAATCATATTTTATATTCCATATTGTGATTTCTCGCAGGTGGTGCGGGAAATATTACGTCACTGAGACCAAATCATTCTACCATTCCAATTGCATATTTTGAACTTTACATCTACGTGTCTAAGGACTTAAACATACTTTTGGAACCGCATCAATAATTTTGTAAGGGGAAGCAACGGTCTCCATTGAAATATCGAATGAAACTTGACAAATGAAGAAAGTTGGTTGGGACACAAATCTTTGGGCATTGTTAGGATGAAGCTAGATGACTTGAACTTAGGGGCTAACTGTGACACCTAATTTTAACTTAGCCGGGCGGCTAATATGAAGTATTTCAGCTGGGCTTAGTGGGTAAGTGGTAACAATCGATCCCAATTGGTATTTTCAATCCTTACTATCCTTATATTATAAAAGCGATAGTAACTCTGTCTGTCTGTCTGTCGCGCTTTCACGCTAAAACTACAGAACCGATTTAAACGAAAGTTACACAGATAGTCTAGAGCCTGAGAAAGGACATAAGCTACTTTTTATCGAAATACCACTACGAAGCTAGAAATTTTATTTTTTATTTTTTTATTCTATTGATATTGTTATGATAGTAATATTAAAACGTTTTAAAAGATCTGTATGAAAACCACAACAGAAGCAGCTTATTTCATAATGAAACGTATAAATAACGAATACAATCAAACAAAACTTAAAACCATTTACAAAATACTACAAAATATAACATTTTACATAACCATAAATCCTTTGAATAAAATAAAATAACAGTATTGTTTGAGCTCTTGTTCAACATCAACCGCTTACAATTGATTGAAACTGAACTTTTCTAAGGCTCACGAAGGTACCAAAGAGTTGAATAATTAAAAGCAGAATGGCGCAAGTGTCCACCTTGTCTCGAAGTTGGCTTGTTTTGAAGTATTTAGATTGTGGTCCCAAATGAAAAAGACAGGCGATTCCAACATCATCTCATCATTGGCAGCCTTATTCCACCCATCATCATCTGCCTAGCCTTTTCCCAACTATGTTGGGGTCGGCTTCCAGTCTAACCGGATTCAGCTGAATACCAGTATTTTACATGGAGCGACTGCCTATCTGACCTCCACAACCCAGTAACTGGGTAATACGATACCCCTTGGTAAGACTGGTCGTCAGACTTTTGAGCTTCTAACGACCCGTCACGACTGTCAAAGGCCTTGTTCCACCCATTGCTGTATAAAGGAACCTCCCTTTTGTGCAATGCTTCCCTGGTCTGTGCGAATCTCATCCAGATTTCCCCCCGATATTCTACACGTCGTCAGCCCAAAATTATCTGCTCACATTTAATTATCAGGTTCTGCAACCCTGCAAAGCTTTGAAATCTAAGTTTATTCCATTAGCCCGAAAAAATACTCAATTCTAATAAGACAAGTCCCCAAAAAACTAACGATTTACAGTTAAAGGGGAATCACCATAATTATGCTAATTGATTCTTGGTTTTTGAATTGACCAACCCGGCACGGGCCCACTTCCTCTCATAGAAAGGAAGCCTATGGCCCAGCTGAACGTTACAGGTTGATTATATGAATCGAAGTTCATAAGCAGATAAAACAATTTTAATGTCAAAGTTGTCACCATGGTGGGCAGGGAAAGTTTTTTTTGTTTGGCTGTACTAGTTCTTCACCTCGATCTCGAATGCGATGGACGAAGTTTATGATGGAACGAGTGGGGCCAGAAAATGCCTATTCACTCTTGCTTTGAAGGCGGACGTTTGGGTACGCGTGTAGCACTTTATAATTATCCAGTTATCAACCAAGTATATTTTATTTAAATTAGATGAATGCCTTGCTATTACAGATTTCTCGTTTAACCGCTGAGCTACCAGACGGGCCGCGCGCGGTTCAAAAGACATTGTAGTTTATTAGAATCCTTGACGAATTAAAGATACTGAAGTAACAACCGCTTCGACTCATGCCTTGCAGCAACAGAATAAAATAATCTTCCTCCTGCTAGTATAGGTACCTAATGCCTACATAATTATAGTAACAACAAAGTTTTTATGACTTGACAAAACATCGATATTTCACTATTATAATGTAATTATGTAGACGTTCCGGCATGGATTCTCTAAATGATGGTGAAACTTGCATCAAAATGCGTAGCGTAGTTTAGAAGAAAAACGCGGTCACACAGACGAAAACGAAAAGCGACTTCAATTTATAATATTTAGAAGACCTCTCCTCTCCATCATGTGCGTAGCCTTTTCCCAACTATGTTGGGGTCGGCTTCCAGTCTAACCAGATGCAGCTGAATACCAGTATTTTACATGTCGCGACTACCTATCTGACGTCCACAACACAGTAACTGGATAATACGATACCCCTTAGCAAGACTGTTAGTCAGACTTTCGGGCTTCTGATGACCCGTAACGACTGTCAAAGATCCACAAATGACAGCCGGGACCAACGGCTTAACGTGCTTTCCGAGGCACGGAGGAGTCTCGATATGTAAAGATGGTCACCCATACACGGATCAACCCCGGCAAGCGTAGCTTAACCTGATGGATCGACCCGTGCAGCTGTTATAACTTACCCACGAGCTCCCCATAGAAGAAGACCTCTCCTCCTCTTAAACCTTTGTGGTTTAAGAGGAGGAGAGGTCTTCTTCTATGGGGAGCTCGTGGGTAAGTTCAAAGTTCAAAAGTTTCTTCCAAAAGCAGAAACTTTTCATCATTGCGGAGGTCTCAAGTAAATCTGGTCAATGTGCGGATACTACTCCTACACTGTCTGGTCAGACATTTGTTTTTAGAAACTGTAAGTTTTTTTAGTAGGCGTCTGGACCAAGTGTGAAAGTTCATTTTGTTTTGACTAAAGTTGCTTTTTACCCGACTACGGCGAAGAAAAAAGGAGGGTTATGATTTTGACCGGTATGTATGTATGTATGTATGTTCATCTGTTCCCTCCTATCTTCCAAACCACTTATCACAATTTGACAAATGAGGTATCGTTAGAAGCGTCGTGATTGTCCGCTGGTTATAGGCTATGTGAAGTCACATTAAATTAAAAATGGCGCCCTCTAGAGGACATAAAGTGAGGAACTTAAAAAAAAAAATGGTTTATTCGTGCCATGTTGGGTATCAAATGAAAGGGCTTAATGAGCACATTTCAAAAATATATAATATATATTAACCACAAAATTGTTTTTTTTTTATTAGTTATGAGTAGCAAGTCATATTTACCTTTTGTTTCTGTTGGGATGAATCCCGTTTAGTTTTAGGGTTTTCTTCTTTAAAAAGGGGGATTCTCACACAGAAAATAAAAAGGATCATGTCTTGTCTGCTGAGTTTTAATAATTTCAGACCTTAAGACAAAAAATATCTTGACCATATTTAGCAGCAATGTATTTCTATGGTATTCAACATTTAGTTGGCAAAAGTTATATAATTATGTCATGGCTGTCATGCCAGGTTTCAAACACATAATCTGGTAATTTAGAAGCTACGGTTTTATAAACAACCACCACGATTACACCAGTGAACACACCTCAGTGAACATGTCAAATACTCTAGAATAATAATATTTTTAGCCTGCCTCGTTGATCTAGTGGTCGCAAGCGCTACTGCTGAGCATGAGGTCCTGGGTTCGATTCTCAGGTCGGGCAAAGTGTTATTGGTTTTTTCCGTCAGGGATTTTTCATTAGTAGCTCGGAGTCTGGATTCGTGCCGCGATGATGGCAATATGCTTGCCCTCACTTACATGGGAATGGGGTTGTAGGTACTATAGATGCCAGGCCCGGGTCGATGGCGCGTCGTGTTCCACGCGCGCCTCAAAGAGATGTCAGCACAATTGGCGGGGTCCGCTAGGACCGATGCCTGCCAGGGTTGCGGGTTAGTCCGAAAGGGATACCGGGACCTTGGCAACAGGCAACTGAAGGAACACGGGTGGGTTTTAGTCAGTAAAAGTCTGACACGCCCTTCCGCTCCACCCAGAGCGGGAGGAGTCATTGGATGATTTCCCACCCTCAAAAAAAAAAAAAAAAAAAAAAGGTACTATAGATGCACCTCTGCCTAACCCTTCTGGAGTTACAGGCCGGATGTTATGTTATGTTAGATGTAATAATTTTAGAGAACTGTTTCCCCCTTCCCCATATTTTTTTATTAATTAGCCTATACTGTCCCACTGCTGGGCAAAGATTTCCACCAAATGCTTCCAGAAACTCTTTGCCCACACCACCTCGAACCAGCTCTCGCGGCTCAATCCCTTTTGAGTTTAGCAGCCGTTTTTCCTACCACCATTATTCCCGTTTTGGAAGGCAGGGTGGTGTTCCGAATTCTGTCCTGTCTTTTTACAGAAATACAACGTACTAATTATGTATTATTATAATAATAAGATTAAGGTTTCGTGACCTCTATTTTGTACGTTTTATTTACGAAAATACGTGAGCTATTTACCTAATAAGATAAACAGGTTTCTAGCTCTATACATTGAATGTAGCACGTGAATACCAATGAACTAAATGTGATTGAAATAATAATTGTGTATTGGGTTTTGGAAGATACAGACATCATTGTGTGGATAAAATTTAATTAAAAGTGTCTTTGTAGGATCTCATTATATATATTATTCAGGAAAATATTTTCTTATGTGATCTGTGAATAAAAAAAACTTATGCGTATATATACAACGTGTTGTTTTTGATATCCCATAACTCTAGGGTTATATTATTTAAGTAAAAAAAAATCAAGTAATAAAAACTAAAACCCAACTACGACTTAAAAGGTATAAACAAGACACCACAGACAGACAAATTAAAAAACCGGAGTCACACGTGTTAGGGCATAAATCGAACAGACTACGTGTGATTCCGGATTTTTAATTTGTCTGTCTGTGGTGTCTTGTTTATACCTTTTAAGTCGTAGTTGGGTTTTAGTTTTTATTACTTGATTTTTTTTTAAATTCTTTTGGGGTTATAATATATATATTTTTGAAATGTGCTCATTAAGCCCTTTCATTTGATACCCAACATGATACGATTAAACCATATTTTTTTTTAAGTTCCTCACTTTGTGTCCTCTAGAGGGCGCAATTTTTAATTTAATGTGACTTCACATAGCCTATAACCAGCGGACAATCACGACGCTTCTAACGATACCTCATTTGTCAAATTATGATAAGTGGTTTGGAAGATAGGAGGGAACAGATGAACATACATACATACATACATACATACATACTTACATACATACATACATACATACATACCGGTCAAAATCATAACCCTCCTTTTTTCTTCGCCGTAGTCGGGTAAAAAGAACACATAATCTCCTAGAATAGGTGGTCCAAAAATGCATAGTTTCGAAGATATAAAATAGAGTCTCGATGTGTATAGGTATCTAAGTTTCATTGATAAATAAGAGTAATTCATTTTTATTCAAACCAATCATTCATATTTAAAGCTAAGAAAATGTTGACGTTGTCGTATTTCACGTAAGGGTATTTTACATTAATAATCGTGACTGTCGAATTATTTTGTATGAAAAATTAACACAAAAAAAAAAGATCATTGAAGAATAATTCATATGCCAGTTTGTTCTTTGATATGGTCTCAATCATACCCTAGAGTTATGGGATATCAATAAAAACACATTGTATAATATCCTAACTTAACTAAAACTACTATCGAATTAAAATATGGCGTCTAAAAATTTATCCGTATCGCTGTCGACGGATAATGAATGAATGAATGAATGAATGAATAATGAATCATAATCTTTATTGGCATAAGTCATACATACATTTTAATGAATTCCCATAATAATGTTCCCAAGAGACTGGCAATATTGCCACGTTGTATGGCAATACCTCTCTCTCTGTCTAAATTAAATAAAATGGCTGTCGTTAGTCTTGAACGCAATAAAAATTGCCAGGGTACCTAACTGAGTCTGGCAAATAATTTCATCACGATATCAGCAATTCCCAAAGAGATCGCGAAAAAAAAAAAAAAAAAAGAAAGCAAGAATAAAATTTATTTGGTAACAGTTCCTGAAACACGAAAATCCTGCATCGCGCAAGCAAAGTTAACGATGCAACTAGCATATACACAATATCCTGACATCAACCCTCGGGCAGTAGCCCACCAGACACAACACCCGTCTGGTCGGAGGTCCCCCCTTTTCAATGGAGGATAGAGTTTACATCCCGTTCCTCATACCTCTACGAAATAGGTCTTATCTAAAAACTTGCAATCGTTATTCCATTACTCTTGAATTGGCTAACTGTATACATAATTAGTGCTTGTAACGGTACCTCTGCCACTATCAACCTGTCTCTAACTGTATACTGTGTAGTGGTCTCTAAATCTATAATTTTTACCCCCTCCCATCTATATCCAAATAATAATTTAAGTAGCACAATCAAGTTAATAAACATCCGAGGATATATTAATCCCTTTCCACACGATCCCAAACACTTCCATTCCTAATTTATTAGCGGTGGAGAAACTTACTCTATTATCCAGTTAACGTCGTCGTTTTTCATGCGGACCCGTTATGGGGTCATTAGGGGGTCTGAAGTATCTTCGGTTATCTTTGTATGGGGGAAAAATAGGCCTAATACTGGTAATGGGGTTGTAGAGGGATTTGATCTGTGAGGGTGGACGATTGAAGGTCATAAGGAAGTAATAATGTGTTGATTGTGGGTTGCCATTGGATATTACAATTTAAACATTAAAAATACCTAATAATTATTAAACAATCTATTGGTACAGTAATTAATGAAAAAAAAACAATTTGGGCAGTTTGCTAGTACCTACTCATGTTAACATGGTTACTGTTGCAATATAAAATACAATAGACGCAGATATATTTAGTAACCTCTTCCGCTTAACTATTCCTCAAGAGTCAGAAAAAACCCTGTAAGAAATCGACACTTGCTTCACCTCTCAACGAGACATCCTCAGAATGACGATTGACCAGTCGCGAACCTTAACACGACGTGTTGTCATTTCATTAACACATTGCATACTTTTCTATTCTAACAGCTATATTTTGTAGACAAAATAATCCGTCCAACATTTGAAATTATTGTTAGCAATTTGAATAAAATATGTAACATCAGCATTAAACTGCAAGGTATTATATCGGTCTGCATACCTTTCTAGAAGGTATGACGTCACGACTCGAATCCCGTGAGCCCCGCAAGCCCCGCAACATAGAATAGTTGCGTACAGAAGACCGATTCAGACAACGGGGGAAAACTTACGGAAATAGTCATAAATGCACACAGTAAACCGCACTAGAACAAAAATCACCCTCACTACTACGAATTAAAGGTACTGTCAATGTCAAATTGTTACCACTGATGTGCCGTTGACTCAAACAATGTCAAACGAATGCTAGTCGCGAGTGCTCTCGCACTGGAAGTACGACAAAATTTCTGACCAACTGACCGACCGACTCTTTGACAATTCAAAAGTTCTTGGAAATATTTTAATTTAAATAAACGCTTTGAGTTTGCGATTTTGAGGTTGTTTTTTCGCTCGACGGAGCCGACTTTCTGAACCCTCAATACTCTGTGCCCATGAGCCCTGCGCGCCTCTGCGAGTTGGCGCGAACTATTCTAACGCTCCACTGCAGGAATTTGGATACAATCCTCACTTAATGAGTTTGTAATCTTATTGCTTTGTGTTTTGGAGGATCGCCACTACTAATAGCGACTTTGGATATGTATTTTCTGCAGGTTTTGAGGGGGATGAGGTGGTAAATTAATGCAAATAGAATGTTTTTGTTATACCATAAGTGAACTATTTGAACTATCTGTCTCTTATCTACTTTCCTATCGCAGGTATGCTGTACGTATATTTCTGGTCTTTTCTTCTTGTCTGTTTATTATGTGTGTACATAAATGCATAAATAAATAAACTATTTTTTGTCGAAGATTAATGATTTCAATGCGTCTTACGTATTACTAGAGAAGTAGTGACTGAAACATTCTTATTTGAGTTGTCTTACAGGTCAAGTTGCATTGTCTTTATCTTTACCTAATTTCTCCTCTCCTGAGAAGAGTATCAATCCGGTTGTAATTAATACCAATCAATCTGCCTAACCTTTTCCCAACTATGTTGGGGTCGGCTACCAGTCTAACCGAATGCACCTGAATACAGTAACTGGGCACTTTTTACAATCTGTTATTACTTAAACTCACGCACTGACTTATTAGTACTACTTGTAACAATGTTAGGACTATTGTAATATCGTATACTTTTACAATCTTTGTAAATATGTGAGCACCATGTATCTGGTAATTAATTTATTCATTATTGCTCCATTTATAATTCTTTTTACTTTTTGTGGTAATCTTATTGTAGGTGCATCGTCTTCACATATAATTATATAATTCATGTAAGTATACAAAATATTGTAAAACATTTTTAAAAGAGTAACGGTGGAGTTTCTTGCCCATTCTTCTCCATACGAAAACTACCTTTTGGAAGGGGCAACTAGAATCAGTTCTATTTCTTTGAATGATGATCAAAGGTGCCATATATGTGCCTATTTAAAATAAATTATTTGACTTTGACTTTAGCAATACCCCTTAGTAAGACTGGTTGTCAGACTTTCGAGCTTCTAACGACCCGTAATGACGGAGGAGTCTAGGTTTGTAAAGATGGTCGTCACCCATCCACAGACCAACCCCGGCAAGCGTAGCTTAACCTGATGGACCGACCCGTGCGGCTGTTATTACTTACCAACGAGCTCCTAGCTCCTTATTTAAACCGGAAAAACGTTTCATTCCCATAGCATTTCAATAAGTTGTCCCAGTTGCAGTAGCTTTTACATGAAATAATGACTTAGTAAATATTCTTGGACGTCCATTCTCCAGTTACCAATGTATCCCTTCGCCTTTGTAAGTAAACATGAGAATTATTCAACCAAATAAACCATGACACATCAGAAAGCAAGCCACTTAAACCTTACCCCTATTTAATTGTTACGCTTGACGTGACATGCCCAAACGTGTCGGGTTTTTTTGCCCTAATCAGTATTTACTTTGTGTTTCTGTTACGGGGATTTTCTTTTCAAATTAAGGACGTTGTTTGACCGATATCCGAAGGTAGGGTATAAATACAGCGTGTATCAGAAATGTGTAGATATTGAAAGGTGTGAGGTTGGTTTATTTGAGAAAGTTGTTCGATTTGATGGTCTGTATCACATTTGTGGCGGCATCTACATTGCCACATGCAAACTACGCATCGAAGACCTGACGTCACACAAAAATCCTGACGTCACAAAAATCCTGCATCGCGCAATTAGAGTTTACCGTGCAGTGGACATATATACAAGAATCCAATATCAATCATTGAGCAGTAGCCCGCCAGACACAACACCCGTCTGGTCGGAGGATCCTCCCTTTTCTATGGGGGATGAGTGAACTTTAAACCCTGTTCCTCATACCCCTAAATTGGTGACCCCGAATATGAACGTCAACGCAGCCTTCGTGCAACTACTCCAGCGTGACGTCATCATCATCACTCCCGCAAGCTTTCAGTGAGGCGAGTCACACAGCCAAGCCAACACCCGAGGCGTCAACGGGTATCCTGACCACCAGCATGCAGCGAATGCGCATTCCTGGTCATCACCTTCAGCCTAATCACCCCAATCCACTGGGGAATCACCTCAATCACCTCAAGGCACTGGCAAGCATCGCAAGATACAAGACTCAGCCCACTATCGACCTCCGGTCTCCGGAGGAGAGTGATGTGGCGGCATCTACATCGCCACATGCGAACTAGGCATCGAAGACCTGACGTCACACAAAAATCCTGACGTCACAAAAAATCCTGCATCGCGCAATTAGAGTTTACCGTGCAGTGGACATATATACAAGAATCCAATATTAATCATTGGGCAGTTGCCCGCCAGACACAACATCCGTCTGGTCGGAGGATCCTCCCTTTTCTATGGGGAATGAGTGAACTTTAAACCCTGTTCCTCATACCCCTAAACATTCATAAAATATATGACCACGCATTTCTAGTACACGCTGTATAAATAGAGTTTTACAAGATATTTATTTATTTAATTCTTTAAGCACACAAATGTACAGAGGCGGACTTAATGCCATAGGCATTTTCTACCAGTCAACCTTTGAGTGATGCAGAGACAAACAGTGGTAGGTGCAATAGCGAAAATTGTGGAATAAATATTATTTAAATACGTAAACCTATTAAAACTATATAAACATATATATATATATATGTATATATAATAAACCTAAATATATATAAATATAAAAACAATTAAATACACTTAACTACACGAACATACTAAAACAAATAAGACAAACAATGGAAAATATTACCGTTGTGATGATACTGCCAGCTTCTTGCGAATGTGCTCTCAAACTTTAATTTTAAAGGATAATCGGTTGGTTGCCAATCATATATTACTCAATATAATATAATATATGATATTGTACTCAATTTATTTATATTGTGTTAGTCCATTTACCACATAGGTATAAGTATTAAGAAATCATTAAATTCTCAATTCAATATTTAAATCACCATTATACATCCGTTTTTACAAACAAACTAAAAAACAAACTCAGGGGTCAAAGTCTCCTGCAGGGTTGCGGGAATGTTCAAAAGGGCAAGGCAACAGGCAACTGAAGGAACACGGGTGGGTTTTAGTCAGTAAAAGTCTGAGACGCACTCCCGCTCCGCCAAGAGCGGGAGAGGTGATGAGTTCCCAAATCCAAAAAAATAAGGACTCTTTCACAGTCAGAGTATTTTTAGTAATCCCGAATTTAGTGTAAGTAAGTAATCCCGAATTTAATGTTTGTAAATAAATGTGAGCACCATGTATCTATCACCTAATTAATTTATTTGTCGTTACTTCATTTTTAATTTTTTTTACCTATAATATTGTGGTACCTACCGTAATTTTATTCTAGGTACATCATCTCCACATAATTTATAATTATGTAAATCTATACAAAATATTGTAAAACATTCAAAAAAGTAACTGTGATGTTTCTTGCCCATTCTTCTCCATACGAAAACTACCTTTTGGAAGAGGCGACTAGAATCAATAAAATTCAATTTTTTTTGTAAATTTTTACGTTCAAAAGTGCCATTTTGAAATAAATGATTTGACTTTGACTTTGTCAACAATAAAACTCCTCAAAACAAGGAAATATTATTATTTAAAAGCAATCAGCAAAAGTCGATTTCTTTTGTGTAAACGAATACGAGTTTTTATGAATGAAACATCTGACATGTTTCGCAAGATAACCTTTTCGAGGTTATATTTAGGTACGATACTCTTACAATTTGTAAGAATGACAGGCGTTCCATTCAGCTGAAAATAAATATTACGGTTTGTTATGCCTATTTCTATATTCGAGACGAACCCAAGTTATGTGGAAGAAAGTACATTTCATTTAGATCGAGATTATTATATTGAACTTTCCAGGTAATAATAGTCTGCGGATCTTTTTTTGAATGACTACTTCTTCATGAATTCCGTATTAAACACAATAACTTAGTGGTTACATTTCTTCAATACTAAGCATAAGCATAACCGTAAGCATAAGCGTAAGCATGAGTGTAAGAATAAGCGTAAGCATAAGCGTAAGCATGAGTGTAAGAATAAGCGTAAGCATAAGAGTAAGCGTAAGCATAAGCGTAAGCATAAGCGTAATCATAAGCGTAAGCGTAAGCATAAGCGTAAGCATAATCATAAGCATAAGCGGACGCGTAATCATAAGCATAAGCGTAAGCATAAGAATAAGCGTAAGCATAAGCGCAAGCATAAGCATAAGCGTAAGCGTAAGCATAAGCGTAAACATAAGCATAAGCGTAAGCGTAAGCGTAAGCATAAGCGTAAACATAAGCAAAAGCGTAAGCGTAAGCAAAAGCGTAAGCGTAAGCATAATCATAAGCGTAAGCATAAGCGTAAGCATAATCATAAGCGTAAGCATAAGCGTAAGCATAAGCGTAAGCATAAGCGTAAGCGTAAGCATTAGCGGGTTGGTAGATGTTACATGTCTTCGAATGTTGGATTCTAGGACATGCCGGTTTCCTACGACGTTTTCTTTCACCGTTTTGAGCAGTGGTGAGGTAATGATTTACACAAAATAACAACTCGTAAGTCAAGGCCACCACTGGGCCACCACTGCTCTCAGCAAATGTTAGGTCATGTTTTATTCCTAGTAAAGTACAAGGCATTTCTAATAGAAATAGATTAAAGACTATAATAGAGTGGGCCATACCAGCTTTACCGCTGATTTAAATATATAACGAAGGTATTTCATCCACATGTGTGGAAATCGGTTGTGCATAAGATGTGGAGGAATGAGGAACATGTCATGAGGAAAGTTTAAAGTATAAATATGGATGGATATAAGAGTAGGGGAAGACCAAAGAAACGATGAATGGGATGTCTGAAAGATGATATGGGGAGAAAGGGAATGACTACCGAGATGACGACAAATAGAGAAGTATGGAAAAACATATTGCGCCGATCCTAAAGAAGTGGGAATAAGGGCAAGATAATGATGATATTTCCTCCACAATCATTATTCTAGGAACAAGTTTTCAAAAGTAATTCATCCCTAGTGTCACATCCCTTCCATCAAATGCTTTCGTATTCTTGTTTGTGCCCCAGATGATTGGTCGTAATGATTTTATAGGCGGTACCATTCTAGATATTGTAATGGCATTATGATCGCCCGGGTGCACACCGAATTGAAGATTTATTGTATACTTAACTTTGTTGAATGGCGTTGCTCGGTTTAGTTTTTGATTTAATTGTTGTTTTTTAAGGTAAAATAAAACTTCGTAAGGTTCAGCAAAGACTATTTTATTCAAACTACCCGGCTTTTGTTTGGCCATCCTGCCCGGTTTAGATAAACTTTGCTGGTTGGTTAATCGTTTCGAAACATAAGTTGAATGCTCTCTTATTGCTCGCACTACTGACACATATTCTACAACTCAAACGACTTGACTATACTTTTAAAATCAAAAGTCATTTTTCCAAAATGGGCTGAGAATCAATACTTTTTGAACGTCAAAATTACATAAGTCAGTCCCCCAAAACGCACCCTTCACCACTTCCTGGTTTAGCTGGGAAGAAGAACCCGTGCAAAAAACTCCCCAGCCATACAGCTGTCTGTTCAGTTAGAAGAACTTGGTTTTATACAATAGCATGCAAATTATAGACGCTAAACATGAAATCCACTTGTTTGCCATAATGTCAGCTAGCACACGCCAATAAACCAACAAATACATTGAAAACTATAAATACTCAAGTAGAAATAAAACGTTAACAGAACTTAATACATATATAAAAGCCTGCAGGCATCATTTACTATGATTCAAAATTACTATACAGCAGCTGTTCAAGATTCTCTCCGAAACTTATTGGCCTGAGTGCCAATGAGAGACTGATTCTTTGAGTCATCTCTTATTAGTTCATCTGCTGTTAGAATTTCGAATTATTATACAACTTGACAAACCAATATTCTTCTATCAGTTCCTCAGATCAGCATTCAGAAAGTGAACTCAAATGATTTACCGTACATAATGGTTTTATGACAGCGGCACTAAACATAATGGTTCCGTTTTTATAGCGCGCACGATGCGCGGTAAGAATACGTATAAAGTGATAGGTTTCAGATCATCTCCGGATTGTTGATTTGTGGGTTTATCCTTTCCTGGGTCTGTTTTATAATCGGCCAATCTGGATAGGAAAGAATCGATTGTGTTTGAGAATTTCTCGTTTTAACTGGCGTGCGTGTATGAACAGATGTATGAATGTAAACGAAGCAAAAGGCGTACTATGTAAGGACCGTAGCAGGTAGCATTCTGTAGTTTCTGCCTACCCCCATGGAATGAAGGCGTGAGTGTGGGCTTGTGGCATGTATTTTTTTTTATATTTTCTGCTAAATACTATGCTAGGACTAAGTACAGAGCCATCACTTTCGTGTCATCCGTGTAAGTATTTCAATGAACTACCGTTTGAGTTTGAACTGTTTTGCTCGAGCACTAACTACTTCAATTAAAAATTGGCTAACCGCCTTACTAATAAACGTTGTATAGCGCCTGTATAGTTACACAACGTTTTGTCTTCTTCTTTCAAAAGTAATTTGACTTTTGAAAGAAGAAGACAAAGCGTTGTGTAACTATACAACGTCTATTAGTAACCGCAGTATTGGCTTTAGCCAATAACTTCTTTGATAATTAGAATCCTAATCAATCAATCTGCCTAGCCTTTTCCCAACTATATTGGGGTCGGCTTCCAGTCTAACCGGATGCAGCTGCATACCAGTACCGAATACCAGTAGTAGAATCCTAATCACCATCATCAACAGAACTAGCATCCTTTTCTGGTTTGTTTTAGTTAAGATGGCTCATATCATCATCATCATCATTTCAGCCGAAATACGTCCATTGCTGGTCAAAGGCCTCCCCTAAGCCCAAGGTTGATGGCAATAGGCTCGCTCGAGATTACATGGGACTGAAACATAACTGGTGAATTAATGTGAATGCACATTTGCTTAACCTAACACAGGTTAGGCAAATGTGTATATTTTTATTGTTATTTATGTTTTAAGTTGCTTCCATATTGTTTGCCTGTAAATCTTCCATGAAATACATAAATAAATAAGTTGATATAGTTGCCTAACTATGTTGCGTTTGCTGTCCCTAAGTACAGCTACAAAGGACTTTACAAAGGATACTCGACTGAAAGAAAAATTTAATAATCTTACTTTCTGCTTTTTAACAAGCACATAACTAGTAAGTACAACTACAAAACTGTAGGTAGTCCTCGTAACAAGCGGAAAACTAAAGACGTGAAGAGAACAAAACATGTACCCTATTACAGGAGACCATTGTTGTAATTGGCACTTATGTCGTGAAAAAAAATACTAGAGTAAAAAAATCAACTACAACAAAAAAGTAGATAGACACCTCATATATTAAAATCCATTCAGCCTTAAGGAAGCTTCGAAGGTATAAAGAATCCCACATATATAGGAACGCGGCAAAAACATACCTAACACTTTTCTGTCGCGTAGAAACAAAAAAGTATTTAATGAATCTGAACCTTTACACTAACAGCAATATGTCAGAGGCCATTACATAGAAAAAAGGAAAAAATAATTCTCTATCTAAGTATAGTCGTGAATGGTTAATGTTTATTCAAGAAAAAGCTCGCTTAGAATGAATTATTCACAGCCCTAAGGCGGGTGTACAATGAAATCTGCCCTTAAGGTAGCGAGGTTATAATGAGTTTTAGCGTAACGTAGTCTAGTAAAGTATCTCGTCCACAATGAACAATGAAGATTTGAAGATTTATCTAGTATAGATGTCACCGGAATATAACAAGAACCGCCAATTTATAAATTTTCTAGAAAATTTATAAACTTTCTTAGGATTATAAACGAGAGATAAATTGTATGGCGTTTGGTTATTACTTACTTATTATTTTACGCGTGACTTCGGTAAGTTTATCAATTTGCGAAAATGTGGCCGTAAAATAATACAATTTATCTCTCGTTTAGAATCCTACGAAAGTTTATAAATTTGCTAGAAAATTTATAAATTGGCGGTTCTTGTTATTTTTCGGTGACATAGACTTAAACTACTTGTGATGCGTCGCCTGATCTCGTTTGCTGGCTTTTTACACAACTTAGATTGCTCTTAGAGAACCACACCTACCATGCGAAAGTAGCTTAATCCCGAGCTTTGTTCGCAAATAAACTTCAGTCTTATGTTTGAAGACCCTTCTGTTGCTTTCACCTTCTCCTACAATTCTAATTTCAACTCTTTATTAGTGACATTTGTTGACAGAACATTACTTTAGTTTTGTACCAGTTGCAATGGCAATCATGTCATTTGGTTTAAATAGGTTTTTATTTTTATTATTTAATTTATCGTTTATTATAGATTATTTTATATTTTGTGAATGTGAGAATGTTGTAGTCCTTAAAGGCTGTAGATTTGTTGCCCATTTTCTATTTTGTTACTAGGTACCTGGACTTGTTGACAAGCCTGCACTGTCAGGACAGTGCAGGCTGTAAAACTCAATTATTTTTAAAAGAGTAACCGTGGAGTTTCTTGCCAGCTCTTCGTCATAGGAAACGACCAATTGGTGCCGTGCACCTAGCTTTTGACGTTTCATACGTGCCCTTGTAGGTTTATGTGAAATACGAACGAAGCAAGTTAATAATATTATTATAAAGCTTGTAATTACAGACATAAATGTAGAAATTCTACATAGGGTGACACAATGGGCGGTTTTATCGCTGTCGTGTGCCATTTCTATATAATTATGGTGTATCTGTGTATCTTTTCATACACGAAATCTCTTAAGGGGTCATTGTACATGAGTACAATGACCCCTTAAGAGATTTATTATTATATATTTATTTATATATACTGAAAGTTGTTCATAATGATGACATTATGAACAACTTTCAGTAGGGGACCAACCCAGAAATAGCGAAATAAAAATCAGCTGTTATGTTCGCATAGCTAGTCAAAATGTAGGGAACAGATGACCTTACCGACACGGGCAAGGCATTCCATAACCGTACTGCTTGAACAGTAAAAGATTTGTCATAGAAGCTGGAGAAATGCATCGATCTCTAGTTTCAAGTTTTCCGATGACCTCAGATATCTATTATGTGTGTCATGAAGGAAGGTAGGAGGTAGGAGCTCGTGGCTAAGTACCAGTGACCATATTTTCATACCGAGACTCCTCCGTGCCTCGGAAAGCACGTTGGGCCGTTGGTCCCGGCTATCATTCGTGGATCTTTGACAGTCGTTACGGGTCGTCAGAAGCCCGAAAGTCTGACAACCAGTCTTAGCAAGGGGTATCGTATTGGGTTGTGGAGGTCAGATAAGCAGGCACCCTATGTAAAATACTGGTATTAGCTACATCCGGTTAGACTGGAAGCCGACCCCAACATAGTTGGGAAAAGGCTAGGCAAAACATGAAGGAACTTGAAACGTTCTTTATGATAAGCGGGGGTTGTTGGATTGAACAGAATACTGTAGAGCTCAAATAAGATATGAGAAACATAGGTTCTATAAGTACTGCGCTCTCCGGACTCCTCGTAATGTTGGAACTAGTATTGATTTAGTACAATTCGCTCACATGTCATCTACGAACAAGTATTGACTTTGTTCAACTCGCTCGCATGTCAGTTGCTCACTTTGTATCAGTTCTACTCAAAGTTACAGGTATTCGTACGAAGATCGAGTATATTGCCCGGTTGACCTACTTCGGTCTGTCAATTTAATCTAACTGAGGATATTCCGTTGTACTTAATATTCCAATATGTAGCTGAATGGGTGCCGATATTTGTTTTGCAACTTTTAGGTGCGCCGTGCAGCTTGGGCAGCGGCACAGATATGATAATACTACGTAGCAAGTAGGTATAAAAATACTTGCTGTATTTTTTTTGCCTCGTCATAATGTTGTTCTCGAATAGTTCGGGCCAGCACTAAGTGGTATAATATCCGAGATACCTACACTAATTCCCAACAGGGCACAATATTCAACTTTTGAAGTGAAAACTTCTTTAGGCGCACTTTACGATCGCGTATACTAGGCTCTAGTCGGAAGTTTACAGTTCAATCGCATGATTGTATAAAACATAACATAACATAATCAGTCTATAATATTCCCACTGCTGGGACACAGTTCTCCTCTCAGTGAGGGAGTGGGCCGTAATCCACCATACGGGCCCAGTGCGAGTTGGTAGATGTCACATGTCTTCGAATTTTTGGTTCTAGGACATGCCGGTTTCCTCACGATGTTTTCCTTCACCGTTTTGAGATTAGTGGTGATAATATTACTTACACAAAGTAAAGCGCCTGTCAGGGTGCGAACCTACGACCTACAACTCGTAAGTCGCGGCTGCTACCACTGGGCTACCACTGCTCTTATTAACCAACAGAAATTCTCGATGAGCATCCGGCCCTAGTGTTTCAACCCCAAACGGCTCAAGTAAATTATAGCTCCCATTATGGTTGTCATAACTATGTATTACATTTATTCACAGATGGATACTCGCTTCCCGCTCCGTCTATGCCACAATAACCTCACCTTGCGGTCCTGAAATGAAATCTACCCGTAAAACCTTTACTCAGAAAATATTTAGAGGTTCATATTTGTTTGTACATTTGGGTTATGACCCCTTATTATAAGTCAAAGGATAACTTGAGTTAATTAAATAAACACTTAGAAAGTGGATAAAAGCTTAGCTGTTGCTGTGAACTCAGTTTTTGTATTATTCAGGTATTTTTTGGAATGTGAGCGTGCTAAGAGTGGTTTTTGAGGTTTTTAGGGGTACTGAAGAAATGCAGAAAACGTGGATTTTTTCCGACGAAAGGATTAAAAAAAATCATTTAAAACAAAATAGAGAACCGATCGTGTGACCCCGTTTTATTGTCTTCGGAGTTAGAAAACCTTAATTCAGATTTTGAAATACCTTTGAATGGTCTATGTAAAAGTGAATTTTTTGAAAGACCAGCTAACTGATCAAAATAAAGACTCCTCTTTTTTAAAGTCGGTTAAAAGTCAGATTTGCACTGCTTACTTTAAAGAACCTTATTTCCAAGATGAAAAAAGAGGATGTCTGTGACACGATAAAATGAAAACTTACGACTGGAGCCGAGTATGTGCGGTTCAGTGTCGCCAACCGACTGAAGCCGAGTATGTGCGGTTCAGCGTCGCCAACCGACTGGAGCCGAGTATGTGCGGTTCAGCGTCGCCAACCGACTGGAGCCGAGTATGTGCGGTTCAGCGTTGCCAACCGACTGGAGTCGAATATGTGCGGTTCAGCGTCGCCAACCGACTGGAGCCGAGTATGTGCGGTTCAGCGTCGCCAACCGACTGGAGCCGAGTATGTGCGGTTCAGCGTCGCCAACCGTCTGGAGCCGAGTATGTGCGGTTCAGCGTTGCCAACCGTCTAGAGCTGAGTATGTGCGGTTCAGCGTCGCCAATCGACTGGAGCCGAGTATGTGCGGTTCAGCGTCGTCAACCGACTGGAGCCGAGTATGTGTGGTTCACCGTCGCCAACCGACTGGAGCCGAGTATGTGCGGTTCAGCGTCGCCAACCGACTGGAGCCGAGTATGTGCGGTTCAGCGTCGCCAACCGACTGGAGCCGAGTATGTGCGGTTCAGCGTCGCCAACCGACTGGAGCCCGATTCAGCGTCATCGACCCAAGCGTTATAGTTCAGATAGGTGCACTCTTCAGAAAGGGTGCAAAACACGCCAAAAGAAGATTTCACTTCAAAAACCATCCGTAAACCAAATGTATTTTTAAAAGCAGTCCTGATTTCACGACGAAAACAAAACAATCTTAAATACCATTCATCATAATAAAAATAAAATAAAAACGTAACAAAACAAACGCGCTCTTGACCTCTTCGTTACATTAGACCTTAATGAGGAAGTGCTTGATCCTAATGAGAGAGAATGATATTCCTTTCATTGTGCAAATAGCCGGGCCTCACTAAAATGTAAGGTCTACAGAATTCACTTTTAGAGAGCATGACAAGATTATTTATTTTGATGGGATAATAGTAATTTGTGTAGATCGACTCGATCTACACAAACGACGAACGATCTGTCATGACTTACGGAGCCGAAACGTGGACACTCACGGTACGGCTGGTCCATAAATTCAAGGTCGCTCAGCGAGCTATGGAACGAGCTATGCTTGGAGTATCTCTGAGAGATAAAATCCGGAATGGGGTAATCCGGTAGAGAACCAAAGTTATTGACATAGCTCACAGAATAAGCAAGCTGAAGTGGCAATGGGCCGGCCATATTAGCCGTAGAACCGATGACCGTTGGGGTAGACGTGTTCTTGAGTGGAGACCGCGAATCGGCAAACGTAAGGTAGGACGCCCTCATGCTAGGTGGAGCGACGATCTTCGCAGGGTGACTGGTAGCAGCTGGATGAGAGCTGCCGAGAATCGAGCTGTATGGCGTGCAATTGGAGAGGCCTATGTCCAGCAGCGGACTGCTATAGGCTGATGATGAGGTATACATACACGTATAGAATGGGTGCTATACCGTGGAATCACGTGCTCCTGCCAGATGGCAGGATATTCTGAGATATTCTGAGATATTCTGATATAGGTATCAACCTATACCAGAATATCTTTAGTATTCCATAGGGGCTGACACATAAGGGAGGAAGCAACAAAGAATAATTACAGAGGCTTACACTCGTTCCGTCGTGTAAATGACACGATCTTGAGTCAATGCGACCTTACTGCTGAATAGATTTACCAAATTAGCTTTATTTGTTCTTTAGACGACACGACACGAATACGACACGAGTTTGATATGCTATATTTTGATTGAATAGAGTCTGTTAACTTCGTGGACTGTATTTTATTATTAAAACAGCTTGCTGTTAACACAATATTATATTTCTTCACTTTTACAAATTTACACGCCTCATGTCGGGCCAACGGGTGGAAACGGAAGAGAGCGATTTGACAGCTATTTTTACACAGGTAAAAAATGTGACATCTTGTGTTGCCATGAACATACTGCCGCCCCAGGCAAACAAACAGTATCTACTTAATTAAAGCAGTATATAATGTATTTAAGTTTCTAATGTATCTATCATAACTTTAGGTAAGTATGCAATATTATACATGTTAACACAATACTTATTATAATTACACCATAATAACAGGTACATGCTCTTTATGATACTATTTGTTGACTGCGTAACTAATTTTTATAATTAAATATAGAAATTGTACACACATCTAGGCATCCAACTTATTTTAACATAGACACATCTTAATTATTAGAAAATTACTTTTCTTAAATATAGAAATGGAACACACATCTAGGCATCTAGCTTATTTTAACATAGACACATCTTAATTATTAGAAAATTACTTTTCTTAAATATAGAAATGGAACACACATCTAGGCATCTAGCTTATTTTAACATAGACACATCTTAATTTATTAGAAAATTACTTTTCAATAGGAAATACACTTATGCTTGCAATGACCTAGTATATAACTTACCACATTTAGGTATAAGTATAGTTGAATAAACATAAACAAATTACTTTTCTTTTAATTAACATTAACAAAATTACCCTTTTTTTTAAATTAACATAAACAAAATTATTTTTCAATAGGTAGTAAGTACACTTATGCTTTGCAATGACCTAGTGTATAATTTACCATTAGCAGTTTTTAGCTGCAAGGCCCGAACCTTGCCATCATTTCCAGGAAATACATTCACTACACGTGCCATAGGCCACGCCAAAGGAGGAACATTAGATTCTCTAATAAGTACAAGTGCACCTACCGTTACATTAGGCATAGATTGACACCATTTATTTCTATTCTGTAAAGTATTTAAATAATATTTATACCAAGCTTTCCAAAATCTTTGTTGTAATTGTATACATTGTTGCCAGAACCCCAGTCTACTTGCTGTGGTTTCAGAATTATCTACTTCAGGGTACATAGTTAGGGCTGTACCTATAAGAAAATGGCCGGGAGTCAGGTAACAGTAATCATTGACATCTTCAGAGAGAGGTAAAATAGGGCGCGAATTAAGGACGGCCTCTATCTGACATAAAACAGTGTGTAACTGCTCATAAGTTAATACAGCGTCTAATACAATCCTTTTCAAATGGTACTTCATACTTTTCACAGCCGCTTCTGCAAGCCCTGCAAATACCGGTGCATAACTAGGCGTAAAATGAAACTTAATGCCTTCTTTCGCGGCATAAGCTTGCACAAGCGTCTGGTGATCAGCAGAACTATTAAGCTTGTACAGCTCAGCTAGCTGGTTCCTTGCCCCACGAAAACAACCACCGTTATCGCAAAATACGTCGCTGGGCAAACCACGTCTACTGATGAACCTTTTGAAAGACGCTAGGAATGCATCAGTTGTCAAATCTGAAGTCAACTCTAAGTGAATTGCCTTTGTGACAAAACATACATATATGCATACGTAACCTTTACCGACTATAGCTTTTCTTACACGCGAATTCTTGACTTGGATTGGCCCAGCGAAGTCCATGCCTACTTTTTGAAATGGTCTGCATGATGTCACACGGTGTTGAGGCAAGGATCCCATTAATTGCTTCGCTGCACCAGCTTTGAGCCTAAAACAAACCAAGCATTTATGAGTAACTTTTTTTACTTGTCGCATGCCATTAATTAGCCAGTATTTCTGATTTAAGTTAGCTAGGAGTGACTTAGGTCCAGCATGCAACAACCTTACATGTTCACTCTGTATGATAAGTTCTGTTATTCGAGATTCTCGAGGTAGAATGATAGGATGTTTTTGCGCAATCGGTATATCCGAATTGTCTAAACGGCCGCCTACCCTGATCAGGCCATCTGTATCCATGAATGGATGTAGGTTTTGTAGTGGCCCTCGCACGGAGTTACCTTTCCGCAACAAGTCTATCCCTTCACAATAATGTGTTGATTGTTCGTGCTTGATTATTGAATGCAATGCATGTTGCAACTCATTAGGACTGAGAGTGCCTTTAAGTTTTGTATTATCTTTTAAGTTTCGACAAAACCTTTGCACATATGCAATTACCCTCGTCATCTTTCCTATGTCTGAATATTTATTTATTATTTGAAATATATTTTGCTGCATACCTGCTGCCAACACAATCTTATCCGGAAGAGTGGTCGTGGACTTCGCCTTCATTTCAGGTAAGTTTTCAGGTAAGTCTAACTTTTCAGTATCAAAGTTGTACCTCGATTGCAGAAACTTCGGTCCCTCCCACCAAAGGGCGCATGTTGGAAGCTCCTGAGGGCTGATACCCCTACTAATCAAATCAGCAGGGTTCTCTGCAGAAGGTACATACAGCCAGCGCCATCTACCGGTTTTTTGCTGAATTACTCCCACTCTGTTCGATACATAAGACTGTAGTTTACAAAGTTCAGTTTGAATCCAAGCTAAAGTTATTTTGGAGTCGGTGAATAGGTAGACCTCATCAATTTGAATATTTTTATGTAAAGTATCATAAACTCGCTCCATTAAAATGGATAGAAGCAATGCAGCATTAAGCTCCAGCCTGGGTATCGTTAATGCGTTCGCACGTGGGTTTACTCGCGACTTCGAACAGAGTAAGGATAATTCAGCCCTACCTGTTTTGTCGACCACGCGTAGGTATATGCAGCACCCGTACCCCGTCGTGCTGGAGGCATCCGCGAAGCCAATCAGCTGCACTGCTGCTGCGCCGATAGTTGGGATGTGTCGGCCTAAATTGATAGGATGCATGGCAGCTAAGCTTCTAGCAAATTGAAGCCACTCGTCGACCAGCTCATTAGGTATATGTTCATCCCATCCAATATTATGCGACCATATTTTTTGAATGATACTTTTGGCCTTAATTACAATCGGACTAGCAAAACCCATGGGATCATAGAACTTTGATATATAGCTAAGAACTCCCCTTTTTGTCATTATATTTTCATCAAATGGTTCTGGGCTGTTTATTTTAAAACAATCCTTTTGAACATCAAGTGTAAGCCCCAAAGCTTTCATATTATAGTTGCCCTTCTGAAGGTCAAGCTCACTGAATTGTTGTTCAACCTCTGGTATGTCAGAGAGAACAGAAGGTGTGTTAGAAGCCCACTTATGCAAACTAAAGCTCCCATAGCTTAACATTTCACATAACTGCCGTTTAGCTTCAAGCAATTTATGCAAATCGGAACACGAATAAATTACGTCATCAACGTACATACAATTTTTAACTATAAATGATGCTAGCGGTAGTTCATGCTCATGCCTTTGTGCAAGCTCAAGTAAACAGCGCGTTGCCAAATAGCTTGAAGACTTCACACCATAAGTGACAGTGTCAAGACGCATACATTTTATAACCTGACTAGGGTCGTCACGCCAGAGAATGTTCTGGAGCGAAGTGTGTTCCGGGTTTACCAGTATATTACGGAACATTTTCTTAATATCTGAACTCAAAGTGAATTCTCCAAATCGAAATAACAAAACAATATCAAATAATTCTTTCTGTACTGTAGGCCCATTCAATAAAATATCGTTCAATGAGATCCTTTTACTAGTTTTCATGGAAGCATCATACACAACCCTAGTACGAGTGCTTTTGCTTTGCTCATTTATAACCGCATGATGTGGCATAAAATAAATAGGATCTTCATAGAAATTGTAGGAGCCAATATCAACAAAGTGCCCATGACCAAGCTCTATGTACTCATCTATGAACTTTTGATAATCAGTAAGTAAATTAATGTTGGTTCGCAGTCTTTTTTCCAGACTGAGAAACCTGTGTAAAGCTAGGTCAAATGAATTCCCTAGAGTCTCATTTATTTTGCAGGTTTCTAGCTTCAAAGGTAAATCAACTGTGAATTTTTTATTTTCAAGTTTTACTGAATTTATAAAGATATTTTCAGTTAATGTTTGCTCTGAATCCCTTTCTACTAGCAACTCCGGAACGCTCTCTACCTCCCAAAGCTTCCTGACACTGTCACTTACGTCAGTTTCGCACTTTGTACAAATTAGAGATACAACCTGATTTTTCATGATGCTAGATGCCATTGCTCCGGCAATGACATGGCCAAACTTCGTGTTTATGATGCCTGGATATGAAGATTGCTGCTGGTCACTCAGATCACTGCATGCATGCAAGCGCTGAGGTTCCTCAAGCGGCAGGAGGACCTGGATAAATATATCAGCACCAATTAGCATATTTATTTCCGAAGGTTGGTTAAAAGTTGTATCTGCCAAAGTGATACCAGCAGGGATTTGTATACCTTCTAAGCTGACTGGTGATTGAGGTAAGTTACAAGTGATTTTATCTACTACATGACAGTTAACTAGAGTATTAAATTGGGATGTCAAAGAATTTACTTTTAATGGAATACAATAGCTGACTTTGTTCTGGCTTTCTGTCACACCAATGAGGTTAATATCATTTCGCTCAGGAGTATATCCTAAGACCTTCACTGCCTTTGTAGTGATCAGCGATACCTGAGAACCTGAGTCTAGTATGCACTTTACATGCACTTCTCGTCCATCTTTTGCAAACAGCTTTACCCGTGCTGTAGGAATTAAAATATTATTAGGAAGGCCTCCAGATAGGAGGACCACTGGACCTGGACTGACTTCCTCATCGAGATGCAGCAGCGTATTATGAGTTTTCTTGCACTGCCCACACCTAAAGTGGTATTTACATTTGCCAGGGTGTGAATTTAAACATATGTTGCATAAAGTTTTTTCTTTTGCAAAGGAGACTCTCTTTCTTGCTAGACTGTAATTTAAATTTTGGACATGAGTATAATTTATGATCTGAACACTTACAGTAGAGGCACTCCATTGCTGTCTTGGCTGTTGCTGCTAGAGCTACCTTACTCTTTCCTGGTGGCATGGTAGCACCCGGCCGCTTTCCACCTTCTGCTTGCTCTGTCCGGATATCAGTGTTCTCTAGAGCAAGGGCTCGCCTGTCCAAATATGCTAAAAAATCCTCAACCGTAGGGTCCAGCTCTTGATCTCGCTCCAGCTGATAGGACCGGGAGCTGTAGAGGTCCAGCTTGCGCACCAAGATGCCCAGTAGGATAGGGTCCCAAGCTTCCACCTCTGCTTTCATATTGTGCAGAGCGCTTAGCGTCTGCCTCACTACAGAAACAAAATTCCTAATCTCGTTAGCATTAGGGAACTTGGTAAACTTGTCCAAGTCTAGGAGAGTGTTTACATGCTCATTTACAATCTTATACTTGTTATAAAATCGCTTGTCTAATAATTGCAAGGCATTGTCATAACTTTCACTGACAAGTGGAAGATTACTAATTAATTCGAAAGGAGGGCCCTGGAGGAATGATCGCAGGTAATACAATTTTTGGACGTTATCTAAGGATGGGTCGCTGTGGATTACAGATTTGAATATCTCTCTAAAGTTTACATAATCAGAATATTTGCCTGTAAAATTAGGTATATTGATATGAGGTAACCTAGTTCTAGAAACGACACTGTTACCTGACTCCGAGGTTTTCCCTTCCTTTTGTGTACCTTTTAACTTTATGTTTTCATTTAACACAGTCAGACAATGGAAATACTTGTTTTCCATGTCCCCAACATTTTCAATGTCGGACGAATCTAATGTCAAGATATCCTTGTTGTAATTTTCGTATTCTTTAAAAGCAGCTAATAATCTATCCCTCTTAGTTATCAGCGCTTCAACTGAGCTTATATTTAATTCGTTCGACTCGGCCACAAAAGAATGTAATCTGGTGATTGTACCTTTAGAATATCCCCTGCTTACTCGCCACTTTTTCAATAAGTCATCCATCTTATCAGCACAGCTTAATTAACAGCTTAACACAACAAAATTGACAGACTGTATTACAATAATGACTAGGTTTAAAACACTAGTAACCGCTTCAAAACAAAATTGCAGTAAAAATGTTATTTTCGGAGAACTTCAACTCAGGCGTCTTTGTCGTTTGTCGCGCAGAATAAGATGGCCGCTAGGGTGCGCGCACGTTGTGGACGCTGCCCGCCGAACTCCAGTAGTACCAACCTCACCGCACTTTTGCACCAATCCAATGCCAGCGGACCGGATCACGACGCCGCGTTCCAATAATGCAATTATCGAATTATCGCAAGTCTTGTATAGTACTATATAAAAATGTACTCTGTGAGAGTACTCGCCGTGTACTAATATTATAACAAGACTTGTATAGCTTGTATGCTCCACGTTCGCCGTTTTCTGCGTCGCGTGGCCTCGCAGCAACTCGCTGAATGTACTCGCCGTGTACTTACAATAATAGCAGCAAGTCTTATAAAACTTGTAGGTATGCACAGGCTTGTGTGCTCCACCTTCGCCACCTTATGTTGCGCCGCGTGTTCTCGCAGCGAATATCGCCGATTGTACTCGCCGTGAAGATTGTTTTCGTTGCAAACTGCCGACGGCTCGAAATGACCAATGTTAACTTCGTGGACTGTATTTTATTATTAAAACAGCTTGCTGTTAACACAATATTATATTTCTTCACTTTTACAAATTTACACGCCTCATGTCGGGCCAACGGGTGGAAACGGAAGAGAGCGATTTGACAGCTATTTTTACACAGGTAAAAAATGTGACATCTTGTGTTGCCATGAACAGAGTCCGTGGAGTTTCTTGCCCGTTCTTCTCCATAGGAACCTACTACGTTTTGGAATGGGCAACAAGCTTCATTTTTATAATAAGCCTATACCCTGCGCTAAGCAATAGCATGTTTTTATTGAATCGCATACTGTAAAGACACGTTAATAATAGTCTCAATGCCACAGTTTCTCAGAAGCGCGTCAGAGTGAGCCTAATAATATAATTACAAGCAATAAGGCTTTACTTCACATCAATTTATCGATAGTTATGTGATAAAGGGGAAGATAAAAATACTGGTATAGCTTCGGTTTCCTAAGAAAGCCGTTCTAATAGAACCGCTCTTCTAAGAAACCGTAGTTGTAGGGCACGAAAACCGAAAATAGGTTGTCCAGAATGGTCTTTGTTCCTCAAAAGATTTCATACCTACGTTATCAGGTTAGAGGTTATAGTACTTTATAATTTGTATAGACCTACAAAGTGGAAAATAACTTACATTTTTTGGAAGTTTTTTGCAATCGACTTCCGAAATTTAAGCTATTTTTCGCTTTTCATGTATTTTTGGAAGCCGGTTGGTTTTTTTTGGGTAATTTTTTTTTTTTTTTTATGGTGCTACCTTAGACCAATTCGTGTGTTTAACTATATATTTTATTGTGTATTACACATAAATCGATACAAAACAAACAAACAATTACAAAATAAGAATTGTGTTTCAAGTTCAATGAATTTTTTTTTTTTTGTAAGATTACACAAAATTAAATTACAGAATCTTGTGTATAAGAGATGTTATGATTCCTCTGTTCTTGAAGACATTCACAGAATTTGACCACAGACATTAGTTGTCTTCACCTAACTCAGGACTTGCCTAACAATGCTTATAATTAAATATTTCACTCCATATACGTAAATGTTATTACTCTCATAGTTTCCTTATTACATAAGGAAACTGCGAATAATGACGTTTTAGTATTACGGGTTACAACTTTGCGGCCTTAGTATATTTGGTGGTTCTACAATATTATCAACCTAAAACTACTTAAAAGTAAACCTACCCTTTCCCAACTATGTTGGGGTCAGCTTCCAGTCTAACCGGATGCAGCTGAATACTAGTATTTTACATGGAGCGACTGCCTATCTGACCTCCACAACAACCCAGTAACTGGGTAATACGATACCCTTTGGTAAGACTGGTTGTCAGACTTGCGGGCTTCTGACGACCCGTAACGACTGTCAAAGATCCACGAATGACAGCCGGGACTAACATGCTTTCCGAGGCACGGAGCAGTTTCAGTATGTAAAGATGGTCACCCATCCATGGACCAACCCCGGCAAGTCTAGCTTAACCTGATGGATGGACCCGTGCGGCTGTTATCACTTAGCCACGACCTCCTCAAAACTAATTAAAAGTAGTGGGTGCAAAACACATCGCAATCTTAATAAGTAGGTATGCTGTAGAAGTAGGTATGGCACAAGCTGAAATGTGACATGAAATCTTAAACCCTTTGAGTCAGTCTTTTAGGTCACGAAAAAGGATCTTAGCTCGTTTGAAGGCTTTGACGAACGCCCATCCATTGCACTTGCAGCTTTGAGGTACTTATGTTTCTATTTACTTACCTACTAATAATTATGTTGGTACTTACCTATTAATATATGCGGGTGACAACTGAAAATTGGCGCTGAGTGGAAGCCTTCTTGTCACAGTCATGACGTGCAGGTGCCGACTATTTATTTTTATACTCAAGATCTTATATGTTTGTACTTAGATATATTTTGTTTACCTTTGATGATGACTGTTATCTTTTTGTATGCACGTGTCTGTGGCATATAAACTAATTTTTCTTTCTTTTCTTTATTTTCTTTCTTATATTTCTTTTCTTTCTTTCTTTTATTTTCTTTCTTTTTTTCTTTCTTTCTTTTCTTTCTTTCTTTTCTTTATTTATTCTTTATTTTCTTTCTTTCTATGTTTCAATGTTGAGCGCAAGAAGATGTTCTCCTTACCAATTGTTATTTTATAAAAATTCAATGATGAATGAACAAAATGAACATAAATAAATCAACTCCTACAGGAGTATTTTTTGAAGTTGTCTTTCAAAACGTTTAGTACGGCCTAGCATAATTTCGGACATGGAAATTATCAATACACGAACAAATAAAATAATTAGCACACTAGTGATGTTATCATGGAGATTACAGAACTGTAAGTTTCTGTGACGCAAAAAGAAAACCAATTCAATCATGCCTCGTCGGTCTAGTGGTCGCAATCGCTACTACAGAGCATAAGGTCCTAAGTTCGATTCCCGGGTCGGGAAAAGTGTTATTGGGTTTTCCCATCTAAAATTACTCAGTACCAGATCGAAGTCTGGATTTGTACCCAATTGATAGCTATAGACTCGTCCCCTTTTACATGGGAATTAAACGGCAAAATGAGGGTGTTCTAGAAGTACACCTCTGCTTAACCTGTCGGAGAATACAGGCGCGATGATATGCTGGTGCTAATACTTTTCCGGGAAAAATCTTTCACACAAGAAACTCCAGCTAAGAATCTAATCGGTATCTTGGCCTTGGCACTAAGATCCACACTAGTCGCAATGTCAGTCTAGTCTTAGGGATCAGTCGAGCAATCGCACTAAAAGCCGAGCGAGCGCTGACGCACCTGACCTGAGCGAGCTCTAGCTACTTGATAGCGTAGGGGCGGCAAAACAAGAATATTTTTATGTATTCCTATTTTAATTTATAATTGAATCTTTTCCTTATCAGCATTGACCTAAGCTCACACTGGCTACTTGACAGGTTAGGGACAGTAAAATAAAATATTTCAATTACAGGATAATTGAAATATTTTATTTTACTGTCCCTATGTTTTCGTGTGCAAAAAATGCAGATCCTACTTGCTTTAATGCAAGATAAATCAGGCCTGATGATTCTTTTGTTTTGAGTATTTTGTTTTATTTTTAAAGATAAAGATAAAATTAAAAGATAAAATTTATTTATTGTTTACAAGGACCAGATTATAGTACAGATACATTGGGACATGAGAATAATAGACAGTCTGGTAAGCGGGTGAAGCGCTGTACTCCTATATAGGCTACTGAGTAGCCTGTGTTTAGGAGAGACAGGACTGATCCCGTTTAAACAATATACATATAGGGGTCTCATGACGTAGTACATATTATAATTAGGTATAATTATCCTGGTAACAATAACATGCATGCAAAAATAAAGGTAAATGAAAGCCATTGTAAATAGGTAGATTTAGTGTGTAGGTATGTGTGTGTGTGAGTGCGTGTGTGTGAGTGCGTGTTTGTGTGTGTGTGTATGTGTGTGTGTGTGTGTGTGTGTGAGGGTGTTTTATTAGTGAGGGTGGTTACCTCAGGAAGTCTTCGGTTTCTTCATAATTTAGAGTAGATAGGAACAAGCGGACGGTCTTCTTGCATTTAAATATAGTAGATCCGTAAATTGTTTGCTTTTCATTGATTTTATTATAAAGTGACGGACCAAGGTAGGGGAAGAATTTTTTTATAAACTTTTTTCGGACCGGCGGAGTATGGCAGATATTATTTTTGCGGCGTCTATTTATTTTTATATAGGGTGTTTTTGAGTGTTGCAATAAAATTGTGTGTAGGATAAACTGCTGTCTTACATTGAGTAGGTTGCAGGTTTTGTACAATTCGGTAGTAGGGAAACGTATAGGCCTAAAGGTTGCAACTTAAAGTATAGATCTGTGGGCGATCTCTAGAGGTTTTAGTGTGGTTTTTGCGGCTCCACCCCAGCAAGAGATACAATAATTGAGGACTGATTGGCATAGGGCAAAATATACGTTACGAATGATTGCAGGGTTGGCTACGTGCCGCAAGGTCTTAAATATATAAATCAGTTTGCGTATCCGGCTGGTAAGAGTCGAAATATGTGTTTTAAAATTTAGGTTTCTGTCTAAAATAATGCCAAGATATTTAATTTTTTCCACTAAAGTCAGGTCAGGACATTGACATTGACTTCGAATAGGACAAGAGTGTGCTTTTAAATTAATAGAGCTACTACGTTGAGCGGTGTTTGTGATAGAAAAGATCATAAAGTTAGTTTTAGTAGCGTTAAGAGTCAGTGTGTGTGACAGGAGCCATTTCGTAATGGTATTAAAGCCGTCTTGTGCAGCAGTCTGTAATTCCGTCGATGTGTTCGCAGAAAAAGTGATGGCGGTGTCATCTGCATAGGAAACTATTTTAGCATTAGGAACGTCTAGGTTGCAGAGGCTGTTGATGTACACAAGGAAGAGTGTAGGCCCTAAAATACTGCCCTGTGGTACCCCGTACTCAATAGGCAGCTCTGCACTTTTATGATTGTCTATTACAACTGATTGAGACCGGTCCGACAGGTAGCTCCTAAAAAAGTCAAGTGGGGGACCTCTCACACCGATGCCCTCAAGTTTGATTAAAAGGGTAGAAACAGGGACAGTATCGAAGGCTTTTGCCAAATCTAAAAAGATGGTTAGGACTTTTTTATTATTATTTAAGTTTTCTGTAACATTATTAATAAGACTGTGAACTGCGTCCGAGGTGGATTTATTTTTACGGAAACCAAATTGATTAGGGGATAGAAGTTTAAAACGTTCAAGGTAGTTGGTAAGTTGCTTGTTAACAATGCGTTCCAGCACTTTTGATAGGGCACTAAGGACGGCGATAGGTCTATAGTTGTTTGGTAAGTTCCTGTCACCACCTTTAAAGATAGGGTGGATGATAGCTCTTTTCAAAACAGTGGGAAATATAGCAGTTTGAAAGCATATATTGAAGATGTGGGAGAGAACGGGCGCAAGAATCTTAACATATCGTTTCAAAAAATACGGGGAGACAGCATCCCATCCAGAGGCAGCGTCAGTTCTCAACATGTTTACAGTGGCAGAAATTTCCTCTACATCAGTGGGTAGCATAACAAACGAGTTGCTGTAGTATACGAGGTTAGGTGGAGACAAAGATGAACGAGCAGCATTGAGGTTATCCGCTAGTTTTTTTCCAATGTTAGCGAAGAATTCGTTGACCTCATCACAAGACTGGGAGGGTGACGATGTATAAGTCAGCAAAGGATTTGAGTTAGTTCTTGTAGAGTGTGTGTTAGTGATAGTTTTGATAGTGTCCCAAAGTTTTTTAGGGTTCTGACTAGCCTTATTTAATTCGTTTGAGTCGAATTGCCTTTTGACTTTTTTCAACAGAGAAGTACAAAAATTTCTGTATCTTTTATATGTTATAAGGAGAGTTAAGTTGCCTGGTGCCAGTTTGACTTTTTTATGTAAAGAATCACGATTCCGGATACTTCTTAACAACCCGGGAGTAATCCAGGGTTTCAGGATTCTTTTCCGGGCTGGAATTTTAACAATTTTAGAGCATTCGATTATTGCAGGTTTCATAATTGATATAAGATTATCTATGGCAATGTTAGAATCCGAAATAAGGTAAAGGGGATTAAAGTCAAGATTTTCTATATAAGTGTCAAGTGCGTCGTAGTCAATTTTAGAATAAGTTTTTTGAGCTGAATGCTTAACTTTATTTTTATTTAGTGAGAAAAGAGAAGAGCAGTGATCGGTCACTGTCGTGTTATAAACTAGAGTCAGAGTTTTTGTCTTGGTTCGTATCATAAGATGGTCTAAGCAGTTGTTTCCTCTCGTAGGTAAAGTGTGGGCGGGTAAAAAGCCATGATATGCTAGGGTGCTAAGGTACTCATGTGACCTCGTGTCAAGGGTATCAGGTTTAATGTCTACATTAATGTCTCCGGTAATAATTACCGAGTTATAGTTAGTGAGGGCTGGGAGTATGGTATTTAGAGCTATAAGAAATGTGTGAATATTATCATTTGACGGCGAGCGGTAAATACAGAGAATAGCTATGTCAGTTTTAAGCTTTATAAGTAGACCTGAGGCTGCTCCAAGAAGGTCAGGTTCTTCACATGAGGCTAACAAAGATGATTTCGCGTAGACAACAACTCCATCACTGTGATTTAGATGATTAGTTGTACTGTACGTAGTGTAGTTTGGTAGGGCGGGTATTCGACAGTTGCTGATGCATGACAACCAACATTCAGTAAGAACCAGAAAATCGCAGTTGATGTCTATACGGTGGACAAGAGTTTCTAGGTTTAGGAAGTTACAATTAATGGATCTAATATTTTGTGTTATTTATTGTGTACCACGCACTTGGATTACCCGTGAATGCCTTGGTTTGCCTATAATATGGTTGGTTATAATATGCTTGGGTTGTCTATAATATCATTAGACATTGTATAAAGAAATTAAGTAAAAGGGTACAAAAAGGGCCGATCAGAATATCATGTCGTATCGTGTTTTGGGAGCATAAGAATATTGTATGATAATGAAAGGTGTGTGTGTGTCGAGAGTGTGTGTTGAACACTAGGTTGAAAATGGATAATTGTAATGAGTGTGCAGTGTGTATATATATTGTGTGTGAAGGGTTAATACTTTCATCAATATAGTTAATAGTTAAATTATAAGAACTAGAAAAAATACCCGACTACGGCGAAGAAAAAAGGAGGGTTATGATTTTGACCGGTATGTATGTATGTATGTATGTTCATCTGTTCCCTCCTATCTTCCAAACCACTTATCACAGTTTGACAAATGATGTATCGGCTGAAGCGTCGTGATTGTCCGCTGGTTATAGGCTGTGTGAAGTCACATTAAATTAAAAATGGCGCCCTCTAGAGGACATAAAGTGAGGAACTTAAAAAAAAATATGGTTTAATCGTACCATGTTGGGTATCAAATGAAAGGGCTTAATTAGCACATTTCAAAAATATATATATTATAACCACAAAAGAATTAAAAAAGAAATCAAGTAATAAAAACTAAAACCCAACTACGACTTAAAAGGTATAAACAAGACACCACAGACAGACAAATTAAAAATCCGGAGTCACACGTAATCTGTTCGGTTTAACACGTGTGACTCCGGATTTTTAATTTGTCTTTTTAATTTTGGTATTGTGTCATAAGAATTGATTTGCTGAAACTAATTTTTGGAACGAAGTGTGATAGGAGTTGTTTGGAGAAATCGTTATCTCTCTTTTCTATTATAAACGACCTCCCCCCGACCGACCACATCTCTTTTTTCGGCCACGGCCGATAGGTTTTCTTGCCGAAAACCGACTAAGTTCTTTTAATCAAAGTGTGCTTAGTAAAAACACTATGTCATCTGCATGATACGCAGCATTCTGGTATTACTAAGAGTCAATCAATCTGCCTAGCCTTTTCCCAACTATGTTGGGGTCGGCTTCCAGTCTAACCGGATGCAGCTGAATACCAGTATTTTACATGGAGCGACTGCCTATCTGACCTCCACAACCCAGTAACTGGGTAATACGATACCTTTTGGTAAGACTGGTATTACTGAGAGTGAATGAATGAGTTATTTTTATAATACTACTAGCTGTGCCCCTCGGTTTCAACCACATGAGTCTCAATCCCTTGGGAATATCCGGATAATAAGTATCGTTTGTCCTAATCCAGGTCATGGTCTACCCATGTGTAATTTCATCGAAATCTGTGCAGCCATTTTAGCGTGAAAGCTTAATAAACAAACAACTCACTTTCGCATTTATAATATTAGTTAGGATTTAGTTGTCCCTTGTTTCATCCCATATCATGGCACGTGCCTAAAACTGCCGTAAAACAAAGTTTACATCATTGACCTGCATGTTAGTGCGACGTCATAACGGCTCTGTGTGATTAGCTAATGAAAATTGTAAAGTGCAATCATCATTTTGCGGGCTCTAAAGGGCTCTGACATAAAACGAGTGTTCTAAACTGGGTTTATGGTTGTTTAGTTAATTTAACTAATACATAGGTCCCTTAGTTACTTCTTTAATGAATGAGTTAACAAGCAGATGTGAGTGGATACGTTGAAAGAACTTTCATAAACAGTATTACATCATCATCTGCCTAGCCTTTTCCCAACTATGTTGGGGTCGGCTTCCAGTCTAACCGGATGCAGCTGAATACCAGTATTTTACATGGAGCGACTGCCTATCTGACCTCCACAACCCAGTAACTGGGTAATACGATACCCCTTGGTTAGACTAGTTGTCAAACTTTCGTGTTTCTGACGACTCGTAACGACTGTCAAAGATCCATAAATGACAGCCGGGACCAACCGCTTAACGTGCTTTCCGAGGCACGGAGGAGTCTCGATATGTGAAAATGGTCACCCATCCACGGACCAACCCCGGCAAGCGTAGCTTAACCTGATGGATCGGCCCGAGCGACTGTTATTACTTAGCCACGAGCTCCTCAGAAACAGTGTTACATACCCATTGCAAATGAAATGAATGAATGATGTTGTTTGAACAGTATTTTTGTGTCCCATCTTTTGCACTGTATTATTTTTTGTTTATAGTTTACCTTAAAGGTAAGTGTAGTCTAGAATATTTACTTGGAAAGACATTGAGCCGCTCTAATGTGTCACCGTTTCACGAATCAAATAGTGAACACGCCGTTCGACGCTTTGTTAAGGCTCCAACAAACAGGCGCGATATCGCGGGTGCGACCAGGGTTGAACTGCCTGTCCCGCGAGTTTGCACGAGGCTTTACAACTTGACGTTTGCAAAAAAACGAGCGAATTCGTATAATATTTCATTGAAAAAAGACACGACCTGCATATTCGACATTTCAATGAAGAGTAACGCGAAATATAATGGAATGCCACACGTTAATGTTCAGTCGCCGTGAGCATTACTTCGAACACCATATCGATCATTCGTAATTAAGAATGTTGCATTACATGGAAATGTTCTTGAAAATGGTCTAGTCTATAACCCACCCAGGGCAACCTAATGTAATCGCACTTATCAAAATTTTGTTTCAGTGCTGTTAGTTGAAGTGCTCAGGTGCGGTTCGGATAAGTGCTGTTGAAATCAGTGCTAAGAGTGGAATACCTAAAAAAATCGTCTACACTTTAAAAAAAAAAGAAACATAGCAATAGTGGATGTAGATTGAAGTTGATTGGTATTATGTAATGCTTAAACAAAGAAACTGATATAATCACTAATCACTTTACTTAAGTTTAATAGCGTTCAACCAATTATCGTGCGTATGGATTAAGGCGTGGCACTTAATGAGAACTGATAACTGTTTTGAGACCATTGAAATAATTTATATTGCCCATCGGCATTGAATGGTTGGTGTAATGGTAGGTACATACACAATTATATACAGGCTGTAAGGGTAAACACTCTTGTCATTCAAACCATGGGTAGTTGACTTAAATATAAAAATAAATGACCGGACACAACAAAAAAAAAAAACGTTATTTTCATTAAAAGATTTTAAAAAGTTTCTATCCGACACCGTGCTCTCTAGCGGAACAGCTGACTGACTGAGGGAGAGGTCGCGCTCGCGGCCGGCCAGGTCACATCCCGCACCTCCCGCCCATGCTGAGACGCAAGTTCGTTGCCCTAGCGCATAGGGCAACGAACTTGGGTCTCTTGTGGTAAAATGTAGGTTTAAAAAAAAAAAAAAAAAAAATTCCATTGATTTTACGTTCTATTAATGAAATCAAAACACTGGTTGCAAGGATAATGGTGTTCACCCTAACACCCTGTATATTTACTTGCCCGCGACTTTGTCTGCGATTCAGGATGAAATGTAGCCTATATCCTTCTCCAGGTCATAGACTGCCCATTTGCCAAAAATCCGTTCTGCCATTTTAGCGTGAAAGCGTAACAAACAAATCAAACTCAGTTTCGCATTTAGTTAGAAAGAAGAGAAAGAAAGAAAAATAGCAGTGGTTAGAAAGAAGAGAAAGAAAGAAAAATAGCAGTGGTTAGAAAGAAGAGAAAGAAAGAAAAATAGCAGTGGTTAGAAAGAAGAGAAAGAAAGAAAAATAGCAGTGGTTAGAAAGAAGAGAAAGAAAGAAAAATAGCAGTGGTTAGAAAGAAGAGAAAGAAAGAAAAATAGCAGTGGTTAGAAAGAAGAGAAAGAAAGTAAAATAGCAGTGGTTAGAAAGAAGAGAAAGAAAGAAAAATAGCAGTGGTTAGAAAGAAGAGAAAGAAAGAAAAATAGCAGTGGTTAGAAAGAAGAGAAAGAAAGAAAAATAGCAGTGGTTAGAAAGAAGAGAAAGAAAGAAAAATAGGTTTAATTGTCACAGAAACACGTGCATACAAAAAGATAACAGTAATCAGCAATATTTACCACAATATATCTAAAAAAAAACAATATATCTATCTAATATATGTTAGTATTTACATACGCAATTATAACCGGTTAGTCCCCCTATGCTCTAGTTCCGCTATGCTCGACTCGTAAAATACCTACTAAAAAGTTTCGCTATGCACGAAATCACATTCGCGGGCAGTCATGAAGAAAACTGTTACAGTGTATTTTATTACCATTTAAGCACCACAGAACAACTAACTTGGCTGAATCTAGGAATGGCAGATTTAACATATCTATTGACAGATATCGTAGCTTTTTTTTTTAAATAGTTGATTATTTGTATTTTATTTGTGTAATTAATAAGACTGAAATTTTATGAATACAGGTGATATTTTACTAGTTTTTTGCTCACATTTATATGTAGAGTAATTTGTAATATAGGATTTGTAACGAAGTCTACAGACTACGTTAAATCTTGTGAGTCAAGTATTGACTTACAGCTCTATGCATAAACATTTCTTAATTTCGAATTGCTCTGAAACTCGGTTGTCCATATCCGTTATTTTGACTTTTTTGATTGTCAGAACGAGACAAAACAAATTGTAACTTACAGACGCTTACGCTTAGACGGATAGCGCTATAAAAAAATAAATAATTCAAACAATTTTCTTTCCAACTGTACCTTTCATTGTTTACAAAGAATCGAAGAATTTCGTGTATAGCGAAACTTTTTAATAGGTATTTTTCGAATCGAGCATAGCGGGACTAGAGCATAGGGGAACTAACTGATTATAACACGTTTACAGATCCTACGGCGATGCTTATCATAAGTAACATTTTTCATACAGAAAAAACCTGGACTAAGATATAACACAATATTATGATGTTAAGTAAAAAATTGTTCTCTAAAATTTTAGGTCATTATAACGATTTAAAATAAGTATGTACATGTTTTCGTTTTAAATTCCGAACTTAATTCGTCGAATCAGGAGAAGCCCTTCCGTATCTACCAATAACGTTGTAATTAACCTCTTGACAGTTCACTGTCCCTACTTCTTGGTAATTGAGAAGGCCATGCTAATAAACAGGCTAATGTGATGATAAAAACTTCAAAATATGATTAATAAACGACCACCTAGTTAAATCCTGAGTTTATAAAAAAACTTTTTCTATTAATATAAATACTCAGTGTTAATTCATGCGTCATTACCCCTCACAGGCTCGTAAAATTCCGGGTTCACGTTCATCAACGTATATTAGTATTCAGAGGTCCAAACTTTACGCAAGTGGCGACCATCACTCAATGCTTAATGCTTTCCGACCTTAAATTAAAGTAGGGCTTCGTCAGCCATTATTAAGTAGAACAATCGCATGTCCCAAGCGAGCGATGAGACCAAAAAGTTTCAGCCATAAAGGTATCTGTAACCCGGGTCGTTAGTACAGAAAATGTGTTTTAATTTACACAAATCGACCACCAAGGACTGGCCACCCTTTGGCATGAGACTTTTAATGGGTTGCCAGAGTAAATAAATTAAAAATGTTCGGTATCATGGAGTTTATTTATGAGTAATGTGGAGGTGTCAGGCCTTTTTCGCGGAACACGTTTCGTACATTATGGTTTGTTGAAGTTATGGCAAGTTTCGACCGTGTTTATGTAAATGGAAGTTTTCGTATTTTTGGATTCTTGTGTGTTATTTTGTTATGGGTTTATGCAAAAAGTCAATTGCACTATTAGTAAAATACTCTCATTTAATTCATTTAATAAAGTTGAAGAGTTTCTTGGTTTGTTTGAAATTGCTGCTCTCTGAAACTACCAGTCAGATTTAAAGCTGTACCACAATTCTTGAGGAAGTTTGTAGGCTATTTGACATCATGCTACGACAGCTAGGAGCCGCGCAAAAAGAAAAGAACGCTAAGCGAAAACGAAGCAATACGGTGGAACAAAAAAAGTCACGCGGACAAAGTCGCATTCAGAACGTAGTAACTAACTTTATTGGAGTACTAAAAAAAAAAAAAAAAAAGTAACTAATAACTTTGATAAAAAAGGCCTTCTTTCAATTAAATTCCAAAAAAAATACATAAAGTAAAAATAAAAGTTATTTTTAAAAGCACCGAATTTCGCTTTCCGCTTTCTCATTACTGTCCTTTACTAGGGTTTACTGCTATAATTTTCTTTCATATTTTATTTAACAAACGACTTATTCTCGACGTCTTTATTGTTATAAAATTCTAATTAGTAATATCGATCGCGGTCTTAAAAGAACCCTTATCAAAAGGTGTCAACAACAAATACTTATTAACACAAGAAAAATTACAAACAACTTTTTTTACTGTTATTGAAATTATTTATCTTGGATCTTGATCAGCTTTTAGTTTAGGATTTAACACCTGTAGTGGATTAATTAAATTAGTCATAGTTGAGTGGATGGCTCATAGTTCAGTGAACTTGAACTGAAGTAATAAAAAAAAAACGTTAGATAAAACTGCATAGATAAAATATCGCAAATGTATGAAATGTTTTTAAATTACACTTTTTTATATTTGTTCCAGATAAGTAAGTCTTTAATAAAATCAAAGCCGCAGAAATGTGTGAAACAACGAAATAAAACCAATTTTTTTTTGGCATACTTATAATATTTCTTCTAAAACATTATTTACGAATAAATAAAGCAATGATAATTTTCCTGTCTTGTCTTACCAATGTTTTCCCCGTGTACCAATTTGTATAATCTTATTTTCCTTATTTTTTCACAGACATTTATGATCTTTGTCAAACACGTGTTTTACAGATCTTTTTTACTAAATCTTTACAAGAAACAATGTCGTTTGATTTTTTTGTTTATTGTTTTTAAGGTAAACTCGATTTACAAAAATATTAACAACGTCCATCATGAACAAACATAAATCAAATAGCCATTAATTTATTTTCAAAAAATAAAAACTCACCTTTTCATCGGTGAAAATAAATCACAAAAGCGGTAACACCCAGCTATATCCTGCCGAAACCAGTTCAATCCAGATTGAGCTCGTCATATAAAATGTCAACATCATTATCTTTTTTTTTTTTGCTGTCGTTACAAGTGGCGGCGTCATTAGTCGTATTGTTGGAGCTGTTGAGGTTCCGATATCTCAGCCGACTTGTATGTGGGTTAACCATTATCCTGTCATTCGGTAACTTGCTGTTTTCGGTAATATTTTTTGTTTTTGGTAGAGGAAGGAGGAAGAAATCTGAGCTTTTTTTGTGCCTTTTGTTGTCACAAATACGTACCTGCTAAAAATAGATAGTTTAATATAATTATGTACACCACTCAAAAATCAAAATATTTTCATTTCACATAAACCTACATGGGCACTTATGAAACGTCAGAAGCTAGGTGCACGGTTCCAATTGGTCGTTTCCGATGGAGAAGAGCCGGCAAGAAACTCCACGGTTACTTACACACTCTTTTAAAAATATATGGCTTTTACAATGTTTTCAAATTACAGCGTTAAATAGGTATGACAGGACAGTGTAAGCCTGTCGACACGTACCAGGTACAAATCTAGTCTGTTAAGCCTACAACGTTCTAACATTCACTGGTCCTTATTTACATGCATATAAGGAACAGATGTGTTGTTTATGTAAACGCTGATTACTAGTGTACCCCTGTATTTTGGAGCATCGGCTCCGCTTGCACTGTTCATTCATTTGTTTTGGCCGTGTTCCATTCAAAAACACTATTCTAGATGAATATCAGCTGAGGTAGCCAACAGTTTTTGATCATTGCAATCTACCAATAAAACAACATCCCGCCTGTATTCCCCGAAGAGTTAGGCAGAGGTGTACCTCATTTTCCCAGTTATTTTTAAGTCCCATGGGGGCGGTGTGATCGTGGTTATTGTCGCGTTTTGTGGCTCAGAAAGACCTACCCCATGTTCAAATCCTTGCTCCCATAACATCATGCTTTGGGCAGAGTTGTACCTTTTAGTACACCCACATTTTGCTAGTTATGGTTAAGTCCCATGTAATAGGGGGCAATCCTATTGCCATCAACTGGGCACAAATCCAGACTCCGGGCTGCTACTGGGGAGTTCCAGATGGAAAAATCAATACCACTTTTCCCGACCCGGTAATTGAACCTAGGACCTCATGCTCAGTAGAAGCGCTAATGATCATTCGAACAACGAGGGAGTTACCATACACTAAACCGTAATTAACCCCAGTTTTATCGCCCTCAGGACCTTTTTAAACAACGCATTATAATTACTTTAAAATTAAGATAACCACTTAAAGAAAAGCTTGCATTCCACACAACACGAAATCCACTTTACTAAAGTACAACCAACATTAAAATATTAATACAATAATGTTAATAATACTACACTTAATAAGTATCAATATAATAATATTAATAATACTACACTTCAAATTTCTATTATTAATATACTAGCGAGAGCCGCCACGCTCCTGCATCGCAAGGTTTGTACGCCCTTGCCTTAGGCATTTTGTATAACCGCGAGCGTTTGTAACAGGAACTGCGCCGTTTGTAAAATGACAAATCGTACAATCTGCCTGCGTCATATTTATTTATTTATTAATAATCACCAACTTACACTAACAGTAGTAAGACACCAAACATACAAGTTATAGGATAATAACAATAAGAAACAATCATGAAATTAAAAACAAGATAAAACTAAATTTACTCGCAATTATACAAGATTAAATAGAATTATTTTAAATTAAACAATAATTAAAATAGAATTATACAAAATTAAATCAAATAATAAGGATGGAATTATTAATAGTGTTCAACTAACACATAAACCTTCCGGAAAAACTCTATACATGATGTGGAAAACCACATCCATTGCAACGTGGTCACACAGACGGACATGAAAAGAAAATAATATGTACACATACAGGGTGTTAGGGTGAACACCGTTATCCTTGCAACCAGTGATTTGGTTTCATTTATAGAACGTAAAATCAATGGAAAATTACAACTTTTTTTTTCTTTTTTTAAATCTATCTTTTACCACAAGAGACGAAAGTTCGTTGTCCTATGCGCTAGGGCAATGAACTTGTGTCTCAACACGGGCGTGGTTACGGGATGTGACCTGACCGGCCGCGAGCGCGATCTCTCCCTCAGTCAGTCAGCTGTTTCGCTAGAGAGCACGGTGTCGGATAGAAACTTTTTAAAATCTTTTAATGAAAATAACGTTTTTTTTTTGTTGTGTTCAGTCATTTATTTTTATATTTAAGTCAACTACCCATGGTTTGAATGACAAGAGTGTTTACCCTTACAGCCTGTATAAATAGCACTATAGGCACTTACTGAGGGGTAAAACCTCAGTAAGTGCTTAAAGTCAGACGCCTTAATTTACAGTCTTTGTATTGTGAACGTATAGTTATCGGCTCTTGACTCCACCTTTTTGTAGTAAACCATAATTTATTTGAGTATTCAATTTTGTTATGGTATTTCGGTGTGAGGCGTCTTTGTTAATCTTTAAACTAAAATCATTTTTCGGTACCAAATTCGTATGATACCGATTGAATGTGATCGCAAAAGGAGTATGTAAGGATCGGAGCAGTTGTGCTATTCTGTAAAAATCTCATCGTGAATACTTAGGTGAAGTGAGCTTGGAGTGAACTGTCACTGCCTTAGCATCAGAAGGTATCGATGACAATGACAGCTCACTCCACGCTCACTTCACTTAAGTCTTCACGGTGAGATGGTTAGGTACAGAATAGCAATGCAGGTGGCATTCTGTAGTTTCTGCCTCCCCCATGGGAAGAAGGCTTGAGTTTAATTATGTGTATGTAAGTATAAAAGAAAAGCACCGACCCCAAATAAATTATAATAAAAGCAAGATAATGGTGATGACGCTGATGACTTATACTTTGTGTCTATCTGCCTAGCCTTTTCGCAACTATCTTGGGGTCGGCTTCCAGTCTAACCGGATGCAGCTAAATACCAGTTTTTACATGGAGCGACTGCCTATCTGATCTCCACAACCCAGTAACTGGGTAATACGATACCCCTTGGTCTTGGTAAGACTGGTTGTCAGACTTTCGGGCTTCTGACGACACGTAACTACTTTCAAAGATCCACAATGACAGCCGGGTCCATCGGCTTAAAGTGCTTTCCGAGGCACGGAGGAGTCTCAGAATGTAAAGATGTTCACCCACCCATGGACCAACCCCGGAAAGCGTAGCTTAACCTGGTCGATCGACCCGTGCGGCTGTTATTACTTAGCCACGAGCAGCTCCTCCTGTATATGACTTATATTACTAACTTATACTTTGTGTATTACTAACCTATAATTTGTGTATGTATTCGGCAAAAAAACATAAATTCCGCGTATACTTTTATAATAAATAAAATGAAGGAACGGACGCTTACGTAATATAAATCTTGGTGCACGTTGTAGCAAAAATGTTTTAGTTTTAGAAAAAAGTGAAGACACAAATTGCGATACCGTCGCCTTCAGGTATAAAATAACATTTTCTTTGCGCGTCGGAAATTCTTAGAAGAAGAAACGTAGAGGTATTAAAGTACCTAACATAGCATCGTTGTAAGTGCAAAATACCGTTAATGATGGCTTAGAAATAGATAGTTTTTATTCTAGTCATGAAACAGGTATTAATTGATTTATTTATTACCTAACTAGGTTAATTAAATAGCATCGTTATTGTTTAGTTTTATCTTTGATTGAAAATGAAAGTGAAATGAAATGAAATGAAATTGTTTATTCTGTAAATAGGATATTGGTATCACTTTTACACGTCTTATTAAAAATAAGCTAGATGAGGTCGGCGTTTCCTATCTGACTACTCTGAGAAGAAAGGCCGAAACAAACTCAGTGGTCGCAGTCTCTTTTAAAGGCCAGATATAATGTTGATCAGGCCATATGAGGACCATGTAGATTAGCGTCTGAAATGGTATTTTGAGGAAAGAACCACACAGATTTGAGTGGACCTGTCCAGTCAGTGCAAGTATTTGTCAGTAATAGTGGAGCTCAACTCAGTAATATACCTATTCAGGTAAATTCTAAAACAGAGACATTTTTGATAAGCTATTTCTGAAAAGAATATGAACGCCTAAAGACGTATCAAGGCGTACAAGATAAACATTCTAGTATCAGAGGACCAAAAAATCTACGCTTTTCTTAATTCTCGTGACGCTCAAAAAATGACCGTCCACCTTCAAAGATAATAAGCTCCAATGCAAATACGGATTCCACCTTAAATCTCCTTAACACGAAACTTTGTGCCGCGCAAACAAAGAGAGTCTCGAGAGACTTAAGGCGCAGTTCTATTAAGGCAGTTAATAAGGAGAGATAAGCAAACAAATAAGGCCCCTTGGAAGGGGACCCAGAATTCGATTCGGAGTAAAAAAAGGAATTAATGCGATTTTCGTCGGCACTTCCCATTGTTTTTCTAACGCTTTTCGACTCTCACCAATTATGCTTTTATTCGGAAAGACAATAGCGCTTGATTTTTGTTCTTGTTTGTTGACTTGGAGATTTTGTCTCAAGCATTATTTTTCCACAGAGCACGGAAACGAACGCCTCGGGCGAGGATTTCGTGCTCTGTGTATTTTCCAAATTAACTTTTCACAGTTCTTCACTACGAGTCGTATCGCAATGCCTTGGCTACATTGTCGCGTTATCGCGAACTAAAATTCACGCGTTTTCTCTCGCACACCGCTCGACGTCTCGCTGAGCAACAGAGAGCGGGCGAAGTATAGTTCGCGATAACGTGACAATGTAGCTCCAGCATAATTGTGTAGTTGACTATTTCGCTAGAGAGCCTTTCAAAGATGACGTCTTAGTAGAATGTAATAATGATTTTCTTATAACGTGCCCTTCGTTTGACCTCAGATACTTTTCAACACACAAGTTAGTCTAATCAATCTTCAAATTAATCTATAGGTATAAGAAAGTATAGTAATGCAGCAGTGGTTTTTTGGCCATGAAAATGAGAGTCCATCCCTCTGGATGGATTGTTATGCTCCTTAGTACCTATCTAGGTATATATCGTAACAAACGGTCTCCATGGCGACCAAAACAATTTTTTATCAACAATCCACCTACAGAGCGTACTCCAATTGCCTAGCCTTTTCCCAACTATGTTGGGGACGGCTTCCAGTCTAACCGAAAGCAGCAGAATACCAGTATTTTACATGGCGCGACTGTCTATCTGACCTCCACAACCCAGTAACTGAGTAATACGATACCCCTTCGTAAGACTGGTTGTCAGACTTTCGGGCTTCTGACGGCCCGCAATGAATGTCACCTACAAAGCGTACAAATTGTAACAATTTCTTCATCATCCACCCATTTAATTTAGCATTTCTTGTGACGTTCAAAATAATGTCTACATGCTCAATATTACAAAGTAAATTATCTTTAACGAGCTCCTCAAATTACACAACTTGTGCGTCTCAAATTTACCAAAACCCATACAAATTACAACCTTATTGTGCTGAACAAATCCTTTGCATATTTACAGTCACATTTTCAGTTTGATGGGAAACCGTACGCATAATGTAACGCCTTCAAGCCTGCTTGTCAGTCAAGGCGTCTTGAGATAAAACGCTTGTATTAGAGATAAAATAAATGACTGAGGAATGACTCCCCTCAGGGGTTACGCCAGCCTGCTTGGTGTAAGTCAGAAGAGATTGGTGAATGATGAATGAGAAAAAAAAAGTAAGAAAATTTTGGAGTTTTACCGCAGCTACTGATTGATATTTGTGGTCGCAAGCGCTACTACTGAGCATGAGGTCCTGGGTTCAATTTCCAGGGTGGGCAAAGTCTTATTGGGTTTTACCATCAAGAATTTTTCAGTGGCAGCCCACAGTCTCGACTTTTGCCAGGCTCGCTCCCTATTACATGGGACTAATCGTACCTGGCGAAATGTAGGTGTACTATAGGTCCACCTCTGCCTTTTTTTTAATAAGGGTGGGATTTCATTAAATGACTTCTCACTCTCTGGGCGTAGCGGAAGGGCGTGTCAGACTTTTACTAACTAAAACCCACCCCATCCTTCAGTTGCCTTTTGCCAAGGTCCCGGAATCCCTTTCGGACTTTCCCGCACCACCACTGCCACCTCTGCCTAATCCTTCGGGGAACACAGGCGTGATGTTTTGTTATTATTGATTCTCTAGAAATCTCTTCTCTCTCTTATATCTTGAAACTTACGCCTAAATTATGAGAGGTGCTAAACGTTACGATCCGAGACGCCTCTTACAAATGGTTCGGAGTGACTCCGGATTTAACATTGCAATGTTAGGGACATCCAACTCGTAATATCGTGGAAAAATATCCTTATAACGTATCGAAAATGTTTCAGGAACCGGCAGTTTTATTTTATTGCTATCGGGACTTCGGGATGTTAATTCGTGTTTGTACATTGTCAGGCATTTTTGTGTGTAGCCCCTTTTTGTGTATTGTCAGAATTTGTTTTTAATTAATTGTGTGTATATTGGGTTTTATGCCGGCGGTATTTTTTTAATTGCCTGAGTAATGCATTCTGTTTCGCGGTACTGCTCTTGTCGTATGAGCTTTTTTATGTTAAATCGGGTGAGTAGGGTACTTCCTATAGTGGACACTTTATAATGTTTTCTTTCCAAGGTTTTCTTGTTTGCTTTTTTTGGTGACTCTCCCTTATCAAAGACACAGAGTTTGGCAGTTGCATAATCTACAATAAAATCCGGATTATATAAGCTGGCTACGTTTTGCAATTCTGTTACAAAATTGCCACGATGAGCACTCAAACATCACGCACAAAAAAACCTGTATTAAGTTAATCCCTAAAGTATATTATTGGAAAGATATGAACGGATTATCAGCTGATCTAATCTCCGTATCTAAGCGATGAGGGCACGAACGATAATCGATAAGACGAGACAAGGGCAGGGAATAATAATTTTGAAGAAGGGCCGTTGCGAAAGTGGAGAAAAAACCTATAGGAAATTAGGACAATTGGATAAATTCAAGCACTATGCGGATGTGCTCGTGGTTAAGTAATAACAGCCGCACGGGTCGATTCATCAGGTTAAACCAAGCTTGCCGGGGTTGGTCCGTAGATGGGTGACTATCTTTACATACCGAGATTTATTCGGGACTCGGAAAGCACGTTAAGTAAGTACACTTTTACTGCCAAGTACATAGACTGCATACAAATTAGCATGCCATAAAATGTGTCTCATATATATATAACAATTAGTCAGTCGAGTTCATTAGCGCGCCGCGTATATCTATATATATTTTATGTACGACCCGGATGCGAGTTGTGGGCGCGCGAACGAACTATCATTGCACTCGTGAGTCGGGTGCTGGGCACTAAAAGTGTTAAGGGTTTGTGTTTAAACGTGTCTAAAATAAATAGCTATAATTGGTGATTCTCTTTGTATGGTGATTCAAAGAATCTATAAAATCAGATAATTTATCTGCTATTTAACATCCTTCACAGTCACATTACGCCATACTATCTGCGAGAAGGCTTTCCTCGCCCGTCCTTTGATGCACCATACAGGTCACATCTGTCTTGGATACCTCTTTAAAACTCCTCCCCACTCCACCGACTTCTACTCCTACTCCTTCACTGCGCACGCGGTACGATTCTAGAATTCACTTCCGCCTGACATTAGGGACTGCCACAGTTGCAGTATTTAAAAGTGAGGAAGTACACTATCTTTCCACTTCCTACCTTATAATTATTAATATTGATATTTATTTTAGAACTATTAAATATACATTAACTTAAATACATACATTTAAGTATATAATTATTATAAATTAATTAGGATTCGCGCAGGAGATGATGATGATGATGGTAAATTATAAATAAAAATCGTGTCTGTCTGTATGACCGCGTAGTTCTTTTATACTACGCAATAGACTGTGAAGCGGTTGAAATTTAGATGTTTCGGCAAGTCATATTAAAACCGTCAGACTCAGAAATGGGTTGCTGTTTAAAAATAAACAAAAATTCTCTCAAAATAAGGCCGCAATTTCTAAGTAAGTTTATTTAGTGAATCTCAATAAATAGGGGCGTGCCAAGTCACACGTCCTCCTCTAAGGAGTACTAGAGACGTGACACGATTATCGAATGTACTAAAGTATCGATGTTCTACCGATTACTTTCAGGATTTGGTGAGACGTGACATGCAAGTGTGGATGGAGTTGGTTGATAAATCGGAGAAGACTTTCGTTATTTGCATTGCGTTTTCGTTGCGATGTATTTAGTTAATTAATGTAATACAAAACGTAACATTATGCCTGTTTGCCCAGAAGGGTTAGGCAGAGGTGTAAATATAGTACGCTTACATTTCGCCAACATGCCATCAACCGGGCACAAATCCAGGCTCCGGGCTATTACTGAGAAATTCCTGATGGGAAAACCCAAAAAGCTACCCCGACCTGGGAATCGCACCCAGGACCATCATTATGTTTATTACATACAGTTTATTCCTGAGGAGCTCGTGGCTACGTTATAACAGTCGCACAGGTCGATCCATCAGGTTAAGCGCCGGGGTTGGTCCGTGGACGGGTGACCATCTTTATATACCGAGACTCCTTCAGATCTTTGACAGTCGTTACGGGTCGTCAGAAGCCCGAAAGTCTGACAACCAGTCTTACCAAGGGGTATCGTATTACTCAGTTACTGGGTTGTGGAGGTCAGATAGGCAGTCGCTCCATGTAAAATACTGGTATTCAGCTGCATCCAGTTAGACTGGAAGCCGACCTCAACATAGTTGGGAAAAGGCTAGGCAGATGATGATGACATAAAGTTTATTTCTGGTTATTTTAGACCGTCTTGTTGGAGTATTCTGTACAAGCGTGACGGCTGTGCTAACAATCAGTAGTCCTAGTAGAGGACAACATGAGTTTTGCCTGGGCAGTGTCTTTTTTTCCGGGCAAAGGGTTTCTACCCGACTGTGAGACAGCAAAGGGTTATGTTTTTCACACATCATTATGTATGTTTGTATTGTCTCTAACTGCGTTTTACGTTTATGAGCCTGATTTATTTATTTTCTACTCAATCATGTTCCCATCCGTTTAGTTTTTTTACTTGTTAGTGTTTTTTATGCAGCCGCGTTTTCTTTTGTATTTACTCGAATAAATACTGCCCTGTATCTTCGATACAAAAGTATAAATAGCTGAATATTTGTATCTAAAATATGCGACTGTACTTGTTACAGTTTAAAAAGATTATAAAATCGCTTTTTTTCTCAGTCCACTGACTAAGTGCGGAAACTAATCCCAAGAACATAGAACGGAGAAAATCGATAATTACTTAACCAATAGATCAATGAAAATCCCTAAAAACATTAACTGGCGTCATCTGTCAAGAAACTCGAACAAAGTGACAAATTAGCGCCTTCCATCCGTCGCCCGCCTGGCTCAACCATCCAATTTAAAAATCAATCGTGTCTTAGGAGCGAAGTGATTTTTTAAACGAATTTCAACAAATCTTCTTTTTTCTCGCATTGTGTCTGTAAGTTTTTTTTTGTATTTTTGCGTATCACAACTTTAGCAACACCTTTTTAAAAAGGTTGTATGGCATTCCTGTAGTGTTCTTGCCATTTGCTCTAATTCAAAATCAAAAGTAATAATCGAAGTAGGCTGAGAACCAGCATTTTATGAACGTCAAAATTACATAAGACCGTCGTCAAAAATGGCCGCCTGTCACCACTTCCTAGTGCTTTAGCTGTGAAGAAGAAGTGGCGAAATGTTTTTTGAACCATTTTACATAAATAAATATCATTTAGTATCCAGAAACGCCCTAGGAGGACATAATAATATAGTGACCTTATTGGTGATCTTCAGAAAGGTCAGGTGCTTAGTACTCGCAACCGGCGTGCATGTATAAATCAAAACTTACAAGCCTTGTATTACGAAATGTCATTATTTAGTTCACAAGTACATTATATTTTTACACTTTTATTCGTGATTTTGTTTATTAAATAATTATTTGTAAGTTACGACTTGTAGAAAACCCTAACAAATCCTGAGAGTATCTGGCGACTCTATATTCCGTCTTACAAGTTTACAAGTGTCGTGCTTAGTAGGTACCGCAATAAATTAAATTCGATTTTCTTTTTTAAAATGTGGTCAAAAGAGAGAGATTACCTGATGCCCGTGTCCCAGCAATGGGAACATTAACGCTGATTATGAATATGGAGATGAGCTATGAATTTAACGAAAATTAACAATCTAGGTAACTTTTGCACGTGTAGACTTGTAACTTTTGATAAATATGGTCCAGGTGTATGAACGTAACCGACGTAAAAGGAGTATGTAAGGATCGTAGGAGGTGGCGTTCTGTAGTTTCTACCTACCCCAATGGGACGAAGGCTTGAGTTTATGTAAGTATGTGTGTTATTATCCAGGAAGGCCTATTTTCGTTTAGCATTGTTAACTCAATTTAATCTATCTATTTGCAGTTACAAACGTCTCTTAAGCTACCATTCCAACAGATTGAACGTCTGTTATGTAACAACACCCTAACAGCGGTTCGGGATCCTCTTTAATTTTGGGCTATCTTTCTTATTTACCGGCTTAAGCCCCGTAGTGCGTACTCTAGGCTCGCAATATTTTTCTTTCGTTGCAAATTATAATAAACGATGCTTCCCATCATCGTTATAAGATCATGGGATAGAAAATATAGAAAGCCAAGGCATGTTAAGCTTCACTTACAGTGGTTAGTTTCTGGATGGTTCACGTTTAGATACCTACCTAAATGTCTCACATGAATCCTTTGTGTTATGTTTTCTAATGCCGTGATATTGCAGACGGACACAGACGAGCCCGCACGACGCCCCGTAGGAAGGTGTACGTGCGGGGTATCGGAGACATCGGAAGTTCCTCGGTGCGCGGTGCGTGGCGGTCTGTGGTCGCCTGCCGTGCGTGTCCGTCCGCAAAATCGCGGATCGTCGGATCTCGGCACAAGGCAACAATCAAAAGTAACAGCCAAAGTAACAGTCAACTGTTCTTTTGCACTGTTGTGTTTTCAATCCTCGGCGCTGAGGCGAGGGTTGTAAATCCAACAGCGCGGAAGAACAGTTGACTGTTACTTTTGATGAAGAAAATGGCAGAAAAGGGCCGAGTGAGACTTCTGTCTCGTCCTACCTTGTGTAAGCTCGCTATTCGTTTAGGGACCTCTCACCAAGTTAATTGGCTGTCTCGTATTTTTGAACAGTCTTAGATTACGAGGAGTGATTGGCTTGCTTTGGTTTTCAGTGCCAAAGGCCGTGAGGGTGCGTATTTGATGTTTGTCAGTGGAGCTTGTTTTGCCTTTTAATAAGTAACGGAGCCCCCAGATGCTTTGGCTGATTTTATATCTTAATCTTGGCCCAGCCAGGTTTATTTTGGATTCACTCTTAACTGCCAACTATTCGCAGACAGGATGTTTGGGAGCATTTTTTTACCCACGAAAAAAAGAAGGAGTTTCTCAAGTCGAGGCATATTTTTTATTTCAATTGATTTACTGAAACCAACCAACGGTAAAGCGCTCCGAGAATAATTTATACCACAGCTGGAATTCTACATCAATAGCCTGCTGTCCACTGCTGCACATAGGCCGATAAAATTGCACGCCATTCAGCTCGATTCTCGACAACTCTCACCCAGCTGCTTCTAGCCACCCTGTGAACATCGGCGTTTCACCTAGCCTGAGAGGTTCATATCTTGCGTTTGCCTTGTTTGTTTAGCTAGAATTATAAATACTTACCTATTAAACCTGAAATTTTATGAATTTCTGCAAATCTTATCATTAATCATTTCCATTTCATAAATTCCAAAGAAAATCCAAAAATGAAGACCTTAAAACGACAAAACGGAACGTTTAATTTCCGATCCGAATAATTATGGTCATCAGCTGAAAGCCGAGATAACTAGCAAGCGAACATTTCGTTAATTACTTGTAAATTAAAACAAATTCTTCGGGTGTAAGGCGGCGGGCGACAATAATTTATGCGCAGTCGTCTCCTTTAGGAAGTTAAGCTTTTGGGAGATTGTGTTATTTTAGAATTTCAGGGTTTTAAATATTTTATTTCATGGAATAAACAACACAGTTTGTTAGTTAATTGATTCAGGCGTGACTTTGCGGAAATCCGTTATAAATAGATGTAGATATATATATTTTATATATCTTTATATATATATCTTATATTTTTTATAGAAAGAAGATTGAAAGAAAAATTGTTTATTCTGCACAAACTAAACGCACACATTACAAAATAACAGAATCTCATTTACTTATTACCCAAAAGCCTCGTATTCGGAGGCTACTTAGCCTATGGCACAGAGTACATTTTTAATCTGTGGTCAGAGACCAAGATACACATCATAAATGCTCTGTGAGGCCAAAGACAATTTAGTTGCGCAATGTATTGCGACATAACAAATGAAAATAAACAACAAATACAAATTAAAACTAAACGAAATGTCGATTACAGAGTGGAAAAAATAACAATTTTGTAACAAGCAAACAACAATAACAAGAACAAATTAAACTGAGCGTCGCATTTGTGCAAGAATAGGTTTATTGCTCAGCTAAATGCCGTGACTTCGGACGAACCTATCGTCAACAGCGCTGATTTTCAGCAAAAACCTCGCGAATGACGTAATATCTTATATATCTTCATGTATCTGCGTCTATTGTATTTTTTAACACAGTTTGTACCTACTAATTCATACCTTTCAAGTACCTAGTAGTAAGCCTAGTAAGGTACCTTTTGTAAGTAAGTAAATTCAAAAACAACGCAATCCACAACTATCATTCAAAACGCATCTGTCATTCTTTGATAGTTGCATAAAATGGCTTAAATACGGCAAATTGACGTAACGTGTCAATTTGCTACGTTTTTGATATATTTTCACGTACCTTTAACATATAACTAATCTATTGGTCCACAAACTGCAAAATGCTCGAGTATGGGCGAGCAATATTATGACTGCTCGTCCTTGCAGGCGCCACTCCGTGAGCAATCTTCGTTGAAAATGCTCTGGGTTGCCAGGAGGGCGTGCATGATCAATGACAATCTCGCTGTGGCATATTGAGCGCGGGCGGCGCGCGGCGGCGGCTCGAGCGCGCTCGCGTATGTAGAACTAATACTCGAACACACATCTTGCAAGCTCGAGCATTGTCGAGAATCAAGTTTGGACGTGTAGGTATTTAATTTTGCAATGTATGTAATTTTCATAAGACCCATTTATCAGTAGTCTCAGGAAATGCTCTGCTCTGCTCTTGGTGTGCGCTGACGCTTAACTGACCCTAGACTAGTTTGATACTTCATCTTACCCTCACCTTCATTTTGATGGATACTACATCTTATGTTACGCAAAAAATACTCAATCACTTAAGTTATTAATTTTATTTTCCATACTCGGTGAAAGGCAATAAATAAAAAAGTGTTTATACCTGCACTCATTATTCTATATAGCCCATTATTCAATGGGCCTCATTTTTAGCAGGCTGAAAGTCAATCGAAGGGCAAATGGAGAGAGCTGTGCTTGGATTTTCCCTACGTGATCGAATCAGAAATGAAGAGACTCCCAAGAGAACCAAGGTAATTGACATAGCCCGAAGGATTGGCAGTGTAAGTGGCAGTGGCATATTACTCGTAGAACAGATGGCCGATGGGACCGAAAGGTTTTGGATTGGCGACCGCGTACCGGAAGACATAGCGTTGGGAAGCCCTCCTACAAGGTGGACCGATGATCTTGTGAAGACCGCAGGAACCCGCTGCCTAGCCGAACCCGCAGGAGCCGGTTGAAGTGGCGATGCTTGGGAGAAGCCTATGTCCAGCAGTGGACGTCTTTCGGCTGAAATGATGATGATGATGATAACTCATTATATTCCAACTACTTAATACACACCGAGATACTGAGACTCCTCCGTGCTTCGGAAAGGACGTTAAACCGTTGGTCCCGGCTGTCATTCGTGGATCTTTGACAGTCATTATGGGTCGTCAGAAGCCCGAAAGTCTGACAACCAGTCTTACCAAGACCAACTGGGTTGTTGAGGTCAGATAGGCAGTCGCTCCATGTAAAATACTGGTATTCAGCTGCATCCGGTTAGACTGGAAACCGACCATAACATAGTTGGGAAAAGGCTAGGCAGATGATGATTCCAATCTCACTAATAGTCACGTATTTTTTATATACCACCCCAACACCACATTTTCAATATTTTATGTACAAATTAAATTCAATATTTAATAACGAATCATAAATATTTTAGTATATTCTGTAAAGCGGTGGAACGACCTTTTACTAAAACTCGTTTTACCTAAAATTATGGACCAACAAATTAGTTAATTTAGCCGCAATTATTTTGTTTGAAGTCGCGAAATTATGTATAAAAATTAATGGAAATTGGCTGTTTTCTCAGAAAAGTAGACGATGGTTAACAATCAATGTTTTTGAGAAGAATTCCATTGCCTCACGATTTTCTTATAACGTTTCCTAGCTACGCGTGTAGAATGTAAAAATTATACTGAAAAGCCCCTCATATCTTAACAAGTAATATTTACTGAATAAAATAAAAATAACAATTGATTGATTTTTTAACCGATTTCTTCAAAAAGGAGGAGGTTCTCAATTCGTCTGTATGTTTTTTTTTTTTTGTATGTATTCTACGCGATTACTCCGCCAATTATGAATCGATTTTCATGATTCTCCATATAAATTTTATTAATTTTGCTTGCGTAGTTTTTGAGTTAGCCTCAATAATTACGTATTTTTCCCGCTTTGCGTATGTAGACGATATAATTATTTACTCTTTCACTGTTATTTACATAGCAGGTAGTGATATTCGAATTTGTGGGGTAGGTACCACAACTAAAAAGTTGAAAATAAAAACTTTTTACAAAAAAAAAACAACCGACTTCAAAAAAATACACTAAAAAAGTGAACAATAACTTTAATTTCGGAAGTCGGTGGCAAAAAACGAAAATTGAAAAGCAAAGACACCGACTTACGAAATTAAAGTTATTTTTTCATAATCTTATATATTATATACAATGTGGAGACGACAATACAAATAAATGAAAACACTGGCAATACTAATGCATAAGAGTATTTTGGAACTATCAAATAAATCCTAACATCGAAATTAAAAAAGTAATTTTTTCAAACAATCTAAATAGTAGTGATGGGCCAACTATGGGGTTTGCCGATCTTTGACTAGCAATCGTAATTAAACTATTGGATAGATTTGATTAATTTTTTGTATGTAGACCGAGAACGTCATTAGATATACGGAGTTTTATTTTTTGTCGTATTGTCGTCTCCACCTTGTACAGTATGTAAGGGTAAACACCGTTGTCACTCAAACCATAGGTAGTTGACTTAAATATAAAAATAAATGACCCAGTAACAACAAAAAAAAAACCTTATTTTCATTAAAAGATTTTTAAAAGTAAATATCCGTCACTGTCCCGATACTCATGGAAACGCGTTTGAGAGAGCTGCGAAACAGCTGACGGTCATGTAACGTCCCGCGCGCCCCGCCCGCCCTCGCCAACCGCCGGCCGCGGCCGGTCGTTGCCCTTGCGTGTAGGGTGAAATATTCTTGTGGAAAAATGTAGATTTTCTTTTTTTTTTTAAAGTTGTAATTTTCCATTGATATTACGTTTTATAAATGAAACCAAACCACTGGTTTCAAGGATAACGGTGTTTACACTAACAACCTGTATACAAAAACATTATAACATATGTTTTATGATGATATATCGTCTTTTGTCCGATTATCTGGCTGGAGGATATTATATCTATACTAGCGAATAGCGACCCGCTCCTGCATCGCACGGTTTTTACGACTTGAAAAAACATCAAGATTTCTTAGTTAGTTAGCGTAAATGTTAACGTATCATACACATAAACCTTCCGGACTAAATTCTCTAAACGATGGTGAAAACCTTATCAAAATCTGTTGCGTGGTTTAAAAGAACAACGTGGTCATACAGACAAACACGACAACAGCGACTTTAATTTAATTTACTTTAATATGTATAGATAAGGTAGACATGATGCCTAACCCTGTTCCTCTAGAATGATCGCAAGCCTAAAGTATTCGTAAAATACAACTATCTAATTAAAATATCTCCACCGACAAACATACCGACATAAAACACTGCTGTCCCTCCTCCTGCCACTCCCTGCCATAAACATAGCCTTAAACACTTATTTCAAATATTTTAATCATGCCCTTAATAAACTAAAAACACGAAGGGTTAGAACTGCCATGTGTTCACCGCATCTATAGAGGAAACCACCAATTTAACGCGACCCCTCCCCCCGTGCCTTAGTCATACAAGTATGGGTGTGAAAGGGGGTGAGGTATTGAAGTTCGAAGGTCTTGCCTACTTGGTCGAGTGAATGGAGTATATCATGCGTGCTGAGAAATGCGCTGTGCGGTCACCAGCGGAATTTCGGTTCAAGTAATGATGTTGTGGTGTAAGTGTTAGGCGGGTGGAAAGGATTGGTGACTCTATTGAATAGTTTGGCTATGAAGTATTTGGGCTTGGTTAGTTTTATTATTTAAAAAATGTTCTGCAGCCTTTTTTTTTTTTTTTTGCCTAGCCATTTCCCGACTATGTTGGGGTCGGCTTCCAGTTTAACCGGATGCAGCTGAATACCAGTATTTTACATGGAGCGACTGCGTATTTGACCTCCACAACCCAGCAACTGGGTAATTCGATACCCCTTGGTAAGATTGGTTGTCAGACTTTCGGGCTTCTGACGACCCGTAACGACTGTCAAAGTTCCACGAATGACAGGCGGACCAACGGCTTAACTAGCTTCCGAGGCACGGAGGAGTCTCGATATGTAAAGATGGTCACCCATCTACGGGCCAACTTCGGCAAGCGTAGCTTAACCTGATGGACCGACCTGTGCGGCTCTTATTACTTAGCCATGAGCTGCAAAAATGTTCTGCAAAAATTAAAGGAATATTTAATGATGGATTGGCATCTAACTAGGATAAGGTACATGGTGGAAAATTCAAGCCAGTCTCCTTTAAAAACTCTTCTAATCAGCCCGTTGATAGCGGGCGGTCTGTGTGCACTGAATGAACATTTAAAGTAAGACCTCTCATGTACTTAAATGCACTCCCTAAATTAAACTTAAACAATAAAAACTTAAAAGGAACGCATTTATAAACGGATGACCTCAAACGTTATTAACTTAACAATTGTAAAAACAGTCGGTTAACTCGTGAGTGCAAAAACAGAAACTTGCCAGACAGAATTTAACACAATCGCGTCCCGGGAAAACTTTAAATAAAATAAGAAACAAAATGTTCTCGTACACAGTAACAACAAAATAAAATGAAGTTTCCGCAAAAAGTTTTGCACACTTCGTAATAACTCGTTAACGTAAACGTAAAACAAACTTCAACAGTTGGTGCCAACTGTCACCTGTCACCTGTCAGGTGAAACAAATGAATAACGGCAGTTCTGAATTCAAGTGTTCACTTTGAGAACATTTCAAAATACAAGAGCGATAGAAACCAACTTTTACATGGCTCCGAAAAAAGTGTGTGTTCCAATGTATTATTTCAGTAACAGATAAATTGTACCAAACGTTGGTACTCTTTTCACGGCAACTTTAATAAAAAAATGCGTAAGAGTTTACCTCATGCAAAATATTATTTATAATGAAAGTATATTTTCATAAAAACGCGCCGTAAACGTAAAAGATGACCTATATTTTCTAACAAACACGTTAAGACCCTTCTCAAGAAAATAAAACGGCGTCAACACATTAAAAACACCGACCTTTTTTCTCGAGCGATCAATACACGCGTCTCGCCTCTAGCATAATCAAAATTAACGTTCCTCTGTCAGTGGGACCACTATAGTGTTCATATATCACGCATAATACACAGTAACGACACTATCTACAACTCTATAGCACTAAATTGTTACTCGTCTTGACTAAAATTATTGCGTCGTAAGTCTTAACTGGGGGCGGCCATTTTGCTAAGATTAAACGTTAATACTTCAAGTCGAATAATTTTATTATAGTTGTGATGGACCTTAGCGTGGTTTGTTATGAGGAACGGACGGGATAATTCCTTAGCTAAGGATGAAATCTCTTTCTGACAGTCTGCTTGGAGGCTGTCTTTATAAGACCGCCCATTGTGTCACCATTGTAAAATTTCTTAATTTATATCTTGAATCCCTAATGGTATACAGATTCTATTCTATTGTTGGAGTCTTGTTAGTCAATTTTGCACCAGTTCCTGTTCTAAACGGGCAGTGAGACAGGTTTTAATACTACGGGATTTGAGGTATTTCCGTACTAGTTTATACATACGCTTGCAGAGTAAGAAATTTGAAGTGGCGTTTGGCTGGCCATGCCTATCGAAGGACCGATGGCCGGTGGAACAGACGAGTCCTGGAGTGGAGACCGCGTATCGACAAGCGTAGTGTGAGAAAAGATCTTAAAATGGCTGGAGATGGACTGATGACCTTAAAAAGGTGGCTATGAGGGACTGGATGCGGAAGACAGAGGACAGAGTGTGTGTGGAGAGGCTTATAACCTGCAGTGGACTGTGATAGGCGTAGAACTTAAGATAGTCCATCTGAGGAATTCTATTTACAAGGACAAAAAACAAGAAGATTAAATACCTACTTCTACTGCTTCCAAAGTCAACTGAAACTACCGACTATTTCTATAGTGTTCCAGTTTTCCAAAAAATCTAACTTTTTGGGTCACTGACCTGTTAGCCAAGCCAACCTGTTAGACCTTCCATTTCATTGGAAATCAACCAATTTATCCTCTATTGGACATTAAGGACCCTAGGCTGCCAATCGCATAGATTAAATGCCATAATACATCAGGTCCAATGGTTATGATTATGGGCATCGGAATTGATCCCGGGACATTTAGCTCTGTGCTAGTGTGATTGTCTTTGAAACCTTAACATATGAAAAGGTTTTATAGAGCGGACTTTGAAGAGAAAGAACTCTTTTAGATTCTTATCGAAAGGTTGAATGAAGTAACGGTTTTATAGAAAAAAAGGTAGGAAGTGTGGAATTGCTTTGAAAGACTTTTTTTGTTGTTTTTACTAGGATTCTTTGATCGGAGAGAGAAAATAAAGACTCAATTGACATTACAAGTGTTGGTTTCTCGGAATCAGATAGAAAAGGGGTTGACAATACGATTTTATTCTCACGAATGATCTTTTATCGCCCCCATATCAATACTATCTGGTTGTAACAAGTTTTACTGAAGAAGAAACAATAGTAAAAGTCGATAAAGATATCGTTTCTTATTCGAGACGATACGGTGTCTACTTGTCTATGATCTTAGGGATTTTTTGTCAAGTTTTTGACTTGTCAAAAGATGATTTGGGAAAGTACCCAATATATTTTTGCTGTCAAACATAACTGAATATCATGGGGCTGAAAGGGTTCTATTTAACCTTTAGTTAAACATGAGTTCTTTTCGACGCCTAAAAACTCCAACTCAAACTCAAAGCATTTATTTCAATTAAGGGGGATGCGCTAGGGTTGCCCGCGAAATTCAAATTTTCTTACGAACATACAACCTGATACTGACCTGCAAATTGCAAAAAACCTAAGAAAATTTGAATTTCGCGGGCTACCCTTGCGCATCAACCTTAAACCATTTACAGGCACTTTTGCATTGTCAAGGAGTCGGTCAGCCAGAAATATAAAGCTAGTTGCCCATTCCAAAGCGTAGAAGGTACCTACCTATGGAGAAGAACGGGCAAGAAACTCCACAGACACTCAAAAGTTAGCATGCCCTTCAAAATGTTGTATAACTGGAAGTCGTTCTCCTCAGCTATATTTTAATCAACAGCTGGTCAGCCTAATTGCAATATATAATAGCTAAAATATATATTATGTACAAGTATTAATAAAAGGGAATGAGATCATTGTGCATCAAAATTATCCGCATTGCTGTCAATGGGACAAGTGCCTAAAAGGCTGGCAGCATTGCCACGTTGGATGGCAATGCTGATTCTTTTGTGCTAAAAAATTAAATAAGCCAGCGCCTTGAAGCCACGTGAAGACCAAGCGTTTGGCGATGTTTCATAATATTCCATAGAACTTTAAGATCAGTCCAGGTGTCCATAGTACTTGGGCATAATTATCCGTTGGGTTGTCGGGCCCTTTTTACCTTTTATAGCAATTAATAATTTCATACATTTTCTCCTTTTATTCAGATTTTTTTCTCCGAAATCCAGGTAACATCGCTGCTAAAACGTTTGAACTAGTCACTTTTGTCCTTAACTCCAAACAAAACGAATGACACCGCATTTGTCTGAATCGGTTACAAAGTTTTGTTTCCAAAATAGTTTTCTAACTTTTGCTAGTTAGCAAACAGGCTGATTATAATAAGTGGACCTTTTCACTAAGCCACAGGATGATTTAAATGGGGTCGTCTTTTCTATTGAGGCAGTCATTTGATACTTAATGCGAATTAGTGCTAAAGGATTAATTATTTAAGACATTCATACTAATATTATTATTTATTAACAGCTTAAAAGCATAATCAGCCATTAATGTTCCCACTGCTGGGACACAGGCCTCCTCCCTGTAAGAGGCAGTGGGCCGTAATCCACCACGCGGAACCAGTGCGGGTAATAAACAAACAAACTCACTTTTGCATTTATAATTATTATAGTTAGGATATTAAATTATGATACAACATACTATTTACACTAATATTATAAATTTGGATGTAACTCTGTCTGTCTGTTACCTTTTCACGTCTTAACTGATGAACGGATTTGAATGAAATTTAGCACATAGGTACACCATGACCTGGACAATGGATACTTTTTATCCTAATATTCCCACAAGATCGAGATTTATGCGGGTGAAACCCTGATGGATCGACCCGTGGGGCTGTTATTAGTTAGCCACGAGGTCCTCCACCTCTTACAGGTGGCTACATCACCAGTCCTTATAAGGGAACTCAAACAAAACTTTCGTAGCAATAACATCATGATCTATGACAGTAATGACAACGCAACATGGACAAATGATGGCCCATCTCAGATTATTGGATTCCGATACCGTGGCTCATCAATCCAAGATGGCGGATACTGATCTTTTCACGAGTCTTCAGTAAGCTCGTATTATTGATGTAATGTTGACATTCATCGAGTCAAATCGATGGTGAAATTGGTGTTTAGAACCCCTACTGCCATGTATTTTTTTAAGGGAAAATGTTTTTTTTTTTTTAAGATACAAGCCTATTGTTAGGGTTCCGTACCTCAAAAGGAAAAAAACGGATCACTCGTGTGCCTGTCTGTCCGTCTGTCACAGCCAATTTGCTCTGAATCGAATGGTATTGGTATCAAATGGTAAATTTGCTTTGCAGTAGCAAAAAAAAACGTGTTTTGCAAACCGTACTATAGTCAAATTTTTATGGGGCCACCGCGCTTCTTGATAAGTTATCGATGAACATACATAGAAAATCCTTTTATGAAGTTGTTTAAAAATATCTCACTCATCCATCTTCTTCTTTTCATGTGGTTAGCTACTAACCTGGTGTCAGAGTTTTAAAGCCGCCCATGGGCCTCTCACTTGGCTTCACATGCCGTCGAGTAATGTCTCTCAGACATACTGGTTTCCTCACGCTGTTTTCCTTCACCGTTTTTTAAGCAAGTGATAATTATACATACGCCTTATGAATCCGAAATGTCAGAGGTGCGTGGCTTGGGTTCGAACTCGAGACTTATGACTTGGCAGTCTAACGGTCACACCACTAGGCTATCATTGGCTCACTCTTCCAATATCATCATCAATATACATACATGAAGATCATTAATACAATGTAACGCACAATGGAGCGTGTAAAGTAAGCATTGCCCTGAAAATGGCCGACCCGTACTGCAGCATGATAAATGATGGCCATATTTTAGCAATTCGATTCCAAGATGTTTTTCTTGTTTCGTAACTTAGTTATGTTCACGCTCCGGTTCCGTTAGTTTTGGAGCAGCTTTCCGAATTTTTATTACGTGGTTTTTCTCTGGATTACTTTTCTTTTTGCGTTTTCAGCTGCAATGTTTTAATTCAATTTCTGTTTTTCGATAATTGATTTATTCTGTTTTTGAAAGTGATCAAGGGATTTGTCAAGTTTAATGGATGGCGTTCTTTTTCTATACATGCTAAAATATATCAAACTTTGTGCTTTTGTTTGTTAACAAAATCAGTTAATAATAATACAAAACTGGTTATGGATAAGAAGAAGCAGGTGAGGTGTACGAGTAAGCGTGGGTCTAAAAACCGGCCGATGTCATTTTAACGTCATTTTTTTGGGTTCCGTACCCAAATGGTAAAACGGGACCCTATTACTAAGGCTCCGCTGTCCGTCCGTCTGTCTGTCTATCTGTCTGTCTGTCCGTCTGTCACCAGGCTGTATCTCATGAACCGTGATAGTTAGACAGTTGAAATTTTCTATAATACAAATTATACAGTTTGGAAATATGGCCCATGAGTGCTTGCTAAACTGTTATCAGAATTTATATCAGCTTACTGCCTTTTTATTACAAGCTTTATATTAGCTTGCACTGTTCGTATGTCTTTCCGGTTACTAATATTGTGCTCCATTTTTCAAGTACTTACTAGAATCCGATTGAGCTGAAACTTGGCATACTTAAACAACTACCGAGATATTTTTAAAATTTGATATCATGGAGCTGGTCTGATGATGGAGCTGGAAGTTGGCCATAGGAACTCCTCAATCAAACAAGATAGCACCATGGTGATTGGACTCGTTGGTTATGTATTGAAAACTGCTTTTACACTAGGTGGTGTTTAAGGCCTGATGATGGAGCCGGAAGGTGGCCATGGGAAAACCTCAATCAAACAATATAGCACCATGGTGATTGGACTCGTTGGTTATGTATTGACAAGTGCCATGACACTAGGTGCTTTTTAGGGCCTGATGATGGAGCCGGAAGGTGGCCATGGGAAAACCTCAATCAAACAATATAGCACCATGGTGATTGGACTCGTTGGTTATGTATTGACAAGTGCTATTACACTAGGTGGTGTTCAGGGCCTGATGATGGAGCCGGAAGGTGGCCATGGGAAAACGTAATTCGTTGGATTTGTGAAGGTGATAGAACAGATATTTAAACAAATCCTAATGCTAAAAGAAGAAAATAAAATATAAGTAAAAATCTTTTTAAAAACAAGCTTTTAATAAACTAAAAAGTACTAAATAAAACTTACGTAAACATAGAACTTTAATATTTTCTTAAAAGCTTGAGGCGTAAATGTCCTTCTAACACTGCACTTGAAGATAAGCCTCAAGGTTTCAAGAAAATATTAAAGTTCTATGTTTACGTAAGTTTTATTTAGTACATTTTAGTTTAAAAGCTTGTTTTTAAAAAGATTTTTACTTATATTTTATTATATAAAAAAACAAAGAAACACAGTATTTTTAGTAACTTCACACGCAGTTTAATTAAATGTCTGTATTTACAAGTACTTAGCAGTATTTAGATTAGATAAACAAATGACTTACATTGTGTTTTCAATATGGTTAAAATCACTCCAAAAATAATAAAATGTACAAATTTTTGTCAAAGCAAGCTAATGAAAAATTCTTCAACTTTCGCTCCCCATTATTTTCATCTGGTCTTCGTCATGGAAATATAGCGCCGTAATTTATCATCGTGAGGACAGACCGCCATTACTTAACCTCTTCTACAGCCTCATATGTCATAGCGACCGCCATGCAACCATTATGCGCCGTGCGGGGCAAATTTAAACGATTTTATTACCGATAAGTTACGCTTGTGGTGTATCGGGAATAATTCGGTTTTGACACGGAATGGATTGGTACAGAAGGTCGGGTTTATACAACAAGCCGTAACACACCCACACACTTATGAACACAACACACAAACGTACAGCGCGTTCGCTTTTTGCGTTCATTAATGTGTGTGTGCTTGCGTTTTCACTTGTTGTGATCAGTAGGAGTCTTTGCGTACTCATTTATCTATCTCAATCTGCCTAGCCTTTTCCCAACATGTAGGCGTCGCCGTTTGCACCTGAATACCAGTATTTTACATGGAGCGACTGCCTATTTAGCCTCCACAACCCAGTTACTGGGCAACATGATACTCCTTGATAAGTCTGGCTGTCAAAATTTTGGGCTTCTCACTACCCGAAGATCTACGAATGACAGCCGGGACCAACGGCTTAACGTGCTTTCCGAGGCTTGAAGTCACCGATCCACGAAACGACCGCGGAAAGCGTAGCTTAACCTTCTGTACTTATCTATCTATTTTGTGGTATTGTTTCTGTCGAGTTCATTAATCTAGGAGCAAAACTTTTGGTGGCTGGTTAATTAGGTTATCTATTTGTTAGTTACAAGGTCTATACTCCTGCTAAATATTATCCTAACTATACTATTAAAAATTAATGCGAAAGTGAGTTTCGTTGTTTTTTTGTTACGCTGACACGCTAAAACGGCTGAACAGATTTAGATGAAATTTTCCACATAGGTAGACCATGACCTGGAATAGGACATAGGATACTTTTTATCCCGATTTTTCCACGGGATCGAGACTTACGCGGGTGAAACCGCGGGGCGCAGCTGGTTTCTTATAAAAATTATGAGTTGAAGTATTAATAGGTTTAAGGGGGACCAATATTTGTTGTTTGGTTACGTATGGTGCATCGGATTGGTGTATTAAGGTGCATCTCATCATTTTTATGGTGTACATAATAAAGAGTATTCTGTTCTATTCTCATTTTAGGAAATATACCTACAAAACTATGACAAATATACTAAGTGAATAGAATAGTCTGTGAATTAAAAAAAATATAATATATAGATATTCAGTGTCCGATTTAGTAACATTTTGAAAACTTACACAAAATACTATGATACACATTAAAACATTCACTACTATACCTATTTACCAAAGTGTCAAACAATTAAATTCATAAATACTAAAAACAAAACAATTTAACTAGAAAAATTCCCTCAGAAAACTTTGTATTTGACTTGCCTAACATAATAGAGTTTCGGACTTCATAATTAAAAATTCAAAATCTCCACAAGTTTTTTTGACACTCCTAAAGGCTTAGTTTAATTAATCTTTATTAAGGCTCAAAGACTCGAGTGTTAATTAATTTATATCCTACTTATTATTATATTTTAAGCAGTAATTTTCTGGCTGCGAATAGAGAAATTAAAATGAGCAGGTATATAAGAAAATGTTTATTAGAACTTAGATAATTATTTATTCATAGTTAGTAATTTAATGATAATATATTTAAGTAATGATTAGACATAATATTGTGGCGAACACATTTTTATACTTTGTTAATGATAAATATTTCATTAATTTTTCATTAAAATATATTTTTTACCTATGACGTACTTATATAATGTCAAAAATAATAAAGTCAAAGTCAAATAATTTATTTCAAATAGGCACATTTATGGCACTTTTGAACGTCAAAACAAATAAATAGAATTGATTCTAGTTGCCCCTTCCAAAAGGTAGTTTTCGTATGGAGAAGAATGGGCAAGAAACTCCACCGTTACTCTTTTTAAAAATGTTTTACAATATTTTGTATACATCAATTATATAATTTATATGTGAAGACGATGCACCTACAATAAGATTACTGTACCACAAAAGGTAAAAAGAATTATAAATGGAGCAATAATTAATAAATTATTTACCAGATACATGGTGATGTAAAAATTAATTACAAGATACATGGTGATGTAAAAATTAATTACCAGATACATGGTGATGTAAAAAATTGCTTTTGATCTTTCACGTACTATTTCACGATTTTTTTGTTTCTTTATTGCTATCTTTTCAATTCCATTTAGCATTACGCTAAACTAATTTTGCCCTTTAGTGTTTACCATCGTTTTTGCGTGGTAAGCAGTTCTTTCTTTCTGTTTTTTAAGTTTATTAATATTTTATTTTCTTTCATTTAAGGGTGCCTACAGATTTGCCAAGACCAACAACTAAATAATTTGATGTTGTACAAAAGCTTATTATAATATAGAAAAATTAGTTGTAGGTAGGTACACTCGCAACAATCTAAGAAGTCCGTTTTGACGTTTCGTTCTCGTACTTGTAATAAAACGATATGCCTTGACAATCAGTTTTAAGCAATGTAGATAAGTCGTCGATTACAAACTCTCTAAGTATGTTTAATCGATATGTCTCGAGAATCAGTATATAAGAAACAATTTTTTTTTTTCATCGCTTCACAAAGGATTTTTATAGCTGTCAAAACGGACTTCTTAGATTGTCGCAAGTCTAGTAGGTACCTATAGAAAAAATAAAAAAACAATGTATACAAAAATAAAACCACAATTTTCAGTAACAAATCATGTTTATTTAAACTTCAAAACCATACAAAATGTCCTCATTGTCAACATTAAGTTGTTCTTAAAACTATCAAGTACATGTGGTATGTACTCACAATTATTTATTTCGTATTTTATTAAAACGTAAGCAAAGCTGTGCAATTGTTAATTACAATTTCATGTTAACTATAATTATAATTTTTATGATAAAATATATCGGCTTATTGAATTACTCCGTACCAGTTTTAAAAGTGAAGTTAATTTTATATGAACACTTTTAATGTTAGTCTTATTTAGATGAAATAGCCAAGAACAAACATACCTATTATGGAGCATGTACCGCCATAATAGGTAAATCGATCGTGAGTGCAATAATGATGAATCAAAATATTCTAAATTCAAAAGATAACAAGACAGCATTTCAACCACAAAAAAGCTCTTAAAAGATGCAGCATGACAACCGGTAGACAATCATTACATAAAATTTTACATCGCAAGCCAAACTTTTCTTTCGTTTTCAGCGCTGCAGCCGTTTGATTGCCACACTGCAATCTTTCGCCCAAATAAGTTACTCCAAGTACAGAAATATTCCATCGTGTTCATATAAAACTAAAACAAGTAACAGATTATGACATAACTTTTCATGACACATTTTTGTCGCAAGTCGATCAAAACTACCGAAGCATCTAGAGTACTCTCAATGACAGAAACTTATGACAAATATAGAAAGTATTTCTCGTATACATAATAATGTTTCATTTTCTGATATCGGTACGGAATAATAAGGCTGTGGACATGTTGAAAGCGGGGGCGATTTACTTTAGTAGATGATTAGCCAGCAGAAGTGATGAGGATTTTTTAAAATAAACAAATGAAAATGACGATAACGAAAGATGATTTGAAAGTGGTGTACCTACTTATATTTACTTAAATATTAAATGTTGAATTTCTAAATCAAACTTTTTTAATCATTCATCACTATTTACATTTTTCGCTAAGAAATGTTTGGATTAATTTTGAGTAAAAAAGAATATTTTTACTACACTGTGAAACTTTTACAAATTTTTTTTTTTTTTAAACTCAGAATCGCGCCTGCTATCACTATGTCCCTCTCCAATAAGATACTTGCCACAAATTAATTATTTTGGATACCATATTTCGTAAGCATTACATTTCGTAGGAAAATTATTTACGGCTAGGACTAGTAGTAGGTACTATTCAGAATTTGAGATATTTTCTACAATATAAGTTATTTAAAATTATATTATAAATTGTATTAATCGTATTATAAACCGACTCGTAACCAGAGTTTCGTGATTATTGATATTGAATTTTAAATATTTTATCTTTGTTTATAAATATATATAGTGTCAAATGTGACTCTTAGTCACATAAAAGCTATTTACATTAAATTAATAAGACAAACAATACATTTATTTTAAATCGACTAGTAAGATTTTTAAGCAAACAATTTACTAAAAACTACGACGTAAAATGAATATGGCAACATTTTTTTTGATTTATTTTATATTACCTACCGTTCAGTTCTTATCGAGTAAATTATATTTACATTTCTGTTTTATTTGAATAAAATATTTATTTAAAACTTTATTAGCTTATTTGAATAAAACATTACGATTCAACTCAATATCATAAATGCTTAAGAGTATTTATTTAAAAAACATTTTTGTTTAAATGCTTTAGAATTTTTTGTATGGGTTTAAACTTTTGAGCTTTAATTTGTTTTGAATAAGATTGATGTTAGCTATATTGGTTTGTTGTGCAGTAAAAACTTAATGGATTAAAAGAAAGGGGGCTTTTGCAAACAATAAGTTTGTACTATCATTCCAGACTAGTCGAACTGGATTGAGAGCATAAAACTGAGAATAACCATGCTTTGTTACACGATTACTTTAAGTAAAGTGCTGGGGATCTGAATCTCGCTTTCGCAGAATTATTTTGTTTCATTCAAAAGAAATATCTGCTTGAATCCATCATAATATTTTGTAGTTTTTAGAAGCTCTTTGTAATATCGAAAGTCGTCATGAAAATAAGAGCATTGTAAAAAATTCATTCAATGTGTGTCAATCTTCAAAGTCTTCCTTTACATAAAGGATGACCACTACAATCAGTGTTCCTAACTGTCGTCTTAGAATTTAAAATTCGAACACAAAAGATGGCTACCGTCGATGTCTGCAATATTCTGTGACCTCTCGACCAATCAAAGGCAAGAGATAGGCCTGAGGGAAATCACTGCGTCCATCGATTGACCGTCTGTCTTTTAGTGATAACAATTGGGACACTGATCGACTGTCCTAAAGATATTTAAGATTTGGATCAAATAGAAAGAAAAGCGATTCAATCACTCCAGCTGTTCCTTGAGATATTTGTCAATCTTTCAACCCGATAAGACAAAGTCCATGTTTAAATTGTTCAGATACCTAATTTCTCTTCGAAGCTCTATAAATAATTTACAAACTGTATTTTTAGAGAATTAAAAACTTTAGCCGCGTTAAAAATGTTCTGGAAAACATTTTTATTCCGGTTGTTCGAAATTCCAAAGAATTGAAACGGGTAATTTGGAAGAAAGCTTGTTTATTTTTAAATAAAAAATATGGTTTTACATTTTGCAAAGAAAACATCATGATTTGGTATAAAAAAGTATTTTCAAAATAGAAAACGATCATCGTATTAAAAATTCTCGTTGATAATGCTGTTTATCTGGAAAAAGAAAAATAATAATCTATTAGGACCAATTTATAAGTAAATTGGAAACTACTTTTATGAGTAATTCGTTGAGGTAGAAATCAGCCAACAGTATTTAACAAATTACTTAATTTCTACATAATCAAAATCACTTTCCAAGTTGAAAAATTAAATTTAAAAAAATAAGTTCAAAAACCAACATAACTACATAAACTTCTTAAATAACAGATTAAAAAAACCTTGTTCATTTAATAAAGTTAATAATTCCCCCTGTTTTTTTTTTCCTAAACAAAATCAATAAATTGGTAAACTATTTCATAATTTCTCACCTTAAAACACTTGTACCCTATGGTTCTCTCGATCGCAGACAATAATATTGCCACCAGACATGACGGCGATACCTTCCAGACCCTTGAACTCCCCGTCACCAGATCCCCAAGAACCAAAGGCTCTGAGGAAGTTGCCATCAGGGTGGAAGATCTGGATGCGGTTGTTGCCAGAATCTGCGACCACGATGTAGCCTTGGTCATCTACTGCTACACCCCTGGAGAGATAAAAAGAGGGAGTTAGTTAATGAAAAATGGCAGAGTGCGAGGGGATGATTCTTGCTAAGTAACTCTTGGGACGAGAGTAGTTCACCTGGTGAAATGATTGAAACGGAAAACTGGACGTGATGAAAGAAGATAGCAAATGCTAAGGGCTGCTTGTGACCTTATTTATGAACGAAGTTGTATGAAAAGCATACATAACATTACGCCGTGCCTATATATTACATTTCGCCAGTTATGTTTAAGTCCCATATTGTAATAAGGGGCGAGCCTATTGCCATCAACCGGACTTTGAACCCAGGACATAAACCATGTGCAGTTTCATGTTGTAGTCTCATAAAATAATGGACAGTATTTCAGATCATAGGCCATATTTAGGTCACTACAAAATTCAACGAAAACTACGAAACTAAAAACGCCATATTTCAAAAGCTAGTAAATGTCACACACATTTTCGTTGTACGCTCACAGAATTAATAAAGTTATCACATTCAACTCCTAGAATAAAATATGGACTTACAACTTGCTGGGTTGGACATAAAAATAGCAATAATGTAAGTCATTTTGTTCTACAGCTGTAAAACATACGTGTTCCGGTCATATTTTATTATTGCGAACAGAATTCGGTCAAGGTACGTCTAGACTCAGGTTGAAAATATTGGCATCACTGTAACGAAGGTTGGCACTCATTTTTATCTTTGGACACTGATTTGAAAGAGTATTTTTTTAGACAATGTTGGGTCTATCAGGTTGGTTCATGTATTTTTTATTGTGACCGAGATTCTAGACGGAGACGCCTGCGACGATTTCAAGATTTTTTGCTGAATAAATGTTTGGTGACTCAAGATGTTATTTTAGTATGCACGTTGTTTATCATTTGAAGTCAAGAATTAGGTCGAGAATGGACATATTTATATTCACTGATCTTTACTTTACATAAGTATAGCATAATAGCATAATCAGCCTATAATGTTCCCACTGCTGGGACACAGGCCTCTTCTTGGGAGTGGGCCATAATCCACCGCGGGCTCAGTGCGTGTTGGCGTATGTCACATGTCTTAGAATTTTTAGTTCTAGGACATGCTGATTTCCTCACGATGATTTTCTTTACTGTTTTGAGAGCAGTAGTTCGAATCTACGACCTATACCTCGTAAGTCGCGGCCGTTACCACTGACCCACCACTGCTCTCTTACTCATGCTTACTTTACATACTTTAATAATATAAACAATTTAAATCATATATGTTAAAGACACGATCTTGGTCAGCATAAATCATGACTTCAATAAAGCCCTAGCACTAGCTAAATAACTCTACGATCTTAGAGGAAATACATAGTTGCCTTCAAACTATAAACCGGCTACGTTTACATCGACATCTTAACCAAAGCCTCTAAAGTATCCGCTAGCTGATAGCAGTAGCAACACTTAAGGACTTAGGGCTGATTTCACCAATGAAACTGAACGCGATCAGCATATTTAAACTGAGTTCAAGAGCTCATCATCTGCCTAGCCTTTTCCCAACTATGTTGGGGTCGACTTCCAGTCTAACCGGATGCAGCTGAATACCAGTATTTTACATGGAGCGACTGCCTATCTAACCTCTACAACCCACTTACTGACTTCAAGAGCTGTCAGTGTCAATATTCTCAATCTCAAACAATGACTGACAGTTCTTGAACGCGGTTAAGATTTGATGATCGCGTTCAGTTCCATTGGTGAAATTCGCCCTTAGTAGTTAGAATAGCATTTAACGTAAATATTTGGTACAAGTTCAGGATTTAAGGGCCCGATAAAGCTAAATTAGAAGACCAACCGACCGCACTTTATAGGGCCATTGGAAACACACGTTAAGACCAATTCGGCTTCAGTTTCTAAAGATGTAGAGGACTTAGGTTTATGAGCTAATTTCGGAAGTAATTAACTAAGTAAATGACCTCATTTTGCTGGAGTTTGGTTGAGGAAGTAGGAAATAAAGAAGTGGTATGCGGTTGATGAGTTTCTTGCATTTTATTTTGCAACTCTTCAACTATAATCACATAGTTTGTGAAACTTTTCGCGCAAAAATAACCTTTCATGCACTGACTACGATTTTTCTTTCATCTAACGTGACCAACGTTGGCATCATCATCAATAGGTATCACCCAATACCGAACTTAGCCTGCTTTTACCCGACTACGGGGAAGCAAAAAGGAGGGTTATGATTTTGACCGGTATGGTAAGTATAAAGAAGACATCACAGACGGCAGACAGACAAACTAAAAATCGGAGTCACACGTGTTAGCATAAATCAAACAGATACGTTTGACTCCGGATTTTTAATTTGTCTGTCTGTGATGTCTTGTTGTTTTTAGTTGACTTTTTTGTCGTAGTTGGGTTTTAGTTATAACTTTTATTTTTAGATTTCTAAACTTTTAGTGCTAGGTTGCTTGCATCCGACTAAGAATAAATTTATCAATAAACTTTTAATTTTTTTTAACAACCTGTTTTTTCCCACTCCTGGGCAAAGGTCTCCCCCATAGCTATCCACTTCTCTCGGTGTTGGGCTTAATCGTTTATTAAATTTTCTCTTACCTCGGGAACTTAAACTGTCCATCTTCAGATCCTTCCTCGCCGAATGACGAGAGGACCCTTCCATTGACATCGAAGACCTGTATCCTATGGTTGTTGGAGTCTGACACCAGGACCCTGTTGGTACTGGAGACAGCGATGTAGTGGGGGTGTTCTAGCTGGCCAAGCTTGGACCCGAAGGACCCGAACTTGCCAACGAACGTGCCATCGGATTGGAACACCTGGGGAAGGATAGAGATGGAATGAGTTTTATTGTTCAGTGTCTGAAACCATTGACCAAACTTAGAACTTTGTCTTATTATCCGATGCAGATATAAAATGCTGCGTCTAAGATGTGACACACTACTGATGATTAAGGCATGCTTGCACCACAATTCATTACGTATTTAACGAATTGTGGTGCAACCATGCCTTAGTCAGCTTTATAACATCGTTTTTAAAACATCGTTCCATTTCTGTCAATCGTTTGAAAAATACAGAGACTAAAATTATGTTTTAAATAGGTTTAGCGCCAAATGCATTTGAAGCTAAACCGTTTGCATGTTTTGTTTTGTGTGCAAGAGTCGTTTAAAAGTGGTCAGTATTTTTGCTGTATAATTTTACATGAAAATTACACTTTATACCATTCCCCCTCTAAAAAGCTTATTTTATTCACTGAAAACAGTGAATAAAAAGCAATCACTGTTTTGGTGTTTGAACTTAGAACACCAATATATTCGAAGTCCATCTCAATGCTATACAAACTCCTATTTGATTCGGTTTTCGAACAGGAGTTAGCATTAGAACAATAGTATATTATGCAATTAGTGAATAAAGGACGGATTTAAAGCGAGGGCCATAGGTGAATCACGAGCAAGTGAAGGATTCTAACGACTGAATCACGACCGTAGGGAGTGATTCATGATGATTGAATCACGACCGTAGGGAGTGATTCAAGTGTTAGAATCCTGAACGACGCGAGCGATTTATGGCCCTCGATATAAATCCGTTTTATTCAAGAGTTGCATACTATACTTTATACCATAACTACGAGAAAAGAATATGCAACTTCGAGTATGTTGTTATGTCAATTTTATGCCTTGTTTTTATAGTACCTACACCGTAGCATACATACATACTCCATAAGGTCGATGACTTCTTTTTCTTCGACAACTCATTAAAATGAGTTAGGAAAACAGACTCTGAAAATGTGGTCAGCTTGATTTTCATTTTTCCATTTACTCAAACAAACAAACTCACACTCAAACTCATCGTAGGCTTTGATGTAAACCAGCCGTGATTTGTTGGTTAGCAAGCTTTATACTATATCGGCCTTTCTACTATTTCATAAACTCAGGTGTTAACACATTTTCATCAATTGAAAACATTTTCAATCGATTTATTATTAAGTAAACCCTAAACTTTTTGTTCGTACAACTTACAATATTTAAATAAAATAGCGCCCATTTAATAATGACAGCAAAGAACACAAAACAGTTTTAATTCTAATGCTAAACTCCTGTTCGAAAATCAAATCAAATAGGAGTTTGTATATCATTGAGATGGAGTTCGAACAAATTGGTGTTCTAAATTCAAACCCCAAAACAGTGATTAAAAGTGCTTTTTATTCACTGTTTTCAGTGAATAAAATAAGCTTTTTAGAGGGGGCATGGTATAAAAACTGTTTTGTTCTTTGCTGTCATTAGCAAATTGGCGCTATTTTAGATATTGTAAGTTGTACGAACAAAAATTTTAGGGTTACTTAATAATAAATCGATTGAAAATGTTTTCAAGTGATGAAGAAGATGTGTGTTAACACCTGAGTTTATGAAAGAGAGGGCGACCGATATAGTAGAAAACTTGCTACCTAACAAATCACAGCTGGTTTACATCAAAGCCTGTAGAAAACTTGCTACCTAACAAATCACAGCTGGTTTACATCAAAGCCTACGATGAGTTTTGCAAATGTTTGTTTTCCTAACTTATTTTAATGAGTTGTCGAAGAAAAAGAAGTCATCGACATTATGGAGTATGTATTCTATGCTACGGTGTAGGTACTATAAAACCAAGGCATAACATTGACATAACAACATAGTTAGAACTCGAAGTTCTTTTTCTCGTAGTCATGGTAAAAAGTATAGTATGCAACTCTTGAATAAAACGGATTTATATCGAGGGCCATGAATCATTCGCGTCGTTCAAGATTCTAACACCTGAATCACTGCCTACGGTCGTGATTCAGTCGTTAAAATCCTTCACTTGCTCGTGATTCACCTATGGCCCTCGCTTTAAATCCGTCCTTTATTCACTAATTGCATAATATACTATTGTTTATGTTAAATAATATATAAATTGTCTTTTCTATTCAGAAAATACAATAATATATTATTATTTACTAAGGGGAGTAGGACTTATTTAGATGATCTATCTGATTTAAATGTTGAAATTTCAATTATCTGTTGAAAGACCTTTCTGCGTTATTTATAAGACAAGTTAGCTACTACTAATTTGTGAAACTTTACTAAAGACTTAGTAATAATTATAGCTCCAAGCAGTAGTTGAATAATAATTAAATAATTATAGTGACCATTCATGCTGAATTCTTTGAGTAAGTCAATTATAGGGAATGTGCTTAATTGTAGAACCATTTGCAGAGCTAAAACTAAAATTGTATCGCCGAAATAAGTTTCAAGCTGATTATTGGTATTTATCTGTAGGTAGAGTCAGCGATGAAAGCCGTTGATTATTTTAGGATTTTTTTGAATATTTACTGTTTCTATATCTTCTTATTGTAGTCTAGAGTATTTTCTGCTATTCCAATACATATTCGTTACAAATATTTCCTTAAGTAATTATTTCTGTAACTTGGAAATTTTAGTAATCTACTTTTGTCCCTGACTGTACCATGGCCGTTAATTACATAAACTAAAATTTTAGAACTGCAAGGTAACTGCCTAATACACTTGCAATGCCTTTTATTTTAACAGTTCAACAACATACATCGCGATGTATGTTGTTTAACTGTCAAAATTCAAAAATTCTGTTAACTGTCAAAACGTCTACTCAACAACGTAAATAACGCGTTATTTACGTTGCTGAGTAGACGAATTTTTCAAACACGAAGTAATTTATTAGCAATGGATCAAAATCCTTGGGATTGTGATTGAAGGTGTGTGTTACAATTAGGGTACTTAAATAAGTCTCCAGCTGATTGGTAATTTTGTTCCAGGTCATCAAAAAATATCACATACCTGTACTCTATGGTTTTCCTTGTCACAGACGTATATAAATCCGAGCGCGTCAGTGGTGATACCCCACGGGTAGTTGAACTTGCCGTCGCCAGTGCCCTGGCTGCCGAACGCCCTCAGGAACCGGCCTTGAGGGTCAAATACCTAGGACAAGGAAATATATGTTAATTGCTTTTCTCGCTGCTGGATAGAGAAATATCGTGAGGAAACCGACATGTCCAAAAACCGAAACTTCGAAGACATGTGACATCCACCATCCCACCCTGGGCCCGCTTGCATGGCGGACTACTGCCCGCTGCGTCTCACAGAGAGGAGATCTCTTAGCAGTGGAAACATTAAAGACTGATTATGCAGCTGCGATTTGTCACTTGCTGCTTGGTGGAGCTCGTGGCTAAGTAATAGCAGCAGCACGGGTCGATCCAACAGGATAAGCTACGCTTGCCGGGGTTGGTCCATGGTCCATCTTTACATACCGAGCCTCCTCCGTGTCTTGGAAAGCACGTGAAGCCGTTGGCCCCGGCTGTCATTTGTGGATTTTTGACAGTCGTTACGGGTCGTCAGAAGCCCGAAAGTCTGACAACCAGTCTTGCCAAGGGGTATCGTATTACCTAACTACTGGGTTGTGGAGGTCAGATAGGCAGTCGCTCCTACTGATACTTTCGGTTAGACTGGAAGCCGACCCCAATATAGCTGGGAAAAGGCTAGGCAGATTGATTTGTCGCTTGCTCAGAAGTTTTTGCTTTTAACTCATGAAGTCCAAAACCAACTAGTGTCATCAGCATTAGCAACTCCCAATGTTTAGAACGTGCAGTGGCTTAAAACTGCCTCGAGGAAAAAGGACCAACACTCTATGAATAAATTGTTTGTCCTTCATCAAGATAGATAGATAGATAGATAGAATACTCTTTATTATGTACACCATAAAAATCAAAGTCAAAGTCTTTCTTATCGATTTACATTTTAAATTGCGTGGTTACAAGTTATTTATGTTTTAACTAGCTTCCGCCCGCGGCTTCGTCCGCATGGTATGCCGATAAAAGGTACCCTATGTCCTCCCCCAGGATATATCTCCTTGCCAAATTTTGTCGAAATCGGTTTAGTGGTTTAGGCGTGAAAAGGTAACATACAGAGAGACCGACAGACAGAGTTACTTTCGAATTTATAATATTAGTATGGATATTATCATTGTGTAGTTCGTGACATTGAAACCTAATTCACTGAAAAGTTTAATTGTAAAATAAAATTGGTTCCGTTTCGTATTTAAAAATTAATTACTGTAGAACTAACTATTAGTATAATCAATGTTATATTCCTAAAAGTGTTTCTAGGTACTACTTCATATAAGTTTATAATTGGAATTATTCACTTTAATTTAGGTAAATAGTTGTATTGCTAAAAGTTAATCAAAATTGTGAGAAACCTCTAAGGAGTTTGAAAAGCATACAGGTTTGGGAGTAACGGACGGACAAAGAAGTAAACGAACTGTCACATATTGCACTTGAAAGTTCTTTAAACTTATGACATTGTTGCACTACGCAGTTTAACGTGCACCAAACACGTGTTAGAACTTGGAACCCTGCCAATCCGCGAGACAAAGATTGTCAAAATACCCAAACGACTATTTCCCTGTTAATATTCTGGGTAAAGTACCTGACGACGCCAACTCCTGGGTTATATTTTATATGTGAGTTTGTTTTTGGCACTTTCATGGCACCTCTGTTACCTGTAGCCATTAAATCTATAAATATTGGGTTTCCCTACCTTGAAATTGGCGCTTTCTTCTAACAAATAGAGAAGCTCGTCACTTCTATGATTTAAAATATTCATCAATTGCTTGGTATTATATCGAATAATTACCATCATAGAAAACTACCAATAGTAAAAAACCTTATTACATAGAGTTTTTTAAACATAAAAAATACCTTAAAATGTCTCCTCATTTTGTTATCAGAAATTACCACTATTTTTTTTAACTTAGCCAAAACTTATTTTTGTCGCTTAATCTAGTGGTTATCTTAGTTTTTAAACATTAGTGCACAAAAGTTTTAAAATATTAGTGTTCATGGTTGATAAATTAAGAAAATGTTAGTATGACAAATGCAATTTCTTTAAAATTCCCCATACAAAACGCTGATTTCATAGGTGGGCCTAATATTATAAATTAAAGTTGCTTTGTCCTTTGTCCGCGTTGTTCTTTTAAACCATGCAACAGATTTTGATGAAGTTTTTACCATCGTTTGGAGAATTTATTCCAGAAGGTTTATGTGTATGTAATAAGTTAATATTAAAGTTACATATAACTAAGAAGTCTCGATGTTTTGTCAAGTCGTAAAAACCATGAGCGGGTCGCTACTATAATAATAATTATTCTGAACTTGTCATAAGCATACAAAGATTTTCATTCCTCAACTTGTGAGAAACAAAAACATATTCCCACTTATACTACTAAATCATCTTTATTGGGGCTATCAGTAACATTAGCAAAAAACGTTGTCAAATTATCCTTATAGCCTAATAAAGTAGGATAGATGGTGTCCAAAAAAGTGCAATTTGTCTTCAGTATCTAATAGCTATTTCCGCAAGCTCACGACTTAGCCACTATTCTGGTCCTTCGAGACTGTCAACAGTGACTGACAGTAATGAATTACGGCCAGGACAAATAGACGAATGGAATACAAATTCACGTCTCGCGGGAAATATGCTGAGATGGGATCACTCCAGTTAGAGTTGTTTCGCTTTCGACCGCTGCGTCAAGAGCGTGTCTATCTTTACAAAAGGATCCCTAGTGACTGTAGGTGCGTACGGACTGTTTGAAGTTAAATATACGAGTAATGGTGGCAAAGAAAAAGATGTCAAAGGAGAAGGAGGAACTCGTGGCTAAGTAATAACAGCCGCACGGATCGATCCATCAGGTTAAGCTACACTTGCCGGGGCTGGTCTCTGGATGGGTGACCATCTTTACATACCGAGACTCCTTCGTGCCTCGTAAAGCACGTTAAGCCGGTGGCCCCGGCTGCATTCGTGAATCTTTGACTGTCGTTACGGAAGAAGCCCAAAAGTCTGACAACCAGTCTTACCAAGGGGTATCGTATTGCCCAGTTACTGGATTGTGGGGGTCAGATAGACAGTCACTCCATGTAAAATACTAGTATTCAGCTGCATCTGATTAGACTGGAAGCCGACCCCGATAATCATTGTATTTGACATTATATACCTCCAATTAATTTCAACTCTTAGTGGCTTTTGTGGACAGATTTATAATTATTCAATTTGTTACAGTTGTAATAGCAATCACTTCAATTGGTTTAAATAGGTTTTTATTTTTATTTGAATTTGAATTTTATTATTATTAGTCTTTTAGATAGATCATTTTCTATTTTGTGAATGTGAGAACGTTGTAGGCTTATTGGACTGTAGATTTATTGAACTTCTTCTATTTTTGTTAAGTACCTGGTACTTACTTTTTGAAAGGCCTACATCGTCCTCCCATGCCTGCCAACACTGTAATTTGAAAGTATTGTAAAAGCCAATTATTTTTAAAAGAGTAACCATGGAGTTTCTTGCCGGCTCTTCTCCATAGGAAACGTCCAATTGGAACCGTGCACTTAGCTTCTGACGTTTCATAAGTGCCCATGTAGGTTTATGTGAAATAAAATATTTTGATTTTGATTGATTGATGACCCCAACATAGTTGGGAAAAGGCTAGGCAGATGGATTGGTGGCAAAGAAAAAGGTCTGAGAAGCAGCCTTGAACATAGTTAGTACGTCGATTAATAAAAAAAATATCACGAGAAGGAACGAGCTTTGTTTGAGAAAAAGGTAACTATTAATCGTGAGGTTTTTCCGAAAATTTACGTGTGAAATTACAAAAAAAATTAAAAATAATGTCCGTTTCTAAATCCGCTCTTATATTTTTTACAAGAAAATAAAAACATACATCTCCCCGTAAAATGAGAATGATGACACATAAACATAAGCCTATATTTGTTAAGGTAAACATGTCCCAAATGGTGCCCTGTTTTTTGAAGCCAAGTGTGGCAAAAATATGTTGACATTAATGGTTTACGGCGAGAACAAAAAGACGAATGGAATTGAAATTCTTACTTTCAGAGAAAAGGTGGAACCAGTTCGCGAAACACAATTTCGGAGTTGCAAATCTGTTTTAGTTTCCAGATCATGGCAGGAAATATTTGAGTACTCGGGATATATTGATGACAGGGCAAATGTGATTTCTGGCTCAGTAACGTCGTGAGCAAAAGTAGTATTGGATTTTTTTCTCGACGATATTTTTGATGCGAGCTATTCCGATCAATAACATATAAGATATGTGAGTGGTGATTGTCACATTAAACATTGAGAGAATCTTTACTATGTGTTTGTGAAAAACCGTTGAAATAAAATAAAAAACCGGCCAAGTGCGAGTTGGACTATACGATTATTTATAAAAACGGCAAAAAAATCATGTCTGTTGTGAGCCCACTTAAATATTTATTTTATTCTGGTTTTTACTATTTTTAAATGTAAATGAACTACATCATCTGTGAAAATTTCAACCGTCTCAACTATCACGGTTCATGAGATACAGCCTGGTGACAGACGGACAGACAGACAGCGGAGTCTTAGTAATAGGGTCCCGTTTTACCCTTTGGGTACGGAACCTTAAAAATGATAAACAAGCCTTCAAACTACATATAAACAATGTTTAAATGTTCATTTTGACAACGATTTTAAGATAAAGATGCATTGACCTCGCTTTCTTTTTTTATTCCAAAGTGCTTTGGATGCATCGTAAATACCAAAATACTTTTCAGTTCAAGTGCAGATCTTCTGAATACTTCAAGTACCGTGTCAGTTCAATTTATAGTCCTTATAATTTATATTAAATTCACAGGCTTAAAGTTCAAAAGATGTAAAATTGTTTGGTAGTTAAAAGAGAATTTGAGAGTCAATTCTTTTGTAAAACTTTAATTTACCAAATTATGGAAAGTTATGATAACGGTGAACTTTTTATCTCGTTTTTGACCTTAGCCCTGGCAACTGAAGGAACACGGGTGGGTTTTAGTCAGTAAAAGTCTGACACGCCCTTCCGCTCCACCCAGAGCGGGAGAAGTCATTGGATGATTTCACACCCTCAAAAAAAAAAAAAAAAAAGGCCTGTAAGGCTATGTAATTTTGTTTAAATTAAAAGTCCGGTCATGCATAATCCTTTTTAGTATGATTGAAAGCTTTTAGATCTAAAAGAAAGTACATCTAGTTATTTTAAAATGATTAAAATCAAGGATTTGTGCTCCATTGAAGTCTGAGTTAAGGCTTTGTTATTTTAAGTAGACGAAATACCTATTAAGAAGATTCACCATCTTTGTATTGTGAATGTATAAACAGAGACACTTTGAATTTTAAATTTTAATAGCTATTCATATTTGCGAGCTGTCATTTCACTGGTAGGTACTTGTTTATTCTCTTTTGTTTAAAATAAATGTACTGGCTGCAATGAATAGCATTAGGAAGTGGTGCATATTTCAGAATTCGAGTAATTGGCGCTTAATATGTTAAGGATGTTCAAAATTTTAGATTAAGTGTGAATTTTATTCGTTTGGGCACTTACATGAATAGACTATCTCATTGTTTATCGTTTTTTAAATTATAAATAATTATACTAATGGAACTTTGTTTTAAATAATTTCCTTTCATAAAAGGTTTTATTTGATACCTTTAAAAAAATACATATTTATTAAGCAAAACGAAACCTAAACTATAACCCCTCGATCATTTTAGACGTTGCCTATCTGATAATGAATACCTACGAAATTCAATCCAAAAATCGATTACATTTTGTTTTACAAAATCAGGGGAAATTACGATTTAAATCTGGTCCTTTCAAACCGATACTAACTTACAGATCTAGTTTATATGAAAATTACCTTTGATTATTTATTTATATCTTTGAAAAATACCCATATTTACCTATATTGTGTAAAGGAAATCCTGCATTTGGAATACACAAAACAAAACAAATACATAAAACCTTTATCTTAGAGTACAGGATAAGAATGTAATATGATTTAGAAAATACGTTTTCCATATTTACGTCGTTAAGGAATATTTTGTTTGTTTTCTTGTGCTAGCAAACAATGTCTTTATATTTGGTACAAATACTGATTAAATAATAAATGTTAAAGAATTAAAAAAATATATTGAAGATTATTTAGATCACCTTCATGAAATAAACAATAAGTCGTCTTTTGACAAGAATTCCCCGTAAATTGAATCTGTAGATGACAGTATCTAACTGTAACTTATGTAGATAGAACTTTGCCGTTATACGACGTCATTGAACCTAGGGTTGTTAAACAACGAGGTCAAATAATAAACTAGCCAGTGACTAAATAATGTAGCCAAGGTTTGTGTTACAAACAAACATACTTTTTAGGGTTCCGTACCCAAAGAGTAAAATGGGACCCTATTACTAAGACTCCGCTGTCTGTCTGTCCGTCTGTCACCAGGCTTTATCTCATGAGATACAACCGTCAACTGTTACAGTTACACAGTTGAAATTTTCACAGATGATGTATTTCTGTTGCCGCTATAACAAAAAATACTAAAAAACGGAATAAAATAAATATTTAAGGGGGCTCCCATACAATAAACGTGTTTTTTTGCTCGATATTGATAACGGCAACAGGTAGACGCTTGAAATATTCACAGAATATTTAGTTATAATTATTTACTTTAAATATAATAAACAATTTAAAATAAAACAAATATTTAACGTTTTTTATAGATAATGGTGCGCGAGTCCGACTCGCACTTGGCCGATTTTTTTCTCATTTCTTGTGACAAGAAAAATCCCCAATATACTCAATTCCTTCCACTATTCCATTTCCAAATTTAAAACTGCACTGCAGAATTCAAACCAACCAATTAAAGACTACCAATAATATTTCACACGTTGAAAAAGAAACCTCGTTCATTCCACATAGTGATGTGCTGATGTGGCGAACTTATCTAACCGATATATTTAACTGCGCCACAGTTTGGCTTCACTGCAAGCTTTTAACAGATAAGTTGTAGCAGCTGGTATTTAGCAACTGTTATTAATGGGACTTATTGGTAAGTCGTGGTGAATATTAATTATTATTGTTGTTGGTTTGAAGTTTATTTATAGTATTTTATATTAATCTCTCACTGTCGCTTGGCACAGACAATTCAAATGATTTGTAAGGATGTGAAGAAGCCCTAGAACCTATTGCAAAACACATAATTAAATGACAACAATGGGGTTGAATATCAGAGGGGCTATTTTTGTATTTTTAAGAGCATTCGCATTCTAATCTCAATTTCAATGTATCGAAAATACCTCCGTTTTTTATACATTTTCGTAATCACAAAAAAAAGACAATTAATGACTTTAATAGATTTTGAACATTTTTAATAACGGACGTATACGCAACGTGTTCGCTGCGTTATCGTCACGTGATTGATGTGAATACAAGCGCGAGTGACACAAGCGAGTGTATAATTTTGTGAAAACTTGGAGGACACGCTGCATAGTCGCGGCTAGCTCGCTTCGCTCCCGCGAAGAGTACGCTCACGCTCTCGTCCCGTTGGAAAAACACTGGCAAATCGTCCGTGTTATAACGCTCTTAATGCTTTTAGCGCTTAATATATGTTCCAGTGTGTGAACTTTAATTGGTTGAATGCGAGGCTTTTGGCTGATTTAAATATGTATTTTATGTTTTTTTTATTGTTATAATGTGCGTTTTGTTTGTGCAGGATAAACAATTTTTCTTTCTTTTCTTTTCATGTTTTAAATTCGTTTAGCATTAAATTTAGTGATAGCCTAAAAAGAAGATAAACCAAAATTAATAATAAATATCTTCAACTCACTTGTATACGATGATTGTATCTATCAGCAATGATGTACTGCCCGATCCTGTTGACCGCGACACCGGCAAGGCAGTCAAACTCTCCCTCACCGCTGCCGTACTGGCCAAACTCTTTCACGAAAATACCATTGGAATCGAACACCTGCGAGAAAAAGGACCATTAGGACCACTTTAGCTGAAAAAGATCGTTAGGATATTCCGTTTCTGTTTTTAGAAACTGCGTTACACCATGTATTTCAGAATAAAGATACGTGTATCTTAGGCTGGTATTATTAAACCGGTCTTGTAGGTTATTTTCAGAAGGCCCGCTGTCGATTACATCTTCGTTTAAGAGAATGAGCTTTATATAATTAATTATAATTGTTAAACTTACAGCCTATGAAAATAATTAATTAATTAAGTAATTACCTCGATTTGGTACAGAAATCACAAGAGGCGGTATATCATGTATATGAAATCATCGTCATCGTACATCGCATCTACACATCGCATCGCATCGTATCTAATTATGTATATGATATCATTTTCTTGTTACAGCAATAATATCAAAATATGAAAAGCAAGGCTTGCTACTTTAGTGAGCAGAAATACAGATATTGGCTTTTGCTTTTATTGAAATGTTCTTTGCAGAATCAATTTAGGATGCATAAGCATCGATCGAGTGAACTTTTGAGAGAATATCGCATTCTATTTGGAGGAGCTTATAAACATTTTGCCTCCAACAGTGAGTTATAACTAATAAATGTTTGTATTATTAACTATAATAAAAATACCGTCTCAAAAGATCATTTATAAAGTTTATTTGGCTTATTGGTTATTCGCACGAAGTTAATTTATTTGTAGTCCAATCAACAACTACAGAAATCGATTCCCCTATAAAAAAATAACTTCGTGCGAATCGCCTCAGGAAAAAATAATATTTTTTAAGTGTCGATTCGCCCGTTTCGCTCGAGTAAATTCTTTAGAATCACCAAAAAGCCGTTTATTTTTAGGTACACAAGTACATGTGGAACCCAAAATACCTTTGCAATTAAACAAGCAATGTTTACGTCCCCATTAAAATTGGAATAGTTCGAAATTTTTGTTTTGACCTTGTGCCAAAATGGAGAGCATGCGGCCAGCATCACTCCATCATTTATATTTGGAACGTGGTCATTGAGCATCGTTTATAACGAGAAGTTATGATGCTTTCTTTCACAGCAACGAATTGGAATGAAACTGCAGAATTTCTGAACAGCTTTACTCGAAAACATGATTGTATAGAATTGGATTCCAATATTTAGAGTTTAGTTTAATAATAAATATTTTACAATTTGCATATTCAAGCTGATTTTGTAGTGGATACAAATTGTTGAGTTTTACATAATATTCTTGTGAAGTTTGAAGAGTAAATACCGAGACTCATTGGGATTTAACTAGTATTTATGTTTTAGAGACTGCTTAGAATTTCAAATGCAAAGTCTAGTTTCATAGTGCTTATATTAAAATTTCTTATAAATCATAGTAAGCACTTTAAAATTATCTTTGAATAAAACAATGAAACTCAAATTTTGCGTTTCATGGTTGATAGAAAGATAAAGAATTCTCACCTGCACTCTGTGGTTGGATGAATCGGCCACGACCATAGTGTTGTCGGGACCCACAGCGATACCACGAGGCCAAGTAAAGCATCCGGGTTCGCTCCCCCGACTCCCCACGCTGAATTGTAAACGGCGTTTCTGCATATACTGGCTCCTAGGGGAGGAACCGGCTGCTGCGAAACCTAGCATCAGAAAAATAGATTAGCATACAAGAATATAACCAGAGAAAAACCATCCGTCAAACCAAAACCTAAGCACTCAATCTATGTACACGCCACTTTTCTCTTTCTAACCTGCTACCGCTGCTGTAGCCGCCGTAGGGGAGATGGGGGAGCCTGCCGCGTTTTTTGAATCGTCATCAGAACTGGCAAGCTCGTTTGCCGAGCGTAATGGTAGCCCGAGAGACAGGCGACGTGACGTGCTCGACGTGGTACTGGTAGGTTCGCGGTCCTTGCCCCGCGATCCGTATTTGCTCTTTAAATATCTCGCCCAGGAACTCAGAGCCGCTCCGTCTTTTTCACCGGGAGGAGGCCGTTCGGGCGAGCTCTCTCTAGACTTTAGTGCGTGTGAAGATCGGCTGCGAGACAACTCCGAACCACCAGTGCCGGAGCCGTATCGAGCCGCAAGGTACGCAGAGGGTGACGCTGTTGTCGGTGATACCGGGTCGTCTTGATCGTCGTCGTCTCCTGCACCGAAACCGGTGTGACTGCTTTTACTTCTAGCGAGACGGTTGCGGCGCTCTTTCAGGGCGAGGTATCTCGATCTAGCCGTGGGATATTTCGTTTCATCGTCTAGAGACGATGCCGGTTCTTCCTCTCTTGGCTTGCTTCCGTATCTGTTGCTAAACGAAGATGCAGCGCTGTACCTAGGCGCAGGCTCTTCTTCCGTCTGCGAAGTCTGTCTCGTGCGGTATCGCGACTGTGTGGGAGTCTCTTTCGTCTTACTTTCGGCTGCATCATTACGGGCATTCGTGCTACGTGCGAGAAGTGGACCGATGTCACTTCGAGCCATCGCCTGGCTCTCGGGCTTTCTTTGCGTGACAGGCTCCTCGTCACTCTCCTCCGACGAGTCGGTTTCTTCCTCGGAGCTCGATTCGGAGTCTTCGTGTGCCGGCTCGGCGGGTGCGGGGGCGGGTGTAGGCCGCTGGGAGCCGATAAAGCGGCTCTGGACCCGTTGTGCGCCACCGGCTGTACCGTTTGTTGCCGCCGGCGTTGTTCTCTCGTTGCCTGCGGAAGAGAAACGAGATCCAACAGTTGTTGTATGCGCGTTTGGGCTATACTTGGCTTTTAATTCTGCGATGCTTAAAATGGCACCTGTGTGTTTCACCGCCGAGCCGGAGCTTTCAGTTGACGCACTTGATTCCGTGCTGGGAGCACGAGCGGCTGCTCGGTGCGGTGCTGGTGCTTCAGTGGCTGACGGTCTTCTCGCCGTTGTTACCGGCTTTTGTGGTGCAGGTACATTTTTACGCTGATTTCGCTGCAGAGATCCAACAGATTCATCGGATTCACCATCACTGGACGCCTGAGAAATTACATGTAAATCGATATTGACACCAAAACGGTAGGTATATATTTTTTGTAGTGTTTGTGTATGTGTATATAAATGAGTTAGATGTGTACGGAGTGTATTTTATGGAATGCCGTTAGTTGTTGCGTTTTTCTTGTTAGTATCGATGATTTCCTTAAAATCTACGTTGTACTGCTGGCTTAATTTTCACTCTCTATCTTCTTCCCAACTCACCTCCCGCGCTGGTGTAGGTGGTTTACGATTTATAGCACTGCGTTCTTCTTCTGCTGGACGAACAGGTGCGCGTTCAGGTTCTTGAGATGAAGCAGCAGCTGCGCCAGCTTTATTTTGTCTTTTGAGGCGTGATATCTCGTCATCTTCACTTTGTTGCCTCTGCGCAGGTGGCGGACGACGCGGCTGAGGTGTGGGCTGAACTGGCTTAGGGGGTGGTGGAGGTTCTTTTTTTTCTTTCTTCTTTCCGCTGTCAACATCTAATATCCTTTGCATAACACGCGGACAGTCACTCAATCGGAATATGCCACTAAGAGGTCCTCGGGTAGCATCTTCAGTATCAGTCACCTTCTCTTTTTCTTTCTGCTGTTGCTCGGTCTTAGCAGCGCGAGTGGTTTGTTCTGAATCAGAGTCATTGTCTAGGTGACTCTTGACAAAACGAGAACGGAACCTAGATCTGGTTGGTCTATGTTCGGACTCATAGCCACTATAGTCATCAGTGGCACCATAGTCTCTTGTGTGCTTTTCAGGCGGTGGAGGACGACGTTCACCGAATTTACGACCACCTAAGACTGGCTCATCGTTTTCTTGCCAGCCTTTTGCCTCTTCCTGTGTGCGGAACTGTGTAGCTAAGCGATGATCACTCTTAGACCTTGTCAGACCTTGATTCTGTGGCATTCCCGCAGAATAAGCGTTAGGCGGAGTGATATTTAGCTCACCATAGCTTGCGACGTGCATGACAAGTTGGTTCGGATCATGTGTCATTATAAACCGTACTCTACGGTTATAATCACCAGCTTCATAATCGAAGTTTCTGAGGAACTCGACCGTTTTGAGGAAAATTTCTTTAGTGTCTACTAACTCCGTATCTTCCCACTCTACGTCGTCGTTCATATATTTATCGGCGAGATCACAATTACTTTGTATATTACCTAATTCTAACTCTAGGTTATCTTTCAAATGAGTGAGGTTTCTAAGTTCAGTAGCTAAGTAGCGATCAACTTCGTTTCTTAAGAAATCGGTTCTATCTTTCAATGCCTTGGCTAGTCTTTTATGTATTTCGTCAACTTCTCCGGCTACTGCTCCGCAGTTTGTCTGGAGGTTTGTTGTATTGCGTTCAACCACTCCAAGGATATCTTGTAGCCTATTCAGGCCACGGCGAATTTGATTGTTGATTCTTGAAATTTCTCTACGTAAGACCTCCATATGTGCTGACTTACAGTCTTCGCAGACTTTTTTGTCGCAGTGGGCACATGGTGCACAGTACGCCTTTTCAGAGCATACGTTGCATCTTTCCATGACCTGTCCAGCAGTGGGGTCTGGGAGTTCTCCAGCAATATTTGCGTGAAGCTCCAAAAATCGCTGGAGAGTGACATTTGTTGGGAATCCCTGGACTCCTTGGTATGGGATTCGGTGCTCAGCACGGCATTCTGGGCATTTCACCTGCAAAAGAATATGATTTAAAGTAGGATGTTTACTGGACTTAAAATAAACTATTCTAAAAACACTTGCATGCAGCATTAAATTATATGTACATATTTACAGAAAAATCATGTAACACTGTTTACCTTCAAAATTGTCCTCCTTCCAAGTAGCATTTTATACAAAAAAGCGGAATTAGTAAACTATACTTATGTATTAAACTACGTATACTTGCTACTCAATTCTAACTAAGTCTCTTCAAAGAAACATAACTCATAGTAGAGGACCTAAATATAGCAGAAATTCATCCACACCTGTCGCCTAACGTAGTCGACGAGGCCGTCCATACACGGCTCCATGCAGAAGCTGTGCTGGCATGGCAACAGCTTCGGATTCCGGTACCGGTCGAGACAGACGCAGCACGTCAGTAGTGACTCGAACTGCTCCATAGTTGCTCAGTGCTGTTTACGTACCTGATGAAGAAATAAGAAATCAATTAGGAGAATTATTATTGATTGTGGAATAGAAAATGTGACGTGTGTTGCCCAGAAATACACAAGTAATCCCTCCAATATTAGCCCCATGACAGTAAACCTTACAATATTTTCAATAAAAAGGCACAAAGAATATTTCATAAAACATATTGCGATACTAACAGGACAGAAACTCGATATCGAGATATTGAAAACCTAAACGACAGCTAATGTGTTTCTGAAATATCTATACCTATATCATTTATCAATGGCTTCTAAGAATGAGGGAAAACATCGTGAGAAAACCTACACGTTCATAATGGAGTCTAATGTATTTGGAAGGTGTGTGATGCTTTGAAAATGGCGGCAGAAAGTAAACTACTGGTGCTGGTATCTATTGATATTAATTAGTGAGGAAGCTGCTTTAAAGTATATGAGATGGCTGTACTTATAGACACTTCGACTGAGATTTGTTAACTTACTTAATACGTACGTTGGCTTAGAATTATTCGTATCATTGACGCAAAACTCTTAAAATACAAGTGCAAAGTTTATCAGTCATGGACATTTCTAGCTTCATACTTATGTGGCAACTGTGATTTTTTTGCTATGGCACAATTATGGTAAATGTTATTTTTTGTTATGTTTGTGTTGTCATGACGTTGTTAGAACCTACACATGAGGAAACCGTGCGTTCTCCTTATAGTTGGCTCCTACACCCACTCATGTGATGCGTATTCTATTTTTACATAAAATCACAGGAAATCGATTAATTCTCTTAAAATACCACTCATTTCCCGTCGATTCTCGCACTTCGTAAAACGCAGAACTTAATCTAAAACTGAAATCTCGAACAGGAAAGATTTCGATGAGATTTGCATTAATATACGATTTGCCGACGAAGACAGAGATCCAATATTGATCAAAGACGTATTTCTTCAGAAGGTGAATTTTGCTTTAAAATTCAGATGGCGAGTCGAGTGACATTGAACGCCCGGAATATTCAAAGGGCTACATGGAAGAGACTCTATTATGGAGGAAGCGATAAAAATAAAGATGGTGACTGTACTATTAGACCAAGATTTTTTCCTACAAAATAACCTTTCTAAATCCAACGACCTTCACTTAACATAGAATTTTATGGCGTCTAATACGTAGCTATCGTTATGGACGAAGCTGGGAAGTTAAATTTGGTGTTCGCACAAGGCACATCCTCTGAGATCCGGCTGCCGTTATTAATAGAAACGTTTGGTATTTCACGCGCCTGTTTGACTGGACGTTAAGACACGTTAGCCACGGCAAATGATTTTCAATCTTATAGAGAAGAAAATAGAACAGATATCGCAAGGAGGATGTAGCTTCTCATTTCAGCGGTTACATCAGGATATTAATGAGACTAATGGTTTTGAATCTTATGGCATGAAACATAAAGTGGAAATTAGGTGTGATTTTAAGTTTTGTCAAATCATTTTGGTAGTTTTGAACAAAAGTTCTCAACTGCATCTATGTTATTTAAAGCCCTGTGACACTAATCATAAAGTGTAAGTCACATGGGGATTTGCGAAGTCAAAACTCGCTTTACAGTTTCGTCGTTTAACACAATTTACACACCATTTTGAATCTTTTCTTTAAGAACATAAAGAGGAGTTACGTTAAAAAAAAAATTGTAGCTTTGGAATTTATATTGTCAAATAATCGGGAATGATTCTATTCATTTCAATGTGTGATACTCATGTCTTGTCTGATATTATAATTTGAACGTGGTGGACATTGGTTACTTGTTATTCGGGTATCGTCAACTTTGTTATTGTCAGATTTAAATCTGTTACACTTTCGTTACTAATACCAGACAACCAACGTAAAAAAAAAATGTATCATCGTAGGTAAAAATAGGCTACAACTTCTAGAAATTATGTTTGTTTCTAATACTGAATACTGGATGTTTCTGTGATGTGTCTGGACGAGCTCGTGGCTAAGTAATACCAGCCGCTCGGTTCGATCCATCAGGTTAAGCTACGCTTCCCGGGGTTGGTCCGTGGATGGGTGACCATTTTCACATATCGAGACTCCTTCGTGCCTCGGAAAGCACGTTAAGCCGTTGGTCCCGGCTGTCATTTGTGGATCTTTGATAGTCGTTACGAGTCGTCAGAAGCACGAAAGTCTGACAACCAGTCTAACCAAGGGCTATCGTATTATTTAGTTCCATAGTTGGGAAAAGGCTAGGCAGATGATGACTGAATACTGGATGTTGGAGCGTTAGATAATTAGTTGGAATGTGTCGATGGGTGACTTGGCTCTGTCTGGCTCGTTCCTGAGTCACTTAGTGTCATAACTCAATAGGGAACTGGGTTATTTGTGAATAATGACATTGTCGTCGTGTTCAGAATCTTTCTGAGAGTATGTGTGTTTTTTGTGAATACATTCTTTGTCTTTACTGAATGATGTTGTTTGTATTGTATTTATATTCAAAACGTAGTTAGTTATTTTACTGTTGTCATTGTCACCAATAACATTGTAGGTATAGGCACATGATAATAGGGGTACATATTTGAACGTCGAAAATTAAAATATCTACGGGTAAAATACCAATGTTCAAAACATCGAAAACTTAAATATCGAATGACCACATAACCGAAAATTAAAATAACGTAAGTTTATATAGTCGAATGATTAGATAACCTACGTCCAACATATCTAAAATTTAATTATTTACATAAGTGACATCGAAAGACCTAAATATCGAAGAACAGAGTATCGAATGTCCTACATATCGATATTTATTTATGCTCCGCGGTTTCACCCGCGTAATGTTCGTAGTGAATATTTTGTATTTTTCTGCGAGCAACTTGGAAATAGCGCTCGCCGGCCGCTGCCGCGGCACTACTCGCTTCGCTCGCTCGGCTCACGCGCAGTTGGTCACAGTTCTAACCTAACCTAACCTATTTCACCCAGTTTAAAATGACGAATCAACCAATCTGCCTGCGACTAAATAATTAGACACTGGTGAAACATTTCTGCGGCAGATTGTAGGATTTGTCATTTTGTAGTGGGTGAAATAGGTTAGGTTAGGTTAGAACTGTGACCAACCGCGCGCGAGCCGAGCGAGCGCAGCGAGCGGTGCCGCAGCAGCGGCCGGCGAGCGCTACTTCCAAGTTGCTCGCAGAATTTTTTCACCATTTTATAAATATAATTAACTTAAGTGTATTAAATGTTGACATTTTGAACTTAGATATATAACTATCGACATTTTTAATCAGTCGATATTTTAATCACTCGGCATTTTCATCTTAGACATTTTAAGCTTAGGCATAACAATTTTTGATATTTCGATATAATCGATATTTAAATTTTCGATGTTTTGAACAGTGACATTTTACCTATAGGTATTTTAATATTCGACATTCAAATATGTACCCGATAATAGACAAATAAATTAGATTTAAAATTTAAAAGACCCCCGACAAAAACGAAGCATCTAATAAACGAGTTTTTTTTTATAGCTAAGAACACTCTGAATCTAGTTACCTTTCAAACAAAACCAAAAAAATTAAAATCGGTTCAGCCGTTTGGCAGCTACGATGGCGCAGACAGACACACAGATACACACGTTAAACTTATAACACCCCTGTTTTTCCGTCGGGGGTTAAAAAATAATTTCAGCAATTTGTAAGTCATCACTGTTATAATGTAGGAATAAGTCTGTCTGCCCACCGCACCGCTAACGGGACGTAAACGAGAACGAGATGACGGGGCCGAAGTAGCGACAGAACATTTGTGAAGAACTATTATGGCCGCATAATCTCATTTCTCGTAGACGTCCCGTTCACGGTGCGGTGGACAAACAGTGTAAGTCTGTGAATGTCATCCTTATTTTCCATAACTACATCTATAAAGCTTTTAACACTACTTTGACGTCACATTTCCTATCGCTGCATCCATCAATTACAATCAACATCACCGCTATCTTTACTAAGTCCTGTCGCTTTTGTGACGAAGAAAACATATTTAGAATATATCACGTCACGTTCAACGTCACAAGGCAAATAGAACTCATTTCTGACGTACAAGAGTACTTCATGGACCAAAACAGACTGTTTGAGATCATATCTCACTTTGTTTTCTATCTTCACTTCTGAAGACAGATTGGTAACATTTTTATTTTCGCCTAATGTCGGATTTTCTAAGAGGAGGAGGAGCTCGTGGCTAAGTAATAACAGCCACACGGGTCGATCCATCAGGTTAAGCTACGCTTGCCGGGGTTGGTCCGTGGATGGATGATCATCTTTACATACCGAGACTCCTCCGTGCCTCGGAAAGCACGTTAAGCCGTTGGTCCCGGCGGTCATTTGTCGATCTTTGACAGTCGTTACGGGTCGTCAGAAGCTCGAAAGTCTGACAACCAGTCTTACCAAGGGGTATCGTATTACCCAGTTACTGGGTTGTGGAGGTCAGATAGGCAGTCGCTCCATGTAAAATACTGGTATTCAGCTGCATCCGGTTAGACTGGAAGCCGACCCCAACATAGTTCGGAAAAGGCTAGGCAGATTGATTGTCGGATTTTCTAAGAGCAATAGATTCGGAGACCAAATATTTTAGACTAGCTGTTGCCCGGGCATTTGGTTGAGTGTATTTTGCATTTCATGATCTACACATAAAATATAATAAAATAGTAACGAAGAATTTTTGTCCGTCTGTTTGGATGTTTGATTCGAATTAGAGCAAAAACGGCATAACGGATTTAGATGCGCAAACAGATTAGTTTATAACCTGGATTAATACATAGGGCACTTTTAATCCCTGTAGTACGTTCCCATGGGATACTTTTCACCATCCAGGCGGGCGAAGCCGCAGGCATAAGTTAGTTTTTAGTATAAATATCCAAGGTGAAAATTAGCTTATTTCCTTCTCCAGGTTCCAGGCTGTCTTTCTAATTTCATAACCATCGGTTCAGTGGTTTAGGCGTGAAAAGGTAACAGACAGACAGACAGAGTTACTTTTGCATTTAAAATATTACATTACATGATACTAGCTTCTGCCTGCGGCTTCGCTCGCGGGGTATGTCGATAAAAAGTAGTCTACGTCCATCCCCGGAATGCCATCCTTTTCCTTGCCAAATTTTATCGAAATCCGTTCAGCGGTTTAGGCGTGAAAAGGTAAGATACAGACAGACCGAGTTACTTTCGAATTAATAATATTAGTATGGATAGTATAAATTTATACCTATAGTATTATAGTATGGATGTTCTATAATGTGATTTGTCAGCTCGATTTCTGATTGATTGGCTGGATTATTTATTTTATTGCTGAGCTTTCAAAGTTAGTTGAAGATGAAAACATCGCAGTAACAAGGATTCAAAGCTGCATTTCTACGATGTACTAGACAAAAGCGTTCTCTTGAATACAATTTTATTGCTAAAGAAATTGGATGTTGTTCAGAAGCAAAATGTTACTTTGGATGAGAATCTGAAAGATGAAAAGACTATGATTAGTAAAATCAAAAATCTTCTGGAACTATTCGATAGAAGGCAGAGATTTCTTGCTATATTCACTACTAAAGGTCGATTCACACATATCAGTGAAGTCACCGTTCCGACACAGTACCGGCACAGTGCAAAATATTCTTTCACACATTCTCTATGAACGCATCCCCACTTGTCAGTGTCTCAGTGTCAGTGCCGACACCGGCTTGAGAATGTATGAAAGAATATTTTACACTGTGCCGGAACTGTGGCTTCACTGATATGTATGAATCAAGCTTAAAGGTTTAGAAAAAGAAGTTTTTCTGAATTCCGCATATTTCAAACGTCTCACCTATTAATATTCTCTAGATAAACAAAACATTTACATCATTATAAAATTTAGACTCCGATGTTTTGCTTCCAGTGTTAATATATTAATTTAGATTGCGTGGGATGTTATGAATACGTTTCTTCACTTCCCTTGTAGGCGGGCAATGGAAACGTCATTATTATTTTTAGTCCTTTTGGCAGACGGTTTATTTTTTTTACTTTTCATTGAACACTTTGAATCACTTTTCTACGTATTTGGCTTGTACACAAAGAAGCTTTTATACGTTTGTGACACGTTTTTCTTTGAAACTGCGTAAAGCATTGTTTTTTTGGTTCCGGGTTAATTAATTCACAATCTTATTGATGTTTTATTTGTTATAACATTACAATGGCTGTCATTTGAAGTGGTATTTTATAGCTACAAAGGGAAATGGTATAGAAAATTCATGAAAAAAATATCTTGAGGTTAACCATCACATCTGAAACTCACTTTCTACGAATTCCAGTTTTCTAAACAGTCAGTTCAATAAGACAATTTCACTGGTTTATCTACATTTATTTTTTTAATTTTGATTAATTTTTCAAGACATGGCCAAGCGTTTGGTCGACTTTTCAGGTGACCAGGCTGGCCTATTTTTTGGTCAAAGAATCAGCATTGCTATTCAACGTGTCAATGCTGCCAGCCTTTTGGGCACTTTTCCTGTTGACAGCGATGCAGACAAATTGTTTGATGCCGTTTGGTCATTTCCCCCCCTTTCTTTATATACTTGTACATAATAATTATTATTAATTTAATTCAGTAAGTAGTTTTATTACATTTTATATTTTTGAATTCAGTTACACTTTGACTTATACAAGATTAGTTAAAATAGTTCCGTTCTGTTCGCTTGTATGTTGGTTTTCACACAATTTTACTGAAAGTGATAGTAAATGACACTGTCTGGAGAAATATTGCCTTAATCCCTCTCTTGGCACGCGAAGTTTGTGATCACAGACTTACGAGCATGTTATATGAAAATGAGGATTCTATTGCCATTCTAGTAGCTGAGAAGACATGAAAAATTACATAATAGCATGGGATATGTTCCGTTTTACGTTAATAATAACTATGTTTTTTTTTTGTGTAGATAGTGCTTATTCGTATACTGAGTAACAGGTCCCAAATGTAGGATGTAGTTAAGGTTCGTCATCATAAATGATCTCATTTGAAGTTATTTTATGTTTTTTCTCTAAGATTATTCATCCATTCTACTCCAAATACTGTCCAATAAGAATCGGAATATTTCACGCCTTATTTTTTACATATAAGGCTTTGTAAAAACACGTAACAGAGGATGGTAAAGTACGTTTTTTTAATACTGTTCTAGCAGACCGCCCTGTCTTTGAACGAGTACCAGAGCATAATGACAATATGTTTTTATCTGTCGTAGTGTCGTATCAGCCTATTGCGTCGAGCATGTGAGTTAGATTAAAATGTAACTGATTTTCATCCTACTTGGAGTATTTCACATCGTTATATGTCACCCAATTTACATAAAACCTGCGTGTGGGACGCCACCCAGCTAGATGTACCGACGGGGCAGACTGGATGCGGGTAGCCTGGGAGAGGCCTATGTCCAGCAGTGGACTGCGATAGGCTGAGTTGATTGACATAAAACCTTAATGAATTATACACCTAAACTTTCCTGATGAATCAATCCGTCCATCGGTGGAAACCGTATGAAAATCGGTACGGTAGTTTTTAAGTTTATCGCGTACAATCTGACAGACGCGGCGGGGGGACTTTGTTTTATAATATGTAGTGATCATAAATTTAATAATGATTATTTCATTATTGTGCTGACAGTACATAGAAATAATGTTAGCTAGAGTACTGCAAAATGTAAATGATGAAATCTTTTTATATCATTGTGACGTTTTGAAATATGGCGTGTAAGGCTTTTAGGGAAGACATGCTCCGTAGAAGCTTTTCGGGTCAGATTAACATAGCTCTTTGTGAGGGCAATAAAATATCGGATATGAACTGGGATCCTTCCTCTTTTTACCCGACTACGGCGATGAAAAAAGGAGGGTGATGATTTTGACCCGTATGTATGTATGTATGTATGTTCATCTGTTCCCTCATATCTTCTAAACGACTCATCACAATTTGACAAATGAGGTATCGTTGTAAGCGTTGATGTCCGCTGGTTATAGGCTATGTGACGTCACATTAAATTGAAAATGGCGCCCTCTAGATGACATGCAATCATGAACTAAAGAAAAATATTTCTTGTCTGTCTGTGACGTCTTGTTTAAACCTTTTTAGTTGATTGTCTTTGTTGTCGTAGTTGGGTTTTAGTTTTATAGCTTTTATTTTTAATAATTTACTATGTTGTAGGTACTTGGCCCTTGGGAGTTATTTCAACAGCTTATGTTTGTTTCATATCCTAATTTTTTAAAGAACGTACTGATTGCTTTATTGTCATTAGTTGGTTGAACTAAATAAATAATTTAAATCTATTTTAAATATAATATTATACGAGGAACTTCTACAAAATGTACATGAAACATTCAATTTTAACCACTGAAATAGTTGCCAACACAAATCTTCCATTACTTGTTGTAAATAGTTCTTGTATACAGACACTCAAGTTTTAGTTGGTTCCTAAGTAAATATAAGCAACAACAGACCTAGTTTCATACTCAAAAGTTTTAAGAAATTCTAAATTAATAAAATGTTTTAAAACTTAAGAATCACAGCGATACATTTTGAAACTAAAATAATATCTTAGTTATCTAGTTTTTAAATTCAAACTGTTCTCTGACTTCACAAAGTTATTATAACTTTGTGAAATTCATGATAAAATTTTACTTTTGTGATTTTTATCATCTTTTTGTGTATTGAATATTGTCGTATTCACCCTTTAACAATATTTGTGGGTTTTGTTATTAAAAAAGTACTTACTTTTTTTTTTTTAACCACGCAAATGACTCAAAATGACAAGTTTGTTTTTGTAAGAATTAGATTTTATTACTAAAGCCCATCATGTGTTTTCAATGACTGTGAATATTAACTGTCTGAGTAATCTTTTGAATCATTGCTGAATCATGTTTTCCTTCACGCAAAGCTTGAATGTTTATGTTTCTTTTTAATTTTTTCGGTGAAAAGTAAATATTTTTACTTTAAAGAGTGGCCAGCATCCAGACAGCCAAAGTAGTGGTAAGTAGTTACCGGTGCTTTTGAACATCCGACATATAAACCAGAGTCATCGCAGGTGCGACCTACCCGTCATTCAAAATTAAACAATATTTTTATATACATTTAAACAAAAAAAATACAAATCCCTCAGTTATCATTTCGACTGCCTCGTTGGTCTAGTGGTCGCAAGCGCTACTGCTGAGCATGAGGTCCCGGGTTCGATTCCCGGGTCGGGCAAAGTGTTATTGGGTGTTTCCGTCAGGCATTTATCAGTAGCAGCCCTGAGTCTGGATTTGTACCCGGTTGCTGACAATAGGCTCGCCGTTATTACATGGGACTTAAATATAACCGGCGAAATGTGGGTGTATTAGAGGTACACTTCTGACTAACCCTTCGAAGATTACAGGCGTGAAGTTATGTTATATTATCATAAAATAATAATAATAATTGGTAGATGTATGATGATAAATAAATAAATAAATAAATCATTTCGAACTTTCGTTTCAGCTTATTTGATTGGTTATGTAATCAACCAATCACGAGCAACTAAGATGAGACAACCCACCCAATACCAATCAGAAACGGGACGTTGTTTTTTAAGCGTTCTAATCGGTGTCAGCCAGAAATGTATCGGTTCCAGCTAAACTCAGTAAAAATAACGTGTCGGTCTTTAGATCGCATTACCTCTTTCTATCTCGCTTTATTTTGTAAGTCGGTTATTTTATAGTTCCCAGTCATTATAAGACAAATATTTATCTTGGGAGACCTTTGTTATTGTTTATGAAAATTTGGTAATGGATGATTTAATTTTCAAGGTTATACGGATTAAATTAACTACTAGAGATAATATAACATATTATCACGCCTCTTTTCTCCGAAGGGTTCGGCAGAGGTGTACCCTTAGTACGCCCATATTTCACCAGTTATGTTTAAGTTCCATGTAATAGGGGGCGAGCCTATTGCCAACAACCGAGCACGAATCCAGACCCGAGCTGCTACTTAGAAAATCCAGATGGAAAAACCGAATAATACTTTTCACGACCCGAGAATCGAACACAGGACCTTATGCTTTGCACAAGCGTTTGAATTTTCAAAGGTATACAGTTATTAACAAATAGATATGTAACTAAATAGATGACATGTATTTTTTTTAAGATGAAACCACTAAAATCCTTTTACTTAAACAATGGATCAATAAGCAGCCATCGGTCTAGTTCAATCGATTACGCCATAAAGTAAACCAACCTATTAATAGAGGACGAAGATAGTCTTAAATAGTCTTAGGATAATCTTAGTTTGTTAAACAATGTTCAAAATGACGCAGTTTCACACGTGCTGATTTTACGTCTCGTTTTGTGACGTCATGCAGAAAACTCGCTTATTTTTGACAATGACAGGTGCGAAACGGGTAACGCTGTAGGTTGGATAAATACGACCTCTTTGTGTGGGGTAAAGTGCAAGAATCGAGTTAAATTAATTATTAAATAGACTGATTAGAATTCTAAAAAGAATATAGTGCTGGTGATAAAATTGTGTGCCATTAAGTTGTCTGACAGTTATGTGTGTTATTTTAAAACAAACCCACGACTTCGCATCGTACTAAAATTAACCAACCATTTGATTGGCAGTCTTTGTTACTTTACTCTTTGTCACATGAAAGTGTCAATGTAAAGCGTAAATTAAATGATTTTATTAAAAAACAAAGCGGGTACTTACAGCAAAATTATAGCCACATAAAAAAACACTGGGGTAATCCAATCACACAAGAAGGGTTATTGGGGTAATGCAATAGGTTTACACCACTTTACTTGTCATATTGTAGCAGCTTGAGGCACTATGGAGGGTTTGTACGACTAGAGATTTATCACAGGATTGAGGTGTGCCTTCTAGCACACGCTAGATGAAACTGAGGGGAACTCGATACCTCGTGCGCCTGACTTTATTTTGGGATGCTCTCTGCTTTGCGCTTGCGCCGTCGAGATTTATTTTCCTCCCGTCACAGTTTACTTTTGGTCGTCGAAAGGTCATTGGACAGGTTGCGGGTGATTGTTTTCACTGACTGATATGTTTAAATTATTTGTTGTGATCGATCGGTAATTAAGTGGGACTATTAGGGTAATTAATTGGGACTCTTAGGGTAATTGTAGGATTATTGAATAAAAGTTGTTGTTAAAAAGTTTTCGTAAGTTTAAATAATTATTTCCTGGTTGAGAAATGATAATGAGTTTGTTGATATTTTGGCTGACTGCAAATAACAAACAATAAATGCCAGAGTGTGAATTCCTGAAGCGTCGTTTCGATACAATTTTAATTAGGTAGCCGAACTGGGCAGAAAAGTTGGACATCGAAAATTGTAAAAGTTTAAACAATAAGTCTGATTTTTCACGGAATCTGTGCAAAATTGTGATACTTTTAGACAATATTTTAAGTAGGTTAAGTTAAGCCAAGTTATTATGATAATTAAATAAAAACTACCTATATAAACTTGTGCTAAATTGTGTAGGAATTTTGAATGACACTATTTCCGTATCAACCTAGATACTTCAACTGTTATATTCGATTGCCTAATATTATAAGCTACCACAGAGCTTCTTTATTCACAATGAATTAGATTTTTTATTACCACATCAAATAAAAATATACACTTGTTTATAGATGAATGAGATTTATTTTTACAAGCTATCGTTCATGGTTTCTTCATGCAGGTCTACTTCCTAAACAACGATTCCTACACCCTATCAAAGTTTGTGGTCGCGAGGTATACTGTTCGCAGAACTACTAGTTTTAAATAGGTGAGTCAATTTTCCTGACGGCTACAGTTACAAACTCAAACTCAAACTCAAAGCATTTATTTCAAATAAACCAATTACAGGCACTTTTGAATTGTCAAAGGGTCGGTCAGTCAGAAAATATGAAGCTAGTTGCCCATTCGTAAGCGTAGTAGGTTCCTATGGAGAAGAACGGGCAAGAAACTCCACGGTACAGTTTTAGGTACTCATTAAAGGGTGTACCCCATTATAGCGAAGTTCGTTACAGCGATGTACGTTACAGCGATGTACGTTACAACGAAAGTAGGTTATTGCGATGCACGTTACTGCGAAAGTTCATTACTGCGATGTACGTTTCTACGAAAGTACGTTATTGCAATGTACGTTACAGCGAAAGTTCATTACTGCGATGTACGTTTCTACGAAAGTACGTTATTGTAATGTACGTTACAGCGAAAGTTCTTTACTGTGATGAAAAATCTTTTAAATATTTTTTAGCAATTCACAATGTACCTAACAATTTTTCAATTTCTATATGGATTTTATCGGTACCAGCCCGAAATTTGGATTCGTGCTCGGTTGATAGTAATAGGCTCGCCCCCTATTACATGGGACCTAAACATAACTGGCGAAATGTGGGTGTATTTTAGGTACACCTCTGCCCAGCCCTTTAGGGAAACAAGGCGTGATGTTATGTTATGATATTCAGATCTATTCGGTTCTTTTGAAATGGTAACCAATTTATGTCAACAATGCTTCCAATGTCAGATGTGAAATTCCAATGAAAACTTTTATAATCTCCTTATTATTGAATACATTACTACGAAACGCGGAAATATACACAAAGATGAACTGCACTTGACCGATATTTGTGCGTGTGGGTGGAATTAATGTACATTTTCTGAACATTTTGGTTACGTGTGAAATGTATGAAATGCAACGTCATCGCATCACCGCTCTTCCTGAAGCTCTACCTAATCGGCTTTGGTCCTGCATCCATCTTGGTTTATATTTAGAAAAGACCATAATAGCAGTTACATTTACTTTTCTGAAGTAAATAATCATAGGTATAAACGGTGTAGGTATGGTAAATGTAGGGTTTTACGTACAGGTTCACACAGCTGTATTTTGTTTGGCATTAATGCTGAAATGAACCTTTTTGGCGCAGCCGTGAGGCGCACACTATTATTGTTAAAACATTATTTTTCACTATTTGTTTTGATAATAATTAAGTATTTATTGTTTCACGAACTGTGTCCATTAACGTTATTCTTTCTTTCTTGCTTATTTTTTGGGCATAAATCTATCAAATATACAGTGTTTGATAGAATTTCCTACGTTGCTGCGATAAACTACAAAATAATGGTCTAGTTGGACCAGCTAGTCAGTTTTTACGGATTTGCATTGGGACAAACGTGTGCTTTGACATACCTCGATAAACAGTTAGTGAATTTAATTTCAACATGAATGTAACCAATATTTTGTAACAATATTCTGATTTAAAAGAATATTAGTGGTGTTTCTTGCCCGTTCTTCTCCATTGGAACCTACTACGCTTTGGAATGGGCAACTAGCTTCATCTTTCTAACTGATCGACCCCTTGTCAATTAAAAAGTGCCTGTAATGGTTTATTTGAAATAAATTCTTTGAGTTTGAGTTTGAAATAGTAAAGTAAAGTGACGCCCTAAGTCATTTTGCCATGTATAATAACACGGCAAAATGACGTAGGGCATCACTTTGCCATTTTATATAACTGTCAAAGGTACTCCAGGATTTGGTTCAATTAAATCCATGAACACAAAGTGTACCATATCTGTATCATGCAAACAGATGCTTCTGCCTTGTATGTAATATTGTTAAATTAGACGCATGCTAGAATCCGAACTAAGATTGTTTTTGCAATTTGGTACTACAGCTAGGGTTACCATTTCAAAACTTGAAAAGTCCTGACAAAAAGCCAAATATTTGGTAAAAAATTCGGACCTTTTTAGTTTTTAATATTTCTTTTTAGTACCAAACGGAACCCTATCACTATGCGTCCGCTGTCTGTCTGAACCGTAATCGGCAGACATTTGAAATTTACGCAAATTATGTATTTCTATTGCCGCTCTAATAACAACAAATAGAAATTAAATAAAGTTTATAATTAAAGTGGTTATCCAATTCCCCATACAAGAAACATCTTTGCTTCGGCGTTTTTCAGAACCCTTCATTTGCGAGTCCGACTTGCACTTAGCCGGTTTTTATCATTAATCATTTAGCTTTTTCTATAATTTATTTTAAAAAAAACTCTCAAGTCTAAAAGTCCAGACAAATACTGGAAAAAGTCCGTACGGGGGGCAAAAAAGCCGGATAATATGTCTTAACAAATCCGGACGGTTGGTAACCCTAAGTACAGCTATCTATGCACATGCATATACATAATGCTGCACACGACGCACATAAACCACATTTCCTTCATAACGTGATGAAACACATACGTCACGCGTACACAAAGCGTTCTCGTGCTTGATTCAATTCGTCCTTTCTCCGCTGTGTATATACGCTGCGTTTTATTTTAAGACGTGCGCGTTTTATTTCTGTAAACAAAGCATATCATGGCCTTTCTTGTTTATTGTTTGACCGCTACCGTGATTAGCTTGTTTGTGGAATTGTAACCTTTGTAAATGTAGGATTATGTTTTCTGTGTTTACCTAAACGTGATCCGTGTTTTGTTGATGTAGATAATGACAGAATATGAGTGTTATTGGATGAATTTTGTGTTCGGTAATTACTGTAGTTATAATAAGGAAATCAACACCATAGTGGGGAAAAAGTACAGCAGAAGATGACTGTATAAATACTATCAATTGGTTGTCACGTGTTGATTAAAAGAATCAAAGGTTTGACTTCTAAGCAGTGATCGAAAATAGGTGGTAAAACTGTTTCTGTTTAAAAAAAAAAGTATGCACGATTTTTATTGTTTTCAAAAATTGTTGAATAAAATTGTTTGAATTTAGAAAATTAATCAAGAATAGTTTAGTGTTTATAAGTCTTAAAAGTCATGTAACATTCATAAACTTACCAAGCATAGGTACCGAAAAAATATTTTAGTCATAAGGAAGTCTCCACTTTTTTTGTCCGTTCCTTGAACTTTAGATAGATTAGCTGTCCCTTTTCCGATCACTGCTTATAAGTAAGCCGTATACTCAAACTTTTTTGTGAATAATATCTCGCAGATCAACCAAGGAGAAGGTTGGCTGCTTAACTGACCTATCCTATGGATGCCATTAATTAAAGCCTCCAGGTGTACTTTGTAATTCTATCAAGCGAAGATTTAATACTTGCGACTACGACAAAGTTTTCATCTATCTAAGCTTCCAATGATAGCGCGAATCGTTCTGAAATCTAGGTGGATTTTGAACTGTTCTCTTCGAAACTAGTCCGACCTGAATAAAAGACACGAAAATGCGGTACATTATGTATTGTATATGAAGAACAAAAATATCGTATTCTAAAATGGCCATGGTCCAGTTTAAAATAAGATATAATCGGTAGGAAATAAATTCAAAGAGGACATGCTTTATGCTCAGTTCCTATATCCGGCCACGTTTACTTTATCGTTGTTTATTTTAGCTTTATTTTGGCAATGGTAGCTTTGCCAAATGCTACGTTTGTAAAATCCGAAATTCTTACTTGAAATCAATACTAAGTACAAATTAGCCAAAAGCCTCGTATTCAATATTAAAAACTTATAAAAGTTTGTCAAATGTCTATTGCTTGATGTCAGGGCCAGAGGCCAAAGACAATTTAGTTGCATGTGTTGCGACATTATCAAATGATAACAAGTCAACATAAAGATGTTTTTTTTTAACCTCCTCCTTTTTTTGAAGTCGGTTAAAAATAGAGATTAAGTTGAAATCTTCTAAATACGTGTTACAAATTTTCTTTGCGTAAAAATTTAACCTGAACAGAATTTGTTTACACTTTCGTAAGACACTTTTGGACAGACTATATAATAATATCAACTAACGAGGGTTCAATAACAATCATAATAATTGCACTAATCAATCTATCTGTCAAATGCAGTGACTATACAATTTTGTCTTTGACTGCAAATAATGTAATCAACTACATAAATTGATTGATAGATTTACTTGATTCTCATTAATCGTCTCCAACCAAATCTGAATTTATTAAACAACTAGCGACCCGCCCTTGCTTCGCACAGTTTTTAGTATACTCAGCCTATAATGCTCCCACAGCTGGGACACAAGCCTCCTCTTTGTGAGAGGGACCGGGCCGTAATTCGAAATTATTTTATTCATATAACAATTCGCATTGTGTTTGAATTTTGTAGTACATTCATTAATATTTTACAGCTAAAAACAATAAATTATGAATATCAAACAGTAAATTTCACTCAAAATAAAATCAATAACTTATATGATAAATTAATATGTCAATAGATTGTAAATAGTAATTATATAAATTATTGTAAATATTATCATGTCAAATTCGTATAAATTTATATTGTAAAACATTTTTAAAAGAGTAACGATGGAGTTTCTTGCCCATTCTTCTCCATACGAAAACTACCTTTTGGAAGGGGCAACTAGAATCAATTCTATTTCTTTGTTTGACGTTCAAAAGTGCCATATATGTGCCTATTTGAAATAAATTATTTGACTTTGACTTATTCTCTAAAATGCAAAAAATCGAACAATGTCGTGAATGTATATTTAATGTCAAAAAGGTAAATTACTAAATATAAAAACTATTCACCATCACTTGTCACCAATTCAGATATAGAATATAAACATTTATTCAACAGGAACGCTTTAAGTAATCCACCACACGGGACCAGTGCAGGTTGGTAGATGTCACATGTTTTCGAATTTTTGGTTCTAGGACATGCCGGTTTCCTCGCGATGTTTTCCTTCACCGTTTTGAGAGCAGTGGTGATGAAATAATTTAACGGTTTTTACGACTCTACATAACGTGAAGATTTCTTTGTTATATCTAAGTTAATCAATATTAATGTATTATACACATGATAGAGGCTAATCATTGCCATACAACGTGGCAATGCCGCCAGTCTCTTGGATACATTTCCATATTTTTGTTTGTAAATCCGTTTTAGTTAGATTAGGTTAATACATTTTAATTTTATTCGTTTGTTTGTTTGAAAAATTTCTGTTTTATGAATTTTAAACCAATAAACACAATAAACCTTTCAGAATAAATTCAGTAAATGATATTGAAAACTGTATCAAAATCCGTTACGTAGTTTAGAAGAACAACGCGGTCACACAGACAGACACGAAAAACTACTTTGATTTATATTATGTATACATAGATTGATATTGCTAATGGCTCCTAAATGCTTTAGTTATAGAGTAACTATAGTAAAATCTATTTCTCACCTCAAATATTAGAATAATGAAGAGTAAGTGCTTACTAATAACGACTTTCACGATAACCTGGGAATGCCCGAGTAGTCTTATAGGTCATTGACACTTGGATTAATTGTCTAAATGTCTATTGAATCCATGTACAGTCAGCCTCAAAAATATGTATACATCGAAACGAATAAAATTCATTTAACTGTCTACTCTAATAGTGCACCAATATCTATGTAGCCACAAAAAGTATTTGGCACAGGCATACACATTGTAAACAGTCAAATGAATTCTTGCCGATGTATACATCTTTTTGAGGCTGGCAGTACCCAAGTCTTATGGAGTGGATCGACGCGTTTTACCGCAAAATAATGTGTGTATTCATTTAATTGAATTGGACTATGTTTCGTGTTTGTTTGAGAGTAATAGCTTGGGAAAAGCATTTGTGAGGTTGGTTTTAATGAGAGATTTTGTTAGGAATGAATTATAGAATTTTGCAAATAATTTAATTTGTTAACAGCTTTTTGTAGCAGCACAATACATCATGTTTATTCATCATGTTTTGTTTTCAATAATTTGTGCGCTAAGCTGACAATTTCATCTCATTGTTTTGGTATTTTATTAATCTGCATATCTGTCCACAACATAAATAATATTGATCTCATTGTTATGTTAACCTCGGTCCGTAGTGTAATTATATCAAAATTATAATTAAAATTAGTGCTATAATTTTATTTGTAATAATATTATGGACTGTAAAATTGTCTGAAATAAAACATTTATTTATTACTAGCAGTCGCCGATATTTCGTATACGATCCAGGATGAAAAGTAGTGTACATGTACTTTTCCAGGTACAATCCATGTACCAAATTTCATCCAAATCTGTTCAGCCATTTTAGCGTGAAAGCGTTACAAACAAACGGCCCGCCTGGTGGATTACAGCGCACTAACAGAGAGGAGGCCTGTGTCCCAGCAGTGGGAACATTATTAGGTGATTATGCTATTGTGATATCCTTAGAAACAAGCTTTTCTTTTCGCTTATGTTTTTGGATAAAAGACGGGTAATATAATCGTTTCAACAATAATTGATAGTTATAAAAATCTAAGGTTATATAAATGGCTTCAATCAAACATGTAAAACACTTAATTGTTTACGAGTGTTGTGACGAAAAACACACCACATTAACTTTAAAAGAAAACAGGCCATAAAACTAATTATAAGCCGCTATGAAATTATAATAACCATGTTCTTTTCCATAAAAAACTTTGTGACACAAAAAATAATATTAATAACGTTTATTTTATCGTAAGGAAACTTTTTACCGTATGTAATCTTGCCAAGTAAAGTGCAAAATATCTTCGAATTTCGGTCGAGGTACACATCTCACCCGAATAACTATTCAATCTATAAATAAACTGATCGCCTGTCTATCTGTCCTTTTCGCTACAAATGCCAATGACTTCACTACAATATAAATAGAAGCTGGTGATGCCAAAATAACATGCAATGGTATTAAACTCTTTGATGTTGATACGGAATTAGTGGGAAGTAATTCTGGGGTCGTTTTAACCCTGTGGGAAAAGGTTTGACTTCCTAGTAGTGTTTGTAATAAAGGAATACTGGGAAGGGTACTTATTTAAACTAACTTTGATTAAGAGGAAATAGGGTCGGTCCCCTCTCCATACAAACGCTCTCGCCTGTTTTTTTTCTGGGTTATGATCTTAGAGCAATGATTTTTTACATTCATATAAATATCAACTAGTTCCATGCCCCTATGTTTTCCGTTTTGATGATACATTATCTGCAGAAGCACTAGAACCCTCAGAAAATGCTCAAAATTGCCTGTTTAGACCGCTGTCATCAGAGGCCTATTGTGCAAATTTGACAACTATTAATGAAAAAAGAAAAACATAGGGGCACAGTAAATATACTTTTTAATTAATTTATAAAATATATTTCAAATTGATCTAATATTGGAGGAGAAATAGACCGGAGCCGAACCTCGAATTATTACTTTTTGTATGGAGAAAAGACCAACCCTATTTCCTGATAAAACAAATGGCGAACAGGTTTTCGATAGTCGTTTGTTTGGACTGCGCTACTGATGATGCTGAATTAAATGTTAACGTTTTCGGTGAAATTATAATTCGAGTGTTAATCCCTGCCGACAAACTGTCACGCAGTTTGGCAGGTTCATAAAATGTGGACAAGTGTTTGGTCCAACATAAATTATTTATTTATTTATTACTAGCTGCGCCCCAAAGTTTCATCCGCATAAGTCTGGATCTCATGGGAATATCGGGATAAAAGGTATCTTATGTTTATGTCATGGGGCCCGAGTGCGCGTCTCCTTTTTAAGGAAATTTCTCACCGACTGGTCGATACTTCACGTGACCAGAGGGCTGGCTTGTTCTTTGGCCAAAGAATTAGCATTGCCATTCAACGTGGCAATGCTGCCAGTCTTCTGGGCACGTTTCCGGATGACAGCGATGCGGACGAATACTTCGACGCCTGACGCCCCTTAGTTTTTATATCTATTAGTAAGTCCTTTTAGTTTTAGTTTTTTTTGTTAATTATTAATTCCATAAAATATAATGTTATAGTGTTTATGTCCTTTTCCAAGTCATGGTCTACCCATGTGCCAATAATTATCCAATCTGTTGAGCCGTTTTAGCGTGAAAGTATGAAAAAATAAACAAATAGTGGCAGTCTACAATGGCGATGGTAAGGATTAACTACAAAATAATTCCTTCTGTCATACGTTGAAACGAACATGCAATCCAAATAATATAATATGCAATGTAACATGAAATGGAACACCACAAGACGAATTTGTTACAAATTAAGGTACGTTTCATGTTGCATTGCATGTATTTAGACGGCATGTTCGTTTCAACGTTTGTTACATTTCGCATAATTATGTGTACCCACCATAAAAGATTTTGCTTTACCGACTTTTTACTACAATCCGTTTATCGCATTACCGTGCTATAGCCATGTCTAATTGTCTAAGTTTGTGTCATGTCTAAATCTAAATTTTCTTTACCTATCCAGTCCAAAATTCTCCCAGTAATAATTGAATAAAGTCTGAAATGACATTCGTTTCTCAAAAGTAATTCAAACTATCTGAGAAGATTCTAACCATTCCTTCACTTCTAATGATGGAATAGGTATTGTAATTTGTAAGAAAAGCAAATTCTTCATTAAATTCGAAATCCTACATTTCAAGCACTTTCAAGACGAAATCTCACAAATCGCTGAAAAATTTCTCGATGCTATGATATATTCAGACGCAACTGAAACTTATGAATTGAGACAAATGATGCACATTTTGCAATGTCACTGATACATGGAAAACGTTGAACTGTAAATATTCTGAATTCACATTTTAGTGACAATGACGAAGTTAATGCGTACCATTTTAAAGTATGTAATGCTGATTGTGTTAAAGAGAAAGTGTTTACACTTAATCTAATTTAAATGTCTGCTTTGGTAAATTAAAATATTTTTATTTTATTTTTTTGTTTGAAAAGGCTAGCTATTGCCCGCGAATTCGTCTGCGTTTTGTACAAATATCCAGGATAAAAGGTAGGTTAAGGTTATATAGGTATTTGTCAAATTTCATATCGATCGGTTCAGTGGTTTAGGCGTGAAAAAGTAACAGACAGACACACAGTGATACCTATACATTTATATTATTAGCATGGATAAGGATGTCGTGTTCGGGTTCGCAACTGGTCAATCGTCATCCTGAGAATGCCTCGTTGAGAGGTGAAACAAAGTAAAGTGCAAAGTGACGTTACTAAAGTTAAAACTAAAGTGTCCCAGGAATAATTAGATACTATTTAGGTCCAATAGTGTGGCGACCGCGTACCGAAAGACCTTGTAAAGGCTGCAGGAAACCGCTGTATGCAGGAAGCACAGAACCGATCGAAAAGGCGGTGCTTGGGGGAGGCTTATGTCCAGCAGTGGACGTCTATTGGCTGAAATGATGATTTTGATGCAGAACAGAGGTTTCAAGTAATGTTACACTATTTCATAATAACACTTTTCTTTTTCAATCAACCGATGACGAAATACAGATGCCATTTTTTTATTTTTAGACCTATCTCTAAATGAAGATTTATTACCAAATCCATCACTTTGTTCTACAATAAATCACTATGTATTGTCATAAGTGCTAAGATTCTTGGCAGACACTTTGGTACGTGTAGAATTTTAATTAATATTTATTTAGTATGTTTAAACTTGTTGATTGGAGCCTGTTCTAAATGTAGCCATCTGTTTTGTGTCTTTCCTGATTACTGAAGGCGTAAACTGCGAATGTGTAGCTGGAATCTAGGATTGAATCTTATATTGATAGTAACTGAGGTTGGTATTTGACTTTGTTGTGTTTCTATTTTGGTATTTTGCTGCAATGTTAGTGTTTTGGTTGAAAACAAAAACATAAAAATTCAAAAACACTTAACAAAAACGAAGAAAAACAACAAAAAACCCATCATTATTAGTAACATAATCTCCAGAAACACACAAAAGGTATACAAAAATTTTGGTTTTTCTCCAAAATAGCTAAAATTATAATGTTAGCTTACAACACAGTTAACCTGGTTTATTCCTATTAATTGATTCAAGCGTGACTTTGCGGAAATCCATTATAAAATACAATAGACGTTGATATATTTAGTAACTTATTCCGCTTAACGATTCTCCAAGAGTCATAAAAACCCTGTAAGAAATCGACACGTTTTTTAACTCTCAACAAGGCATTCTCAGGATGACGATTGACCAGTCGCAAACCAGAACACGACGTGTTGCCACACCGAGCTCTGGACGCAGAGTTACCTGCGTCCAGAGCTTCCTGCGCTCGGTTTTTATGGCTCTTGGAGAATAGTTAAGCGGAATAGTTTACTAAATATATCAACTTCTTTTGTATTTTGGATTCTTCCTCGTAGAGAATACACATGACCTTTTCTTCTCGTTAGCGTTGAATTAATTCCGACAGAAATGGCAGAAGATTTTTTTATACATTTGAAAATAAACCTGTCTCACTGTAAGATATACTTTGACGGCTAAATTCATAAACTAATAATAATATTTCTGAAAGCCGTAGAGTTTAAGCAGACAAAAAAAAATTCGTTTTGAAGCCAGTGATGTGCATTATAAATCCACTTAATGATGACTAGAATGATTTACAAAGAAATAAATATAGAAAGAAAGAAAAATATATTATTTGGGACACGCACAGGAAAAACAAACAGTAATAAAAAATAAGTACGTAATTAATAAAAATAAAAAAAGAACAATTTAAAACTAACGAAATGCTAAACTAACTTATGCGAAGCCAAAAAGGCATCTCAAAGGAATCTCAGCATAATGCTGCGATATTTAATATCTACATGATACATTTCATTTTATTCGTAACATAAGTTAGCTACACAAAAACATGTGCCACTCATCACAGATTAAGTAGAATCGAAACAATTTATTCTTAAAGCCCCCAAAAGGTCTATTCTTTCAAAGAAACGCTAAAAATACCTACCAATTTTCTTCTAACGACCACAAATTATGTTAATTGAGACCGTAAAAAAACATTATAAGGACTATTAAGAGACTTTTTGAAGCTTAACCATTGACAAATATACAGTATGCAAGGGTAAACACCGTTGTCACTCAAACCGAGGGTAGTTGACTTAAATAAATGACCCAGTAACAACAAAAAAAAAACCTTATTTTCATTAAAAGATTTTAAAAAGTAAATATCCGTCACTGCCCCGATACTCATGGATACGCGTTCGAGAAACTGCGAAACAGCTGACGGCGGGTCATGTAACGTCCCGCGCGCCCCGCCCGCCCCTGCCAACCGCCGGCCGCGGCCGGTCGTTGCCCTTGCGTGCAGGGTGAAATATTCTGGAGGAAAAAAGTAGATATTCTTTTTTAAAAAAAATTGTATTTTTCCATTGGTTTTACGTTCTATAAATGAAACCAAACCACTGGTTTCAAGGATAACGGTGTTTACACTAACACCCTGTATAGAGTAAAAGGAACTGACATAGTGATTTTCATAAACAATGGCTGGATGGGGATTTGAAGGGCATTTGAAGAAATTAATTTTTCTTTCGCCACCCCTCACAGTTTTTGCCACCCCTAACATTAAGGTGAGCGGTTTGTTCCTAACAAGGCCCTTTTTTATTTGAGTAAGTTGCATAGGCAAATTACATAAATGTTTTTTTTTTTTGCATTATTGATACAATCCCAAACTGCAAAAAAGAAAAGAATTAAATTTATAAAAAATTTAATCTATAATTTTTTTCTTAAAACTTACAACTCTTAACATTATAAAATATATAATACGTAGTCAAAGTAATAATTTATTTATTTAACTGTCGTCATACCTGCATTAATAAATTTTTGAAACGCAAAAGTACTATTAAATTCTCTAACGGAAAAAATTCCAATTTTACAGCAAAAACCTCTTGAAAATACGTATGAAACTTTTTCACAACTGAATTTATTACTTGAAGTATTGCAACGTTTTACTCAAGATCTCCATTTTATTACAGCTCAAACGTTTAACCGTTGGAGACAAAACAGAAAATAAATAAAAACACAAGAAAAAAATCTTCCATTGACATCTTTCAATTTAAACAGAAGCGTTTCTGATTTATCTTTATTAGAAAAAAACGTGGTAAATGGTAAATTGCGAATTGGAAAGAGACCCGTGCGGGGTCTTTGTTCAATTCTAGTGAGAAAATGGAATTGCCGCTAAGGTTTGTAAATGAGGCAACGACGGCGTTGTCTGCATTCGGTAGATGAGAGAAGACGCTTTTTTAGACTTCAAAGTACTCGACGTACTTCGTTTAGTGATATTGTGGGCATGAAAAATATTTTTGGCTGGTTTTAGTTAAGTTGGTAGCGTTATTTTTAGTACACCTGCACAGAATGTGGTTGTATTGTCTTTGCGTTGCTTTTTGATGCAAAAAAGGCCTAAGTATTTTGTAATCAGGTCTCAAAAGGCACAAGAAGATTGTTGATATCCTTCTGGCACCCTTATATTCTAGCCTCTCACCACAGGACCTCTCACTTCTCTCACAGAAAGGAGGCCTGTTTCCCAACAGTTGGAACATTTGTTCTATCAACCATTCGGTCCAGCCTCCTTGCAAGTAGCTTGATGACATACACAGATAGCAGTCTGATAAGATTGTTTACATACCTTTATTTCAATGTCAGTTCCTACCACCCTGTGTCACATACCCCATACCCCATAAGCATAAATTATTGTTTAATAAACTATAAGTTTTAAAAACAAGCTTTTCTTGAACTAAAAAGTGCTCAATAAAAATTCCGTAAACTTAGAACTTTAATATTTTTTTACAAGCTTGAGGCTTATCTGTAAGTGCAAGAAGGAAGTTCACGCCTCAAGCTCCATAGCACAGAGCATGTGCTCCGTAGGATAAGAGGAAGTAGTTATAATTCAGTTTGCAAGATTTTGCCTAAACAAACAAACATACAAACATTGCAAGTTAAATAAAAGCTAGTCAAAAATAGAGTGCAAAATTCTGTAAAGAATAGCCTACAATGCCAGGGGCATCGGTCACGGGCACGCCATAAAAGCACAATACATCAACAACTGACAGCATCATTCTGTCACATATCAACTAATTATACAAAAAACGCTGTTATTCCCATCTGGAAAACATTTTCAGGCTCAATAATAAAATATTCCGAAATATTCACCGTTTCAGGCATGAAAAACACAGCGATGAATCCAACGCGGTAGGGAATAAAATCTGGGGCATGTATGAGCTTTTGGACTGAAACTCCACTATCTATCACTCTGCGTACGTACCTGCTATAAAAAACGGGGTGAAACGGGTAGGAATGGTAAAGTTCATTGCGATATTGTCACCGTAAGTAATTCTGGATTCTTTATGAGTGTAAGTTCCGCGCTGTCAGGTATTTTTTTGGGATAATACGTTATTTCTATGTGGATGGTAGGGATGGCATGTATGACTACTTGTTATTCCGTAAGTTGTGAATTAGATGGAAGAAAGGAATTTTGGGGATTATGGTGGGAGGTTTTTTTTTTTTTTGTTCTGTGACTGCTCTTGACCTCGATCTCGCCTGATGGAAAGCGATAGATGAGGTCTATGATGGTACGAGCAAGCCCAGAAGATGCCTGTTCACTTGTTTTGAAGGCTGACGGGTTATACGTGGAAGGGAACACAGATGCTGGCAGAGAGTTCCACACTTTGGCCGTGCGCATAATAAATGTATATTGCGCATATTGTTCAAGGTACAATTCCGACGTGTCGCCGCGACACGATTGGTTTCTATTTATTTCAATGAAATCGACGTGTCGCTAGCTGCGGAAGGTATTACATAGAAATACATGCTGCCGCCCGCGATCGGCTACGGAATTGTACCTTTACACTTTTAATTTTGGAAATATTTTGATCACCGAAGCGTAACTCTGGCTTATTCATCACACTGGAAAGAAGGATTAATGATTGATTTTCTATTCATATGATGGTTATAGTTAATATTGAACAGTGTAGGTATATCATCATCATAAAAAAGAGTCGTGTCCGTGGAATTTCTTGCCCATAGGAGCCTACTACGCTTTGGAATGGGCAAAGGGAAATGGACATGGAAAATTCAAAAGTGCCTGTCATTGTTAAATTTTAAATAAATGGTTTGAGTTTGATACAATCTTTGCAAGTCTTTCCGTCTTACTCAGTAACTATACAAGACAAGAGTAAACAAAATAGTGTACATGTTTATGGGGGAGTAGACCCCCGTAAATAAGTTAGTACAATATTTTGTTTTCCTCTTGTTCGTATATTCTGTACTTCATATTACGAGAATCGTAAACATTGTTACTATAAATAAAACAATATACAAGTACCTTTAGCTATAATAAAATAGGGTACCTACCTTAATCTAAAATTACAGACGGCACCGGGTGAATCAGTAGCCTAATAAAATACAAACAAGGCCGAATTAAAAAATAAACAGCCGTTCCCGAGAAAAGTGGGAACAAACCACGATACAGTTGAGGACAGAACATCCACAACATTCCATGTACGAAAACAAGTTTACCTGCACAGACTACTGAAATCGAATAAAACAATAACCAGAGACACTTGAAAGTCTAGAACTCTTAAACTAGAAACTAGATGGTCTTACTATTGAAGCTTCGTGCAGAATTCTGAATTTCACATACATAATCAGCCTATAATGTTCCCCCTCCTGGCACACAGGCCCAGGTCCTCTCGCTAAGAGGGAGTGGGCCGTAATCCAACACGCGGGCCCAGTGCGCGCTGGTAGATGTCACATGTCATCGAATTTTTCGGTTCTAGGACATGCCGGTTTACTCACGACGTTTTCTTTCACTATGTGACGTTTTGAGAGCAGTGGTGATGAAATAATTTACACAAATTAGTAGACGTTCGAACTCAGACATCTCGAAACTGGGTTCAAACTTACGAACTTAAACTTTTAAGTCGCGGCCGATACCACTGGGCCACGACTGCTGCTTGAAAGGAATATCGTTGTATGGTAATAATCCCTAAGCGTGATAAACATTCTGTTTTATCTTATTATTTATCAATGCTCCTCAAATATTTATCAAATGACCTTGACATTTTGCACACGCCTCACACGACGTGTAGTGAAGGCGTGGGATACTGAGGCCTTAGTGCGAGTTTCTTTCAACTATCTTCACTTTACGCATTGACTGCGTTCGGCGCTCCGATTGGCCCTTCCCTGGCCTTCACTGGTGAAGGGCCAATCGGAGCGCCGAACGCGGTCGATTCGTAAAGTGAAGATAGTTAAAAGAAACTCGCACTAAGGCCTCTGTTCTCTAAGGAAATGACCACAACTGAGGAGGAAGGTATTTGAGATGGATGGACCGTAAGGATCTTTGTTACTTACGGTCATTGGCAAGTGAATAAGTTAATAAGTAAGTGGTTAATGTTCAGACTATCTGATTAGACCAACCTTTCCACCACGCATACCTCCAGCTACACCCTATTCATAACCCTTCTTTTTGGCTTTGCCGTAGTCAAGTAAAAGTACACAACAAAGCTGTGCTACTACTTATGTAAGAATATCTCTATCACGGACACTGGCGCTGAACCATTTTTCAACCTTATTACTAAGGGCTTATGGGTGAAAAGTGGTTCACCGGAAATGTTTGCGGTTGTACCTCTGATTTTAAAGAAACACAGTCAAAGCCGAATCATTTATTTGTAAGGCTTATTTTGTTGTGGTACCAACACAAAAGGTTTCTCGAGGGGCTTTACTTTGTTTGGTCAACCGCAATCCGCAAAACACCTTGAAAATGATGGTGGTGAATTTTAGCCGAAAAGTTTGATCGAAAATTTTTAGAGGTAAATTCAGATTCTGAGTTTTGTAAAATAAATAGATAGATAGAATACTCTTTATTATGTACACCATAAAAATTACAGACATAAATTAGAAATTTTACATAGGTGACACAATGGGCGGTCTTACCGCGAAAAGCGATCTTAGCGATCGATAAATATCAGTTGTTTAACTTATTTTAGCATTCGATTCCTATCAAAATATTTTTGCTATGCCAAGTGTTTATCAGGGTTCTACATAACACGTACATAAACTCATGCCGTCTTCCCATGGGGGTAGGCAGAAACTACAAAATACCATCAACTGGTTTTACTTGCTAAAGAAACTGTATAATTGTCTACGTAAGTACGTAAAGTCAGATGCGAAACAAACTGCTAATTAAATGTAATAAGTAGCTGCATTGTCCTGAATACACCAAGAATTATTATTGTCACACACAGTAATCACGAAATAAATACTGAAGCTGCACTGGGCATTAAAAGCATTAAACGACGGAACTAATTTTATTTAGTACCGTAAATAAAGGAAGACATATTTCTTCTCCAGTTAAAAATAGAAAATGAATTACCAAGGTAAGCCTAAATAAAGTCACAAACACTTTGCGGTTTGAGACTTTATCTGTGATCATCAAACTGACATTTAGCAGGATAATACTATCCCTGGCAGGGTTGCGGGAAAGTCCGAAAGGGATACCGGGACCTTGGCATCAGGCAACTGAAGGAACACGGGTGGGTTTTAATCAGTAAAAGTCTGACACGCCCTTCCGCTCCGCCCAGAGCGATAGAAGTCATCTGATGATTTTGCAACCTCAAAAAAGAAAAAAAAAGAAAGGAGTAGGTAGTATTATAAACTATTAATGCATCATTATTCCACTGCGAAAACTGGATGGTGCTATCGGGCTTGTCTAGCTCCGTCTCTGTCTCACACTGGAAAAATGGTGGCATTAATACTTCATAATACAGCACCAGTACCTACTCTCATTTAAGAGTCAATGGTCATGTTCACTGTTGTGATGGATGATAGGTAAACTCGACAAAAAACAACAAATAAACATAACATCAAGCTCACATCCATATAAAAATCGTGTTACTTGTTTCCAACAAGTCTTGTTAAAGACTTGTCAAAAACATGTCGTGTACAAGTGTTGAAGTTGTTTCATCATGTTTTATCAAAAAGGTAAACAAAGTAGTGTTTACCTTTTTGACAAGTTTCCTACAAGTAGTCTTTACAATTTGTTTTAGGTGTAAACGATAAACGGAAACAGTAGATACAATTTGTAGAATACATGTTACCTTGTAAACACGCCGTAAAACATTACGTGAGATTTGTTAAAACATTAATTTGGACAGGTTTTTACGTTCCGAAATTAGTTTCTGTTTTTATTCTGATAGAGGATAATAAAGGAAGTAAATCAAAAGAGGTCTATCTTCAGTCCTTTTGTTTGAGTCAATTTCTTGCTTCGGTTCGCGTTACGTGAACGGCGTACCAATAAACGATATCCCTTAGACAGTCATGTTGGTACGATTTAGTGCGTTTCGAGTAGTACTGCAGTATCCTGAAATTCGTTTCTTACGATACTTCTGGGAAGCGAATTACGACCGTTTTTCCTGTATAAAACAGGATCATTCCAAATACGCCACACACGTTTCCCTAAATTGCATTAATGCGATACGGGACCAAACACACAATTGCAAATTACATTAGCAGTTTCAATGATATTTCGTGCAACCCAGTGTTCTTCTCACACCCCATGGGAAATAATTTACGAAGCACACAACACAGAACAAATCAACTGGAGAATTCAAATAGAAACATACGATACTGGAATGAATAATTCCCATTATGTTTCCTCAGACTTGTTACTGAACCAGGAACTCGGTACATAACTCTTGTTCGACGCACAAAGGCCTCGCGATGTATGGTAATTACCAAACGCGTGCCAACTGACAATTTAATTTAGTACCCCATGAAAGTGTTAAACCAACTTTATTGCCTTTATTGCTTTATGCATAAAGTTCATAATGGTTGATTAAGGATTTGTTAGTTACGTAAAAAGTGTGCTGGATGAAAATAACGTAATTACATTTTAATTTGGAAGTATCGAATTTGCAATAAGATCGTTAATTTGTTGAAGAAGTAGCATTGTCAGCTAAAGACGATGATATGATCAGAATTATGTTATAACAGTACAATTATTACTGTACATAATATATTCAGTGGAAAAATAGCCCATTCTCGGCAAACGGTAATAAGGTACATTTGATGTACTTAAGTAAAGAAGAAATAAGAAGTAAAGAGGAGAAGTATCATTTAATGCACCACAACTGCTGTTAGTGCTTAGTTATTTATATTATATTTAGCTTTATAAAGGAGGTATTTTTTTACCAACCCAGATTCAAAAGTAAGTAATATTCAGATCTTAGCGCTTAAGAAATGAGAAATTCTTGGCTATAATCCTATTAGCACTTCTCTATAATTGCATTCTTCCCTGCTGGGACCGTTTTGCATAAAGGCTGCGGCTCCTTTATCAGTACCTACTGCAGCCAAGTCGAAGTTCCAAGTAGACTTAGATATTTGACCCTACTTTAAGAGCCTCTCTTTAATTTTTACTGACTCATTTCGAGTTAGTGCAAAAAAAAACGGTTAATTTATTACTTTTTTTGTACACCACAAAAATACATAAGAAGTTAATTAAAGTAAGAAGTTAGTTCTTTTGATTAAAGTTGCTTTCGCTATTAAAGAACCTGGTGAAAAAAACTCATCTAAGCTCAAAATCTAATTTATTTCAGGAATTATTTTGAATAAAAAATAACACACTTTCGGTACATATAGACTACAACGATATGAAATCTAATTACATCAGGAACTAGATCACGAACTTGAGAGGAATAATAAAATCATCCAAGTAGACAAAGTAAATAACAGTAGGTTTATATTAATAACTTGTCCCAACTAGGCTCATTACACTTCAGAGTCAGAAACAAATATACGAGAGGACGAAGTTGAATAAGTATCGTACGAGCCAACGACTTCCTTGTCAAACTTATAAGATCTCAAGTTCTTATTATAATCTGGTGAAAGTTCAAAGCCGTATCAATAACTAGTCACGGTTGGAGGAACTAAATTATTAATGGATCTTATACTCACTGGAGTTGTACTTAAGTGCAGATTAACCGTAAACTTATTGCTTCGTACTGTTGTTAAAAGTATAATGGGTGTATGCATCTATCGTATTGTAAATAAACACCATGTTAATCCTGAGCAGGTTAAGCTATCGCAATAAAAAACTAGCCCAGTGTACTGTACAGCCCTTGCTTTAATCCTATAGGCTTATATGTAATTAAATTACTGTGATATTTTAAACCATATTAGTCCATAATAATCCATAATATACTGTAAAGTATATACATAAATATACTATATAATATTATTAATTCGAAAGTAACTCTGTCTGTCTGACTGACCTTTTCACGCTTAAACCACTGAACGGATTTCGACAAAATTTGGCAAGAAGATAGATGTCTTCCTGCGGAAGGACATCGCTAGTTTATATTAAATAAAATACTGACTATTTCAAAGGAAATAAGCAGCCAAAAATAAAATATTGCTATAAGTGGTAAATGAAACCCTTGGTTATAACGGTACGGTAGAATACAAAATGAACAGCAAATAATACGTTTCTTTAAGCAGCACCAAAGAATATCAAAGAAATACTAGAGTTTTTCTAGTAAAATGTAAATCTTAAGAAATCTGTAAACATTTATGTGGGTGTACCTTGCAGTTATTTTGTCGCAGCGTTTATTCAGTTCCTACATATTCATTCGCTTTACTGCAAGTGTGGCTTTGATTAAACTTAACTGGATCCGTCCAATAGGTTAAAATTCAAGCTACACATGGCCTAGATTTCCTACTGTGACCTAACGTACGCTCGTAAAATAAAAATGTTTTGTTCATGCTTTAGGAGTCAATACTCAACTTTTGGACCCGTAATAAAACTTTTGGATTGGAACATTCGCAGGAAACATACAATGTAGGTAAACTGAAGGAAATACATAAGATAGTCATTTTATTCCACAAAAGAAAATAAAATTACACATAACATTGCAACTGTCATTTCCAGTATAACATTAAACCACAGACGATGCCAAGCGGCTCGCATTAAGAAATATCAGAGGTGAAGAAATGAAAGAGGAAATTTAAATGGCGGCAATTGTGCATGGATGCATCTTTTTATTTATAATGCAACGAGGTGGAACAGATCCGGGAATTCATCAACGATTTTATAGGAGTTTAAGTAAAATTAACTTTTTTGATTTGGAAGACGAATGATCTCCAATCGTTAGATTTCCCTGTTAAATGGTTCATTAAATAAAAGGATTTTCTTGAGAACTTGTCAAAAGAAAAACTACCGGACTTATTTCAAACTAGCTTCCGCCAGCAGCTTTGCCCACGTGATATCTACATAAATTATAGGCTATGTAGTAACATAGCCTATAATTTGATGCCACTGAGTACAGTGATAATATAGCATACTACTGGTGAAAGAATCTTTTAAATCAGTTTTGTAGTTTTTGAGTTTATTCATTACAAACATTTTTTTTTTTTTCTGTTCATAATATTAGTGTAGATAATTAACTAACTAATATTATAATTGCGAAAGTGAGCACTAAAACGGCTAAACGGATTTGAATGAAATTTGGGACATGGGTAGACCTGGGTTAGGAGAAAGGATACTTTTTATCTCGGTACCTATTACGATGGGATCGAGACATATGCGGGTGAAACCGCGGGGCTCACTTAGTACATACTAAAAAGGAAGGATGGTTTTAAACAGAACTTGGTACACAGAGGCGTTGAATAACGTTTAGATAAATGAAACATGCAACAAACATAAACTTAAATTAAATCCAACCAGACAAAACAAAATTGTGGTAGACAAGTTTACAAACGAACTAAATCCCATTGCATCTGTCTGGACGCTAAACAGTTGGACACAACAAGAAAGAAACTAAATACCAGACTGGGAATTCGCCGGAAATTTGCACTTACGAAACCACTGTCTCGTTTTTCCGGCTTCGTCTAAGTGTGAACAGCTCCATATTAATTGCATTGCTACTTACATTTCCGACTGTTCAGACGGGTAAGAAAAACTTGTTTAGTGAATTACAGAAACTTTTGTGTTTTATGTTTCAGTTGTTGCGTTTAATGATGACGTCGAAAAAACTTACAACTTTTTTATGTTGAATGGCATAATAAATTATAATTCAACTACTACTGAGCGGTCTTTAAAAATAAAAGTTAATGGTCTACATAATAATGATCATGTTTTCATTTTTTTTGTAAGCCTATAGTGTCCCATTCTTGGGCAAAGGCCTCCCCTTTTTCCTTCCAATTCTTCTATTTTGTGCGATTTCTGGCCATGTTGGCCCCGCAAACATGATTAGATCGTCACACCACCTTCGCCCCGGTCTACCTCGACGGCGATGTCCTCCTTCAGGCGTCCAGTGAGTGACGATTATTTTTCTATAAACATTATTAAAGAAAATATCTTAACTCTACTTTCTAGTCTTACCTCGCGTCCTATTTAAAAGCAGTAACCGCGCGAATACGCGATCGTCGCGTGCTTATATCACTTTTTGTTCGCAAAACGCCCTTTGTCGGCGCGATCACGCATTCAGGTACTCCGAACAAGTGAGCGCAAAAATCGTGTATTCGCGCGACAATCGGACGCAACCTTTGAGAAGCGAAATGATTACTTTGTTGGTATTTCCGTCAACCAATAAAACTCACAAAATGAGATATTAAAAAAAAAAAACATAGATGAATTGAGAACCTCCTCCTTTTTGAAGAAGTCGGTTAAAAATAGATGTACTGATCAACAAGATTGTTTCTCAGGAAACCAGGAACGACGTTGTTTAATCGCCTGATTCCTCGAGCTACATACACAAAGCGTTTGCCAACAAACAAAGAAGGCAAAATCCAAAACCGGACAAGACAGTTTCCTAACGGAAAGTCCCAAAAGGAATAAAAAAGCGTGTCTCTAAGTGATTTTGTTAACAAAAGTAATTTCTCCGAAGATATTGATACAAAAGTTGGCGAGTAATTTGTCTTTTCCAGACAAACCTTAATTTGCCTCATGTCTCGTTATCTTGGCTTAAGAACTACGTTTACTAATAGTTAGTTTACTAATTGCGATTAATTCGATTTAGGCTTTGTTATCCGTATAAGAATTTGGCTTATGAACTTATTTTGTTTCTTCAAGTTTTCTTTAAGTATTCCGTTATTTATTTAATTCAAATAATATACTTTTCTTACAACTACATAATAATATTATCATTAATCACTACAAAACTGATCACAAAGAACGTATTTTTTGCTTAGAACCAAAACAGTGCAGTAAAGTTGTATGAAATTTCATTGTTGCTCTGTTTTTCCATTAATGCACTGTTTTTAGGGATCCATACCCAAAGGGTAAAATGGGATGCTATTACTAAGGCTCGTCTGATAGGCAGATAGACAGACCTGTCTGTTTCATAACCGTCGTGCATTAATAACTCACTTTGCGCTCGATGCAACAATCTACTATTATTGTACACCAGAAAATACTTAGTTAAAAATAAATCCCTTATCCGTTGAAAAACATTACTGTATTTAATAAGAATGAGAATATTTCTAGTTCCTTCAAATAGTTTTAATAAGAGCCCGATACGATTTCCCATCGGCAAAAATGACGAACTACCATCCAAACTTTCATCATCTAAAGGGGTTTAAACCTTTTAGGTGATTAATTCACTATCGATATAAAAGAAATTCATGAAAAGAAAATCATGCTTCTAGACCCAGCGGTTTAAACTGTGCGTTGTCTGTCAGTGAATTTGTGGCGGCATCTACATCGCCACATGCGAACGTCATCATGACGTCACACAAATATCCTTAATCACGCAATTAGAGTTTACCGCGCAACGTATACACAAGATTCCAACATCAATTGTTGGACAGTTGTCCGCCAGACACGACAATCGTCGGTCGGAGAATCCTCCCTTTTCTATAGGAGACGAGTGAACTTTACTCCCTGTTCCTCATACCTCTAGAAATTAATTAATTTTAGATTTCTAATAAGTAGCCGGAACTTTGACGTAATTAAATTCCGGGCCCCAATTATTGAAACAAAACACGCCTAAACATTCTCCACAAATTAATTTCACCCCTAATTCGTATTTTCACAATTAAGTTCGATAACTAGAAGAAAGAAAGAAAGAAAGAAAGAAAGAAAAATTGTTTATTCTGCACAAACTAAACGCAAAATACAAAATAAAAAATTACATTTACTAAAACTCCAAATTAGCCAAAAGCCTCGTATTTAACAACAAGAAAATTAAAAATTTGTCGAATTTTGTCTATAGCTTGATGAGAGCATAGTGATTAGTGTTTTTACTTTTTAGTAGACAGTTATCTGTGGATGAGAGGCCAAAAACAAATTAGTTGCGTAATGTGTTGCGACATTATCAAATGAAAACAATCACAAATTAAACGAAATGCCGATTACAGTGGAAAATTATCAATTTCTGAAACAACAATAACAAGAACAATTAAGCTGTGCGTCGTATCTGTGCAAGAATAGGTCATTGCTCAGCTAAAAGCCGTGACTTCAGACGAACCTATTGTCAACAGCGCTGATTTTCAGCAAAAACCACGTGAATGACGTAATGACGTCCCCCCATGTGAAAATACTATATCTGGTAAGCAGAATTTCTTACGAAAATGAGTGTGATTGAATATTATGAAAGTAAGTAACTAGTATCTTACGCTAATTTGCCTTTCCTTGCTTCTGGTTGAGCAGAGGTTTAACTTTCATTAATACGAGAGGCGTATCATTAGCAAAACGAGATACATTCCTGTGACAAAATGTCGAGTGGGACATTATTAACGCATCAATAATGTATACAAACCTCACTCTGCCCTGTGATCTTAGAACGCAAAGGTGTTTGTCGTAGATACACAACCACAACTAACGGATATATTCAGGTATTGGAATAAAGGTAATGTTTGTGATGTTATGTATGTGTTGTGTTGGTACGGTTAATGTTATTTCTCTAACATAGATGTAGAAACACTATGATATCCGTGGTTTTTAGATAAAGGATAAGGCTGTGTTTCCACCAGAGATGTGCGAGGATGCGTAGCGAGACATGTGTTTGTAAAGAACCAAATAGAATCGCTTCATTTACCTCGCCTCGGTCAGCACAGCTCTGGTGGAAACGGCTCAGCGGAGCTAGAATTTTGCGTATACAAAACAAGCGAGTGCGTGCGAGGGATGTGTACGAGATGTGTGCGAGGGATGTGTTGCGAGGAATGTGTGTTGAGAAGGATGTGTTGCGACCAGCCAGTACATCCATCTTCACACCACACATTAATGCGCATTTTCACAGCTCCGCTACACATCCTCGTAGGCACATTTTCATCGCACAGCTTTGGTGGAAACGCAGCCTTAATCCCCATGGATGAATTTCACAGAGAATGCAGCACAATAAATTACATTTTGCAGCTTTCAAACAGCGGTTTTTGGTTTCAGTTTGATGATCCGAATTGTTGGAACATAATAAGACTATAACTTGTTTTTTTTACGTGACGAGCATAATCCAAGGTGTAAAATGAAATTAATGAAAACCTTATAAGGACCTTAAGCTGATATTTTTTCGCGATTTCTTGTTCATGCTGATGAGTACAATGACCTTATTTCAATGATCGAAATAGCCTTTGAGGAATAAGGTAATGTATAAAGATTACTGCTAAACTGAATCAACCAGCCAGTTTCATGACAAAAACAGTTTCATCAGTTTCTGCTTGACAAAGAGAAAACACAGATTGCCTTTATCAATTCAACTAATTTGTTAATTCAAATTCCAGAGGCGGTTAAAACCGGCCCCAATATGTTTTTGCTTGACAACGTGACCCGACTATTATAACGATTAACACAGACCCTTTAAGAGATAAGCGATGGAAAGCCTCAGGAATTAATAATAGTGTCCTTTGGGTGAATTTGTCGTAGTAGATTTATCGATACATTTTGGTAATGGTGGGTGTATTAAATTCGACAGTAAAAACAAGTCATCTTTATTTTAATTATATAGAAAAAAAGAATAACGTTTTTGGACACATTTCGTGAAAGACAAAATGCAAATAACAAAATAAAAAAATGGTTAAATAATGCTTTAACAACAATAGTGTGTTCCTCACGGCTGCACCAAAAAGGTTGTAAAGTGATAATAATTATGATATTAACAAAGTCTCCACTTAATCAAATAAAGATATCTTAACCGTTAAATAATTAATTGGCCTTGACCTAAAAATAAATAAGGCCTTCATTAAGGCAGTAGATCTTATATTTTTCCGAGAAACATAGGTAAATAAAGTAGTTTCCAACTATTCTTAGCAAGAAGAAGTCTAGACTCAACTGGACGTTTTCTAGAAAACTGGGCATTGTTGTATTAGCAAAATAAGATTGTTGAGAAAACTAAACGTTCAGAGGAAAAGATTTATAGTGAGTAAATTGACTTTCTTCGTGCCAGCCATAACCCACCATCCAATGAGATCATATACTTGACTGAAGGTATTCATCTTCTTGTGAAAAAATGTTAAAGTATTGAGAGTCGGAAGTAAGTATTTTTATTAAGAGTTTAAAGTTGTATTAAGTTTATTATCTATCAATTAATTAAGAATTTCTAAGTTTATATTAGCGAAAACTACGATATACATAGATTAGGAGAGGAAAGAATTGCAATTATGTATTTCTAGGTTCAGATAAGAACAGAAGGTTAGAAGATGAAAACAGTTTACTCACGATATCTATAACAGATACTTATAATAATATATTAATATTATATAACAGATAATTATAATAATTTAATTAATAACACAACACACATGAAAACTGCAACAATTTTTTCAGAGAATAAATTCTTGTTCACTAATAATCTCTATGGATGATAGACTACAACGTAAATTACTTAAATGAAGACACAGACTAACCGTATAGTGACAAAATGGCCGACCTTGAGGCACTCCTTAATCTTGGTTTAAAACTATATAGCTGGGCTTGACGTAAAGTGTTCTGCTCAAGTACTTGAATCAACATTGAGGGAATGTGGGTTCAAGTCTGACTGTGTAAGGAATAATTGAAATTGTTATTTGTCTAGAGACAAGTTTTTGGAGTTTAAAATGTCGACTTAAACGGCTGAACTTTGAAAATACTAGGCGATGCGTAAAATGAATATTTCGATAACTTAGTGAAAAATAATCGTGGGTTTGAGCAGTGGTGGCACAGTTGTAACGACATCGACAGCGAATTACGAGTTGTTGGTTGTTGACCGATTCGCAGTTTCCACTCAAAAAATATGTCAACTCTAAATGCTCGGCGACAAGACGCCGTGACCGCGCCGCCACAGCGCCACCACCGCGCCGCTACCGCGCCGCCACCGTGCCGTCGCCGCTCCGACGTCGCGCCGTTCCGCTTGATTAATTAAAGAATTATAAAGCGCGTGCACTTTTGCAAGCAGCCGGCGATGGAATAAAAAAAAACAGTTTAAACAATACTGGCGGTGTGGTGGCGGCGTGATGGCAGCGCGGCGGCGGCACGGCTACGGCACGGTGGCGGGGCGGTGGTGGCGCGGTGGCGGTGCGGCTGCGGCGCGGCTGCGGTGCCATGTACACAGCTTAGAGGCGCGGCAGCGGCGCGGTTGCGGTGCGGTGACGGGGTCGTGTCGCCCGGTCATCGGTTCTGCGGCGAATATGGCCGGTCGTTTGCTACTTCAGCTTACTTATTCTGTGAGCTAGGAGTACCGACATCTTTGTTTCTCTGCCGGATTAATTGAGCCAATTAAATACTTTCTCTGTCCAAGTCTCTCTGTAATTGCTTCTTCCGTGTTTAAATCACGTCTCCTTTACTTTAAATATCTGTGACTATAGCGCTACCTAAAAATTTTAAATCAAAGGATCGAGTCCATATTCACCACATTTTGAATATGCCACAGGAGGCCGATAATGAACTAATTATCAGACTAAACTAAAATTTTAATCATCTCATATCATGGTAACGCTTCATCGGCTGTTAATCATAGCCTGAATTGGCTCAATTTATGCCTGTGCTTGCGATAATTCATGCCTGACATGACAGTTCGCGATATCTATCGCTCTAGACTTCGCATTTAGAATTTATGAAGCTATAGATACCTAAGGTTTTAGGTTTTAGATTGAGGATTAGGTGAAATGAAATGAGCCATCATTATCGGTAAGTATACCTTGAACATAAGCTCCTTGAAACCGAAGCTATGTGTGGAAAGAATATAATTTTCATTCATAACAAAACTGTAAAAGAAGTTTGCCAGGGATTTGGACGAAGAAAAAACAGTTTTCAAATGCTTTGTAAAGGTTTACAGCGACTTACACTTACGTCTTTTAGTTACTTACTACAAAAACCTAGGATAGGATGGAAGTACACGTTCCACTATCAATTCCACCCAATTCAACCAACCCTATAATTTAAAGGGTAAATAAACCAAAAAAATATATAAACATACAATTTTTCCGCAATCTGCCCTTAACACTTCTATCAACAAAAACCAATTTATCATCGCACGAGAGGGGGTTAAACCACCCGTTTCATTTCGAAATAACCCCTTAGCGTTCACGTGTCATAAACCCTTAAACGTAGCGTGTAAAACTTCCCATAAACCGACATTAAGAGGAATAAGTGGTGTTTTGGTGTCTTGGGAGTGTGTGACTCTCTCTCTCTCTTCGAACACTACAATAAAGTGTTGTAGGTACCTAAACTCCATTTGAAATAAGATTAGAAATTTAAATAAGCCTTTTTTACAGTCCGTTCAATCGATTAGTGTAATGAGTACTTGAGTAGGATACTACTACTGTCACTAAACGACATGGCTATTGAGATCAACAACGGCCACGGTGACTGCGGCATAAGAATGATAAGTGAATTAAAAAATTGTAAGTTAGAGATGGTCTAAATAAACTTCACACTGTTTTGCAACAAATAAAGGATCTTTTTCTTAACAAATGGACACAAAAATATGTGTACTGTTGCACATAATGCACATGACGTATCCATTTACAAAGCACTCCGAAATGTTTGTTTCTTTTTAGATAGTTACATAGAGCAGACAGAATCGTAGATAATCCTTCGTTACCAAGAAAATATAGGCTAGTACATTATCCAAGGTAAATACTGAATTCTATTTCCACACCATCTAAAACAGAATAGAATATTCGCACATCACTTTCAATGTGTAAACGGAACCTAAATGTTCGCCAAGTGTTGATTTGACACCGTTTAGAACGGGCTAGGACACGAGTTCCCAAGTCGAACTACTGTTACTTCAAGTAAAGCTCAAGTTTGTAGTGTGCGGTGTAAGTTATGAGATGTTTCGGTTGTGTTAGAAGCAAGAAAGAACTGAATTATTACCGTCCCAAGGACTTTTCTAACACTCCAAAACACGTAACTACGCGATTCAGGATTTTGTGTGACGTAATGATTTGGTGTGACGTCAAGTCTTTGACGCGTAGTTCGCATGTGGTGATGTAGATGCCGCCACATGCTCGCTGCAATCTCAAAATCGCCTCTTGCTTAGCGTATCGATGGCATAAAGTACAAATATGTTTGGCCCAAAATTTAACAACGTGAACTCTGCTCTTTGCATCGTGGAAATGGAATTTTAACTGGAGGCGTCAAAATTAAGAAGTAATCTGACATGACAAGATTTGGAAATTTAAAAATACGAATTTTCTCGAATTTTTAGGATAAGCTGACTAGTTTCGGACTTGAACTATTCATGAGATGACCATGCAGTCAGAAGACATAAAATAGACACAGAATTTGATAAAATAAGTAATAAACAGGCTTCCGAAACAGTCCCACAAACAAAATTACTATTTAAAGTCATATTCTTACAATTAATTGAAACTCTTCACTCTGTTCTACGCTCGTCGCTTATAACTTACAATTTGGTACAAAGTTTGAAACTCAAGCGCCACTGAGCTACCTCGGCCTCTAGGTTCATCTACACTTTAATGAAGATTTAACGAGGACCAACCGCACAGGAATGATTTTGCGTTTTCTTAGCATAACGTTGTTATGTAAATTCCGCCACAGTCTTATCAAAGGCAGAGCTGAAATATCTAATGTGCCTGTTATTATCTACATGCCTTTTTTTTTTCTTTTAGCCCCAATGAACACATACTTATACTCCATTTACATATACCGTAGGCAAAAGGGTGGCAACAATACCAGCTGTTTGCTGCAGCTGCCACTTTTTATGCTTCCAACGCAATAGAAGTCAAAATCGTTTGAACGGACTGTAAAAAAGGTTTATTCAAATGTCTAATTTCTTATTCTAAATTCTTATTTCAAATGGGTTATCCTTACTTATTATAAAACAAAATCAGAATCAAAATCAAAAGTCATTTATTCAAACTAGGCTGAGAATCAGCACTTTTCGAACGTCAAAATTACATAAGACAGTCCCCCAAAACGCCCACCCTTCACGTCCTCAAAGTCCTTCAAAGTCCTCAGTCGCGTCTGACTATCGTCCTGTTCGCGAGAAACTCAAAAATTACTGCACTGATTTTCATACTGATTTTACCAATGGATATAGAGTGGTTCTCGAGGAAGGTATTAGTATAATAACCGACATAAAGTCAATAAAAGCAGAAATAAATTGCCAGTGTCCCCAAGTAACGACACATCGTTCAACAGAATTCTCTCAATTACCGTATGAGCAGGAATCAGAGAAAGCTACATGAAATATAATAAAACCGCCTTCATTCCAACATAAGGCCGAGTCCTCTTTGCAAAAGAAACTTCACATAATGAAGCTTGCTAGGGAAGTTCAATAAAGCTGATGGCGATTGTACATTAACGCAGATATTTAACTCAGTGGAACATTATGTATGTTCAAGTACACTCGAGTTAAGTAGGTATAAATGGAAACATATTCATGAGGTTACAAGTTGTTATACACAAATATTTATTTATTTACTAGCTGCGCCCCGCGGTTTCACCCGCGTAAGTCTTGATCCCGTGAGAATATCGGTATATAAAGTATCCTATGTGTTAATCCAGGTTATAAACTATCTGTTTGCCAAATTTCATCCCAATCCATTCAGTCGTTTTTACGTGAAAGAGTAACAAACATCCATCCATCCATTCATCCATTCATCCATCCATCCATCCATCCATCCATCCATACCTACAAACTTTCGCGTTTATAATATTAGTTAGATTAGATTTATTATAATTGTCAATGAATGGTACCTATAATGAATAAAAAAAAAAATGTTTGTTGTTCAAGTACGAGGGGTGTTCAATAAATAGTGAGAATGAGTATGACGCAATAATCTGTTATTAAATGTTATTTTATTTTTCGACGTAGTCACCTTTCAGGGTTATACACTTTGTATAACTTTTTTCTAAAACTAAAATTCCCCTTCTAAAAAAATCTTCTTTCTGATCCCTTAAAAAATCGTGTACGGCCGCGACTACTGCGCCATCATCTTCCAACTTCTGGCCCTTGAGATGTTTCTTTAACCGCAAAAATCGGTAAACATCACTGGAGCAAAGTCCGGTGATTATGGAGGATGTGCCATCAATTCGAAGCCAGCTTCTTGAATGGCAGCCATCGCAACTCTGGATTTGTACGCGGGGGCGTTATCTTGGTGAAACAAACAAACAACAGAACACGTTCCGAAACAGCGCAAACAAATGACTTCTATTTTTTTTAAACAAAAGACAATTGGTTGTTTTTTTATTATCATCATAGCTAATGTCTGGGCTATGCCTGCCAGTATTTTTTTGTTTTCTTTCCAAGGAGAATGTATCGCATTCTCACTATTTATTGAACACCCCTCGTATAGTGTCCCTGATGGTCTTTGGAATCTCACGTACTTATGTTGTGCTTCTTTATAAAAAATAATTAGGTCTTGATATAACTATGGGCCTAATCTTATTCTGATGTGTAACTTATCGCACAACAATTGCTATCAGACGCTTCACTAAGTCTTTGAAAATTGTGCATATAGGTAGATTAGATTATTTATAGATAGGTATTATCAATATCAATAGGTTTTATAGAAATCCGCTGGATGCGAGAAGCACAGAAGTGGTCATAGAGGCGGTGCATGGGGAGGCCAATGTCCAGCAATGGACGTCTTTTGGATTAAATGTTGTTGATGATCATCTGATTGCAAACAGACCCTCATTTGACCAACCTCACCTGTTGAAAAACCTACAAAGTTAACTAAAAAGTCACAAAAATAGCTACCTTGTCAATGGATAAAGCTGATATTTTGTTTTGATGTTCGTAATTAAGAAATACCTTTATATTGCGTAGGTGACCTCTGCCTAACCCTTCGGGGATAAAAGGCGTGATGTAATTTTTTTAAAGTCAAACTATTTTTATAACAAGTAGGTCAAATGAATTTGGGTAAAATGAATTTGATCAAATTGATGAACTTGAAATCTGACTGTTGACTTTAGAAAATGCTTCTAAGTAAGAATATGGCAGCTGGTTAATTGATGGATTAATGTTTTCTTTAAATACCTTTGGAGATGTGACGAAAACCACGTGACTTACTTTCTGAAAAAAAGAGAATTAAATATGAATTTTGTTGTAGAAAAATAGATCTTAAGGTTCTTAAACTTAAAGCTGAAATAATACAAGAAAATTTGAATTTCGCGGCCTACCTTAGCGCATCCCCCTTAGGACACGTGGAAAAAAACATAAATAAAATTATAAAGGTGCGCAAATCGAAAGCCTATTTCAGGATAATGTTAACGCAAACTTTGGCTCACATCTCAATTCGCACATAATTTTTAACAAATCATTCAATTTTTTTATTTTTGTTATTTATCTTCTTACATCCGATCTTTTAAACGTCGGAAGCCATTTCCTTTTCTCTTTATATGAAGTAAAATACTTCTATATTATTTCCATCGTTAGCTCTATCGGCGAAGAGCGATAACTTAGAACAGGGATGGCAAACGTTTGTCTATTTGACTTAGTGTCACTGTGTAACCTTAGCAACCTAGAGAATACAATTATTACGTCATCGATTACGTCATTTTATTGACAGCGGCCATTGTTACGTATTTTCAAGAATTAGCATATCGTTTGTTTATTATCTCGGGATTATTTCATTAATTTGTAATAAATAAATAAATCAATGATTAATGTAAGAAATATTTTTTGCACATATGTTAAGGTATGGCAGAACTTTTTCTGTTTGGATCACCTCATGTGCAGTCACGGACTTTAATTGATGAGCCACCTTCAAACTTTTCAATTTAGCAGTTTCATACATTCCCGAGATTACACGATTAAACACGAACTCAAATCGCACGCTCGTAAACAAGATGAAAAATAAATTACTTTTAATCGGAAATAGTCTTATCCATAGAGGTTGACTAATAAGTTCTCAATGATAAAAATAAAAACAAAGTTGCATTATGTTTATCCAATCTATTTGATACCGACCTCCTTTGAATCATAGGTCATTAGCTCGATAATTCTGAAAACTTAACTAAAGACAGTGACAGTTGAAATATCAATGTCAGAGACGTTACTTTCGAACTTGTCGAAATGACTAATAATATTTCTCCGTACGCTAACGTTACTATCGCAACAGTAACCTAGCAACGATTGTTTATCGTTACTAGGTTACTGTTGCTAGATCTGCAATTGGTTGACTTTGGGTAGTCAAGTTTGTAGTTCTGGCTCTCAGGTTAGCCAACCGGTAAAGATGTGAAATATAATTTTCTTCTTCTAATACGAAGACATATGACTTTGCGTGTCGGGAACCGAATAAACCCGATTTGCATTACACGGCTAAAATACGAACAGTGCCAGGTGGCTCATCAATTAAAGTCCGTGACTGTACATGGGTACATGAGGTGATCCAAACAGAAAAAGTTCATCATTTATTTACTTGAATATATGGATATTCAAGTAAATAAATGATTGGATTATTTTGATTTGATTATAATAATTATCAAATTATCATAATTCAAATTGTTATTGTTATATTGGTGTTGTTCTTTTAAAATAAAATAATCATGTTCGTGTCCCACTCAATTAACAAATATTTCGTTTATCTCAATAATTGTCACGCTTACAATTTCTTTCCTCCCGCCATAGGTCCGACAGCCCTGACTGAGAACCCCCCGATAACTAAGCACATTCAACATTTACACTCTGCTGCACTAACACATGTCATGTCGTAAAGTAAGGAAGTAACGACGGCTGCCAATAGAAACTCTTTCACTGTTACTGACTTTTACTTCTCAGAGTATTGGTTCATTGCTGTTTTTATGCGTAGGAGTAATCTATAGATGCTATGAAACTAAATGGTAGTGGTACATGTTTTTTTTTTGTATTGTTTGGGAATGGATTGTTGTATCATCAAATTAGTTCGTAAATGTTTAGTGGCTGTGTGTTTGTATTTACTATGGAGATTCTTACAAATTGCTATGGTGAACTTTTGTCATAAAATTTTGCTGTTATCTCCAGTTTTGTAAATGGATTGGTGATTGATATCGGTGTTTGCGCAAAGGAAGATGTAGCATTTGTCTGATCTCTTGACATTGCAGTCGTAAAACTCACTTTTTAAGACTATTTTAAGATTAATATCATAAAGGGAGGTAAATCTTGCTGGAAAGGAATTGTAATTTTATAAATATGTTAATCTAGGTCTAGGTATGGAATATATGACTTTGCCTTCACTTTTTTAGATTTTAAGTAAGTACATCATTAAGTGCTCGGCGACACGACGCCGTCACCGCGCCGCCGCCACCCTCCATCGCGCCGCCACGCCTTAAACTATGTACACGACACCGCCGTGCCGACGTCGCGCCTCCACCGCGCCGCCAGCCGCCTGTTCCTCAAACCTCTAAAGCTAGTATTTTTATTCCATCGCCGGCTGCTTGCAAAAGTGCACGCACTTTAAAATACTTTAAATAATCAAGCGGATTCGGCACGGCGTCGGAGCGGCGGCGCGCGGCGGCGTGGAGGCGGCGTTACCTCGGCGCGGAGGCGGCGTGGCGGCAGTGCGGTGGCGGTGCCGTGTAAACGAGCCTTTAGCAAACGAGCATTAATTAGCTGCAGTATGAGTAGGTAATAACATCGGCCCTATATACGCTCGATCGTCTTAACATTATATTAATAGTAGGTACTGAACTAGTAATTCGCCCAATCGCAGTCGGTATCTGTGTACGTTAACCACCAAACGTCCTGAACTTAAACCGAAGAACTTCAACTCTTCATAAAGTACTGATACAGTGAGGTTCTAAACCGGGACGGCGGTATTACTGAGACAGTTAACTAACTTATATTAAGACGACTGCGTTTCGACCTAGACGGAGTAATGAAGACAGGCAGGAACTTAGCCTTCGAACTATCAATTGAATCTGCTACGGTCAGGACAGATCCCAAGTTGATGACCCCTGGTTGGATATCTCCTTTAAAGATTTTCAGTAGTTAGGGAATGTTAGAGATGTTAAACTTGGCAGTTTTATTCTGACTCCTCTAGTTGATGATCAAAATGCCTTGCCTTTTCGCAACTATGTTGGGGTCGGCTTCCAGTCTAACCGAATGCAGCTGAATACCAATATTTTACATGGAGCGACTGCCTATCTGACCTCCACAACCCAGTAACTGGGTAATACGATACCCCTTGGCAAGATTGGTTGTTAGACTTTCGGGCTTCTGATGTCCGTAACGACTGTCACAGATCCACGAATGTTAGCGGGACCAACGGCTTAACGTGCTTTCCGAGGCACGGGGTTTCGATATGTAAAAATGGTCACCCATCCACGGACCAACCCCGGCAAGCGAAGCTTAACCTGATGGATTGACCAGCGCGTCTGTTATTACTTAGCCACGAGCTACTCCCATCAAAATCCTAACTAATATTATAAATGTGAAAGTGAGTTTGGGTTGAATTTAATACTTTCAATTAAAACTATAAATGGTACTATTATAGAAGGTATTCCTCGAGGATTTTCTATATATGAAAATTCGTTTTAATATGTTTGTTTGTTACCCTTTCACATAGGATATCTAAATAAAAGCTTTGAGCTAGGAATCTCCAATAATTATAAGTAAATTATAATCCAAACCGATGTGGCGCAAAATATTTTCGCCGTGGCATGTCACAATATATGAGATCCATCCCTTTTCCAATTTAAGATGCCGTGTCGCAGCATATGACGGTTATGTTCACCTGAATGATGAAGAAAAAGTATGATTTCAGACGTTTTTAAAGCGTCAGAAAATTGTTTATACACATTTCTTGTATTTAATTTATTACCTGTAAAAAACATTTTCCGAGTATTCTAAACAGCTAGCGAGTTTTTTTAACAATAAGGATTCTTGAACCGAAAAGTTATTTACGTCAATCCAAGGATAAAATTAATAATGTCAACATTTAAGATACCTTTCAGCACCACATTAGTTTTTTTTTTCTGTATTCATGGACGACGCAACATCGCAGACGCATTTTTTGTTATGTGTCAAAAAATGCGTCTGCGATGTTACCACGTTCATATTTCAAATCAACTGCTCATGAAGAATCTCGTACACACATTTATAATAAAATCTATGTCTTAACTGCGTAGCTAAGATTCGTTCGTTCGTTATGGGGTTTGGTTTCCGCAATTAGTCATTAAGGTGGACCACTGTGCGTGGTATCTAAGATTTAGATGTAGGTATTTAAAAAAAGTACCAAACCATATTGTTCCCTGGCATCAGTCATTTTCAAAACTGGTTCAAATTCCTTCCTAAACAGTAACATGCGAAAGTAAGTATAACTCACAAGATATGAGCACGCAAACGTGAGGGTGAAGCGAGACTTGATGCCACTTTATATTCGTTTTGATGCGTTTTTTATATTCTTTTATCCGATAGATATTCTGTTTAGGTCTGTCGTCTGTTAAGAAATTGCTGCCCTAAATCTTTTACACAATACAAAATGAATGATGTGTAATATTTTATTTCGTTTTGTTTTGAGGACTTTTTGATATTTATGGAGTATCTTTACATACACGAAATCTCTTAAGGTCGTACTCATCATTATGAACATCTTTCACTATGGAAATAAGCCAAAAATCGCGAAAAAAAGCTGCCGATCCCCACATTTATGTTCGCATTGCTCGGTAAAATGTTGGTCATGCTGTATAGAAACAATGATGGTAGGTACTTATACTTTTTTTTCTTTTCTTATCAACTTTTATAGGCTGCAATATGGATGAAAATAATAAGCCACAAGATAATCTAATATTACATTTACAGGGTTTTTTTTTCAACTATTTTGAAGTCGGCTGCCAGTCCAAATAATGGCTGAACATAATTATTATTAGTAATTTATTCAAATCAACGGGCTTCTGACCTGCAATTTTCGAAATGCTAATTTTTACAACTACCAGAAAAAAATCAAAAGAATAATATATTAAAAAAAAAATTTTAACCACCAAGGGGTCATTAAAAATATTTTAAAAATATATTATTATCTGTACGAAACGAAAAACATTTCATGTCAAAAAACTTGTTTTAAAGAATATTACGAAAAACATTTGTATTAAAAATGTTTCTTCTTTTTCTATTCCATCTTGTTATTTTATACAGATAAGAAAGAATACGAATGTCTATCTCCCCGCGAATATAAATTTTAAAAGAAAAATATGTGTGTCTGGCTAACATTTTTTACTTAAATTATGTTTAAGAATATCTTAATTGCATACATCTCTTGTGTTTTGAATTTTTTATAAACTTTTCTCTTATAAGATTAATAATAAACTAATTTCATAAGAAAGTCTCATCATCTGCCTAACCTTTTCCCAACTATGTTGGGGTCGGCTTCCAGTGTTACCGGATGCAGCTGAATACCAGTATTTTACATGGAGCGACTGCCTATTGGACCTCCACAATCCAGTTACTAGGTAATAAGATAGTCTATGAACATCACCAAAAAATACATTTTACGTTTAATATAAATGTCGTAGGTCTCAATCACCCAAAGGTTAAAACCTACTTGTTTTTAAGTCAACAGCTAAGTTTAGGTACTTTATATGGATCTTTAAATTAGTTTTACTCGTATGGGTGGAACCTAACAATAATATATCCAAATATTTTACAAGTACGTTTTACAAACCTGAAAGAATAAACCCACCAAAAACATTGTCATGTAAAATGTAGCCAAGACGAGACCATCGCACTGTCAAAGAGTTATATCATCTCATCATCTGCCTAGCCTTTTCCCAACTAAGTTGGGGTCGGCTTCCAGTCTCACCGGATGCAGCTGAATACCAGCAGACGTAGCATGGCGCTTTCTATCTCTACGAAGAATAGACATAGCTTTTTCTATACAAAGTGACAGTTCGTTTCTTCATTTTTGACATCCACCGTAGAAATCTTTCTACAATCTGTCATTTTGTCTATCATTTCTAACGATCTTTGTCTAGGTCTTTTTATATGTAGACTATTTCGGAAGAAAGTTTTCTATCCTTACAGTCAAAATCAAACTGACAACCGATAAATCCTATGACAAAACCAAGAATTCTGAGTCGAATTATGTAAAAGAGTGAATTTCGTAAAAAGTGCAGTTGACTCTTTCTATTTTGCTGCCGTCTCGTTCTGTCTACTGTCTATAGGAAACGTCATTTTTGTCCACTCTTCCGTCGACAAAACGGTGCTCATGCTACGCTTGCTGTATTTTACATGGAGCGACTGCCTATCTGACCTCCACAACCTAGTAACTGGGTAATACGATACCCCTTATAGAGAGAGTTATATCATCTCATGTTTCCAAATATTTTACAAGTATGTTTTACAAACCTAATGGAAAAAATAATATCAAATATCTTTTATATTTCAAGTACATCGATCAAGTTACAATCAACCAAGCCTACCAAAAGTCTAGTAGGTGTACTCATAATACATGAAAATTACTGCCTTTTCTTGACCTTCAGACAAATAGGGTATGTCTAGCACTCTTAAGTACGGTATGAAAAAAAGGTAAACTTTATGACTTATAAAAGTTCAGCACTCGACTTTATTACAAGTGATTTCCTTCAAAAATAGAGCAATTGGTTTTTTTGTTGACGCTACAGGTTTTTTATTGGTCTTACCTGTGGTGGTCGGTTGGCCATCATAAATTTATGGATCCCGGAAAAGTTCTGGGTAAGTATATTATTTTTAATGCATTTTTAAAAATAGTTAGTATTATTATGTAGATATTTGTCAAGTTAAACAGTTTACTTTTTCATAATAATTTACAAAAAATCTTTAGCATTGGTCGACGACGCTCAAAACTTTTGTTTTTTTCAATTTATTTTTACTTTTTCCATAATGAATGGACCCTATGTTGAGCACAGCAAAATAGTTCGAGAGAAGAAGATTTAACTTAACTTAACTATAATGTTATAAGGGTTTTTCATTCATACGGAATAAATGTTCAAATAAATTAAAATCAAAATATATTTTTTTTCACATAAACCTACATGGTCGCATAAGAAACGGCAGAAGCTAAAGTCTGTTTCATCTTGTAGACCAATTAGACAGGTGAATTTGAATGTCAAACTCCAAATTGAAAAAACAAAGATTAGTAAGTACACAATTCCAATTGGTCGTTTCCTAGACCATTTATTAGACTACTTATGCCGCTGTTATTTACATGTAGGACTAAATGAGTCTTAGTTACTAAAGATATGGCCCTCATCTATAACCTCATGAACTATATAGCCAGATTCAAATATTAGCCATCAATTTACCAAAAATCAATCTGCCTAGCCTTTTCCCAACTATGTTGGGGTCGGCTTCCAGTCTAACCGGATGCAGCTGAATACAGTATTTTACATGCAGCGACTGCCTGTCTCCACAACCCAGTATCTGGGTAATACGATAATACCCCTTGGTAAGGCTGGTTGTCAGACTTTGGGGCTTCTGACGACCTGTAGCGACTGTCAAAGATCCACGAATGACTTTTTACCAAAAATGTGGTCACTAAAGCAATTATGTAGACACTGCATTATCATCAACTATCCTGTATTCTATTATCTCGTCCCCATAATCGATTTCCCTCCGATTTAATCATAATCGACTCAGTGACTTTATCCGAACGTTAAACGACTTTAACAATTACCGGCTAGTAATAAAAGCTATGAAGCGATTTTATAGCGTAATAAAATCGTGTGTAAGTGCCTTTAATAACTTGGAAACCCTAGAATAATGAGATTTCATATATTATGAGGGTATAGTTAATAGATGGCGTTATTATCAACATATGTTGGCCATTGAAATTCTGAATTCCATAACTAATAAACGGATTGGTTATAAATTTTAATGGTATTTTAACAACTTTCAACATTCAACTTGGTGCTAATGGCATATGGACGTCATAAGCCATATGGCACCTAAAATGTTCGTAGAACAAGATAATTAAAGACACAATCTTTTTCTTTAACTTTGAATTTATTTTTTATCCCTCGGTTACATGTACTGTAACCAAGGGATAAAAAAATAAATTCAAAACGCACTTAAAGGCTCTTACATACTGGCGCGACGCGACGCCGCGCCGCCGCATTGTTCGCCATGAAGTTTTCTCAGAAATTGTTTTGTTGAAATTGGCGTCGCGCGGCGAATCGCGCCAGTATGTAAAAGCCTTAAGCGTGTTAGGTATTGTTGGGTGCCTTAATTCAAAAGATGATGATGTTTCCAAGGTGATTTTGCTATCTACGTCTCGGTATTTTTGGTTACAACTGCTGAATAACTTAGTTTTTCATAGTTTTTCGAGAACTACTATGAAATGCAAACTTATTTTTGCCGCCAATAAAATCAATACTGCGCATGCGTAATTATCATCGCCTACGGAACCCTTCACTGTGCGTAACTCATAAACCACCCAAGCACATGACATGTGGTCCGTAGCCAAGTAGGTACATTGTACTTGGCTGGTTTTTAAGATTCGATACTTTTAAATCCCAGAGGGCCTAGACAAGCGACAATCGCTTTGAAAGCGTTTAGTATTTCTACAAACAAATTAGCGTTTAGTATTTCTACAAAGCGTTTAGTAGTCCTATATATTTTTGCCTTTTCCATCGTCGTTATCGCCTTTGTCTTGATCTTTAAAGATACTTAAGTTTTATGCACGATTAATAACATTCTCCTAAGAAAGATCACAAGCCTATCAACCAGCAATTTCTATTCAGCACACAACTCACACAGTATCTATTTACCCAGATGCAAATGTTCCCGTCGATATGGTTGTCAATTGTTAATACCATTGTTGTTGTTTCAGCAAACAATGGGGTGACAAAGTGATGTTGGTTTATTTAAGGGCTTAGCTGACGATTGACTTTGGTAGAATAATATATGGTTGTTGCTTTGTTGGAGCTGACATTGTAGAAAGACATAGGTATAGCTTATTACCACAAAACCGTGTTTATCAGTTGTTTAGCCTAAACGCCTTTTAAACATGACATTTCTGCATGGCGTTTGACATAAAACTGACATTAGACACGCGTTGAACAAGTGTCTAAGTTTTTGTGGTAAGGCCCTTAATGTTTTGCTACAAAGGGACTACGTAAAGTTGAACTTTAAAAACAAAATTATAACTTATTTTAACTCGTGCAATTCATGTTTCTGCACTACCAATTCAACAATCAATCAATCTGCCTAGCCTTTTCCCAACTATGTTGGGATCGGCTTCCAGTCTAACCGGATGCGGCTGGATAACAGTATTTTACATGGAGCGACTGCCTATCTAACCTCCACAACCCAGAAACGGGTTACCACGGGGTAATACCAATACAACAATAAGTAGGTTTGAATAATGGCTACCGCAGACAGACGCGACGCGACGGCGCGATGCGACACCCGTAGAACAATTTCCGTGAAGTTTCAAAGAAATTGATCCACCAGAGTCGCATCGCGCCGTCGCGTCGAGCTTATCTGCGGGAGCCTTAAATGAGTTCACTTTCCAAATATTATTACGATTTTGTGACCTAGCCATGAAGAATCATTGTCATAATTTTCATGATTCTTATTCTACTACGAATTAACGTACGTAAAGCAATTAACACGTTAATTTCCCCAATAAAATTCCCACAAGCATCAAAACTAATCCGATGTACACAAATCTAATTTCAGACACCCAATACGTACCGCACAAAACAAATATTTGTACTAAATACACCACCCTAGTCACTAACTAACAAAACGTGTGTTTGCTCGTTACCAAGAGCAAATATAATACATTCAACTATGGGTGTTAGCAGAATTGTCAGAAAGGACTCGGTGGGGGATAAAATGGAGGAGATATACTTGGATTGTTATGAAACATTGGAGAATAGATTTTAGGTTCTAATAATCACTTTTTTAGGTAAGTAGGGGGTAAGTAGGGTAAGTAGGTAAGTAGGGTAAGGAATTATAAAAGTATGAAGGAGCAAATCAGTGGAAAGGAGATGAAAGTAATGTTATTTAAAACGAAGAAATCTCGATGTTTTTTCAAGTCATAAAAACCGTGCGAAACAGGAGCGGGTCACTAGTAATATTATAAATTAAAGTCGCTTTTCGTGTCACTCTGTGTGACTATGTTGTTCTTCTAATGGTGGAATCCGACGATCAGCAATATTGCAGACGGACACGCACGGCAGACGACCACAGACCGCCACGCACCGCGCACCGAGGAACTTCCGATGTCTGCGATACCCTGCACGTACACCTTTCCACGGTCCGTCGTCGTCCGGGCTCATCGGTGTCCGTCCGCAAAATCTCGGATCGTGGGATTTCGGTATAAACTACGCAACGGCGTTTGATGTGGTTTTTAGAGAGACCGAAAACCAATTTTTTTAGAATATATTCTCTGCAGCGTCAACTAGGATATATTATGGTCAATACAAAAATTACAGAGCATTTTTAATGTTTTATAATTTTGTAGCGAAGATATTCTCGAAAATCTGGTTTTCGGTACCATTTTTCCAATATGTCGGCGCAAGCGGCGGTCGCTCAAGGTCGCAAATTCGGAATATTAACTAGGACACCAAACTGTAACACTCCGCCAAGTTAGAACACTGTTTGATATTTTTTAGCGAAAGCCCCCTTTTATGTCTTCAATGACTGGACTAGCTATACAACTTTTATTAGTAAGGCGGCTAGAATTTTACTAAAAATGATGTTGCCAAACTGCACTAGTGGCCACGATTAATGGGTTTGCGTCATGCACAAATAAAATGCTCAATCAATCTAGCCAGGCCCATATTATGACTGCAAACAACATACAGCAATAGTCATTAACAGAATTAGAGAAACACGATTGGACACGTTTCACTTCAATTTTCATTTAATCCAAAAATGTTTACCACGAATTAAATAATCATTTCAAGTATTTCTGTTTCAGATTTAGACGTAATGACTAGATTAATTTCAGTGTTGAATTTAGTTTTAGGTGTATTTAGTAATTGAAATTCTGTATTCAATGTACAGAATTTAATAATTATTATACCACCTTGTAATTGTCCCAGTACAACGCAGATAAATTAATTGGTTGAATGATTTCTTTATTTTTTTTCACCTTTAAGTTTTACTTTTTACCTCTCATCACACAGACATTTCTATTATTTCGAACTTCAGTTACCTTTGCCTCGAAAATTTAGAAAACAAATTGGGATACGAGTTCAGACTGTGATAACCAAGTGTCACCGACGTAATTCTCATCGCTTTCCAAAAAAAATCAGTAGGTACTTGAATTTCCAATAACTATGTTCCTTCGTATAGAAATCATACCTTCAAAATATGTATTGGTATCCTTTCATGTGAAATAAACCATTAGTTTACTGAGCATAAAATATCCAATACCGTGGTTATGACAGCTTATTATCTCATCACGGACTAGCTCGTAATAGCTCTAGAGCAATTTTAATCACCTAATGCTAATCTTCAATATAGAAGAATTTCTATACCGAGCAATCTACTTGAGAATTTTCATTAACTTCTCAAGTGTTGAAATTGCTTTCATGAAAATACTGGCCTCTACATTTATTGTGGTACAACATGTACATAGGATAAACTTCTACAAATATTGGGACTAGAATCAACAAACCAGTAGGTACACTAAGGACGAAGGTCTTGTCACAAGTACCTATAATCAAATAGGGTGCATCCACACCCACAAACCCTGAACCCTTTTTGATTGAATTGGCCCTGGCCAACGGTTAATACATGGTAGGTACAGTCAAGTCAATTTAATATTTTCGACCTTTCTTATTCGCTAAACTCCAGCTGCATCCGGTTAGACTGGAAGCTGACCCCAACATAGTTGGGATAAGGCTAGGCAGATGTGTGTTATTCGTTAAACTCCAAAACTAAGCCCTGGATAAAATGCCCCTCGTTAAAATTCACTTCGTCCATTCAATTTCTGTCCACTACAATATATTATGTGCGAATGGACATTGATTACACTACACCCAACTCACATCAAAGAGTCAACATCAAAAACGCGAGGAATCCAATAAAAGTCTGACTATGTAATTTAATAGGATCAGACGCCTCGAACGTCGAAATGACCTTCTACGTACGCCGTACAGCTCCGTCGAGGCTTTCCCGACTTATAGAGTTTGTAATTTGCATTTGCCACCCTCTTATTATAGATCGGTAACGTTTTAAATACGGTTGAGGGAACTTCTTGAACTTCTGTTCTTGCAATTAGTTTTAATAAGTTTGTAGTATAAGTTTCGGTTTTTGAATTTAGGTTTCTAAGGGCGAATTTCACCAAACTTTTATACCGAGTATAAGTCTTATCCTGTGAATAAATTTTGAATTTTGACAGTTTTCCCAATACAGACGACAATTTTATTCCACGGATAAAAGATATATGACTTTGATGAAATCAGCCATTAGTATTTTGTTCAATAGTATTAGGCCCGACTGGGCGCCAATAAAGCTTCAACTAAGTTAGTGGCGCCCAGCACGAAACTTTGACAATTACATTATGACATAAAATGTGAAAATTATTTGATATCCATACTAATATTATAAATTCGAAAGTAACTCTGTCTGTCTGTCTATATGTTACCTTTTCACGCCTAAACCACAGAACGGATTTCGACAACATTTGGCAAGGAGATAGATGGTACCCTGGGCAGGACATAGGCTACTTTTTATCGACATACTACGCGGGCGAAGCCGCGGGCGGAAGGTTATATTATTAATGTTTAATAACAACAAAACCATTATTCAAATTTCCGATTGATCAGCTGGCGCATCAGTCGAGACTTACCGGTTAATTAACCATCATCGTTTCCGACAGCAGGTTTTTAAAATTGAGATAGCGCCGACTAAAAACCTTCATAAAAAAAAATGTATTTTTATTCAGACCTTGTTAACTTGCCCTCATTTTGTTTTAGTCGTTCCCGAAATTACTTGGATGGAGTACCCACTTAAAACAAGTATCTTTATTTACAATAGATTTACTTTGATACAAATTCTTGCTCCCGAAATAACAAGTAACAGTTGAAAAAGTTTTATGACAAAGACAAAATGTTATTGTGTTTATAAGACTGATGTTATAAATTAATTTATATTCTGTAATTGTTTGCTGCAGTTAATACTCATTAATGTTAATTTTTACTGCTTATTATAATCTAAAGTAACAAAAAAAAAACTACTATTTAAAGCCATAATAATCGTCAATATTCATACCATTCCATATTCACAATTTTTAGGGTTCCGTACCCAAACGGTAAAATGGAACCCTATTTCTAAGACTCCGCGGTCCGTCCGTCTGTCTGTCTGTCCGTCTGTCACCACTATGTATCTCATGAACCATGATGGTTAGACAGTTGAAATTTTCACAGATGATAGAATAGAATAGAATACTCTTTATTATGTACACCATAAAAAATACAAATACAAATGTAGAAATTTAACATAGGGTGACACAATGGGCGGTCTTATCGCTAAGAGCGATGTTGTATTTCTGTTGCCACTATAACAAAACGCAAAAATCAGAATAAAATAAATATTTAAGGGGGCTCCCATACAACAAACGTGATTTTTTTGCCGTTTTTATATATAATGGTACGGAACCCTTCGTGCGCGAGTCCGACTCGCACTTGGCCGGTTTTTTATTGCCGATTTGCGATCGTGGTATAGGTTGTTAGTATTCAGAAGGACGTTGGTCTCCATCCCTTGCTATAATCCTATAATACCTCTTATGCTACCCAAGTGTGAAGGAAGGACAGCCTTTTTATCACACATTCGAGTCCAACGGAGGATTTAGTCCTAAGCGGGGATCAGCAACATCGTCTTAGCTACTAACCAACACACTTGAAGAAAGAGGTATAGAGGTACTACTAGAGTAGGTCTTGTCCAGTACCTAGGTAGCAAATACAAGTACCTTTTTCCCCGTGGGGAAATCCTCACGGATTAGGACATAACCCTTCGTCTGGGGATGAATGGAGGGTTGTGCCTAACTCCACTGTTATTTCTACTAGCATGAGTCGGGGACCCGGGAGCTACTTTTATATTCGCCGCACCTTCGACTGGTATCAAGCCCGCCATGTTTTGCGGACTCTATCACCAAGTGCGTTCGATTCCAGAACCGCAAGTCCTCTCAAGGCGCGCATGGAACATTGTGTGCCACCTTTAGCCTGACTGTGACGACAGCACCAATTTCGAGAACCTAACCGTGCGTTTGCACTGGCGAATCATTCACAACAAAACATGTTGAAATCTCTATTTTCTGTCAATGTTCCATACAATTTTAGACAGGAACTAGAGATTTCAACATGTTTTGTTGTGCCAGTGCAAACGCATAGTAAGAGTGTCCAACTTAAAGAAATAAAAACCTATAAGTTTAAAATGGATATTGATGTTTTTCAAGCAATCTAAGATAGAGCAATCAAAAAACTATTTGCAGGAAGGGAAATGTTATATCATCATTTTACAACAACTTTTTACTACTTTCTTTTTATTCCACATTAAGATCTGTATGGGAATTTATAGCGAACCTCATTTTTCCTTATGTCCCTATAAACTATTTAGGTACATCCCATCAGATAAAACGATGTTGGGGATATAAAAATATTTATGTGGGTTGGTTGCTTGTAATCCAAGAAGTTTTCAAATATACCAGGTTTTAATTGGTATTGGGACTTACGTAAATTAGATAAATTAGATGAACCTTCTTGGCGCAGCCGTGAGGCGCACACTATTGTTGTCAAAACATGATTTTATTTGTTATTTGTATTTTGTGTTTCACGAACTGTGTCCAAATAAACGTTATGTTTTCTTTCTTTCTTTCTTAGATAAGATTCAAAGTTTTTCCTTTTTACGAATTTTACCCTTCGCAGTGTAACTACGTGGGGTAAAAACCTTATTGCTAATAAGTAGACAGTAGCTGTTAGGCCTGAATTCCTCTTACGCTGATGTCGGTCGCCTACGGGTAGCAACGTAGAAGGCACCGCAGACGTCAGCATCGCAGTATAGTGCTTTGTAGAACACAATGTACAATGTGTATACGCACACGCGACCGACATCAACGTAAGAGGAATTCAGGCCTTACTGTTGTCTGTTAGAGGTGAGTGTGTCTCTTAGAAGCAATAAAGCCCAAGCATACTCCAAAATCTTGATTCGCAGTAACCCAAGCATACTCCAATGTTTATTTAACACCATATCTCATACATATTTAACGTTTTATAAATAAATAATGTTGAATTTTGATGGAGAAAGATTTGCTCCTTAACTTTATTATAGCTCCATTTAAATGAAATTAAGAAAGTTTTGTTTTAATTATAAACAAGCATAACAGTTCTCTAAAAATGTTATAAACTTTTGAGAGTATTTTCAAAAGTGTTAATATGTAAGTGTACTAGAATGTACAAAAGTCGTCGTCATACAGTCATAACGATTAGATTTCATTGTGGTTCCACACACGAGTATTTTAACAGTAAATGTTAGGCTTGTATTATTTTAGCAAAGGAGTATGAGAGTGGAGTCGAGGTTGCCGAGTAACGCTGGGTACTTATTTAAAGATACCGGCTAAAAGTCCTAAGAAATATTTTTGTTTTGTATTATACTCTCGTGGAGATCAGATAGGCAGTCGCTCCATGTAAAATACTGGTACTCAACTGCATCTGGTTAGACTGGAAGCCGACGACCCCAACACAGTTGGGAAAAGGCTAGGCAGATACTGATGATTTTTGTAATGCGAACGAATTAGAAACATGTGATAACAAAAGTGTTTAAGTATGAATTTGGATGGTTATAAGAAAAGACGCTAGCCAATGAAAAGGCGATTTAGAGAAAAATGATAATGTGGCTAGGAAGTAGGTAAGCTCGTAAGATGACGGCTAATAAAGAAGGTAGGAAAAAGACGAAAGAAAAGGCCAGGGAAGAGATCAAAGAAAAAGATGTGATGCGACGCGCACACCCAGAGAGCAGGAGGATGTTGGTGTATTGTGAGAAAAGGACAGAGGAAAGAGATTAAATAATAAAATATAAGTAAAAATCTTTTTAAAAACAAGCTTTTCGGGGGTTTTCCCAGGGTTTTCCCAGGGCCACCTTCCGGCTCCATCATCAGACCCTGAATACCGCCTAGTGTCAAACCACTTGTTAAAACATAGCTAATGAGTCCAAACACGATGGTGCTATCTTGTTTGATTGAGGAGTTCCTATGGTCAACTTCCAGTTCCATCATCAGACCAGTTCCACGGTATCATTTTTGCAAAATGTCTCGGTAGTTTTATAAGTATGCCAAGTTTCAGCTCGATCGGATGCCAGGAAGTGCTTGAAAAATGAATGACAATTGGAGTAACCGGAAACACATAAGAAACAGAGCAAGCTAATATAAAGCTTGTAAAAAGATGTAATGCGCCGCGCCAACCCCAGAGAGCAGGAGGATGTTGGTGTATCGAGTTTTTGTACATAATGAACAACTTCTACTTAGCATTGATAAATTGTAAAATAATCGTAAATAACAAGTATTAAGCACGCATAGTTATAATCATGTCCAAAATAACCAATTGAATTGTAACTATAGCTTTAGGCAAATAAAGATCTAAATAATTATAATTCTAATTAATGTGTGCTCTTTTGGTTACCAATGGTTCCCGAATTAATTATTATGATTATCACATATCATTTTTTGACAGCATTATTAATTGTATTTTTAAACTTCTCACTTAATCTTCATTATTGACCTAATAGCTAAAAGCATGCATGGTTTAAAGTAAGAGATGCATTATATTTTCATATAGATACGGAAGTTTTATTATACCTACTTTTATGTTAGTGACTAAGACGATAGTTTCGTCGCATTATTTTCGTGAATTTTCTTATAAAAACTCGTTTACAGAAATTATTTTCTCTTAACAACTGAGCAACTGAGTTCCAGTGCCAGTACTATACATAAAAAAAATCTATAACAGTAACCATGCTTGAAAATGAAGAGCAATTTTGGCAGCATTTCTATAATATTATGCGCGGAGTTGTCTGCATTTAAAGCTTTCCGCTTTAAAGTGCTTCGTACAGCGGATTAATTTCTGGCGACCGACCCATCTTCCGCATTGAAACAAATGAACGGGATTACTCGCTGTATCCTTGTTTTAAATGCGGTCATTTCTGGACAAAGTAATACAGAATATTCTGGAATAATAATATAGAACTGGGTACAATAGAGTTCAGTTCAATTGCTAGAGAAAATCTAATATCCTGGTTCTATTTGACGGAAGTAGGTATTCAAACAAGAAGGCAAATACAAGAGCTTTTTGTTTTCAAATTCTCGGGGAAAATCTTGCTAGCTTTCAAATGGAAGTCAATATTATTATGTACCGCTATTTTAGAAAATGGTTGCAGTGGGTGGTATTCTTTTAACCTTTCTTACTTCTTACCTTTTAGGATTAGGGTTTCCGCAAAATAGAAATAAAGAAAGAAAAACTACCTATTTACTGGGAAAAAAGAAATGTTTTTTATTTTAATGTCGGCTGCAGATGGGTTATTTGAAAATCAATCATTAACGTTCACATTCGACTCGACTTCGCATTTAGTGAGAGTAAACAAAAAAAGGTTAATAATTTTTTTGCAAAACCTTCTAAGATTTCCTAAATTATCCCATATCTACCAATTGTTTGTGGTAAATCTCCGAGCTACCTGTACGTAGCTCAATAATGATGTTAGACTTAAATAATCACATACCTATTTTATGTATGCGCATATTTATAGAAGTGAATCTTGGCAAAAGATACATGAAAGAAGAATAAATGCTGCATAAATGAGTTACGCAGCATGTGTGGTATAATTATAAATGATAGGCTAAGGAACGATGTGTTATGAAAAGGGTGCAGTTTAAAAGAAGTTTAGATGCTTTGGTCATGTTGAGAGGATGAATGAAAGGCGACTAAAAAAAGTTATTTACATGGCAGATGTGAGTGGAAACGCTGTAAAAGAACACAATAGTAACCCTATTGGTGATACTTAATTGATTCAGGCTTGACTTTGCGGAAATCCATTATAAAATACAATAGACGTTGACGCAAATAACTAGTACTAGTACTTTGCGTCCAGCGCTCGGTGTTTTGGTTTGCAATTGGCCAATCGTCATCCAGAGGATGCCCCATTAAGAGGTGAAACACGTGTCGATTTCATACAAGGTTTTTATGACTCTTGAAGAATAGTCAAGCGGAATAGGTTACTACATATATCAACGCCTATTGTATCCTATTAATGATGTTTGTCAAAAAGGACAAGTGCGTAGTACACACCGCTACACATCAAGCTATACATGTCCAGTTTATGCTGATCTCGCATTGTATAGAATTTCTGTACTATGCGAGGTCAGCTTATACTGGAAAATTATAGCTTGATGTGTAGGCGTGTGTACTTGCACCTTACGTGCGTGATGATATAATATATGACCAGATCTATGACCGTAAACAAAGCAAAAGCAGTATGTAAGGATCCTAGTGGGTGGCGTTCCTTAGCTCGTCGTCCGTAAGTAAGTAGGTAAGCACCAGGCCCGGGTCGACGGCGCGTCGTGTTCCACGCGCGCCTCGAAGAGATGTCAGCACAATTGGCGGGGTTTGCCTGCCAGGGGTTGCGTGAAAGTCCGAAAGGGATACCGGGACCCTTGGCAACAGGCAACTAAAGGAACACGGGTGGGTTTTAGTCAGTAAAAGTCTGACACGCCCTCCCGCTCCGCCCTGAGCGGGAGAAGTCATTTGGTGATTTCCAACACACAATAAAAAAAAGTGCGTGGCGTTCGGTAGTTTCTGCCTGCCCCCTTGGGAAGAAGGCGTGAGTTTATGTATATATGTACCTATGTATTATGTATAAACACAGTTTTGTAACTAAGAGAATCCCATTAACTCCGTGGAGTGCATAACACAAGATGTTGCCAAAATTGATATTGCTCGCAACGTTCGTGTAATAACCAATAACCGTAGGTTTTTATTATTATTGCTCTTATTTACATAATACCTGCTTTTTGGGTCTATTCGATACAGTACGCGTCATAGTGGCAAATGTAGGCATTGTTTGGTTACTATTATCTCTATGTTTTCTATGTTTTTGTTTGTAACATACAGGGTTTTTTTTAAATAAAGCGTATTTTTTTTATTTAATAACCCTCCTTGTTGCTTCGCCGTAGTCGGGTAAAAAAACCGCGCATCACATCATTCGATATTCACGTTTTATTGTTACCTATCTTCGAAAATGAATTGTTGATGCACTATTGTGTGTACAGAAGAGAAGACAGCATAAAAAAAAACATGAACTAAAATTTTGAACTTACAGGGTCAACTATTATTGTCATTTTTATATACTTTCTAATTTAATCCGTGTGATAGGTAGGCACATGTTTTTGTTAAGACTAAACATGGTGATACCTGTAGAAAATATAATAATTTAATATCGCCAACATGCGTAAAGGCTTCAAGGACATTTTAATTAGCTTCGGTGTTTTTTTGGATACGCGCACGCTCCGGCCGGTAGCTTACAAACGTGGTCATCAATGATTCTACCCTGTAAAACCAATACAGATATTTTGACCTACTAACGTTACTATGCCATTAAACCGGACACTTTTCCCCAAGTCATTTTAAGTACAGTTGAATGTGTTACAAAGAACAATATTCTTGAATGGGGTCTGCGGCCCGCTAAAGTAAAGTGGGACGCCCTGCAGCCAAATGCACTCAGAACGACCACCTGAAGAAAATAGCTACTTGGAGAAAAAGGAAAAGAACCGAGTTTTTTAATGTAAATGTGGCTCAGCAAGGAAGTGATAAAGACGTGTTATGAGCAAATTGCGTCCTAATAAGGATCTTTTATGAACAGAAACAGAAATAAATGGGTTGAGAAACTGGACAGGTCAATAAGAATTTTTCATGTAGTTTATTATAAAAAGAAAACGTAATTCACGTAAGTCGACGAAAAGGTAACTATAAAGAGATATAATTATAAAAAATATAATTCAGATTTGCAAATAAATAATTATAATTCAAACAATAACAAACACAGACTAATTGAATTGTAGTAATCGTACCTAACCACGAGAAATACAGGGGCGGTAAAGAGGTAGAAAACAAATGAAGAACACAAAGTCTATTTCGAAAAAAAGGAACACAGTCTAGCAATTACGACAATGTGCCAACTCGATTACTAGGTACAATTACAGTACTACCACAACATTGTATTAAGCCATCCACCAAATCTCTTACAACTTTATCGAGTAATGTAATTATCTGAGTAACACTTTTTCCCTTTCTCTTCGCCACCAATTCTAGGTTTCTTTTTGCGCAAATGTTTTCGTACTAAAATATTGGTTGTGAAAAGAAAATATTTACCCCAGTTTTTGGAGCGTATGAAAATGTAAAAACATTTTGTGAATTAAGATTTTTGGAAGAATGAAGAACAGACTTCATAGTATGAAGTCTGTCTTGTTATTTTATGTGAGATAGTGTTTTGTTTTTTTTAGCATTGTGTTGCACAGTTGTAATTTCTCCTGTACACACAAATATTTTATTTATTCATAGATATTATCCCGCAAAAATATGTTTTAACTTTTATGAAAGAAAACTAAACTATTTTTTGAGTAGTACGTTCTCAGCAATACCTATTTATCAAATTGTATTGCTGAGAAGCATAGTTTTCTTGGAATTTATGTAACAAAATTTGAATTTAAATCAATTCGGCTGTTCTTCAGATCTCTACGTTAGGTAAAATACAATTTAAATTATTTTCATAAAAGAAGCCTGAGCAAAATTTCTAAGAAAAGTTAACACGATTTCATAAAGACTGACATAAAACTTTGCTGGCCAAAAAGTATTTATTACTTGTTTTCTACCTCAGCAAATCTAATTTGGTTAAGAAGAACTTGCATTTTTAAATCATTCGGATCTCATTTACATTAATAAAGTTGAAATCACGTGAAGGGATATCTTGGGTACTCAGAAACCCTCGTTGGATGTAATAATGGTCCATAATTGGGGTTCTTCCAAAATTGGTGCTTTTTTTCTCGGAAAAATGTAAATTCGTTACTCGCATAAATGGACGATACAGTTGGTTTAATGTCTCGGATATGAAAATGAATTGTAAAATTAAATTTAATGGATCGTTCAAAATGATAGGCTGAGGGAAACAAAAAGATTTTACGAGTTAATTAGCGGGGAAAATATGTGATCAAAAAGTTGAAACAGCTGCCACAATCTTTATATGCCTCAGCGTCAATCTACAATGGCTTTTCATCAACATGGTTTAAGGCTCTTACATACTGGGGCGATTCGTTGCGCGACGCGACGCCGCCACATTGTTCGCCGTGAAGTTTTCTCAGTTTTTTTTTTTGTTAAAATTAGCGTCGCGCGGCAAATTGCGCCTTAAAAAAATATGTAAGAGCCTTTATTTGGTGAATAACAGACTCAGGGCCCTTTACTGAAAAAACTTTTAAATTAAATAACCCAAATATGGCCATCTACAGTCTGGGAAAATTAAAAAATGGCAGTACAGAATGATACCTGCCCTTTAAAAGCAAACGGCTCTCAGACTTTCATTAACCAAAAAAGCAAAAGCGAGCATGAATACAAAATAGGCAACCATTTTGTACACGACTCTTAATTTTAGAGTACTACGTGAGTTTGCTGTAAACATTAAATATTGTTGTTTGTTATTTTACCATCATCACAAAAACTAGTTATTGCACAACTAAATTTAGTAAATAGAGGGTTAGAAACTGTACAAATAGCTGAAACCACAATATAAATAGGTTGAGCAGTCTAATTAAGTGACATTATTTAGCGATGCCAAATTAGTTTATTTGTTTCAAAGTTCACTGTGTAAATTATCAAGTTCACTGTGTGTGAATTATGAAGTATTTTATATATTTTATTCTGTTCGGGAAAACCTACAGCTAAGTAATAATAGTGTTCTTAAAAAATATGCAATTAAAGGACATTTACAAGTGTGCGCTAATAAACACTATTAAAAAAGGTCGGTTCAAAATAAATATAAAAAATGAATGAGAAAATAAATAGTACACAATCCATTCACACAAACTAATTATAGTTTAGACGCAAACAATTACTTTTCCATGAAGATGCTTTTCACCAACAAAAAAAGCCGATCGTTTTTTTTGCTGCAAGTTTTTAGTTATACTTTATTTTATAGTTTTCTCGAGAATATGTAATAACTGCTTAATAAAAAAATCAGTATCGCTTTGAGCTATAAGATTGCCCATTGTGTCACCTACACCTATAGTCTACATTTATATCTGTTAATTCGTATCTCCTCCTTCTTCTGCCTAGCCTTTTCCCAACTATGTTGGGGTCGGCTTCCAATCTAACCGGATGCAGCTGAATACCAGTATTTTACATGGAGCGACTGCCTATCTGACCTCCACAACCCAGTAACTGGGTAATACGATACCCTTTGGTTAGACTGGTTGTCAGACTTTCGTGCTTCTGACGATTCGTAACGACTGTCAAAGATCCACAAATGACAGCCGGGACCAACGGCTTAACGTGCTTTCCGAGGCACGGAGGAGTCTCGATATGTGAAAATGGTCACCCATCCACGGACCAACCCCGGCAAGCGTAGCTTAACCTGATGGATCGACCCGAGCGGCTGTTATTACTTAGCCACGAGCTCTTCCGAGATCACGAGATCTGTAATTCGTATCGTGAACATAATAAAGAAGAAAGAAAGAAAATAATTATGTTTATTTACGGTATGATAAATATTATATGTATTATATTTATTATATATTACGTATCCTTACATATTATAAAACAAAGTCCTCCGCCGCGTCTGTCTGTCGTCCTGTTCGCGATAAACTCAAAAACTACTGCATCGATTTTCATGCTGTTTTCACCAATGGATAAAGTGGTTGTCGAGGAAGGTTTTAGTATATAATAACCTACATCCACGCGGGTGAAGCCGCGGGCTTCAGCTAGTTAATTACAAATAAAGAGTAGGTATAATATTCTATCGTGGTTTAGTCTGGGTCTATTGATTATTATACTGAGAACCAACATTAGACGTAAGTATCTATGAAGTTGATCTTCTAACCTTTTTTGTGGTATCGTTCGAAAGCTAATAAAACAGTAAACGCAAATTATACGGATGGTTCAGTCATTTTAGAATGCTTATCTTGTTTTATTGGTATTTATATAGGTAGAGCCTATTCAAATCCGGCAGTCTGAACAGAATAGTAAACATTTAAACTTTATGGGTCAAATAGAAGTCGTCCAGTATTGACTAGCAAGATTTTTATCGTGATGGCTTAGTGTTTAAGACCTCGCCTCTCATGCACGAGGTTCAAATCCGGGCAAGTACCAATGTGACTTTCTCAATTCATAATTATGTACTTTCTGAGTTTATCTTGGATATTACTGACATCGGTGAGGGAAAAACATCGTGAGGAAACCTGAAATTATAGTTAGTATAAAGGCTCCCACAAACAGGCGCGATATCGCGGGCGCGACAAAGGTCGTGCTGCCTGACGCGCCCGCAATATCGCGCCACGAGCCTTCAGTCTGAAACCGCCAACTCGCCTTGATAATAAGGAATAGGACGGTATTATTTTATTACCTATAAGATTTTTATTCATCTAATCTAACTAATATTATAAACGCGAAAGTTTGTAAGTATGGATGGATGGATGGATGAATGGATTTTTGTTACTCTTTCACTTAAAAACTACTGAATGGATTTGGATGAAATTTGGCAAGCAGATAGTTTATAACCTGGATTAACACATAGGATACTTTTATCTCGATATTCCCACGGGATCGAGACTTACGCGGGTGAAACCGCGGGGCGCAGCTGGTCAATAATAATAGTGTACAATAATACTACAAATAAAGTTGGAATAAGGATTTTAAAATACTTCACTCTCAACAGGGAAACTCATAAAATGCAGACCATAAACCACTAAAGCATCTTGGCTGCCCATTCTAAATAATTTACGTCACCCTTTCGCCCACAATACGATAAACGCGACTATTCCAATTAATAACCTGGTACACAACTTTAACGATTGATGGTTATTGTTCAAGTTTATATTGTCGTGTGATTTCAGTTCCCTGGTTCTGGCTATTAGGAAGATTGGTGCATACGGGATGTAAAAATGTTTAGGAGAAAAGTTGTGAGGAATGTTCGACGAATCGTTTTTGTTTTCTTTATAGTTCTTTTATTTTCTAGGGTGTTTAGAAAAAATTGTATTCTTTGGCTTGTGCAAAAGTGCAGGTAATCTTATTGAGAGCAAGTTGCCGAAACGAACTATAACTTTTAAAGCTGTCATTAAATACCAATCTTCCATTAACTTGTTTTAACTTGTTGCAGAAAGCAACATTAGACTCGATTTTAATGGTTCTTTGATAAAATTAATCAAATTATTCGCGTTAATGATCCATTAAGTTATGGAGAATTAATGTATGTCTTTGTACAACTAGGTGTAAGTCAAGTTGCGGCTTTTTTAAGACGCCATTATAATTTTGTAAAAGGTTTTCCACTCTGAGTCAGTTTTGTCTCGTCGATTGCTAGTTTGCTGTACTACTAATTACGGACGCCCTAATAAAATATGGTGGGTCATTAAGTAATAACATTATTAATGTTTGGCAAGCACTACGTATCGTAGAAAATTGGTGCAGGGAATTTGAACTATCAGTGAATCCCACTAAAACTGAACTAGTCATGTTTACCCATAAACGAGCTTTAGGGCCCTACCGCCTACCTAAACTGTTCGATACAGAACTTCAGTTGGCCAACGAGGTCAAGTACCTCGGGGTCATTCTAGACAGTAAGCTAAACTGGAGTAGTCACTTAGACAACAAGTTAAACAGGGCCTGCATCACCTTCTGGCAGTGCAGGAAAATGATAGGTAAGAAGTGGGGCCTATCCCCCAAAATCATACTATGGCTGTACACTACAGTGATCCGCCCCACGATCGCATACGGGGCTGTGGTCTGGTGGCCCCGCACCCAGCTAGTGACAGCAGTTAACAGACTACAACGCATGCAAAGACTAGCCTGCGTGGCGATCACAGGCTGCATGAGAACTACTCCAACTGCAGCGATTGAAGCCATGCTAGACTTACCCCCGCTCCATCTGTTCATACAACAGGAAGCGACGATGGCAGCGGTGCGTCTTAATGCAACAGAGCTCTGGGGTAAGAGAGTTACACAACATACCTCGCTGCTCGAGGGCCTCAATAATGAGTTCCCCATTACGAAAGCCATAAATGACCGGGTACCCAAACAATTTATCTTTGATAAAAAATACAGAATCCAACTGCACGAGGATCGCCATTGCGAGGGCTTGCGGCCCGCGGAGCTACGCATCTTCACGGATGGTTCTAAAACAGGTAGTGGTACAGGTGCTGGAATCTTCTCGGAGGACTTCAACATACACATAGCCACACCATTGGGGGTCCACAACACAGTTTTCCAGGCCGAATGCATGGGTATTTCTCTTGCCGCTTCAGCTATCATGGCCAGGGAAGTTAAGGACTACTCGATACGAATACTCTCAGACAGTATGGCTGTTCTGCAAGCGCTTAACAGCCACACTGTTGACTCTGGGCTGATATACGAGTGTCACCAGCGCCTAAACCAGGTGGGTAACCTCAATAATATAACCATTCAATGGATCAAAGGACACAGCGGCTCACTAGGCAATGATGCAGCCGACGAACTTGCCCGTAGGGGGTCGAGCATGGCACCGGTGGGGCCCGAACCCATTGCGCCACTCCCCTTCGGGTACCTACGCTCTCTGGTAAGGAAACGCACTAGGGATCAACACCACAAACTATGGTTGGACCAAGGTGACTGCAGGCAGGCTAAGGAGGCACTCCCTGCCATCGATTGCCGCCTCACGAAGCGGGTGCTCCGACTAACGAAACAACAGCTGCGAACTGTTACAGCAGCTATAACTGGCCATGGGTCTTTTAATAAACACCTCTTTGTCATAGGAGTCACAGACAGTCCACTGTGCAGGGCCTGCATGGAGGACGACGAGACAGCAGCTCATGTGCTACTACACTGCCCGGTGGTTGCCACTTACAGGGCAAAGTACTTCGGTAACCCAGGTACCCTAAGGGAGATGGTCAGTAACACCAAGGCGTTGCTGGCCTTCTTGGAGGAGCTGGGGTGGATCGAATAAGTGATTTCCCACCCGTACGCAAAATACGCGCTTTGTCGTGGAGTTGCGGATACCAGCCCGTTTTACCTATTACCTATTACCTATTAATGTTTGGCTTTCATATAATACAGTTACTCTGCTGCCAAACATTATTTTATAACTTGATGATAGAAATTAAGAACCATTTCCGTTCCACTGACAGCTGTCGTACTACAGCAGAAATGAGAATATCTATATCTATACATATTATAAATTAAAGTAGCTTTTCGTGTTTGTCTATTTATGTCCGCATTGTTCTTCTAAACCTCGCAACAGATTTTGATGAGGTTTTCACCCTCGTTTAGAGAATTTACTCTGGAAGGTTTATGTGTACCTATAATGCATTAATATTAAAGTTACATATTTATAACTAAGAAATCTCGATGTTCTGTCAAGTCGTAAAAACCGTGCGAAGCAGGAGCGGGTCGCTAGTAGTTAGTACGAGTAGTAGATTGCTGCATCGAGCGCCAAGTGAGTTATTGATGCACGAGGGTTATGTTGGTGCCCGAGCGTACGCGAGGGCACTAAATTAACACGAGGGCATCAATTACTCACTTTAGGAAGGTGCGTAATCTACTTTTCTTTCAACTACCAATTTACTCAACTCATGTCAGGTCAAGTCAGGTCAAGTCAGGTCAAGTCAGGTCAAGTCAGGTCAAGTCAGGTCAAGTCAGGTCAAGTCAGGTCAAGTCAGGTCAAGTCAGGTCAAGTCAGGTCAAGTCAGGTCAAGTCAGGTCAAGTCAGGTCAAGTCAGGTCAAGTCAGGTCAAGTCAGGTCAAGTCAGGTCAAGTCAGGTCAAGTCAGGTCAAGTCAGGTCAAGTCAGGTCAAGTCAGGTCAAGTCAGGTCAAGTCAGGTCAAGTCAGGTCAAGTCAGGTCAAGTCAGGTCAAGTCAGGTCAAGTCAGGTCAAATCAGGTCAAGTCAGGTCAAGTCAGGTCAAGTCAGGTCAAGTCAGGTCAAGTCAGGTCAAGTCAGGTCAAGTCAGGTCAAGATGATCAACAAGCTGAGGCCAACTTTACTGCACTGTTTTGGTTCTAAGCAAAAAATACGTCTCTTGGAATCGGTTTTGTTGTGATTAATGATAATATTACTATGTAGTTGAAAGAAAAAACAATTATAACACTTGTGTGCACAATAAAAGCGAAGGGTTCAGTGATAGTTTTTCCTTAAAAAAAAACTATAAATAATAACACAATTATATTATCATTCTGAACAGACTTCTTTGAGCATCCGACAGGAATTATTAAAGTGGAAAGACTTCAAATACTTACAAGATGATTCTTTTTTCCACCGTTTTTCTCAAGATTCTCTTTGAGTTGAACAAAAAGGTTTTCTTCAGAATAAAACAGAGTTTTTCACGCTCAGTTGAAATGGTACGTGAATCAGCAAACACTATGAATTTGCTTAATAAAGAGGTAGGGGTGTGCGCTGAGTTGGAATATATAAAACCGTTTTAGACACAGACTGATTTGAAATGAGTGGGTTTATGAAAATACTAATGAAGAATTCCAAAAGCTTAAATGAACAAACAGCATAAACATCTCCACAGTATTATAATAATTATAAATATAATTTCATATTGAGTCTATTTTCTTTGTAATTAAATTGATTAAATTTAACCGTGAAATTAAACATTTAATTCATTGGTAGAATGGAACGTAAGATGAGTGAGTGGAGTGTGGCGGCATCTACATCCCCACATGCAAACTAAACATAAAAGACCTGACGTCACAAAAAAAATATGACGTCACACAAAATCCTGCATCGCACACTTAGAGTTTACCGCGCGGTCAACTTATATAAAAGGTTCCAACATCAATCGTTGGGCAGTTGCCCGCCAGACACAACACCCGTCTGTTCAGAGGATCTTTTATATAGCTATAGGATGAGTGAACTTCTTTATGAACAGTTCTATTTCTTTGTTTTTGACGTTAAAAAGTGCCTTTTATGTGCCTAATTGAAATAAATTATTTGACTTTGACTTTGAACTTTACAGTATTCCTCATACCTTTAAAAGGAGTAAGTAAAAGGAGACAGAGGGAGAATGGCGGATGATTGCAAAGTAAACGACGACGTTACGAAGAAATTTTTGAACTTTGTGTATCGCATCACGGCCCTCTTCTACATTTATACATCTTACCAAGGGGTATTACCCAATAACTGGGTTGTGGAGGTCAGATAGGCAGTCGCTCCATGTAAAATACTGGTATTCAGCTGCATCCGGTTTGGCTGGAAGCCGTCCCCAACATATTTGGGTAAAAGCTAGGCAGATGATGATAGAGCTGGCAGAGAGAGAGAGAGAGAGAGGCTGGTAGAGAGGTACAAAAAGAACGCAAAAGAAATGGTTAAGTTTGAACTTTTTGGATTTTAAGTTGATATTGCTCTCTACAGCTCTTTAGAGACAAAATCAAGCTTATTAAATATTAATTTTATTAGAATAAAGGTAGAAACCGTCTTCCTTTGTTATTATCATGAAAATTTTCCCCAGAGTCAGGTTTCGATGAAAATTATGTTTCAATTCTGAAGTTGGAAAATCCAGCCGTTTGAAAATGTTTAACATTTAAGTAAAACACGCAGAATGCTATAAGAGTTCATTCTACCAATAAACCCAATTCCTTGCTCTAAAATATTTAAGCATTCATAAAAATAATAGGTATATCAAATCTGGACGCACCCTAACCTCAAAGTATTATTGGACCTGTGAAACTGACGAAAAACATGTTTTCTACTAAAATTCGTGTGTTTTAAGTTATAAAATTTTTCGCAGTTCATCACCAGTTACTTTTTACTACCTACTGTTTGATTTATAACGTCATAGAGCAATTACATTATTATTTTAATGGTTCGACGACTCAATAGCTATTAGGTACATAGTATTTATTAGAGACTGGTCATCTCTTATTCAAATTCAAATTTATTTATTTTAGGACAACTAAATCCAAAGGTTAGTATACAAAAACTTAGAAACTATTGTTAGTAGGTACTTGCTACAATCACACTTTATGATTACTTTGGGATCAATCACAAATACACAAAAATACAAAAAAAAAAATACACAAATGTCGTATCTCTAATGTGTTTTACTGTGTGTACACACGGCTACACATCAAGCTATACATTTCCAGTTTATGCTGATCTCGCATTGTTTAGATTTCCGCACAATGCGAGGTCAGCTTATACTGGAAATGTATAGCTTGATGTGTAGCCGTGTGTACATAAATAATAAAATAAATAAATAAAAATACAAAAATGGCTCTTATCATTTGAATTGTTTTGTTTCTTTTTTATCTTTTAATTACGGACGCTTTTAACGGAGGTATTCCACTTTTAGCACTGATTTGAACAGCACTTCTCCCAACCGCACTTGAGCACGTCTACTAATAGCACTGAAACAAAATTTTGATAAGTGCTGTTCGGTGGAACAGTTTATTAATATTATTTTTAGTCTCCGAACGGCACCTACGTAAAATATTTTTTTAGTGATGGGACATACTTTTTTGTCCAAGGCATTATCAAACAAGACATATCGATACAAATTAGGGCATGAATCTCGGAATCTCGGAACATCGCAATATCGGAATCTCGGAACGTAAGTTCCGATATTACAATTCTGATACTGAGTTATCCAAATAATACAAATCAGCAGAAGTTTAGTTTAAGTCTTGTACCGGGTAATTCCACCTTGTTCACCTGAAGCAAGGAGTAGATAATATTACCCACAACTTTTAGGGCCAATACATCCTTTTTTTGTTTTTTACTTTTACGATGCTTTGTTTTTGTCGGGGGTTCTAAAATCCGTATCCATAAGTGCTCCAAATACGAATTACTTTTTAGACTTATTAAAATTTTACAGCAAAGACATGGTTATGTTTTTCACGCGTATCTTTGGCGTGTTGCGTCGTAATAATTGTAATGAGTTTTCGAATAAAATCGACAGCCATGTGGAGACCCTGATCTCTTAAATAATTAAAAACGTTTTTATAAATCTTTGGTATTGGACTCGTCAGTAGTAGTTACTTGATGTTTAAGGTTGTCTAAGACTTCTTTAAGATCTTGTTTAATATTTTTTGTTGGGCACGTATGCTTGGTTATTTTTACTATCTCTTTTTTGGTATCCATTGTCAAGTACCCTGTACACGGTTGAGACAAGCACCGCCAAAAAGAGAGACCGCTTCTGTATACCCTAAATTTTCTATACTCCTTTTTGTTATATGTAATTAAGAGTTACGGCCCCTTTTCTACTTGATCCGTAACTGATGTCACTTTTGCTGCTGCAACCGGCTGCGGACTCCATTTTATGCTACCTATTTTATATCTTAGTCACGGACCGAAATATTATATAATTATCGTTGGTGAAAAGTTATGGGGATATCACATCAATCATCAGCATCATACAAACATATCAATACCTCGATGTAACGCCAGTCAATTCAGTACACGAGATCAGAAAATAAAAAAACTAAGTGAGGTAACCCTTTTGTTACACGTTACATATAGAATGTCATTGAATAGTTTCTACTAGAGTGGTTTCTTTACAAATGAATATTCTCCTTTTTAATGGGGAAAATCGGTAATCATATCATTTTTTTTTCTTTCTAACGTAACCCTCGAACTCTGAGAGGCAGGCCCTTTTGCCCAGCAGTAGGACACAAACAATGACCCCCGTCAGGAACGAAGCTCTGTGCAAAGTCAATCATGAGGTCAAAATGTAAATCCATGATGACGTCTGCGAAAATGTAGAATTTATTTTAAATCATATGTGAGAAGACATATGATTTAAAATAAATTCTACATTTTCGCAGACGTCATCATGGATTTACATTTTGACCTCATGATTGACTTTAGCGCCCACGAAAAGTGTGAAAACGACACCCATGACGAAAAATATGAAAATTTTCGCAGCTGCTATCGTAGATTTTCATTTTGACCAAATTCACACTTTCTCTTTCCTTCTCTCTCTTTTTCGTCCTCTTTGAATTAGAAGAAGACAGTCGCAAGTATGAATGCTTTTTCGCGTGACGATTTCTGCCAGTCTACCGCAAGCCACGTTGATAAACTTCATTTCAAAAACTTTACGAATAGCTCTAAGCTACAATCTACTATTCTTATGGTATCTCGTAAAAGGTGGACTCCAATTTCAAAGTATTAAGGAACACAACAACGAGTAATTTTCGCAAAAAATAATTCCTATACTATTAGCATAATGTAGAAACTAGATACGACTGCGCCATTTTGACAGATGTCTTCCCTATTCACCATTACGTACGATAACGGAGCCCTTTATGCCGCTTGTACACGCTAAGAAATTTCACCTTGTCTGCTGCAGTTAGGACCAATTCATCATGTACATGACAAGGATTGTGTCGGATCTAGTCACGGACACCCCTTCCGCACCGCAGTAATATCGAGTGTCGCGTCTAGCGCGGATAAGATTTTTTCTTGGTCAGCGCCGAAAAGCAGTGTTCAAAAGTTCGTGTGTAGAAACGACGGCGGCGACTTTTCTTAGCGTGTACAAGTGGCCTTACTGTGCGTGGGTCGACATGCAGTTGCCGTATCGATATGTTGATAATGTCCTGGACAAAGAATACATACGTCCCATCACTACAAACTGTACGCAGGTGCTGTTCGGAGACTGAAAATAATATTAATAAACTGTTCCACCGAACCGCACTTATCAAAATTTTGTTTCAGTGCTATTAGTAGACGTGCTCAAGTGCGGTTGGGAGAAGTGCCGTTCAAATCAGTGCTAAAAGTGGAAACCCTCTTTTAACGTGCACGTTTTTCTACATTTTACTCACATGTTTAATTTCAACATTAATGATGTAACCAATATATTGTAACAATAATTATTAATTCTGATTTAAAAGAGTGTTCGTGAAGTTTCTTACCCGTTCTACTCCATAGGAACGTACTACGCTTTGGAATGGGCAACTAGCTTCATCTTTCTGTCTGACCAACCCCTTGACGATTCAAAAGTGCTTGTAATTGGTTTATTTTAAATAAAATGCTTTTTAATAAATCAATTGGCAGCCGGTTAGGGCCTCAGACGTAGTCTTTGTTCAAGCGGGCGGTAGCTTTGTTGTAGAAGTCATAGTTCGAATTTCAACGAGATACAGTTATACTATGACTGACCTTGAGTTGGCCGCGTGTAAGGATTTTTAATATAATCAATATAAGGCCATCTTATACTGGTTTTATTATAGCTGACGTGCGGCTTACTGTACTATTGATACATATGTATGTATCTATAGTACAGTAAGCCGCACGTCAGCTCAAGTGTCAGTTTATGTATGTACATAAACTGACACGTTCTTCCCATGGGGGAAGACTACAGAACGCCTACGATCCTTACATAATAATAATAATAGTCCTCCAGACCGTATTTTCGGCCACGGCGGCCAATCTCAACGGAGACTAGCCATCGGCGCGGGAGATATTATAGTGCACAAGTGTTTGCGCAGACACAAGTGCACTCTCTCTTCCCTCACTCTCATAGTCCGATGGGACGGCAATCCGACACGACCGGAGAGAGATAAGGCGTAGGACCAACGGCTTAACGTGCTTTCCGAGGCACGGGGGTATCACACCGCCAACTTCCAAACTCCGGGCTGTTACTACGAAATTCCTAATGGAAAAATCCAATAACACTTTGCCCGACCCAGGAATCGAACCCAGGACCCCACGCTCTGCAGTCGCGCTTGCGACCACGAGACCAACGGCAGTCTGGGGCGGGACGATCCTTACATACATACTCCTTAAACTTCGTTTACGTTCATACATCCGTGTCATACACGCACGCCGGTTGCGAGTATTACGCGACTGATCTTTCTGAAGAACATCACCAATAAGGTCACTGTTTGCCCTCCTAGGGCCACCCCCGCGGCGTTTCCACATCTTGCCTTGTTAGTCGCCTTTCATTCGTCCTCTCAACATGACCAAACAATGTACTAGATATAAAATAATTATCATTTTTATATTTTTACCGACTTCAAACAAGGAGGAGGTACTACGTTCGGATGATTGTTTTTTAATTTTTTTTTTATTTATGTTCACCGATTACTCCGCCGTTTGTGAACCGATTTAAAAAAATCTTTTTAGTTCGAAAGGGTATACTCCCGAGATGGCCCCATATCAATTTTATTAAGTTTGCTTGCGTAGTTTTTGAGCTAGCTTCAATATTACGTATTTTTCCCACAGTCTATGTAGACGATATAATTATTAGACTCCTTCACTGTTATTTACATAGCAGGTAGTAACTTGTGTGGGGTAGGTACCACCACTAAAAAATGAAAAATAAAAACTTTTTACAAAAAAAAACAACCGACTTCAAAAAAAACAGTTTCAACAGTCATTTAGTGTTTTTTTTTAAGTCGGTTGTTTTTTTTTTTATAGATTTTTCCGTGGCAAGTCTCTGTAAATCGTTCGAATACCAAACGTTCACGGTGTTATTGACAACCCCAAACTTTCAGTTAAATACCCTTAAACAGAATCTTCGACATAAAAGATTTACTGGCAAGAGATTTACTTGCGTCCCAACCTCACAAAATTGGGTGCACAAGTAATTTTTATTTTTACTGGCGTCGTAGCTCAAAGGATTTATTTTTAGGCGGAATGGCCGTCGAAAACAATAGGTTGAGACCAAATAGTTTTAAATGACTTACAATAAATAAAGCTTGCTGTAATGGTGGGCCCAACCGACCGGCGGGCCCACCTGGACTCCTTTGTGAAGAGCCTTCTAGTAGTCGAGGGCGGCTCCTGGAATTGAGAAACATAACACATTAATAAAAAGTTTTTCTTACACTCCGAGTAAGATGGAAATTTCGAGAATAATAAGCACATCTTGGGGACAGGCTTAGTTTTAAGGACTGCAATTTGGCTAAGCTTGAAAATGCTTTTGTTTATTTATGTAACAATAAGAGATTGGCATTCAATCTTTAAAATAAAAATGAATAAAAAAGGACTATCGATTCATAATCTCTGCCTTCCTCAGACAAAAAGTACAATGAAGTAACTTAACACATAGAAAAAAACTGGCCTTTAGAGAAAAGACGAGAATGTTTGTTTTATACATGGCCAGTATGTCACAAGCATCTTCAACTGATTACATCATAATTTAATCCAACCAAGAGCATAGAGTAAAGAAACAAAATTCCTTTTTTAAAACCAAACAAAATGAACATGATAGAGTTCGCGACATAAAAAAAAGAAAAATATGGCAGTGTTACGAAGTGAGCACAGAGCGTAAAAGAACAACAAAATAACTAAATGATCTAAAACAAATATTTCACGACAGTGTGACGTTCGTGGTTCACTCTTGTGTGACTATGGTCACCAGATGTTTAGATCTCAGAGGACAGGATTCTAGAAGACTGTTTAAAAACTGTGAAACAGTAGCCTCAATTCTGTAAGGCTTACCAAACTAACGATAGAAAAGCCAGAAATATATGGACATACGGACAATTTAGAAATAGAATTGTCAAATTAGGAAATCTTTTGGGGACACCCAAAAATAGACTTTTTATTTGTTTGGTTTAGTTAGAGAAAGCGAACACCATTGCTTATTGATACCTCAGTACCCAGAGACTATCAAGAGTTTTTTGTTTCGGTAATATCTGATTATTTTGTAGTGCTCATGTAATAACAGAACATGAAACGTCACACCTATCAGCTGTGTTCGGTACATATCGGAAAACACTTAGATTTTGCAGTTGGCAGGTACCACTTTCCATCAGCCATCCACGTGTGCCAAAAATCCATGGAAAATTGAATATCCCCAGATATACCTGGCACCTAGTCCACCTACCGCTGACTGTCTCGCTTTATTTCTTTTGTCGTCTATCTCAGCTTCCGCAGGCTGTGGTGCCTGGCAGAACGCCAGCCAAATGTAACAGCTCAAGTTGTAGGCTACAGCGAATTAAGCTAAGCTAATTACTTTCAGCTTGCAACATCTGGCAGCGGTCAAGAGAATTTTTTTAATAGAAAAGTTTGTAATTTCAAAACGATATGCTGGGAAAGTATGGCTTGGCTTTGCGGTTTAGCTTTTTCAGTTTTAAGTTAGTTTTAGTTTTGCTTTAGATCGGAATAAAGTGTGGACTAAAAAAAATGTTTTGAATTATTATTATATTAGAAATAATATTGAAACGGGAGCTTTCAAACTGCAATACAGTTGTACACTTTTAACACACTGTCTTCCTTTGGACAATCATAAGATATTTAACATTATATTATAATGTTAAATATCTTATGTGAACGTATTTTTTTTTACCATTTCGGTCATCATCAACATCATCATTTCAGCCGAAACACGTCCACCGCTGGACATAGGCTTCCCCCAAGCACCGCCACTTCGACCGGTTCTGTGCTTGTGTGTGTTTGTGATTGCTGTGTTCCATTTCGGTCAGTCAGTCACAATAGCTAACTGGGATGAGTGGAGAAGGATAACGGGAGACATAAGCTAACTGATTTGTATCTGTCATCTGCCCACGAGTGATGGCAGAGAACCACACAGTCTTCATAATCAGCGTATAATGTTCCCACTGGTCGGACAAAGGTCTCTCGGTGAGAGGGAGTGATCCGTAATCCACCAAGCGGGCCCAGTGCGGGTTAGTAGATATCACAAGTGCGTTAGAATGTTTGGTTCTAGAACATGCTTCGTTTTTCTACACCCTTTTTGAGAGCGGTGGTGATGAAATAATGAACAGAAATTAAAGGGCCTGCCTGGATTCCGACCTAGGACCTACAACTTGTAAGTCACAGCCGTTTCCATTGAGCCACACAACTATGCTATAACATAAATGTAGATAGATAGTACGAACATCACAACAAATTAAAATTGTATATAATTTCATTAATCGCTTTATCTTTTCACCTTGAGCATTCATATTCATTTGTAGTTAATATAATCGTGTTATATTAGTTCGCGTGTGAATTACGCGGAGAGATGAAATGGCGGCTGGCCCACATTCGGCCATGTTTGTTTTTCGTTTCAAATCCATCTACTTATACAAATAACCGTTGTTTTAAAAGACATGACTAACATGAAAATGTTTTATTTTATGATGCTTTAAATGAAAGTGAGCCCTCGAAGGATGTGATGTAGACTTAACAACGGATAGCTCAGCCTTTTAGAGGAGCCTTGTTATAATTTCACAACAAATATAACTAGAAGGAATAGTTTATGTTAAGTCAGGGAGCCTGCCAGGGTTGCGGGAAAGTCCGAAAGGGGTCCCGGTATCTCTTGGTGGGGGAAATTCCGAAAGGGATTCCGGGACCTTGGCAACAGGCAACTGAAGGAACACGGTTGGGTTTTAGTCAGTAAAAGTCTGACACGCCCTTCCGCTCCGCCCAGAGCGGGAGTAGTCATTTGATGAGATCCCACCCTCAAGAAGAAATAAAAAACAGGGAAAATTCTTAACAAAATTGAATAAGTACCACCTTACATTGTCCATATTCAAGTCACACCTGTAATTCTTTGACAATTGTATGAAATGTTATTGTGTTTTGAAACTTACATTATCGACATCAGATAATTTCTTGATGATACTAGGTATACCATTCTATTCTTGGAAGTTTACAGCATAAATTCCTGTCCAGACTGGCGCGATATCGCGCCCGCAATTTCGCACCAGTTTGCACGAGACTGTAACGTTGTTTAAACAAGCTCATTGGGTCCCAAAATGAATGTATTTTTATTTTATATTAGAATGAATGAAACGTAATCTTAATAATTATTATTAATCTAAATGCTATCATCATTAATCTTGGTCTTATTATACGCGTATCATATTAAAACTTTTATGCAGATGCCTGACTTATTTTGACCATACGTAGTATTATAATATCTGTGACCATACTTATTATTCGGAACAGGGGGCCTAATACGATGTATTAATGCCACCATTTTTCCAGCGTTAGTGAGAGGCGGAGCTATACAACGCCGCTAGCACCATCCTATTTTCGCAGTGGAATAATGATGGCATTAATACTTCATAGTACAGCCCCAGAAATCGACAATCCACTATATTTATTTCTTTTAAACTTTTATGTAAAGTTTAAAAGAAATAAATATAGTGGACTGCGCTTTATTATGATAAAGCGCATTAAAAATTGACCGCAAAAGCTTACAGTACGCTGCAAGAAACAATAGCGAAGTTTTTGTACAAGTGCATGCCGGCCACTCGGCTGGCTTGAAGCCAAACAAGCTTTGAAGCTGTGTGTGACCTTTTGTAAGCTTATTGTACCGTTTAGAAGAATCTACGCTATCTAGGTCTTTTAATGTTAAGTTAAAATAATACTTATGTTCGTTTGAAATTAACTTTTTAATTGGAAAGGCTCCAAATTGTTACCATAACTTCTGAGTAAGGCTTCATATATTCGTTATGTTTGACAAGCTTACTAAAATCAATCAATCTGCCTTTTACCAACTATGTTGGGGTCGGCGTCCAGTCTAACTGGATGCAGCTGAATACCAGTATTTTACATGTAGCGACTGCATATCTGACCTCCACAACCTAGTAACTGGGTAATACAAAACCCTTGGGTAAGACTGGTAGTCTCACTAAAACCCTATACGAAAGTTAAATCATTTATTTTAAGAAGGCTAAAAGTCTTTTGAAAATAAAAAAAATATTGATGGAGAATTGATTCGAGGCGCTGATTAAAGATCTAACAATTAATCAATTAGATGCCAAAAACGCGTATGTAACAACGATCAGTTTTTTCTCGTCTGAACATGATTGTGACATTTTTCTTTAACCTATTACCACAAAACCGTGTTTATCCGTTGTTTAGCCTAAACACGACATTTCTTTAAGGAGTTAGACATTAAACTGACATTAGACACGCGTTGAATAAGTGTCCAAGTTTTTGTGGTAAGACCGTTATCTGTCCCAGGGTATATAAAATGGTTATTTATTGATTAATTTCTTTCTTCCTCACAATTTATTAGCTAACTTAAGTAGGTATAGGAGTATCTTACGCAAACCTTCTTTATTCTATAGCAGAGCTTCGCCCACGTCTTTGTTTGTAAATCCCTTAATCTCGAGAACTTCTTTCATAGTTCTAAAGATTAGCCTTTATTCCTAACAAAAATAGAAAGTTATGACTTTAATAGAGTTATAATTAAAACGCCACATTATTTCTGTTCATAACAACAAAAATACACGAAAGTTTAAGAAACCCCAAGATACAAAACTTTTTTATTATAAAATAGAAAAGCATTTTATTACAGGCTTTATTTGTTGAGTTCCATGTTTTTTTTTTTTTAATGCTGTCGATTTTCTATCTAGGCTTTCTATTCCTCGTTTTTTCTAGTTATCGCAAGCGCTACTACTGAACATGAGGTCCTGGGTTCGACTCCTAGGTGGGGAAAATTGTTTTTAGGTTTTTCCATCGGGTATTTCTCAGTAGCATCCCAGAGTCTGAATTTGTGGCCGATTGATGGCAATAGGCCCGCCTCCTTTACTTGAGACGTAAACTGGCGAAATAAATGTACTAATAGGTACACCTCTGCCTATCCCTTCGGGGAATACAGGCGTGATGTTATGATTCTTACAATACTTTTTACAACTAACTATTAAATACTAATACTTTTTACAACTAACTATTAAATACTAATACTTTTTACAACTAACTATTAAATACTAATACTTTTTACAACTAACTATTAAATACTAATACTTTTTTACTAAGATAATAAAATAATAGGTACGTATTTTACCATTGGTTCGTTACATATTATCCTTCATATAATATCTACTAAAACCCAAGGGATGCAAGCTAGTATCGTATTTATTAATGAGACATTATGAAGTCCGTTTATACTTCTTTGTTCGGCTATGTAAAGACGAAGGCAGCCTTTCAAAGCTTTGATTTTAATAATATTACGTCTATTTAGGTAATAAAGATTTTTAGTACAAAAACAGTTATTTTCATATATAGTTATATTTCACTAGCTGATGCCCGCGTGGATGTCGGTTATTATATACTAAAACCTTCCTCGAGAACCACTCTATCCATTGGCGAAAACAGCATGAAAATCAGTTCAGTAGTTTTTGAGTTTATGGCGAACAGACAGACGCAGCGGGGGATTTTGTTTTTTAATAATTATGCAATTATTTGTGATCCGTCAAGGACACATAAAAATTTTCTATTACTATTGTTAAGTCAAGGAAATTAAAACAATTCCGTATTTTCAAATTAAAACTGTCATTGTCTGACAGTGGTATGAAATGATAGCCATTTCATACTGCTGTCAGAGAATGCCACGGCTAATTGACGCAGGGTGTCAATTTGCTTGACAATTAGTTTCTCCTTTTTTATTTGGATTATTGGATTACCAACGTGGTGACAAAAAAAAAAAAAAAAAAAATGAGCCAATCAGCGTGTAAAAAAAAACGCGAATAGCGTGTAAAACTCGCTGATTGCCCAGGGTGCGCCGGAGGTATAGTGGCTCTGTAGATACGTCACGTCGGGGAGGCTCTTTCAAACAGATTGTACATTATACCTATTTATTTGTAACTAGCTCATGCCTGCGGCTTCGCCCGCGTGGATGTCGGTTATTATATACTAAAACCTTCCTCGAAAACCAGTCTATCCATTGGTGAAAACAGCATGAAAATAGGTGCTGTAGTTTTTGAGTTTATCGTGAACAGACAGACAGACGCGGCGGAGGGCTTTGTTTTATAATAATACTAGCTTCCGCCCGTGGCTTCGCCCGCGTTGTATGTCGATAAAAAGTAGCCTATGTCCTTTCTCAGGCTCTACACTATCTGTGTACCAAATTTCATTTAAATCGGTTCAGTAGTTTTGGCGTGAAAGCGTAACAAACAGACAGACTGACACAGAATTACTTTCGCATTTATAATATTAAAGTAAGAATGTAGTAATTGATCAAAGTACAAGACTATAATTACCTACTATTGCACATTTGTAGGTATAAGTAACCTATTTAGGAAGAATATAGAATCTACTAACTTAAAAATATGTTTCAGAATAAAAATAAAAGTATCAAAAATAATTTACTCCCACGATTCAAGTTTCCTTTACAAATCTTGGCTCTCATAACAATTAATAACCGAATTTTCCCCGATGATATTACATCAAGAACAAAACACGATAAGGCCCTTTTACAAGTGATTTATTTATTCCCTAAACATCAGTTACCTATGTTCTCGGCTTTATTTTCTGTCGGTCCATTTCATTCAGGCTCCGGGTCAAAAATATGTACAGATTGTGTAGGAGTTTTTGAGGTTCTTGGCATAAATCGGTGTTTTGGTGTTGTATCTTGTTATAGCTAAATCTCAGTATTCTTTATTATTAAAAAAAAATGTTACTAAATATTCTTAATTTTAATTATATAATATTAAAATGAAAATTTACATAAATATATTATGTATGTCGGCGTCAGCGATGGCTGAGCGATAGTTGCCGTCATCATCTCGATTCGGTGGTACGGACTCCATAGTGCTGGTTTACAATAAAACACGATGATACTCAGTTATTATTTCACTTTCAGGACAATCATCACAGTAGGTACATTACTAATAATGTTTACGCACTACTTTAAACGTTCGGGCAAACCGACAGTTTCGCATAGGAGAAGTGGAGGTCTGCATCCGTTCGTTGCCCTCACAAGACTGACTCTTCGCTTCGCCACTTCCCTTACCACGACTCTGTCCACGTGACGCCTCAGTCTAGCGAGCGCGTCACGGCGTTTACCCTCTCCTTGGTACTACAATTATCAATTGAGAGACTATTATCGCTCAACTTTCATAATCTACGACATGTATTTTTTTATCTTCACCTTCTATTATCTTCCATTTTTCCTTGTCAATAATATTAATACATTATGTGTGACAAATTCGAGTCTTCAGAAATATTTATGTAACAAAATATGTGATTTAAGTAAAATTAAGTACCTACTTTATCTACTTTTGTAAAAACGTCATTTCACAGCTGCTATGTTTATAGATTTTCTAAGTTTTTGGCAATAGTCTGTTTCAATCGTTTTTTAAATAATAATTAGAATGAAAGTGGTACTAAAAGGCTTCAAGGGCACGCTGAACCATTAACCCAAAGTGTCACCTTTCCTTTAAATGACTGAGATGAAGGTTGAATGTATCATTTACGTGGAATTCTGTACGCCAATATTACGCGCATCACAAGGAATGTCTAAAAAACGGGTACTTTTTACCTTTGCTACAGTTAGTAAGTCTACGTTAATTACATTGTCTTTGTTTGAGCTGCCAATAAGGCGTATCTTTAAGGGAGGTAGGTAAGTACAAAAATGGCGTATTTCAAGTGAAGTTTATGTTGAATTTTTGAGAAGATACGTTGAGTATATACCTATATATTTTGGCATTTTTACGGTATCTTAGAAATAACTCATGCGCATTTTATAAATTTTCTGACGAGCGCATTGTTTAAAAACTGTCGGTTCTAAAAAAAATAAGATGAATACAAAAAACTGTTTTTCTCTATTGAAACGAGTACATGAGTATGATTTGTCGCATTATTTTCCTCCAATGCTAATCATTCTGCAGCCAGAAAATAATTTTCAACAAATACATTTATTGAAACAAAACCAGTAGTTTTCCTTTTGTTTTATGAAAGTTGATACACTCGCAAACATTTTCACATGTTGTCCTTTATGGTACAACTAATACAGTATTCTAACATTTAAATTCTTAGCACCGTTACAACAGCAAACAAAAACAGAAACCAAAAACACAACCTACCCAGAACTAATGCTAATTACTTTAGGGACAAAATTCATCCACTAACCTAGACACAGTAATGGCTCATTTAGATGAGGTGAGTGACTCGCCTCGAATACGGGGTAAAAAAAGTTCATTTGTGAAGGTAAATAGTACAGTTGAAAAAATTGAATTCTGACCCACCATAAGCTTATTTTCTTACAGACATTCAAATACAATTAGGTCGACATTCGCGTAAATATATATTTCCTTGGTAACGAATTTGTCATCTGCCATCTTTGTTATTTTGACGGTTTCTAACGATTTATCGTCAAAGTGGGTCATGATTCACTTAGCTTGACTGTACATCTGATATTCGCATAGACCGCAAACTGTCACTAACGAAACAATAGAATTTTAATTGGTATCGGCCTTCTAAAGGCCAGTCAACAGTTGAGCGGAACGAAAAGCAAGCCGCCACTCGCCTTTAAAAATTAGAAGAGTAACAGTATCAAGTAAAAAAAAAGTATTTTGATTTTTCGAATGACAGTTTAAGAAAATTGCCTGATGAATCTCGTACATGCGTGCGATCCGTACGAATCTCGCCTACGAGACAATTGGGCATTCTCGCCTCACGACTAGAAGCTCTCTCTATGTAAAATAGCCTTAAATCCCAACTATTAAGGTTGGTACATATGTGAGCAATAATGGCCGTGCCCGACCGGACGCGGTGTCCCATGTTGCGGCCTGTCCCGGGCATTAATATTGCCTCATTAATGAACAAGCCGGCAGATAGTGCCGAATTGTGTCTGTGTTATGCTGCTTTCATGTATCTATTATGTTGTCAATTTTTCTGGCTTCATTCATCTGGCTTTTTGTTTAAAAATAGATAATGGATCAACGAAATAAAATTCGAATTATTGCATTCACAAACTTGATGGAATATGTCGAGATTCACAATTATAATTGTGGTTTGTCAGAAACATGAGAGTCTGATAATATTATGTAGTGTACTTGGAAATCCGTGAAAATAACTAATACTATAAATACAAGTGAAATTATTAGTTAGTTAAATAATAGTTAGTTGTATAATAATTATAATTATTAAAAATTAAAAAAATTAAAAATTGTTTATTTCGCAACCATAATAAAACAAAACATTAGTGATTGGAGCCTCCTTTTAAGCAAAAAATGCCTGTATTAGGAGACTCCGCTCTTTCTCAGCAAGTTACTTTACAAAATAAACTTAAAAATTAAATATGTGAGGGTGTGTGTGTGTGTGTGTGTATGTGTATGTATGTAAGTATTAAATGTAATTTAGGTAAATAAGCAATAATAGAAACAGTATCCGGGTGAATGTGTATATGTAAATGGGGATGAGGGTGGGTTTGCGTGTGTTTGTGAGTGAGTGTGTTGATATAAGCGAGTGAGTTATGTGTTGCAAAGTAGCAATAGTGCCTCAGTATCCTCATAAGAAAATGGTTTAATCCAATTTATTATAATATTTTTACATGTATGTGCTTGTTTATTGTATATATAAATTTCTTTGTTTACTCTATTATATAGTTGAGCAGATCTTATATTGTATTGCACAGCAGCGAATTTCGTCTTAGTTTGAGGGATTTGAGCAATCAAGTCTTTTCGTCTTTTGGATATAATGTTTGTATCGTAAGGAAGTGTCTTATGTTTTTTTAGGACCGTATATGTAATGTATAGTTTTCTCACAGAAAGCAGACCACTAATCTGATATAGACTGTCCGTAGGGTATCTTTTCTTTTTGAAATACATAATTTTTATTAGTGCTCGTTGTCCTCGTTCAACGTCTATAAATCTCGTTTTTGCCGCACCGCCCCATATTGGGATACAGTAAACTAAAACTGATTGCACGAGTGCCATATACACTTCATTAAGTAGATTCCTATGAGGTCCTACTTTTTTATTTATGTTTGTAGGGAACACATGTCGTAGTGTTTTATTATTGATTTTAAAGTTAATCAATTAACCATAATTGATTTTAAAGTTCAATCAATTAACCATAATTGATTTTAAAGTTCAATCAATTAACCATAATTGATTTTAAAGTTAATCAATTAACCATACAAGTGAAGTTTCAGGCTAAAAATTAATAAAGGCCAGTCTATCCTATCTCTCTATTCTCTCATAAAACAGTAAGTTCGATTTTCATTTCCGACGAAATGCAATGGGTAAAGTTTTTTACGATTTCTGACTTTTCTAGTATTCAAACGTCTGTTGTTCAGCTAGAGTTGTTTGATCCTAAAAAGAAACTGGATCAATTGGCAATCGACTTTTGATCAAAAGTTTCTGTGAAACTTGCTTATTTTCTTGCTGTATACTGTATTTTCAAAATCTGTGACTGCAAATCGAAATGTCTCAAACAGAACTACAACGATTGGAAAAACTTATCAGTCATTCTTAAAGTAAGATACCATAATAACTACGATTATGTAGAAAAACAAGTTAATATGCTTAACTACATTAATTCCAACAGACTTAACATGCAGTCGCTGGACCGGAAAAAAATCTTTTGGAATTTCCAATTACGAAGCTCCTGACGTTAAGTGTATTCACAAGAATTGACGTTTAATAGGCCTCCGTGAGGGTAGAAAATTCCAGGGGTCGTGAATCGTCTCCTAGTGACTTTAGAAAATGTTGTTGATCTCTGCATATTTTTAAAAAAGTAGCTGATATATTTCTTTGTGTGTATATCAGTCTATGATGTTCCCACTGCTGGAACACAGCCTCCTCTCTGTGAGAGGGCTGTAATCGACCATTCGGGCCTAGTGCGGGTTGGCGAATGTTACATGTCTTCGAATTTGTAGTTTTAGGTACATTCCGGTTTCCTCACGATGTTTTCCTTCACCGTTTTGAGAGCAGTGGTGATGAAATAATTTATAGAAAGTAAAGTGGCTGCTCGAGTTCAAACCCACGTACTTTGTTGTGCTTTCTATGTGTGTGATTGTATTATTTATACTGCTGGTCATTAGTAGGTTCAAAAGTTTTTATATAGAGTAATGGACCAATCCATTACCGCTTACAGATATCAAGGTTTAAAATTTTGCGGAAAAGCTTTGCTTTTTTTGTTTTAGTATAAATTGATGTTTTGAGAGACAGTAAATGTGACAAATTTCGATTTCTATTATTTATTATGTGCATGCGCCTACCCATTTTACTGATTAAACATTACTACAGTAGTACCCCTGTGTGTTTTACACCTACTGGCTCTTGACCAGTTTTTTCTCTGATGCCAGGAGTTAATGCCTGTTTGAGGAAGGGGACATTTAGCGAAAGGGACATTTTGCTACCTGTAGTCATTTTGAGAAGTGGTCCTTTTGCGACAGAGCCCTTTCAATTTATGTGCAAAAGAGTATGTAAAAATGCTTAGCGACGAACCATTCTAGATAATAATCGACTATGCCAGAAAGTCGTCGTAATTCTTGGATTCAGTTTAGCCAAATTTGGCACGGAACACTAAATCTTAACAAATTAAATTATCAATTCGTGCAGCAGAAGAGAAATTACAAATACAAGTCAGGTAACCAGGAAACTTTGAATATCAACCGAATCTCATTAATTGATCTATAGAAAATGTCGTAGCGAATCGAAAGACCACCGAGGAAGGACCAAAGTTCGATTCTGGTCACGTACAATCGGCTTGGCACTCACCAGCGTCGGATAACTAAGTTTTATGCCCGGCTTTACTCGCTAATGCCTTTACTCCACTTTGAGGGGTAATGGTATTTGATTTAGGGCCAGCCCAACTTATTTAAGCTTAAGCTTTTTTTGGGTTTAGGCAAGTTTGTAAAGGTACCTTTTATTATGTGTGGGTAGTTTGTTGAGGAGCTCGTGGCCAAGTAATAACAGCCGCATGGGTCGATCCATCAGGTTAAGCTACGCTTGGTCAGTGTATTGGTGACCATCTTTACATACCGAGACTCGTCCGTGCCTTGGAAAGCATGTTATGCTCGGGTCGGTATACGGGTCGTCAGAAGCCCGAAAGTCTGACAACCAGTCTTACCAAGGGGTATCGTATTACCCAGTTACTGGTTTGAGGAAGATCAGTCGCTCCATGTAAAATACTGATATTCAGCGGCATCCGGTTAGACTGGAAGGCGACCCCAACATGGTTGGGAAAAGGCTAAGCAGATTGATTGGGTAGTTTGCTAATCCCAATGAATTGGAGAAAAAATAAAATTATTTTTAGAACACTCATTAATTCAGAGCTTCACACTAAAATTCTATAAGATAAGCCTTTTTGGCCCACTCATAAAAGTGTAATTAAATGTTCCGGAACTCACAACAAACATTATTTACAACTAGCTTCCACCCGCGGCTTCGCCCGCGTGGTATGTCAATAAAACGAAGCCTATGTCCTTCCCAAGGATGCCATCTATCTGCTTGCCAAATTTCATCGAAATCCGTTCAGTGGGTTAGGCGTGAAAAGGTAACATCAGACACACAGAGTTACTTTCGAATTTATATGAATAATTATTATTATGGTTTTATTAATTTCCATGAAATCTGCTTTCCCTAAACAAACTTAAAGTCAACCACATCCATTTAACTGGACGTATTGACTGAGATGTGATTTTTCTAGAAAATAGGCCAAGAACCTATCACTATTAAACCCTTTTCTCAGCAAACACGTAGCATAGTACAACCTTATTTTGGCTTTCAATTCAATCCGAAGCCCGTTTACACGCAAAACGTCTGAAAAAACCGCTCCTCAAAGTCTTAGGCGCCATTTTTCAAAGTCTTCGAAAGCTGACCATCAGGGGTGCAACCATTTGTCTTATTCTCATATTTCCCCCGAGAGGGCCTTTATGCGATTTTTTAGCTGAAGATAAATTTAGAGACAACCCTGCGCGATTGCAAGATAAAATACTATGAATATGGTATGGTTGTTTTTTATTTTTTTGCCGTGTGAAATGTTTCGTTTGAGATACGGTACTTATTTTATACAGGGTGTAAGGGACAGATCGCCGTAGTATGATATGCTGAATTCATCCCATCAGTCAGCGGAGGACTGTCCCTTACACTCTGTATAGTGACGTCACACCTTCTGGATAAGACACAAGAGGAGTACAACTGATTGGAACCCGTACATTAAAAGTGCCTTCATGCAGCACATCTTCTAGACGCTGGTCAGTCAGCCTTATTACCTTTTGGACTTGTTGACTGGCTTATCATAATTACCTTGCTTGTCAATAAACTCGAACCTATGCAAATAGGTAGGAAGTAACCTTCCAAATTGTAACGTAATTGCATACTAGAGGGCAAGCCTATAAAGGCTCTCGCAAACAGGCGCGACGCGACGCGACGGCGACGGTGTGAAGCGATTGTGGTAGAACAATTTCCATGAAGTTTTTATAGAAATTGTTCTACTAGAGTCGCATCGCAACAGTATGCGGGAGGTTGAGCCTTTTACCGCGCACTATAATAACTGAAGTAGAAACGATACCAAAAACGTACGGACACGAACGTACGGTACGGGTAAACGTACGGAGTCATCATCATCATCATTATTTCACCCGAAAGACGTCCACTGTTGGACATAGGTCTCCCCCAAGCAACGCCACTTCGACTGGTTCTGTGCTTCTCGCATCCAGCGGATTCCTGCGGCCTTCACCAGTTCACCATTCGGAGTAGCCATATCTATTCCTAAGTATTTCTGTAACTATAACACTCAACTCAAGTCTCTATCCCCATTTTCCCTCATAACATATTCACAAAACAAAGCAGTAAAACGCAGATTAAGCTTACTTCAGCACAAAAAGATCTCTCGAATAAATCTTAGGAAAAGCGTGAAAATGGATAATGTTCAAATTACATTGTAGCTCATTTTGCGACCAATCTGCCGAGCGATGGTCGTGGGGAAAAATAAAACCGAATGTGAAAGTGAATGAGGCGTTAACGGGTGCTTCCCGTGGAAATGGGGATGTTTTTTTTACCCGACTACGGCGAAGAAAAAAGGAGGGCTATGATTTTGACCGGTATGTATGTATGTATGTATGTTCATCTGTTCCCTCCTATCTTCCAAACCACTTATCACAATTTGACAAATGAGGTATCGTTAGAAGCGTCGTGATTGTCCGCTGGTTATAGGCTATGTGAAGTCACATTAAATTAAAAATGGCGCCCTCTAGAGGAGATAAAAATGGTTTTATCGTACCATGTTGGGTATCAAATGAAAGGGCTTAATGAGCACATTTCAAAAATATATATATTATAACCACAAAAGAATTTACACGTAATCTGTTCGATTTATGCCCTAACACGTGTGACTCCGGATTTTTAATTTGTCTATCTGTGGTGTCTTGTTTATACCTTTTAAGTCGTAGTTGGGTTTTAGTTTTTATTACTTGATTTTTTTATCATATTATATGAAAGTGGTGTGAGATAAATGGAGTATCGTTTATCTAAAGATATCTGAAGCCCAATTCTCGTACTTAAAAAGGTTCACATTCAAGTCAAAATCTGTCAAAAATGTAGTTAGATTGATTGTATTTTTGACAGATTGCGAATGAGATGTGAATGCGAACGTTTTTATAAATAACGGGAATCGCTCCTCGGTATAAAAACAATGTTCAGATACTTAATTGATTCGGCAAAGATGTTTAAATCCAGTCTCATCATCTCATCTGCCTAGCTTTTTCCCAACTATGTCGGGGTCGGCTTCCACTCTAACCGGATGAAGCTGAATACCCGTATGTTACATCGTATGACTGCGTACTTGATGTTCACAACCAGTAACTGGGTAATACGATACCCCTTGGTAAGTCTGGTTGTCAGACTTTTGGGCTTCTGACTAACCGTAATGACTGTCAAAAATCTACGAATGACAGTCGGGATCAACGGCAAGCTATTTTGCTGACAGCAGACATCGACCTTTGATCGCTGTTCATATGATAGTCTATCATAGTAACATTCATTTGGGCTAACTTAACCTGCTTTCCGAGGCATGGATGGATCTCGATATGTAATCTAGTCTAAAATATAAAATAGGGCCTTTTTTCGCTTCGCCGCAGGCATCGCAGGCGTGTGATAAATGTATGTAACTAAAACCCATTTCTAAACTGTGATAACTTCTGCTAGGCAGTCAAAAATACGAGCTGTTTACACTGTCCACAAAAATTTTCGCTGACTTGAAAATTAGGGGTACTCATAGCTACGTAAAAACCAACAAAAATAATCTGTACCAGGAACTCACTAGTTTAAAAACTATGATATATATGCGAAAGTTTATAAAATTTCACGAACAAAAGTTTGTTATTCTGAGTAAAAACCGCCACGCTTCGTTTCGTTTAGTGAACAGATTAAAATTTTATTAGTAGGTATGAAGGTTCCGTATGAAAAGTTTGTTATTGTTTTCCTAGAACAAATTGTACTTTGGCCTTCGCGAGTTTCGGAAAATAAGTATTGTTTGATGAATGAATGAGTTACTCGTTCTTCGGTTTGTTTGCTCAGAACATTTTAAGGACTCAATTTTCTTTATGGAAAACACATAACATCACGCTTTTAATCCCAGAAGGGCTAGGCAGAGGTGTACCTATTCCTAGTACACCTACATTTCGGCAGTTATGTTTTGAGTCCCATGTAATAGGGGGCGAGCCTACTGCTATCAACCGGGCACAAATCCAGACTCCAGGCTGCTTAAATATATGCGAACGCTTTAGTGTACACAAAAAACCCTTGCTTCAATATTGTGGGATCATTTTTAACTGGAATTTTCATTATGATAATATCGCTTCATAACAGGATGCATGACCCAGTTCTCTTAAACTAGAATTTCTACAATTTTCTCAAGAATATTCTAAACAATTTTCTCAACAGTCGCAATATTATAAATTCTTAGAATCAGATTGTTTTTTTAAGCACTTCAGTGCAATATTACATGGGTGAGAACCTAGAGAGTTGTTACATTGGAAACACTTTTTACTAGCCAAAACACACATTTTAGTGCCTTTGACCGCCTCGTTAGAGTGTAGTGGTCACAAACGCTTCTGCTGAACATGAGGTCTCAGGTTCGATTCCCAGGCCGGGTCAAGGGTCATTGGGTTTTTCCACTAGGAATTTCTCAGTAACAGTCCGGAGCCTAGATTTGTGCCCGGTCGATGGCAATAGGCTCGCCCCTATATCATCCAAAGTCAAATAATTTATTTCAAGTAGGCACAATAGAGGCACTTTTGAACGTCAAAGGATTTAAACATCTGGCGAAGTGTGGGTGTACTATAGCTGCACCTCTGCTTAACCCTTTGGGGAATATAGGCGAGATGTTATGTGAAACACCTTTTCCTTTTATTTTTTCACTTGTTTTGATCTTAAACTAAGCCAAAAAAAACACTAACAATAACTTCGTTCGGCTCTTTTTGTCAGAATGTGATGCAAATGGTCCGTGAACCGACTCGGCGATTCTCCGTAACGCGGCGATCAATTGTGGGGACGGTTGTAACAATAAAACTTAACTGCTTTTCAGTTATACGTATGGATAAATGTGTTGTTGATTTGTGTAGTGGGTGTAGCAGAGAGGAGTTTGTGTTAGTGAGGGTACGTTGTAACAATAATCTTTCTTGTCGTGACTTTAAGTTTAATTTCAAGGATTTCTTTATGAATCCATTGCAAAACATACAAAACTTATGTATCCATAATATCTATGATTAAAGCTAACGCATTCAAGGACATTGGACGAGACACAATAGAAGTTTTGTTGTTAATTCTGGAGACCAATATTGTAATTATTTACAGCGGAAAATCTTAAAAGCTACAAAATGGTCACTGTCTACTCTGAACAATTACGTGGTGTTATATTTTTTGCTCGCCTCTACACATTCCTCACACGAAATGTTCGGAGTCCAATAGATCGTTAGTTCTGAAACACACACACGTCTTTTTTGCTTTACTTTTGTTGGAAACGTCCTTTCTAATGAGCGTTAACGTAGACGTTAGTTGGTATATCTACTCTCAAAAGGACGAAAAGAAGTATTTATTTGATGTTAGGAAAAGGCCGCGTTTTATTTAAAAAATAGTTCGACCAAATATAAAATTTTACGAGTACTGTACCCAATTTACACAGTTAAAATATTTCAGTCACCATGATAATATAAAATTGTCTTCGTCTATATAATTGTATAAATATATCACTTTTCCCACTGACAGCGATGCGGAAGAATTTTTTGACGCCCTATGAGCCCTTCCTTTCTATAATAATTTTTATTTCGCTTTGTATATAATTTTATTGTTAGATTGTATATAAAAACATATGATGAATAAAGTTAAATAAATTAAAAAAAAAATATATATATAAATAATATAAAAAAATATAATATATTTTTATGATTAAAAACTTGTGTTAATATTAATAAGGCTAAGCTTGGCTAGGCTTATGTTATTATGATAGATGAAGACATTTGTGGCGCCACGTATAGGTATACGTCATATAAATGACGTCTGCTGAATCACATCAGGTGCCATTAATTTATCAATTAAGTCGCTAAATGACAGCCAATAGATACTCTATTTTACTATACCCACTCACGTACTAATCAACATTAAAGAAGATAAGAATGGTCACTTATTAACTTAAGTATTACAGTATAACATTAATAGAGCTACAGAACTATCGAGTAACTTAGTTTTTGTGTTCTGTCTATCTGTATTATCATTGTTTTCTTGTTTTCTCGGAAACTTTCTCCAAGTATTTAAATACCGGGGAATGAAATAACAATAAGAGTTAATGACTTCAGGAGTTTGAGTAATTTTAGTTTGTTAATGAAATATTGTAAATTGAGTTCTTTCAACGGGTCTGACTAAATGTGAAAGTTTTAATTGTAGCCATAATTCACGTTAAATAATGAGGTAACATAAGTTTTTCTTTATACTTAACTAACAAATTGATTTTAGTTTGCAGAATGTGACTTTTTACATCATAATTATGTGAAATTGCTTGAATGCCGACCTTTTAGTTACTTGGTCCATAGATTCAGATTCAGTTTCTTTATTTGTTAACATAGGTAGTTACAAACAGGTGTTACATTCTCATATGCGCTCTATGTTTTGCCATTTGGCGTACAAATATGATGATCAATTTTACATTTAATTATTAATTATCTACGTGCAACAAATACTTTTATCAATTTAAATTATAAAAAACAAGAATGCTAAAGTGTAAGCGATGCATAAAATTTTTCAAATTGTCAACAATAGAATTTAAGAAATACGAGTAATAAAAATAAAAATGTCAGGAAAAAAATAATAATAAAGGAAATAATGTCAGTCATAAAATTTTAAATTAATACAGAAATGTCAAAGCAATTATTAAGCTATTCCTTCAATGTCAACAATTAAATCTAAGGCAGCACATAAATGTTAAATGTCAATAAAATGTATTAGAATAATGTCAATGGATTGCAATGTCGATTAAAACGAAAATAAAAATTATACACGAAACACATAATAAACGAAAATTATACATGTACACTCAAGTCACATCAGTACCTCCCACCCCTTTCAAATCATAGCTCATAATCATGACTGTCTGCACAAAAACGTACCAGATTGCCACTGCTCGCCTATAGAGCAAGTCCCATATCATACCTATCTGGGTTTAATAATTGATAACCGATTCAACTGGAGTTATCAGGTCGAATCTGTGTGCGGCAAGTTACGTGCAATACTCACTAAGTTTTCCATTATACAGCACAATATACCGTATAGAACCATTCTTCAAATGTACACAGCTCTTGCCGAGTCGATAATCTCCTATGGACTCACCAGTTATGGACGCACCTTTAAAACTTACCTAGATAAAATACATAATTTGCAAATACGGTTGCTGAAACTTGTAGTACCAAACTATGTAAAAAAGAAATACCGAGATAACTACACGGGGTTATTTAAACATTGCAAAGTATTACCTGTTCTAGCGCGCGCTGAGTATATGTTCCTCATAGATCACTTTGATAACATTAGTATACAAATTCCAGTAAAATATGATGTGAATACACGACAAGCCAAATCAAAATCACTTCAAGTGCCACGCAAAAGTAACTTCTATGGCAGGCGTACTGCTTCTTTCTTAATACCAAATTTACTAAACCAAATACCTGTAGACATTAGAGACTCAATGAATAGTAAAAATATAAAGCGTAAGTTGAAAGACCATTACATCAACTCGATTATAACTTAGCGCGTTGATCAAATCTCAGGCTATGGCATGCTAAGACAGACCCCAGAGGTCTAATTGTGTGCTTTTTTAAGGAACTTATTGTACCAAATTTATAAAAGAAAGAAATAAATAAATAAATAATTAGTTAAAATAAATACAGTAATGTCAAAATAGATGACCTTACACTTATTATCTATAGGAGGCATTATAGACCTGTCGCCCAAATATTCCTTTAGCGAGTAGTAACATTTATCTATTAATATTTTCATAAGCACTCTTTTGAATTTGTCCAGGTTTAACGATTTTAATGTCTCAGGCAGCTTGCTAGCAGCCATAGCTTTTGAGAATAAATTACGTAGATAATAGTGATGAATTGGAAACTGTCTATATACAAAACTATCTCAACCATCGTGCGCATAGTTCGCTATGGCTGCAATTTTTGAGGCACAAAGAGCAGAAAAGGCGGAACATTTGTACTACAGCTCATCCACACCCTGCTGCTATCGAGATAGCCCTACTTTGCGAGGTAATTCATCATTCTGTAATTTACGCTGCAAAAGTGTATCTCTGAATAAACTCATAAACTAAAAAAAATGGTTCACAATCCAATTTACTAGGTAACAAAATATAAAAAATTGCCAAATAAAAATTTACTTCAAATATCCTGCAGCCGGTATTTTTATAACAAAAGTGGGATAGCGGTATTTTTATATCGGTACCAGGGTAATACGAGATACCGCTTTTCGGCCCAATAAAACGAATGCGTGTGGATTTATACCCAGATTATTGGAATAACTTCCTCTATTGAAACCTTTTTTTATCGAGACGGTGCCACGGGCATTCGCAAATATGATTAGTACCGAATTTTGTGTTGACATTGCGGCAACAGATATACATCATCTGTGATCAAAAATGTCAACTGTCTAGCTATCACGGTTGATGAGATACAGCCTGGTGACAGACGGACAGACAGACAGCGGAGCCTTAGTAATAGGGTCGCGTTTTACCCTTTGGGTATGGAACCCTAAAAATATGATGTGTATAAAAAAAGTTGAGTTCGATTGTATAGTTTCTATGCGATCAAAAAGGTACCTGGTACGTGGTCAATGCAATTATTGCACCAATAATATTTCATCGTTTTTTTTCTACCAATAGCTTTTCTGCGAAATAAAGGAAAGTTTCTACGAATAATAATAAGTATTACGAAGAACAGATATTGGTAAAATGGCGTTTAAAATGTTTAATTTATAGCACGTGGGGACAACACCCATACAATCTTATTAAGCTCATTATTTCGTCATCTAACTAAATGCGAAAGTGAGTTTGTTTGTTTGCTTGTTACACTTTCACACTAAAACGGCTGAACGGATTTAGATGAGGCACATGGGAAGAGCAGTGATGGCCCAGTGGTAACGGCCACGACTTACGAGGAGTTGTAGGTCGTAGGTTCGAACTCTGAGAGGCGCTTTACTTTGTGTAAATTATTTCATCGCCACTGCTCTCAAAACGGTGAAAGAAAACATCGTGAGGAAACCGGCATGTCCTAGAACCAAAAATTCGAAGACATGTGACATCTACCAACCCGCACTGGGCCCGCGTGGTGGATTACGGCCCACTCCCTCTCACAGAGAGGAGGCCTGTGTCCCAGCAGTGGGAACGTTATAGGCTGATTATGTATGTATGTATGTACATGGGTAGACCATAGCCTGGAATAGGACATAGGATACCTTTTATCCCGATATTCCCACGGGATCGAGACTTACGAGGGTGAAACCGCGGGGGGCCGTATTATAAAGTGAAAAGATTTGTATTTTTGTTTGAATAAACTCAAAAACTAAAAAACAGATTTTAAAAATTATTTCACCACTGGAATGCTATATTATCACTGAGTAAAGTCGGCTATCACTTATAAAGGTATCACGTGGGCGAAGCCCCTTGCGGAAGCAAGTAAAGTATCTTTAGTATCTTGTTCCGTCCAGAACGGCACAAAACATATATGTACAGAAGGTCGGCTCCATTAATCGAGCGAAAACAGCCGAACTCACACATAGACACGTACGTACGTCCATCTCAAATGTGAAACGAATGCTATTCGTGAGTACGCTCGCTTTTGCTGCAGAGAATACGCATGTTTTTTTTTTAAAAGCTACCAGCCGGGCCGCGCTCGTACCAAAAATCACCGAAGCTAATTAAAATGTAATACAGTAATATAAATATCTAGCAGCTTTTTTTTTTTTTTTTTGACGTTATGACTTCATCAAATAACTTCTCCCGCTCTGCATGCGCACCGTTTTGTCGACGGAAGAGTAAACAAAAATTACGTTTCCTGTAGACAGTAGTCAGTACAAGACGGCAGCAGAATAGAAAGAGCCAACTGCACTTTTTACGAAATTCACTCTTTTACATAATTCGAGTCAGAATTCTTTATTTTATCATAGGATTTATCGGTTGTCAGTGTGATTTTGACAGTAAGGATAGAAAACTTTCTTCCGAAATAAAAAGACCTAGACAAAGATCGTTAGAAATGAAAGACAAAATGACAGATTGTAGAAAGATTTCTACGGTGGATGTCAAAAATGAAGAAACGAACTGTCACTTTGTATAGAAAAAGCTATGTCTATTTTTCGTAGAGATAGAAAGCGCCATGCTACGCCTGCTGGACGGAGCAGGAGTGCGTGTCAGACTTTTATTGACTAAAACCCACCCGTGTTCCGTCAGTTGCTTGTTGCCAAGGGTCCCGGTATCCCTTTTGGACTTTCCCGCAACCCTGGCAGGCATCGGTCCTAGCGGACCCCGCCAATTGTGCTGACATCTCTTTGAGGCGCGCATGGAACACAACGCGCCGTCGACCCAGGATATTTATTTATTTATATAAAACTTTTCGCACTAAAAAAGGTACAAAGCCGGACTTAATGCCTGAGGCATTAACCAGTCAACCAAGGGTGGTGAAGAGATTAGATGGCAGGATAATTGAGATATCTAGCACCTAAAGCTCCTATGTAATCTGTTAATCGTTTTTTTCATAATGTACCGTCATATACATGAATAAAAGTTTTATTTTATTTTTTATAAATGTAAAATTAATAAATATAATCCGCTGGCCGGTCGATCGGTCTTCTGTTACTATGTTTTTTATGACTACGGTATTTTATTACGACTATCCGGAGGGTAGTAAAATAAAATCTGTATTATTATGAAGCTTGTTGTTGTAAAGTATTCCTTGAGGAATATTTTGTGTACATGGAGGGGTTCGTACGATATTTACCCTACGTATCGCCAGACCATTGGATACTTGTCGGACAAAAATAGTGTCGTTAGGAAGGACGATGTGAACTTACATTCCAGCCATCTTTTTTACTAAGTTGTTATCTATTTTTATAACCTATTACATGGGACTTAAACGAAATGTGGGTATACTATAGGTACATCTCTGGCTAACCCATCGGAGAATGCAGGCGTGATGTTGTGTTATCATTTTTAATTAATTCAGGCAAGAGCAAAAACTTCGAACTAGACTGGCGACAATCTAAGAAGTCCGTTTTGACAACTATAAAAATCCTTTGTGAAGCGATGAAAAAAAATATTATTTCTTATATACTGATTCTCGAGACATATCGATTAAACATACTTAGAGAGTTTGTAATCGACGACTTATCTACATTGCTTAAAACTGATTCTCAAGGCATAACTTTTTATTACAAGTACGAGAACGAAACGTCAAAACGGACTTTTTAGATTGTCGCGGGTGTAGTAGCATACTAAGTTTTTGCTTGTATTAGTAGTGCTAATATAATTTGCTGTTAGGTAGCATAATATTGGTGCGCCATGGTGTATGGTAGTTTTGAATAGCGTAGAAATGCACAAGAAAACTTTACAACTAAAAGCTACATTTTCCTCCACATTTTTCCAGAAATCAACCGCAGAATAACTACTGAAAATAAAACATTACTCTTTTACGTCCAAAATTTACATAGAAATGTACTTCCAAAAGATTTTAAGTTCGTAAACTTGTATCCGAAACATTGGTTCTCCGATTCGGCCAAATAGCCACTTATAGAGTTTAAAAATCGCATCGAAACGTATCAAACCCCGTTTGGTAGCAGACGCAGCGAGTTCAAACTTCAGAAAGTCGACGAAACTCAGAATTACTTGAGAAAGTCTCGCTATAAATTTTGTTGAAACACTTCAAAGTATTTCATAAGGAAAATTGTAAATAAATTCGGGTGGGTATAGGGTTGACAAGATTTTAAATAAATATTGAAAGAAAGTACCCCATAGCGTTCGGCAGAAGAAAGGTTAGTAAACAAAACTATCAAAAAAAGTATTTACACTATAGGGATAGGAGGTGATCCAGCAGAGAACCAAAGTTGTCGACATAGCTCACAGAATAAGCAAGCTGAAGTGGCAATGGGCCGGTCATAATTAGCCGTAGAACCGATGACCGTCGGGGTAGACGTGTTCTTGAGTGGAGACCGTGAATCGGCAAACGTGAGGTAGAACGCCCTCAGGCTAGGTGGAGCAATGATCTTTGCAGGGTAGCTGGTAGCAGCTGGATAAGAGTTGCCGAAAATCGAACTGAATGGCGTGCAATTGGAGAGGCCTATGTCTAGCAGTGAACTGCTATAGGCTGATGATGATGATGACGATAGGAGACAAAAAGCAAACTTAAAAGTAGTCATTGTAAGGGGTCATTTGGAAACAGTAGCTGCAATAACAGTCTTTGGATGATTACTGTTACCGATTACCCCTTACACTTTTTGTCTATAGTCACGCTTGAAAACCTTAAAGTAAATCACAAAGGCAGTCTCCGATAATGCTTCCATTAAAAAATTGTATTATCTTCTACATAACGTAACGAGTGACGTCTTTCTCGACACATCGAACGTATTTGACTCGACACAACCCAAAAACACAATACCAACAGTGATTAGGTACGGGCGTAGAAAAAGTATATAAAAGAACAAAAAAAAAACAATTCCTTCACACAACCAACCCTACAAAAGAATCCAAGCAACTCTGCCGGTAATCTCCAAGACTGGGGGGAGCGATATCGTACTATTTATTTTACCCTCCGCCTGATATTTATAATGTCGCTAACGTTATGAATCAATTAAGATAAACTCCGAAGAGGCTGTTTGATGTAGATTAAGTTAAGTTGAAGCTGAGGAAGATTACCTACTTATTTTGTAATGGAACAGTTGACTCGATAGAAAGAGTTTAGTGAACTTTTGAGTTCAAACAGAGTAATCAATGAAAATGTGGGTGGTCTTTCATTGATCCTGCTCTTGAATGGTTTAATAGATATTACATTTTTAAGTGACGAGATAACTTTTACAAATAAAGCTTTGAGTTGAAAATAAAATATTTTAAATTCACAAAACGAGTGTAAAATCTAGAAGGTGGTTACAATTTTGAAGATACTATCATAGGATCTCGTAAAACTTCACTGGCTAAACATAAGCCTCCCATGTCCAATACAGAAATGTTTATTAATTGTTCAGAATATCCCCAAAAATTATACAGTTTCAATTAAAATTCACAAAACCCTTCAAATGATTGCCACAGTTTTTTCCGCACAAACCTTTCGGGTCAAATGCCTCTATGCAATACCAGAAAAGTCCCCATAAACATAACACAATCCGTGACAGGTGCACAGCTTGGTAACAAAAGGTATCGACAAGATCCTTATGGATACTTATATCACAAAAAGTCCCAAGTCCGCAAATCTACACAACGCGCTGACTCGGTGGTGGCGTAACCGCTTGCAAATAAGTGGGGGGATACGGGAAGGTAGTTGGGGTGGGCACGTAGTAAAAAGTGGGTATGGATGAAAGTAACGGCTTCTTATAAAAGTACTAAGAGTTTTTTAAAGTAGAACTTTATAATAGAGAGTGAATGATCGATAAAAGTGTAGTCACGGAAGATGGGCTTGCCTTTTTCTTTATGGTTGCCAAAATTGATTTCAGTGAATGTTGAACATGATTCATGATTCATGATAGGGTTACTGAAAATAATTGCTGTTTTCGCTTCTAAAAATTATGAGCTTCAATAAAATTGGGGCGGTGTGAAGATGGACTTCAATGCATAATATTAAATAGACAAGAATATAAGTCTACTTTTACGTGTAGATTTTGAAGTGAAAACTTGAGCACTTTTTGGGTGAACAAAAATCATGGAACTCGCGTCATCGTCACGCTTGAAGAAATGATTTTTTTGGGTGAACAAAAATCATGGAACTCGCGTCATTGTCACGCTTGAAGAAATGAATGAATGTTAAGTGAAAACTTCTTTAAGCGCGTTGAGCAATTTTTGGGTGAACAAAAATCATGGAACTCGTGTCATCGTGACGCTTGAAGAAATGAATGAATGCTACTTAGTTTTCACTTGTGTTGGCAGTCCCCAAAGACATCGTCCGCATGATTTTTAGAGTGAGACATTATTGTAATGCATAAACAATGTTAAACCTTAGCAGTATGCATTTTACCTCTCCATACTCAAACACTTGCCATTAGCATCCGGCAAAATCCAACCACCGTATATTTCTACCGCAGGAGAGGGCTCGGCATTATTTTGGGCTTATACCGTTTTATAAATGAGATAAAACCTTCGGACGGAGGCATGAAAGAGATTAGAATATTACCCTGAGATATGAAATTTTCCACGAACGGTTTTCAAACGGAAAGTGTCATGGGCCATTGGGCTTAAGTTGGATAAAAAAAAAAAGTGTGAATTCTTACGACGAAGTGTATCTGCGTGGTACTTTATTGTATTCACACAATTTAGCGTTAGTGGTAAAAATACTGATGTGAATATAGTACAGAATACAAAGGAGCATTTCGGGTTAAGTTCCTTTTTCTTGCGTAATAGAGTATTTTCTTGGAAGTTCATGAAAGTATTTTTGTGGGTTGGTAAGAATACTGTTCCATCAGCTTAGCCGGTGTAGTAACTGAGTGAATTGTTTTTGTTTACTATGAAGTTTTTTGCTATGTAATACGGCTTTATAGAAAAACTACCGGCTTTGTAGTAATAGAGTGGAATGAAATCCAGAAAAAATCTCGAAATTCGTCTGTATCCCCAGAATATCTTCAGTTATAAACAAAAGTACAAGTTTCAACGGAGCAAAATTATCACTAGATTTTCTCAGTCGACCAAACAATTTCGTAGGTACTTCCACTGGCCCACTCCACCTACAAACTCAAATTGATGTGATGGTCAATTTCGAACAGAAACAAAGCCATACGTTTCAGTAACCGTTTACAGTAACGAAAACCAATTTCGTTTGAAAATGAACCATTTTGAAACGTCACCAACGTATTGTACAATTTAGCACCTTTATAGTACAAATATGGAGGGAATATACGTAATATGCAATAACAGTACGCAGAGTAAGCAATGCGGCCATTTTGAATTTTTAGGGTTCCGTACTCAGAGTGCCAACGGGACCCTATTACTATGGATCCGCTGTCCTTCCGTCTGTCACAGGGCTGTATCTTTTGAATCGTATGAGTGTACACTTGAATTTTCAGATTGTGTACTAGGTACTGTGGTTGCTATAACAACAAAGGGCTATTTATTCGGCGTTCTTGCTCGTTCTTAAAACAGAAATAATTTTTGGAACGAGGTTCCTTATCGGCGGTAGGATTTGACTGGTAGAATTCGTCACGTAAGGAAGAAGCGTTATGGCCCCTCCATGCGACTTTCTCTTTATATAAGAGTGTGTGTCTGTGTGCGGAACTTCATTCCTAATGGGGATCTCCCGACCATACACGTTTTTCACGTTTAGGGTTCCGTACCCATTACTAAGTTCGTCCGTCTGTCTCTCTGTCTGTCCGTCACCAGGCTGTATCTCATAAACCGTGATAGTTAGACAGTTGAAATTTTCACAGATGATGTATTTCTGTTGTCACTATAACAACAAAAACTAAAAATATATATATAATAAATATTTAAGTGGGCTCCCATACAACAAACGTGTTTTTTTTGCCGTTTTTATAGGTAATGGTACGGAATCCTTCGTGCACGAGTCCGACTCGCAGTTGACCGGATTTTATTTTTTAAATATATTGTGTTAATTCATTGTGCTCTGGTATGGAAACCTTCGAGTACCCACTCGTTCTTGGCCGCTTTTGTATTTTTATATTAGAGCATTTTGTAAAATGCTCTAATATGAGATCCTGTAACTGAAATGTTAAAAAAATTCAACAAAATTCGTAATATTATATGGGTTTCATTCAGTGATTGTACAAAAAGGTTTAAAGGTTAATAAAATATTTGAAAAGTATGAAGTGCCATTTTTTTACGAATTTGCTACATTTCTTATCATTGTAGAATTTTAGTGGGAATTACTTACTTTTTTTTTACTTATTCTGCAGACACCAATGAAAAGTCAGTGGTGAATAATAAATTGGTACAGCCAGGGTGTTAAGAGAAACTTAATTCGCATTTATAATAATAGGTTAGGATTTAATAAAATCACTAAACCAACCATGTCTCGATTCGTCTATAAAACGATAATTATTATCCCATTTATTATTATTTGCAAATAAATGATTTCTGGAATATATGAACCTACATGGTGATATTAATCAAGCCATTAATTAATGTCACAGATCAGAATTCGCCGGGGCTGGTCCGTGGAGGGGTGACCATCTTTACATATCGAGACTCCGTTGTGCCTCGGAAAGCATGTTAAGCCGTTGGTCCCGGCTGTCATTTGTGGATCTTTGACAGTCGTTACGGGTCGTCAGAAGCCCGAAAGTCTGACAACCAGTCTTGCCAAGGGGTATCGTATTACCCAGTTACTGGGTTGTGAAGGTCAGATAGGCAGTCGCTCTATGTAAAATACTGCAATGGTATTCAGCTGTATCCGGTTAGACTGGAAGCCGACCCCAAATTGGTTGGGAAAAGGCTAGGCAGATGATGATCAGAATTCGCCGATCAAAAGCAATACCATAAGTGAGAAAAAAACAACTGAGATCGCTATTTGCAAAATCTACCTCCACAATTTGTAATAAACGTCGCAATATCTACGTCTTTAACGCAGTAGGTAAGTACTTACATTTCATTTTTTTAAACCACTAAACAAACGTAGCACTCATTCATCTATTGAACAACATTGTACCATTCACAATGTACAGAAATAAATATACGTTACGCTGTCAACTGACATCTATAGAAGTATACAAGTAAACAGATGTTCATGTGTAAACAGAGTAGAATGACAATGGTTGGACAGAATTGCCTTTGATTATGAAAGGGGTATGACAGTCATTGAATATTGATTCGTTCGAACGGGTTGTGTGGCGAATGAGGTTTTGTGTTTTAGATAGTTTGTTTATTGGATAGTAAAAAGTGGTTGGAATGAAATTGTTTTTAATCGAGGTTCTTTGTTCAATGTCGTACTACTGAATAGCTGTTAGTATGCATGTTCAATATTCCTAACACACATATTTTGACGTATGGTTACGTCACAAAAAAGTTGCGTGCGTGAATTTATAATTGAAAAATAATTATAATTTCAAAAATAATAATCGCCTTAGTTGAAGTTAATAAATTAAAATTAATGAATCCATACTAACTAATATTATAAATTCGGAAGTAACTAAGTCTGTCTGTCTGTCTGTCTGTATATTACCTTTTCACGCCTAAACCACTTCGACAAAATTAGATAAGGAGATAGATGGCATCCTGGGGAAGGCCACTTATTGTTCCAAAAATAATCCTACAGGTGGTGATTTTCGGGGATGAATATTTGTATAGGAAACCCAGCATTTCTTATCTATCCCGGTAGTACATTCCCGTGAGACAATATCCGATAACCACGCGAGCGAAGCCGCGGGACAAAGCTAGTGCAAAATAAGTGAATGGTGACGAGTCCAATGATATAGATAATTTTTATCATTTTGTCTACTTGGCCATCCTTCTTAACAGTCCACAACAAATATAATTTCTCCTATATTAATTCTATAACACTATTCTCACCACCAGTACACAATACTCAACGAAATATCGACAATCGCGATCCAGTATCGGCTTGATTGACAATAGACGCACATTATGTGTAGCAGTTTATATTATTCTATTGGAGATATGAATTTAACATCCTCTCGCTATCAATAATAGTTGTATTTCAATAGTATTATGACATGTCTGTGGCTATGAGATGGAGTAAATTTTAGGGATGGCCCAGTTTCAGATAGTGAAGATTTGGATTGAAATTCTAAATATTCAAATGAAGTTTTGTTTATTCTACAATAACGGTTGTACCTTCTACCTATTTTTGTTTACGTCTGAAACCTCATAGTATAAGAACTAATACTTGTTTGAAAAAACTTAGTTTATAAGTAAGATATTTCTTATAAACTCTATTTCCACAATTTCGATCTGATTAGAAAAATATACGCCAGTTTTACCCAGCAAAATAATACACAACGCTACAATAAATAATTTTATGACAGTCATAATAAAACTCGAACAGCGACATAAAACACAGCAACAATAAACAAGTACATACGTTAGTGTGAACACTTGAGAGGCGCGGGTACGGACGTCCGCTGTCGTCGGCGGTCAGCGCATGACTGAACTAATTGCGCTACTTAGTGACGCCATGTGCATTGTGCTGGCAACACCTCCCTGTGTGTTTCATTTTTTTTGTAGCTTTGCAATTTTTATGTCGGTATTGCTAGTTGCTATGTGTGTTTATTGTGTGAGTGGAATTTTGAGATGTAGATTCATTATTTTTGTGAGAGTTCAAAGGTGGATCTAATTATAATAGGTTGAGTTCTAGCTTACAAAGGGGCAATGAAGTCTGACCAATTACGTAATTCAATAATAATGTTGAACAAAATCTTCTTTTCGGTTTTTGAACAAATAATATTTAAAAATTATAAATCATTATTTTTATCAGAAACTGTCATATCTGGTAATAAGACAGATAGATGTAACATTAAAGTTCAATTTGATTCAAGCAGGTAATGTGTCACTCAGTTGGCTTAATGCCTCATATAATATTAATATGTCTACTGAATTCCAACTGAATTCAGCTGTTTGATTTTAGTATGTAGATAACGACTGCGCTACCTAAGACCAACAGACGATGCATGTAAAATCAGACTTGAAGGTAACAACGATTAAAACTTTTGACCTCTGATCGACTTTCAATTATTTTTTAAGTTGATAGACACTCTCAGTTGTATCTTAATTCCCTATTTCGATTATAAATTGAAACAGTTAAGCATAATATAGCTAGAGTCTGTCTAGTGAAAACTGAGAGTGAAAACAGTAAAAAAAATAAGTTCTTTATCCCCGGAGCAACTAGGAAAAAACGTATTTGATACTTGAATATTTTTATACAGAATATTTTGTTTTGTTTCTTCTATCAAATACGTTGTTTTCTAGTTGATCCGGGGATACACCACGTATTTTTTTTTAATTTGCCGCTCTGTTTTCACTCTCAGCTTTCACTAGACATACTCTAAACAACTACACCCCTTTGCAAAAAAAACGGGCACCTTAACAGTCATTGACTTTTGTATGGATAATATTAATATTTTTACTATGTCATTAGCATAAATGACTAGTAATTTGTTATAATCAATAAGATTATAGTTTTTTGGCTACACCCCTCTTCCAGGAGCGCTACAATTTTACTAGCTCTTATTGCTTTTTCTGCCATTACAATCGACACAAAGATATCACTTTTAGGCCACAATAAGGCAGGATTATGCGACAAACATAAATTATTCTACTAAAAATAACGAGAAGTTAGTTTTAGTTGCCAGGATAACCTTCTAACCGCAAACCTGCAAAATGTTAGTAAAAGTCACAAACGGAAAACGGGATTATTATTGTTTTTAAACAAAAGTTTCGAATTTGGAACTAACTTTTTTCATTACCCAGACTCTTTATTAAGTGCCAGTAACATAGTTTGGCTATTAAAAGCTCTTTACAACTAAATGATTACCAATAATTTACAAAGATCAAAACCGCCCGTTTTTTTTGCAAAGGGGTGTAGTTTCCAGTCTCATCTTACACCATATTCTTTTTAAAGGTAAAAAAAAGACTACATAAAAACATAATTTCAAGAAAAGTGTCCCCGCTACATTAATGCACTCCACCGGAAGTAGTAGCCTCTAACGAGCAAGGTACTCGTCACTTCCGGTCCACTGAAAGTTTATATCGCTTTGAACTTTACGATGTGTTTCTAAACACGTTTTTTGTACACAATTGTATTGTTGTTTTAGAATGATACATCAGAGGCCTATTTACCCGACTACGGCGAAGAAAAAAGGAGGGTTATGATTTTGACCGGTATGTATGTACTATCGCGGTCTAAAAATGTTCATCAGTTTTCAAATTAGCTTCTTTACCACACTGTGTGCAGTAAAGTCTAAAATGCAATATCTGCTTCTTATTACTTTTATTTCTTAATTTTAAAGTTGACACATTACCATAATGACATAAAATGCTACACCTCCTTCGTATTACTTTTATTTCTTAATTTTAAAGTTGACTCCTGTTGACATATTAGCATATGACATTTACCTAACAAAGAAAATAGGTTTGAATTTTAGTAATTATAGATTGATAGAAATAAAATGGCTAGTTTAACCCTGCAACAAAGGGCTGAAATATTATTTCTCCACGAAGATGGCTTGAATATTAGTGCGATATCACGAGAGCTCAATATATCTCGATTCACCGTGAGATTTGGATTCGGCGTCATGGCGAAGAAGGGCAAATAACAGATCATAGAAGTAGGTAATTCAGGACGACGGGCGATACTAACCACCGCGCAAATAACTGATATGGTTCGACATTACGAAGAGCGCGGCTTCACACCAACTAGTCATTTTGCTGCTTTGTATGATGTGGGTCCTCGGACGATTCGACGAGCTTTGCACGGAGCAGGGCTACACTACAGACGTCATGCTATAAAAGTGGAACTCAAAGCTCACCACAAAACTGCCCGACTTAATTTTGCGCGACAATATCTTGATTTTGATTGGTCGAATGTTATATTTACCGACGAAAAAACAATTGGAAGATTGACTTTATGGCGTTATAATCGCACTCGGTATGATGAAGCTCATATCGTGCCTCAAAATGAATCTGGTCGCATAACAGTCAACTTATGGGAGTGGATGAGCCACGATGACGTCGGAGAACTGACGTCGTTAGAAAAAAGGGCTACTGCGAATAATTATGTGTCACTTTTGGAAGAGGTGATATTGCCTACTGTGCGCGTTGTGTATCCTGCAGCAGAATTCCCACAAATTGATTACGTTCAGGATAATGCATACACAAGGCCCGGGCTACTATGGCGTGGTTCAACATGCACCGTGACATTCGTCTCATTCAATGGCCTGCTCGTTCAGCAGATATGAACCCGATTGAAAATCTGTGGGACATAATGGTTCAACGCTGGGACTGTCAGAACGAAAGAAACCCTGAAGCTCTTAGATCACATTGTGCACGGGTATGGGATGATATCAGGGGGACAGATTTATGCGCGCGGCTTGTCTCATCTATGAGAGATAGACTACGTGCCGTCATAGGTGCTGATGGAGGCTATACTAGTTATTAAAACTATAAATTATTGATAATTTCCATAAAAAAATAAAAATGTTTATTATAAAATTGTCTATTTTTTCATTTTTAGTAACAAGTTCAACCTCGCTTGGTTAAAAAAATATTAAATGTTAATTGATTTATTTCTGTAAGTAGGTTTGTATAAACACTTTTAAACGTCAGAACTAAATGAGGTCGGCGTTTAATAACTGACTACTCTGAGAAAAAAGGCCGAAACAAACTCAGTATTGTGCTCTATACCTAATCAAAATCACTATATTGTCATCGACCTTGTGACATAGATGTGTGCATGCAATTATAAACCTTAAGGTGGTAAACATTCTCAGACCGCGACCGTATGTATGTATGTATGTATGTATGTATGTATGTTCATCTGTTCTCTCCTATCTTCCAAACCACTTATCACAATTTGACAAATGAGGTATCGTTAGAAGCTTCGTGATTGTCCGCTGGTTATAGGCTATGTGAAGTCATATTAAATTAAAAATGGCGCCCTCTAGAGGACATAAAGTGAGGAACTTAAAAAAAAAATGGTTTAATCGTACCATGTTGGGTATCAAATGAAAGGGCTTAATGAGCACATTTAAAAAATATATATAGTATAACCCCAAAAGTATTAAAAAAAAAAAACAAGTAATAAAAACTAAAACCCAACTACGACTTAAAAGGTATAAACAAGACACCACAGACAGACAAATTAAAAATCCGGAGTCACACGTAATCTGTTCGATTTATGCCCTAACACATGTGACTCCGGATTTTTAATTTGTCTGTCTGTGGTGTCTTGTTTATACCTTTTAAGTCGTAGTTGGGTTTTAGTTTTTATTACTTGTTTTTTTTTAATACATAAAATAATAAAATAATGTGACGTCACATAGCCTATAACCAGCGGACAATCAAGACGCTTCTAACGATACCTTATTTGTCAAATTGTGATGAGTGGTTTAGAAGATACAAGGGAAGAGATGAACATACATACCGGTCAAAATCATAACCCTCCTTTTTCTTCGCCGTAGTCGGTTAAATAGGACCCTGATGACGTAGCAAAACAATGTGAATGTGAGATAAAAATTGCTGTAGAATATGTTACATTTGAAGACATGCTCGCCACATTTATTTCTAGTAACTGATGTAAGTCCTATCCTGTGACCAACCATATAAGCGCCGAGACAATGAAACTTGTCGGGTCCTAGGGAAATGTTGCAACTGTCGTGGAACTAGCAACGAAATTAAAGTTCGCCAGAAAAGAAAATTGTAGCTGAAAGACAATGTTTTAGACATTCGTGGTGGCTCAGGATAAACATACGTGGAAGAATTTAGAGGAGGCTTTTGCCCAGAAGTGGAGAGCTCAAGATAACTAAAAAAAAATCACATAAAAATTTATACTGAGTGTTAGGGTAAACACCGTTATCCTTGCAACCAGAGGTTTGTTTTCATTTATAGAACGAAGAATCAATGGAAAATTACAACTTAAAAAAAAAACTACATTTTACCACAAGAGACGCAAGTTCGTTGCCCTATGCGCTAGGGCAACGAACTTGCGTCTCAACACGGACGGGGGTGCGGGATATGACCTGACCGGCCGCGCGCTCGACCCCTCCCTCCGTCAGTCATCTGTTTCGATATCGAGCACGGTGTTGGATAGAAACTTTAAAAAATCTTTCGGTCGGACAAAGTGATAATGGGTTTTCCATCTGGAATTGCTCAGTAGCAGCCCGGAATCCGGATTTATGCCCGGTTGTTATAGGCTCGCCCCTATTACAATGGGACTTAAACATAACTGACGAAATGTGGGTATTACTGCCTCTTACTTATTTGCTCAGTTTCGTTTAAAAACAAATATTTAGTTAGTGGGTAACTGTTCATACATAGGTATATTGTTCACTAATGTTGTGTAAATATAATTTTAGTTGCAATGTTAAAGTTTCTAAGAGTACATTAACCGTGTAGTTTAAATTGTGAGTGTTTGCAACGTTGTTGGAAAGTTGGGTCATTACCATGCAGGTAGTGGTCGAGAGGTCACATGACGTGCACCGCGAAGGTTGGATACACTTTTTAGGGGCCATGTCCACGCCAACGTTAAATTAAAAGTATCGAGAGGAGTTGAGATCTCGTGCTAGGAACTGCCAACATGCGGTTTTAGTCGGTAGTAGTCCGACTTTAGCCCATTTCTTTATTACCCTCACTAAAACGGAATCCATGTATAAAAACGAAATATTGTATAGGGTATAATCAATCGTCCAGATGTTAAAATAACTCTCTTTTTATCCTACTGTGGCCGGCATCGACAACGCTACATGCGAACTACGCATCAAAGACGTGACGTCACACAAATCCTGCATCACACAAGCAGATTTACCCGTGCGACAATAATATACGACCTCCGGCATCAATCGTTGGGCAGTTGCCCACCAGACACGACACCCGCCTGGTAAGAGGTTCCTCCATTTTCTATAGAGGATGCGTGAATTTTACACCCTGTCCCTCATGCCTCTAAAGTATTGTTAGTCCCGTGTCATGCCTGCTAAAAAAGAAGCCAATAAGATTTCATTGACACCCGTAACCCTTTCAATGTTTTGTTGTAAGTACTATAATACGTATATACTTCTTCCATTACGGAACTACTTGAAAGGAAAAAAGTGTAAACAGCATCTGTACCAAAAGAAAAACAAAATAATGGACAGCCATATACCTTATCGTTATATAAGTTTTAAGTGTATCCCCCTATAAAAAGGATCGTAAAGCTTTGCAGAAGTATTGTGCTTTAACGTTCTTAGATCGAATCGTGATGAAAACGGTATCGTTTTTAATGTAATTCGACGCTTTTCCTGCAGGCGTAGAATGAGCACCGTTTTTTCGACGGAAGAGTAGACAAAAATGACGTTTCCTGTAGACAGTAGACAGTACGAGACGGCAGCAAAGTAGAAAGAGTCAACTGCACTTTTTACGAAATTCACTCTTTTACATAATTGGACTCAGAATTCTTTGTTTTGACATAGGATTTATCGGTTGTCAGTGTGATTTTGACAGTTAGGATAGAAAACTTTCTACCGAAATAGTCTACTTAAAAAAGACGTAGACAAAGATCGTTAGAAATGAAAGACAAAATGACAGATTGTAGAAACATTTCTACGGTGGATGTCAAAAATGAAGAAACGAACTGTCACTTTGTATAGAAAAAGCTATGTCTATTCTTCGTAGAGATAGAAAGTGCCATGCTACGCCTGCTGTTTATTCCAGAATTGGTGAAGTTCTTCGTTAAGGGTTCGAAGGTTATGGGGCCTCTGACGATGTCGGTTTCAGTTTTATAATGAAAAATGTTTTGATTTTTGTGTATTATGTTTATTTAATAACGCCATGTTAGACAAGCGTTTATTAATAATTTACGATCAAATTGAGACTGTTTTAATAACACTCGTGATTAAAGATTAATAATACAATAAAGAATGAACTTGACCGTACTTACATAACCGTTATTATTCTGATTTATCGATATTTTACGTGTTTTTGAATTAAATTTTGGAACGTGCTGAATTTTAAACCGTTTTGTAGTAAGGGTATTAAAATATTAGGTATTTTAAACCTGTGTGTCTAAAATGAATATTATTTAAATATTTTAGTTTAAAATTATGTTTGTAAAATATTTATTGACACCTGCAATGTTTTCGAAAGATAACAGAGTCGATTGAGAACTATTGAAAAAGAAAAACCCTATTACACTTTAAGCAATATCAGTGAAGCGCATTTTCTTTATTATTAAAGTTCAGTGACTAAATTCGACAAAGGATTGTTTTGAATCGGTATGAAGAAAAAAAAAATCAAGAAGATTATTATTAGTAAAGAAAAATAAAATTATTTATCACTTGAAAAATTCTTGATGCCACATAGAATTAATAAAATAAAAAATAACGTCCAAGTTGGACTTTATCTTCATCAAACCAATACGGAAGTCCAAGAAATAAAAACAAGGTTCCGTCACTTCATATTTTATGCAAATAAATATTGCTCTCTAACTTCGACCTTACTCCCGATAACTTTTATGATATCTCTGAGCTTCATAATTTTATCACAAATTCTTCCTCATTTATATTCCATTCGCATCGTCTACAAAACTATAAATAAGTAAGTAGACGTTTCATATTTGCGTTAACCAAGTAACTGTCACATGTGCTACTGAGGACACGATCAGCAGTTATATTAATACAGTTTCTGTGGTTTTCTAAAATGCAGTTTTGAAGTAAAGCCAGTGGGGGGGGCGTAAATTATTTATCAAATTGCCACACTACGACAATTTGCCGTGATACGGCCATTTCATTTGAATTTAAATACAAAATACTGAATATAAGTTGGTACTCAATTTTCTAAGCAATGAATTTCCTTAACTTTACGTAATATATAATTATAATTTTATGAAATTATACATAAACTAAAATAGGAATTTTATTTAGGAAGGCTTTGCTAAAAAAATACAATTGAATTTCTTCAATAGTATTTATTTTTACATTTTACTTCTAAATGCTGACTGTCTTTGAATTTGTCACACGGAGAAAATAAGAACCTGCAATCAAACGTTGCGTTTCATAAATAACAAAAAAAATCAAATAAAATTTTTGTGTGTGTATTTTACAATCGGAAAAAAGTAATGTTGGGTTTTTCATTAGTTTCTCAATAGCAGCCTGGAGTCTGGATTTCTGCTTAGTTGATGGCACTTTAGGCTCGTCCCCTATTACATGGGACTTAAACATAACTGGCGAAATGTAGATGTACTATTGGTACACCTCTGCCTAACCCTTCGGGGATTACAGGCGTGATGTTATGTTTTACAAATCAAGCTGAATCCTTCCCAAACCCTTTCAATTCGTCATTCATACTTCAATGCCTATAATGAGGAAATTCGCCGTCGTACGTGTATGGCCAAAAGTGCAATGACCAGTCTAGGGAAAATTTTGAAGAACCGTGGCATCAGTCGAAATACCAAAATGCGACTGACCCGTGCTCTAGTTTTTTCCATTTTTTTATATGGCGCTGAAACGTGGTGCATTAAAAGCAGTAAAATCGATGCTTTCGAAATGTGGTGTTGGCGAAGGCTACTTCGTATACCATGGACCGCCATGAGAACGAATGAATCCATACTGGAGGAACTCAACATCACCAAGCGGCTATCTACTGTATGTCAGGAGCGTGCCCTTAGCTTTTTCGGACATATTATGCGTTCACCTAAGCATAGTCTGGAAAGGCTTTTGATACTGGGCCGGGTGGAAGGAAAACGCGCTCAAGGCAGAGCACCAGCAAGATGGTCAGACGCGATCAAAAAGGTTGCTGGAGGCAGCATCTATCAAGCGGTCCATACTGCAGAAGACCGCATAGCTTGGAGACGCGTCATATGTGGTCGCGATCCTCAGCATTGAGGGAACGACGAAGAAGAAGAAGACTTCAATGCCGCCATATTGTTTTACATCAGGTGTCGCTTATCCCTGAAAGGCGAGTTTTCGGTAATTGTTTGGAATCATTACGACTAACAGAGTTTGTTCGCAGCTCGGCTGAGTTTTGTTCCCGAATATAATGTAACAACGTTTCCCTTTAACTAGATAATGCAATTTCTTAAGGAAGACGAAAACTGGAACTTGTTAAGGCAACTTTTGAAGTCCGGATGTGGTTGTAAAGAGGTTTGTGGTTTGAGAATGTTTTTGTGAATTTTATTTAGTCTTGTTGTTCGGTCCTAATTGGTTGAGTGAATATTGAAATTCTACGTGAAGCAAATATGTCAAACAAATAGTTTTTATGTGCACACAGATTGCAATAAGCCTTGGCGCGTGAGTCTCTGACGGAACGAAATGTTGCCACTTTAATTATTATATTTATTTACACATTTTATTTTTTATTTCTTTTTTGTTATTGTTATTTTGTTATCATTTGCTGCACCGATTGACGTCATTGCGTCAACGCCGGCTGTCACTCAAAACCAGCGCTGGGGCTCTGTCTCGCATAGGGTCGCAGCATTAAGCTGAGCGATGGCCATTTTGCGTGAATGTGACGCATATTTTCCCCCAATTTGTTATTTTTCCTATATTTGTCCTTTCTTAGCGTCATGTGTGCTGCAAATCTTTCTATTCTTTCTAAACAGGGACTGAAGAGACAAAGCCATAGTAAGTGGGTTGTTTGATAAACTGAGTAGATAGTTGTGAACAGAAAGCAATTAGTATGTGTGTATTCCTATGCTAAAAACATAACAAAGGAAAAAAAAAAATTGTACAGAGGCAAAGTCATGAGGGCAAGATTTAATTATCGACATGTATTACAAAGGAATCAAGCATTAGTAGCCATAAAATCCCCTTCGTCACAAGACGGCCATAGATAAAGAAACTGTGTCACTACAGTTTACCTGATCTTTAACAGAATTCTAAAGCAAAGGACCGTCTAACATCCGATACACGTGTCCACGAACAATACTCTAAGTGAGCGCACACATACAGTATACCGCATCAACAACTAGCCAACTCCCATGCCAAGTCAATTGCAGTCGACCGTGCCGGGAATCCTGAAGTTCATTATTCCCATTGAAAACTGGCATGAAACACCGCACAACTTACTTTAAACAGTAGTTGGACAGGGTGGGGCTACAATTGCTGGCGCCTGCGACTTTCCTCTCAGCAATGACGCAGGGAAACGTTAAAGAAAATTGCACAATGAAAAGGCAGGGACAATTTTATTGAAAAGAATTTTCATGTTGGTAAAAATTTAAAGGAAAGGCAGTTTTAAGGAATGTTGAAGTTACTGTAGGGAATTCTTGCATAGTTTTCTGGGAACAATCACAATTTGAATGATTTTGAGGGAAGTCGCTAACCCATTGCTTCATAAGTTCGAAAAATTTGTCCCCTTTTTTGTTATTGTTATTTTGTTATAATTTGCTGCACCGATTGACGTCATTGCGTCAACGCCGGCTGTCACTCAAAACCAGCGCTGGGGCTCTGTCTCGCATAGGGTCGCAGCATTAAGCTGAGCGATGGCCATTTTGCGTGAATGTGACGCATATTTTCCCCCAATTTGTTTTGAAAAATTTGTCTCCTCAACAACGTAAATAACGCAATAAATGTTGTTGAACTGTCAAAATGAAAGCCATTGGAGTTGGTAAGTGTGTTATCCAATTACCGTGTGGGTACTAAGTCCGTCTGTTTAAAGCTGATTGGGCAGTCTTTTCACTTGTGACTAAATAATTATCTTAATTTTTCTTGTCATATCCAGGAATTCGTGGCTAAGTTATAATAACAGCCAGTTAAACGAACTGTAAAAAGGTGTGTTTAAATTTCTAATCTCATTTCAAATAGAGTAAACGTACCTTTAAGCTTGTTATTGAGTACGCTCATAATTATTTTAATCTAGGTAAACTGTATATTGCCTAGAATTCAGATCATTATACAAGACTAATAGAAGGCAACCATTTGCTCACATAATCAGCCTATAATGTTCCCACTGCTGGGACACAGGCCTCCTCTCTATGAGAGGGATTGGGCCGTAACCACCACGCGGGCCCAGTGCGGGTTGGTAGATGTCACATGTCTTCGAATTTTTGGTTCTAAGACATGCCGGTTTCCTCACGATGTTTTCCTTCACCGTTTTGCCATTAACCATTTGCTCAATTATCATAAAATAATAATAACCAAGAAAACAATTGTACTTTCTTATAAACACAACAACTTCTTCTCAGTACAAAACCTTGAAGCACCAGTCCCACGGTCGGCGATTAACGAGAGCCGAGCGAGCAACTAGAGCGAGCCACAATAGAGCAAGCAACTAAAACCGAGTTGACGACCAGCGAGTGCGTGACGGTACATAATTATGCCTTTAATGAGGTACCTGGGACGCCACATGTGCAAAAGGAATTATTGCCAAACTTCTTTGTCTTCAACGTAGTCTTTTACTATTTACGGCGACGGCGAGCGGTTGCTAAGCTGGTATGCGTATATACATTTCCACTATAAGCTGATCTCGCATTGTATAGGATTTCCGTACAATGAAAGGTCAGCTTATACTGGAAATTTATAGCTTGATTATGTAGCCGTGTGTAACACGCGTGTAACTCTCAGCAAGTGTTCTGCTTGCCAAGCGAGCGTATACTCTCTTTGATAGCTCTTGTCACTGCGACTTATGAACTCTCGCCGGCGGTGTGAACAGTTGGTGATCAATTATGAATATAAGGTGTAGTTTAAAACAAAAATGTTCCCTACATTTAACTTCGCATTACTCGTCAAAATGTAGGGAACAGCTTATTTTTTTTTTCGCGATTTCACGGTTGGTCCCATAACGAAAGTTGTTCATAATGATGAGAACAACGACCCCTTAAAAATATTTCGTGTATGAAAGATACACCCTATATATCAATCTCTTTTACTTACACGGGACCTACAATATTTTGTACGTTTCTCTAGCGAGAAAATCATTGATAGCTAGTCGCTTCCTAGTCGACGCGCGGTGGGGCAGGTGCCTAAGACATAACAATAAAGGAGAACAAAAAAATAAAAAGCGAAAATGTACCCGAGCCTACCGTAATAACAAAGTAAAAATAACATTAACTGAACTGAAGTTCTGTTAGGTAACAGTACAATTTGTATGTTAACTGGTAGTTATGTATCTAAGAAGAAAGTTGTTAAAGGGAAGTGAACCGAGCATGATGTGAAATAGGACACAACAAGGGAACTATTGCTTCCACACGATTGTGGGTAGGGTGACCAGGAATTTTGAAAAGCTGGCCAAAATATTTGGAAATATTTTTCTATATACTTTTGAGGTAAAATTTTTATATAATCTTGCAGACGTCGAGAGGTCAATAACAATGTGAATGGACGTCATAAGAAGCAGAATCTTGTTTTGTAAATATAATAATTCAATTTGCGATATCATAGATTATAATGGCAGTGTTTGTTCAGATGCAGTGCAGTGGTGTGTTTAGAGTATAATGACACAAAAGATCGATGTACATAGGAACAATACCCGTCTCAAAGATTGCTACCATACAAAGACAATAATATATACGTCCTTGTAATATTATATAACAATCCTTGTAATATAATGTAAGATAAATATAAAAGTCCTCCCTGTCCTCGCACCAATCTCAAGACACAGCTACGAGAGATGCTACGAGCGTAGACCCTCTACGACGTGTTCTCCGACAAGGTCTACAAGCGTAGCGGTGTTACAAAACTTTGTTACGTTTTGTTCCATTTTCTAAGTTAAAGTTGGTCGTCCTACATACAGACAATAATACAATTACCTCGCGCAAACTAAGTTGCAAGTTAAATGCTCAAAGGCGGCAGATGGTAACTTGATGCGCGATACGTTTCAGCTAATTCAACCAAGTTAGGGTGTAGCTGGATATTGCGTTTTTCTTGGCGGTTCTAGTTCCGTTCGGTGGGGTATTCGGTTTTTATTTAGATTTAGGTCAATTTACTAGACTTTTATTACAGAAAAAAAAATTATACAATATTACGTTACGATCTATCTTAGTAATTATTTAATACTAGCTGCGCCCCGCGGTTTCACCTGCGTAAGTCTCGATCCCGTGGGAATATCGAGATAAAAGTATCCTATGTGTTAATCCAGGTTGCCAAATTTCATCCAAATCCATTCATTCGTTTTTACGTGAAAGAGTAACAAACATCCATCCATCCATCCATCCATACTTACAAACTTTCGCGTTTATAATATTAGTTAGATTAGATTTTTATCAGACTCGATGGTACTCAAAATCTCTGTCTGTCATTAAATTAATATTCATATGTTTATTTGTTGTGAATATAACATTACATGTAGGCAGATTCAAAAAGTTCAAGTTTTATTTTCTTATACTTATTACCTATTATTTTGGCTATTCTTAAAAAAAATAGCCAAAATATTTCAACCTTTTTTTTCTGGTCAAAGGTCTCATTCACAGCTTTCCACTCTTCGTTGTGTGTTGCAAGCTTAAAGAAGGCAAGGGCCTTGTTTAAAATACAATATATTATTGTTTTTAGGTGCTATGATGAGCTTATAGCTAATAACTAATTGATTAGACAATACTGAAATATTTCTATGACTAATTCTCCTAAAATTCACTTTTTCCTACTAGTAGGCAAATATATTTTTTCTCCTATCACGTACTTTCAAGATATTAATCCAGCACGCCATTATGTCTAGTTTATTTAATTCAGCTAGGTATTAACATTTTTCCACCTCCCACGTATATTAGCCAAGAGCTAAATATCTAGATGTTCACGAAATTGGCATGTCCGGCTAACACACATATTGTAAAAATAAAAGTGTGTAATTTTAGCTTCACTGAAACGTGGATTACATAAGTCGTTGGTGGGATGCATTAATAATAATTGTATATTTTGACCCTGTTCCCGATACCGGTGGGCTACTATTTTTAAATATTTTTATATATTTTTTTATTCTAATATTTAAAAATATAATTTATGTGTATAAAAAATGAAATAAAGAATATAATTGTATATTTTTAAATGTTTTTATAAAAATATTTAAAAATGTATTAAGTGTTTAAATGAAATAAAGAATTGTAGTGATTTTTTGTATGTCAAACTGACTTCAACAGTACCTAAAGTAATGGCTTAGTTATACATTTTACGGAGTACCTAATGATTCTCTTCTTTAGCCACGTACATTATTTTATTTTCATTATTCAAAAGAAAAGCACCCTAGGGTTAGTGCCATCCACGAAGACAAGCCCCACTCCACCATTACTGTACTAGTAATGTAATTTGTACTATAGTACGGAGTGGTGCGCGTCTTTATGGATGTGTATACCTGACTGTGATCAATAAGCTCTCTTTAAAAAGTTTAACTGCAGCTCTAAAGTCTAGTAAAAAAGAGATAAAACTTATATTTTTCTGATTTTGTTTGTTTTCTACAATCCACTACAATATCCATCCAAAACTCGCGCACAAACCCACACCAACAAGTATAACAAATTATCTCTATATTTACTTATAATTCTAAACTGTTTGATTGCCAACATTCTTCCGGAATATATTCCAAATGATAGTTTTTACGAACTGTCTACTGACTTTAGGTGGGCTCTATGTCAATTTGTAAATCGCTGTTGGCAAGTTACCAGAAACAAATGGGTGTGGAATTATATGTTGTTACAATTATTAAACTATTGAGTAAGATGAAAAGTGATATTAATTTTACATTAGTTGAGCCCGTAACTCTGTGTGCCTGTACCTACTACTAGGAGAAAAAGTATTCCACGTCTTATTTCAAGACATTTTAACGTGTAAAATATAGTTAGTATGTATTTAATCATGCAAAACTATGAAAACAAAGGGCTTATCTACACAGACGTACCTAAGAACAGAAATTCAGAATTAGCAATTTAAAAACACTATTACTCAAATAATTTAAAGATGACCTAAGCGGTTTTCAGAAACTAATAATTTTAAATGTCTATGGTAATAAACTGTCGATGAAATCATAGGACAAATCGCTTTTCACCTGGTGAGCGATAATTGTTATTGCTTCGAAAGCAATTGCGATAAACTGCGTTTCAAGAAAATGATTGCAAAATTTCAGTCAACTGCTCAAAATCGAGGTGGATAAGATCATCATCATCATCATCATCATCAGCCTATAGCAGTCCACTGTTGGACATAGGCCTCTCCAATTGCACGCCATTCAGCTCGATTCTCGGCAGCTCTCATCCAGCTACTACCAGCCACCCTGCGAAGATCGTCGCTCCACCTAGCCTGAGGGCGTCCTACCTTACGTTTGCCGATTCGCGGTCTCCACTCAAGAACACGTCTACCCCAACGGTCATCGGTTCTACGGCTAATATGGCCGGCCCATTGCCACTTCAGCTTGCTTATTCTGTGAGCTATGTCAACAACTTTAGTTCTCTGCCGGATTACCTCATTCCTGATTTTATCTCTCAGAGACCGCTGAGCGATCTTGAATTTATGGACCAGCCGTACCGTGAGTGTCCAAGTTTCGGCTCCGTAAGTTAATAATAATTAATAATAATGGATAAGATACATTAACGTAACAAGTCAACGTTCTCTTCAAAACATTTGACCGACTCTCACTATAGGTAGGAAGAAAACTAATGACAGTCGATAATAAAGATGATTGCTTGGCACGTGATGTTATACAGTGGTATCGGGTGTGGCTGCCAAAATCACGAGCGGCGCTAAATCTCTCATCACGAGTATTAGCGATATGTAGTTCGTATTTTAATGAAAGACGACGACAAGATTGTATAATTAGAGGAGTGTGGAAAGTATATTATAAGAAAAATGCACTCTTTGTTGAATTCAAATCAATTCCAATTATTTTATTTCACACTAGCTTCCGCCCGCAGCTTCGCCCGCGTGATATGTCGATAAAAGTAGCCTATGTCCTTCCCCAGGGTGCCATATATCTCCTTGCCAAAATTTTGTCAAAATCCGTTTAGTGGTTTAGGCGTAAAAAGGTAACATACAGACAGACAGACAGAGTTACTTTCGAATTTATAATGTTAGTATGGATAAAAAATATGGTTGAAAAGTCAGAAGCTAGGTGCACAGTTCCAATTGGTCGTTTCCGAGCTGGCAAGAAATACTCTTTTAAAAATAGGTTTTTCATAATGTTTTCAAATTACAGTGTTAATATAACACTCGATATTCCAAAAATACACGATGTATCAAACAACCATAAATAAAACCAACTAAATATAGCCCTACATTTATAGCAACGTGATGAACGTTTGAATTGTGCGCAGGCGCAGGTGAATCTAGGAAGTGTGGCGTGCCAGCTCTGAATACTAGCTGAGTCACTGGCACACCTGATAGGTGCAAAGGTCGTAATGATAAATAGGGCTGGCATAATAAAACACTATTTTTTGGATAGAATACGTCATACGTACGTACAGAAAGACACGTCTTAGCATTTAAGGTATTTAAGGTGTACCGTGAAAATGATTAAATTAATTAACTGTTTCGTTTTAGTAAACGTAAAACAATGAAATTATTTACCGTTTCGGCTAGTAATTTTTTAATAAATTATCAATAAACATTTGTTTAATTAACTTTAAATAAAAAATGAGAATTTAAGATAGAAAACACAAACAACGAAAAGTCACTGAAAACTAAAAAAATCTTCACTTTTTATTTATTTCCACTAATGTCTTCGGATTTTTGTGGCATACCCAAGATATTTTTTTTAAACTAAACAAAATTATGATAATTTTCAGAATACTCAGCTGCTAATCGAAACAAAAATAAACAAGAATACAAGAAAATTAAAAATTCTTTTTTTTTTTAATTATGACCAGCATTTGATCCCAATCATAACATCAAACAACTTTGGGCAGTTTTCCTGTTGAGAGCGATGCGGACGAATTTTTTGATGCCCTTTGATAATTTTCCCTTGTACATAATTATTATTATAGATATCATAAGTCTTTAAGTTAAATAAATCGTTTTAAACTGTAAAAAATAACATCAAAGAGGTTAGATATCGAAAGGATCGTAACATAAATATTTTGCTACTTAGCAATTAGTTAATGTTCTCTAAATAATACTGAAATATAAAAGTACTAAGTGGTCCTTATTTTGTTTTGATTAGGGTATATTACTCCTGATAAAAACCCCAATTAGTAATTCTGAAACCATTTTCAAACGTTAACACTTTTTAAAGGCGACAGAAATGCTTATAGCCTTATTTGCAAGAAATCGTTCGCGATAATCACCCAATGAACGAGACTTGATAAGCGCTTAAGTAGTTCCCATTAGCCGAAGATATCTAAAGCTTAAAGTCTGCACCACACGTCTAGCCGCTAACTATGAGACCTATTATAAAACGAACCTACTTATAAGGTAGGTAGTTACCGCCTTTTAAGAAAGACGATATCATTCAATTAGTGATTAATACTTAACGATAGCTATATCCTTGTGATTCAGGCCATATTATCAGAATAAATTTAAAAGATAGTTAATTGCTTCAGGCGTGACTTTGCAAAAATCCATTATAAAATACAATAGATGTTATCTACATCTATTATATTTAGTGACCTATTCTGTTTAACTATTCTTCAAGAGTCATAAAAACCTTGTAAGAAATCGACATGTTTGTGTTTCACCTCTCAACGAGGCATATTCAGGATGACGATTGACCTGTCGCGAAACCGAAGAGCAGCTCTAAGATATTAAAAGCAAACGGCCCGAAGTATAATACTTCTGTATCTATGGTCGAGGAATGTAGTTAATGTCTTAGCAACTGAAAGCCTTTTCTTTGGTTAAACAACATCAGAAACTTTTTCCGATTTATTATTGTTAAAAAAAAACAAATCAATTTGTAAAATAAAAATTATCAAATGGAAATCAATCTTTTTAAAATTTATATTAAACATACATATTTTTTTATTTTTGTTTTTCTTTATTTCATTAATAGGAATAATTTTCAGACCTTTTTTTTTTAATAGTTCCTTTCGTCTACCACTGTTCCCATAACGATTTTTTTATAAAGAATCTATGAAATATTAATAATATTTGTACTTGCTCAATAAAGGTTTTCACAGAACACATCCCAATAACTTAAATCTTTATTCGAAAGTAGGTGAAGCGAAAATTCTGCTTCCTATATCCTAAATATCACCACTTATAATATATAATTCAATGGAACACCCGAAGATTAAGGCGGAAAATAGAAAAAAAAACATAATTCTTACCTCTCGACTGGAAAAATTCCAACATGTTGTCTATTCTCACGTCCACAGCTATTTTCACTTCACTATGGCCGCGCACCTAAAAAATAATGTTATTTATGAAAAACTATTTTAAAAGTAGGTAAAATAAACCACACATTCCTAGTGAAAAATTACTAAGTAATGCTAATTTGTTCATAAGTATAGAGAGTGCCCAGGATGATATTCAGAATATTTTTGGTAGAATACGACATATTTTTTGTCAAACATGCTTGGAAATTCGAGCATTATTTTGACAACCTTCTTCGAGATAAACTGAAATAGCTGTACTGGTCAAAAACAAGTGTGTATGCGGCCGGCAATTTTACTATGAAAATCCATAACTGTCGTGTTTAGCGGCCAAATAAATTACTATGAAAACTCATATCTGTCGTGCTATTTAAAAATGGAACGAACTTTTAGCTTCAACACATGGCAGCCAAGGAGGCAACTTATGGAAGATTTTATTTGAATTTTCATTTGGCTTGCAAATAGAGCTGTTTACAGAAAAATGAAACAAATGAACATAATTATTGGCGCGTGAAAAATTATTGTTGTTTGTCATTGAATCTGGATTTTTTATTTAATTTAATCCACTAGATGACCTGAAGGATAGAAGACTTGTAAATGGAAGCAAGTGACCCAGAAGCAACCATTTTTAAAATCTGTACTTCCACAATCTTGACGCTGATTTACATCATAAAGGAGTTTATTTTATAAACGTTGTTAAAGCTAAGTGACGTTCAAACGTCAAAAATGTATGGTTGGATTAGCAACTGCTTATCGCTAATCATGCAACGTTTATAAAAATAAACTATTTTATGATTAGATATTAATTTGTTTCGCATTAGACAAAGGGCTTCATTGAGATAGCTTGACAAAACAAAATGTTTTATGCCCTACAGCGGTGTTGGAGTTTGTAAACACACCAACGTGCAACGAATCAAATAATTTTCTATGTAACAGGATTGGTAACAAGTAATATTGTAGTTTGTTTTTGTTACAGCTGAGATTACGCATAGTAACAATAAACACTGCTTGAGTCTCAGAATCTGTAAATATACCTGCCAAGTACATAAAACAACATCAAACGAAACTCGTCGATGAATTTGCACAATAAACTTTAATTAGAACCTTCAGCTACCGTTTCTTCACAAATTACCTGAATATTAATTTCCAATCAGGAAAATGCTTTAAATATTAACTCAACATGTTTGAAACAGTGAGTAAGAAAGTAATAGAAGGGTCAGTTGTAACAAACTTAGAAAATCATTTAAAAAAATCAGTTGTCACTACGCAAGCTTGAACGCAGTTTATAATCCTAACTAATAATTTAAATGCGAAATAAGTTTGTTTTTTGTTACGCTAACACGCTGAAACAGCTGAACGGATTTGTATGAATACTGGCACAGGGGTAGACCATGACCTCCCGCCTGACACAGGTCCTCACCGGACACGGTTGCTTCGGGAGGTTCCTGTTTCGAATAAGGCGGGAGGAAACGCCCGGGTGTCACCACTGTGTGGATCGCCCGGAGGACACGGTGGAGCATACGGTGGAGGTCTGCCCTGCTTGGGTGGAGCCCCGCCGTGTCCTCTTGGAGGCGATTGGCGGCGGTGACCTCTCGCGTCCGGCTCTGGTCCAGGCCATGGTACGGAGCGAGAGGACATGGGAAGCAGTCACCTCCTTCTGCGAAGCAGTAATGCTCGCGAAGGAGGAGGCGGAACGCGTGAGGGAGAGGCAAAGTTTGCGCCCTCACGCCCCTAACCGCCGCCGTTGGAGACGCCCTGGGCGACGGGAATCCCAGGCGGATTCCCGGCCATCATAGGCGCGGGCTTGCGGACGGCGAGCAATGGGTAGCTCGCCATCCGATTAGGACCAGGCTCGGGTCATTCCCACGGGATCGAGACTTGCGCGGGTGAAACCGCGAGGCGCAGCTAGTACATTATAAATTATACTCGCTTTTCGTGTATGTCCGCGTGGTTCTTCTAAACCACGCAACAGATTTTGATGAGGTTTTCACCATCAAATCCTATTGTTTGATAGTCTTTCGAATTTATTATATTTTAGACAGAATAATTATCGAACAGTCGAACAATACATAAATCAGACAAACGGTAGTTTTTCGACCTTAAACGGATTGTTTTGATTTTGCCCGAAGCTACGAACTTTTGCTCAGAAAGCTTCTGTTCCTATACATTTAGTATAAACTCGTTTCCCTTTATGTTAATAACACAATTTAATCTTCCCTTTTGTTGAGTCAAAGTTTCGTAAATTAATTTATGTATAGCAACTAACTACCTAATAGGTAAACGACGTCGGCTTACATAGATTAACGAGAATTACATTATATGCTTAACTTAGGTGACTTTGAACTTGAGAAGTTGGGGAAAAGGACCATCATCTAATCATCCATAAAATATGATACAACATAAGTATTCACATTTTTTTTAGTTTTTTTTTTTACCATAATGTACAATCCCCACAGTAATGCGACACATACCATTGCAAACTATACATATTTCTCTATACATCCAGCTCTTTTTCATTTCTGTACGCCGTAGGTATGGTTTTCATACTTTGATGTGCCATTACCTTTTCTTTGTAACAAAAAACATTGATTTAAATTTATTCAAAGTAAATATTCTGCGTATTGATTATTCTATGAAATGAAAATATAAGAAACATTTTATGTGAAACGAAATTCTATGAAAATGTTGTCCATAAAACATCGTACAACCAGAGTTAGGTTGTCAGTAACCCGTCAGTGAGATGTCTGAGATGTCAAAAAGGTGTTGCAAGTGCCAGTAAGGTTAATCTAATCTAATTATTTTTGAAGAGTTTATCAAAACAATCTTTTGAATTATAATTTTTATGTCTCATTAAGTTTTCTTGATGATAATAATATATTATAAAATTTCGCTATGAAAGGCTGACTTAAGTGGGAATTTATAATTCCCACTACTGTATAGTTTGCATAGAATCAAGTTTGAAAAAGGCACTTTGTTACAACTACTAAAGAATATTTTTTGTAAAAGTAAAAGATTATTATGAATATTATGTTAATGAATTACGAATATTATAATATGATATTTTTTCCTTGTTTTCTTGTTCATAATGTTAATGTTAGATTAAATAATGTATTATTTAAGGTTAGTTAAAATAAATTTTCTAGATGATGGTGTAAACCCCAATAAGATAATTATGTATGTAGTTTAAAATAATTACCAATACTTTTGATTTAGTATAATTGTATCCTTTGAAAACAATATTTTGTCATTGGCTTTTCTGCACCACGCATTAGGTTGTCAATTTTACTCTTTTTATCCTAAAATTCTAAATAACTGTCTATCAAGTGTTTTTTATTTGTTAAAAACTTACTTTGTACAATATTTTTATGTTAATATTTTTTGAGGCTTCACGTTTTTAACCAAATTAGCTCATAGGTCTCTACATAAATCTGCCAGGGTTGCGGGTTAGTCCGAAAGGGATACCGGGACCTTGGCAACAGGCCACTAAAGGAACACGGGTGGGTTTTAGTCAGTAAAAGTCTGTAACGCCCTTCCACTCTGCCCAGAGCGGGAGAAGTCATTGGATGATTTCCCACCCTCAAAAAACAAAAAAAAAAAGGTCTCTACATAAATATGAAATTGATTCTTTTATTAAACTTCTTGCGGAGTTAAGAAAAAACACGCATGCGGATTTATGAGCAGAGCAGAATAGATAAATTTAAATCCATTTTAGAATAAATTCTTCTATACTCCTTTATAGAGGAGTGCCAATTCTATGTTCTAATCTTTAAAGCCATAAAATATGGCTATTCAACCGCGAAAAATACGGACATTCAAACCACACATTTTATAGCATTTCCCATACGACAAACGACGCTATAAATGTTCACCAAGTCCAAAGTTTATGTATGTAGAAACATTACAATTTACGACGACACACTTTAAGCTATTTCGCGTTTAAGTGTCAAGGAATTACCGTTATTAATTATAGTTATTGTATCACTAATATATAAGTTGTGGAACTTGCTATGCGTGAATTCTATGCGTATGCTGTTATTTTGGTAGGTAAGCGTCTTGTATGATGTTAATGGAAATGGTTCCCTAATCACGGTAGAGGCATTTGATAATATCTATATATCTTTGTAATATCTATATCTATATTTAAAAGAGTGTCCTTGGAGTTTCTTGCTCGTTCTCCTCCATAGAAATCTACGTTTTAGAATAGGCAACTAGCTACAAATTTCTAACTAACTGACCGACTCTTTGACAATTTAAAAGTGCCTCTAAATGGTTTAATTGAAATAAATGCTTTGAGTTTGAGTTCTGTTTAACTAATTTCCAAATATCCTAAATCAACTGTTTAACTAATTTTCAAATATCCTTAATCAATGTAATTATAAACTACTCAAATATGAAGCAATATAATGACACTGATGGGCTACTGGCTGATACAGAATATTGTACTTAAGACGCTGTTGTGTCCTTCATGCTTATTTTCCAAGTCTACTTGACTTGAAGGACACAAACACGACTAAAGGATTTCTTTTAAAAAAATAAAACGCCTAAACAGTCTCACCAAAATTAAATTAAATTGTTTATTCTGTAAATAGGATATCGAAATCACTTTTACACGTTATCTATAAAATATTAAAAATAAGCTTGTTGAAGTCGGCGCTTCCTATCTGACTACTCTGAGAAGAAAAGCCGAAACAAACACAGAGGTCGCAGTCTCTTTTAGAGTCCAGACATAATCTTGTTCAGGCCATATGATTATGTAGATTATTGTCTGAAATGGTCTTTTGAAGAAAGAACTACACAGATTTGAGTGGATCTGTCCAGTCAGTGCAAGCATTTGTCAGTATTATGATAAAACAATAATACGACATGTAAGACATGATTTCTGCTTTAATTTAAAACTCTATCATTGTAACTTGTCACTAAATTGTTTCGTAAAAGAAAATTCCTATCTTTACACACTACAATGCGAATATTTCAGTTATTTCCACTCATAAACAAGAATATCAAGAGCAGCTGTGTTGAATCATCGTCTCGTTGTCTAACTACCTTGACCTACTAATGTTACATTCTTTCCATGACGTTACGCGTTTTGAGTAGTTTTTGAGAGGTGGAGTGAAAATTTAGTTAATTGGCTAGTTATACAGGGTGTTTGGCAGAACGTTGAACATACGAAAATGGTGGAGGCCCATTTTTAATAAAAATTACACTTTAAAGTTAAGAAAGTGGTGAAACTAGAAGAAAGCAAAAAAAAATTTTTTTTATATATCCATGGTACCAGGGCCAAATAAATTAGGGCTGAGTAAGTAGCAGATGACCCCACCTATCTATCCACCATTTTCTTATGTTCGACGTTCTGCCAAACACCCTGTATTTAAAATAAATGTAATATTCAAAACCGTGCCGTTTGGTTTCCCGCAATGAAATTGAACTTTGTCTACTTTAAAAAATAAACTTAATGAGTTAAAGATATTTTCCTGTCATATTTCGAAAGTAGGGAGCTACAAGGCACTTATCTACTTTCACTAGATACCAAAATGCACCATTTACTCGATATATAACAAAAAAATATCAAAGTTTCAAATTGACACGTAATCTGTTCGATTTACTAACACGTGTGACTCCAGATTTTTAATTTGTATGTCTGTGATGTCTTGTTTATACCTTTTTAATTGACTTTTTTGTCGTAGTTTTTGTTTTAGTTTTATAACTTTTTATTTGTCTTGATACACTGGCATAAACACAATCACAAAGTCAGTAACTAGATTGTAATTTACGATAAAATTCAGATATATATGCTACCCCTACTGAATCTAACATGGATGGTTTCCAAACAAAAAAACGTAGCTAAATGACACTTTTTTGCTAAATGTACCCAGTTCTTTAGACCCATTTATGTTTAACTCATCGGACCTAACATTTTTGTCTGGCTGGAGGCCTTAATTTATTCAGGCACCCACAGGATAGCCCGGTTAAGTAGCCGACCAACTCCTAGGTTGACTAGCGAGATGGTTTACCAAAAAAAAACTGTTTTTGGCTTATGTGTGCAGTGCATGGAAAGTTAAAGAATGTTATGTCACCGTGAATATCACTACATATTATTATTATAAAACAAAGTACCCGCCGCGTCTGTCTGTCTGTCTGTTCACGATAAACTCAAAAACTACTGCACCGATCTTCATGACTTTTTCACCAATGGACAGAGTGGTTCTCGAGGAACGTTTTAGAATATAATAATCGGTATCCACGCGGGCGAAGCCGCGGTACATCAGCTAGTATTATATATATAATACTTTTTATAATAATTTTATTCAGATATAACTACTTTTCTGTTCATAATTTTGAGAACAAAATGAGATGGATGAAGTTTTAAATCGAAGTAAAAACAGTTAGCAGATGTGTTAGTTAAATATATCGAAATAAAGTGTTAGAAAGAACAATCTTAAAATAGAATGTCGCGCCTGGGCACTCTCCAATTTCACACACGGCAACAAAAAAAAGAACTTGTCACTCGAAATAATTACACCACAAATCGTCACTATGTCACTAGCACTTAATTATTAACTATAATAAACACGAATTCATTAAAAAATCTACACAAAATTGAATTAAAACACACGAATCAATTTATATTTGAAAAAAAATTAATTAAAAAACATTTTGACAGATCAACATTTTCCGCGGGAAATATTTTCGCAAATCTGTCATTGCATTTATTTTTTTATAATGCAAACTTTTTATTGGAAACTTACTCTAGTGCGCGCGCCTAACGCAAAGATACTGCTTCTATTCAACCCATCGCGTTTCGTTCGCTAAATTCTAAAAAAAGATGGGACACTCATTCGCGTTGAGTGCGAGAGTACATATCGGGACGACATTGTAGTTTTTTTTTAATGTTTTGTGTCGGTACGTCTAGTTTCTTTTAGAACTTGACTCTTATGATATTGTGTCATTGTAACTAGGTTATTGGTGCATCTAGGTTTTTGTAAACATGTCGTATTTATTTTTATCTATCCTATGACACATTTTGTTTATTTTAAAAAAATATATAATTACGAATAAAAAATATACGTTTTGTGGATGATGCATGTGTTTTAAAGCACAGATGATTAAGATTTTGGCCTAGTAGTTATTTATTTTTTGACGGACGCTACGTTGATGATATTTTCCTTCACAATATTTTTACAACTCTACGTGATCTCAATTATTTTTTACAGTCTACTTTAACAAACGCGATTTAATTGATTATGTATAGTAGTTCAAAGCAATAACGGAAAGTAATACATTCGTGAAAAGATTTAAATTCTAATAAATTAAGATTATAACGTGACTGTTGTTTGACATTGAAATTGATTTCCAACAATTTGTAATGACAAAAAAAATGTGAAAAGTGTGAAATTATGTTTTTTTTGTTGTTTATGCTTGTACACGAAAGTTTTTTTAAATTATTTTATTTATTATACCTTTAAGTTTTTTTGCACCTCTATTAAATCCTATTACAAAGAGTGTGTTGTAAAAGTTTTTAGAATGAAAACTCTTTTGCTTGCCTCTGCCTCTCCCTCGCTGTATCCTTGTTTCTAGAAACACTAGAACAAGATGTACCACTTTTCATTGCCGATACACGAAAATTAAGTGGGTGACAGTAGTTATTAATAGTTCTAAGTTGTGTATCCGTGTATCTTTTGGCAGAGAACGGTATTTCGTAATGTCACCACAATTGAGAGCTCAGATATTGGCTCCGTGTGCAATAGATATCGGTGTGCAATTTTCACACTGAATTTAAATTGCCACGAACGCTCGTACGGAACCCTAAAAAATAGGACCTACTAGTAAAATTGCTTCCGATAATAGCATATTTTGCGGTTACTGGCTGATATCGATTTACTGAAGTGACTACCAGACATAGACAAAGAAAATAATCGTTTCTTCAGTAAATGGTTTATATTTTAACACTGTCAGTTGCTGCTTTCCACAAAAGAACCAAATTCTGACTGTTGACCTTATGGGCCAAAACACGACGTCACATCGTGACACGTTGACAATCACCCAGGATTTTGTAATATCTAATATCCATATTTAAAAGAGTGTCCTTGGAGTTTCTTACCCGTTCTTCTCCTTATAGATCTAAGCTTTGGAATGGGCAACTAGCTTCAATTTTCTGACTAACTGACGGACTCTTTGACAATCCAAAAGTGCTTGTTTTAATTGAAGTAAATGCTTTGAGTTTGTGTTGCAATCAACGTTGTTACAGATATGTTTAAATAACTATTTTTATTGATAACTAGTCTTTCCAACTTTACAACGGTAAACGGGAATAGTAGATAGTTATCAATAAAAAATAATTATATAAAAATATCCGTAACAACGTCTGTCGCAAGGTGCATGATAAGACGTCATATCGTGTGTATCGTGTTTTCACTCTAAGTGAAAATGTTATTACAAGACTATACGCAGGTGTAAAGTTTTACATCATTCTGGCATCTTGTATGCCCATTAAGAAACGTCATAGCGCTATGATTTTACTAGAACGTACGATAATGGGGTTTCACGTGCTCGCACCGTGTAACGACACCAATATGGATAATTTGGAATTCCTCCAAATGTGCCGACATTAATTGATCCTACTCAATTACTCATATTTACCTACATCTTATTCTGGCTGTCACTAAATCATATTTGGATTATGACCTTATTTCGTTTCTTGATTATTATTTCACGAAATGTTAACTGCATAATTATAATAAACATAAATTTTTGAATTGTTTTTTGTTATTTTTATGTTATAATTGCGGACGCTTTTAATGTGCTTTCTACATTGTTCTCACATGTATAATTTCAACATGAATGATGTAACCATTTCTTTGTATCAATTTTTTATTTATTTTCAAAGAGTGTCCTTGGAGTTTCTTGCCCGTTCTTCTCCATAGGAACCTACTACGCTTTGGAATGGGCAACTAGCTTCATATTTCTGTCTGACCGACTCCGTGATAGTTCGCCTGTAAATGGTTTATTTGAGTTTGAGTTTGCAAATAAACGATTTAATTTGAAGTGTCCTTCATAACACGAAACCACAAACGAACTACCAACTCATATTGGTCTCGATTTCGGACCCAAGTCACGCACCTCTGACTTTTCGGATTCAAATGCGTACCTATTTTATTTATATTTTTGTTCACTTTCTTCAAAAACGGTGAAGGAAAACATCGTGAGGAAACCGGCATGCCAGAGAGATATTTCTCGACGGCAGGTGTAGCCAAGTCAGTGTCCCATTGACGGCATAAGAACTCTAAACTTTTTTCAATTTTCCAATCAGAACAAGGCAGAAAATACTTCAAAGAAGCAACACGTGTCACCACTTCCACGTTGGTCACGTGGATACATTCATCTTTCCCGTCATAATATTGCCTATTACCCATACCTTGCTGGCAAAAATGCCAAACATCCTGGCTGACGTTAAAGCCGTGTGTTGGCAGCTGGCACGCTATCGCTTCCAGCGCCGGCTATTTATGGGAGCACCGAGCGGGTTAAGGGCGCCCACCGTCTTGACAGTGAAGTATGTCGCTGCAATCTGGAATTGATTCATTTCTCTTTTGCATAACATAACAACACCCCCTTAAATCCCCGAAGGGTTAAACAGAAGTGTACTTATAATACAGTCATCCACATTTCGCCAATACCATTTAGTAAGGGGCGAGCCTATTGCAATCAACCGGGCACGAATTCAGACTCCGGACTGCCACTAAGAAATTTCTAAGTAATCAAAAATTTAGAAACACCTGGCACATCCTGGGAGTCGAACCAAGGATCACATGCTCAGCATTAAGAAAGAAAGAAAAGAAAGAAAGAAAAGAAAGAAAAGAAAGAAAAGAAAGAAAAGAAAGAAAAGAAAGAAAAGAAAGAAAAGAAAGAAAAGAAAGAAAAGAAAGAAAAGAAAGAAAAGAAAGAAAAGAAAGAAAAGAAAGAAAAGAAAGAAAAGAAAGAAAAGAAAGAAAAGAAAGAAAAGAAAGAAAAGAAAGAAAAGAAAGAAAAGAAAGAAAAGAAAGAAAAGAAAGAAAAGAAAGAAAAGAAAGAAAAGAAAGAAAAGAAAGAAAAGAAAGAAAAGAAAGAAAAGAAAGAAAAGAAAGAAAAGAAAGAAAAGAAAGAAAAGAAAGAAAAGAAAGAAAAGAAAGAAAAGAAAGAAAATAAAGAAAAGAAAGAAAAGAAAGAAAAGAAAGAAAAGAAAGAAAAGAAAGAAAAGAAAGAAAAGAAAGAAAGAAAATACGTTTAGTAGCACTTGCGACCACTAGACCAACGAGGCAGTTTTCCTTTGATTTCTTTATCATCATCATCGTCATTAGTGTGCTTAGCTTAGTCTTATAATGTGGACTTTGGATGTCGGATATTATCAAGTAACCATACATATTTTGCTATCAGACAAAATTACTTAGATACTATTTATTGGTTTATAGATTACCTGTTGGATACCGTTGAAATAACAGCGTACATGAAAATTCAGCTATGACCTGTCGGCGATAACATTTTCCATCAAATAAAATAAACTGTAATATTTAAATATTTGCACGATTCTGCTAGAACATTGGACCATCGTCCACTACACGTAGGTAAGCTTCGTACCCTATTTGAACACACCGAAAATGTACCTACGTAAGTACCTAAAGAAAGAAACTCCGCAACTGTCAATTTTAGTTCTCCCAATTATAGCTCACTAATAGCAATAATCTTATGCAAGTTAACAAAATATTCACCAAAATAAATTCACGAGCAATTTAACACGTTATTTTTAGCGAAATATAAACACTTGAAATCATAATCAGAAAGGAATTACGTCGTGGGTGAGCTTCAGCGTGGGTTGCCAGTGCAAACACGTGCACTGCAATGCCAGTGGTGCATTATTTTTATATCTTGTAAAATTCACGTTATAACGGAGGAGGATGCGATGATTTTTATGTGAGTTTTATGATGGAAAAAGTTCGAGAGCAACTTTTTTGGCAGATACTTTCTAGGGTTCCGTACCCGAGTGCCAAACGGAATCCTATCGTCAGGGGGCTGTATCTATACCGGGGCCCTTCGCAAAAGGCAACTGAAGGGTTACGGGTGGGTTTTAATCAGTAAAAGTCTGACACGCCCGCTCCGCCCAGAGCGGGAGAAGTTGTTTGAGGATTTCCCACCATCAAAAAAAAAAGATGCATCCTTTTTTTTATGGTGGAAAATCCTCAAATAACTTCTCCCGCTCATGAAATCATGAAATCTCATGAACCGCAATAAAAATAAAATAATCTTTATTTCGGATAAGAAACATCAGCAATAGGTAAGCAATAGGTAGATAGTTGAAATTTTCACAGATTGTGTATTTATATTTTCGCTATAGCAGCAAATAAAAAACATTTAAAATTTAAGGATATAAAAAATGTATTTTGTACAAGAAACGTATTTTGTCGGCGTTTTTCGCTTGATCTTAATACATACGGAACCCTTTGTGTGCGAGTCCGACACGGATTTGGCCGGGTTTTTTAAAAATAAAGTGTGGTACACTTGTGTTTATTTCATACCGTGGGTGCGTTAATGGGGAAAAATATTTGATATTTGCTTATGATGTATGGTGTGCAGTAAGGATTGTAATCTGAGATTATCTGAAAATAAAACTGCGAAATAAAAATAACATAGAAATATCTACAGCGTGTTTGCTTTCTCGTATGATAAACTCTCATCATAAAAACATTCGCATTTCAAGATTATATCTAAGTGAACAATATCACGTGTCATAAACAAGGATTTTCTTCCTTTATTTTCCGGCAAAAAAAGAGTAAATTCTAATCTATGATTGGGTATCAACCACACAATGAACAAGCTTGATAAACGACATCATTTTTAACCTAAAACCCGTTACAAACTCAAATTACAATGTCAAAATTATCGCACAAAGTTAGAATTATGTTAGAACGAATATCTATATTCACATTACGGTTATCGCATTTGATCTGCTAAGGATCATCCATCATCGCAAAGCGAAGCTATTTTCGTCAAAAAGTTGATCCGGGTTTAATGTACCATTGCTAATGCGACTGCAAGTTGCTCGCTGTATGGAAAACGTATTACAAGTTTTTGATAGAAAGGCCTGATTGAGGTTTAGTTTGAAATTAAAGGGTTGATTTAAGTGTGAGTAATTCGAAGACTAATGAGTTGAAGTGTTATCGCTTTGTCATTGTACGACCATGACAAAATTTTAAGAGTAAAAAAAAATGAAAAAAAAAAGCCAAGTGCGATTCGGACTCGCGCACGAAGGGTTCCGTACCATTATCTATAAAAACGGCAAAAAAAATCTCGTTTGTTGTATGGGAGCCCCCTTAAATATTTATTTTATTCTGTTTTAATTTTTTGTTATAGCGGCATCAGAAATACATCTTCTGTGACAATTTCAACTGTCCAACTATCACGGTTCATGAGATAAAGCCTGGTGACAGATAGATAGACGGACGGACAGCGGAGTCTTAGTAATAGGGTCCCGTTTTACCCTTTGGGTACGGAACCCTAAAAATGGAAAGAAAACACATCTTTACACACATAACTTCATCTTGAAATCGACCCAATTTCATAGAACATCTCTATCTAACATAACGACATCATTTTTCTAAAAAAGGGTCAATTTTCTCCAGCAAAAGTTTGCATAAAGACGTTTGCGATCAAAAAGATCCGCGACCTTTTCATGGAAGGTTATAAAGGACCGTATTTGCCACCAAAAATAGCTTTTTTGTAAAGCTGTTGAATTAAAAAGGCCACCGTTCGGATTAAATTTCAAGGGGTTCATGAAGGATTGGACGAAAAAATTTCATTGCCAATGAATTATTTTGGAACATTTCTTTCAAATCTTCCGGCAAGGAGGATTTATATTATGCCTTCTGGCGGTGTTAGTACTTAAGTACCTATCGAGGAATTTGACTTTATTAAAAAGGTTGGAGGATCTTCAGTTATGATTATTTTTGTGTATTAAATGTAGCTGCTTGAAGATTTTTGCGTTTTGGATGTATTTAAATCTAATCGAGATTAGGACCTATTAAATTGACGATTTAATACATCTTGTTCATAAAATATATTCATATTTTTACGTCTGATGCTTTTGTATCTTACAATGTAACTCACCCTTTACAAGTTTTCAAATATGGAAGTAAAAAACAAAAAGATAAGTTAACGAAAAAAGATAAAAAGGTTTTCTTAAAAAAAGTTTCTAAAACAAAAACTTTGAACGTGGAATCCTTGGAGGAAAGGACCAATTTCCATGTTCGAAAACCAATATTTGTGCCTTTATCGGCACAGGCAATGTGTGTACATGCCACTCTGACTTCGTATTGGCTATCGAAATGTCGATAGAGCCTTTTACCTGCACCGTCAGATGTTTGTGGTAGTAATGGTCTCTAATACTTGAAAGTTTAGAGTGATCGTCCCAAAGGCACTTTGGGAAATATGGAGTGCATTGCCTATGCTGGCGATATTTTTGATATTTGAGGAGGATGTACTTGGTGTTCTCTTTTTGAAATATGAACTGTATGCTTTTTTTTCAATGTATCAATGTCATTGTGGCCAGAAAAATGGAAGTCGTTTAAAAATAATTTATACGTTTTTAAATGTCTAGGAAGATACAATACCATTGATTTTTTAAACGATAACCCCTTCAATTACATGAGCGATAACGAATTTTATAAAAATGTCACATTGTGCCACCAATCAAGAATTTCTCAAGAAATTATTTTGATCTAGGGGCATCTTCATAAAACCGGCAACTTACAGTATTAAAAATGGTATTTTACGTAAAAATCACATAGTATTACCGGCATTACCGCACATAGATATTCGAAGAGCTACGGCAGAATCAAACGAATTTTCAACGTGCTTACGGGAAATAGAACTGTTAGGGCAGTAGCACACTTGTTTATAATCCGACTGGAGTTTAGTACGAATAAAGTGAATAGTTTATTTTTACCTACTGCCATAAAAACAACGAAATAACACCCACGGGTACTGTAAAGAAAATTAAAACCGACAAAAGGATTTTGCTATTTTCGTGCGCAGTAGCACGAAGTTTTTCTGAGAAAAAAGAAAATGCCTCTACTAATAAATGCGATATTTGTGCCTATTTTATTACAAAATTACAAGAGTAACTTTAATTAAAATTTCCTCGGATCTATCCTTTGTCTGAAAATTGATTAATCCGATCGGGGATCAGTTTTGATTTAAGTAAGACCCATTTAGAAATTTTAATTAGAGGATAACCTTCCAGTAAACGGACTGACAGAAATGTCAAGAAAAATATTTTTTGTTAGATTAAAATCGATCTTACAATAAAAGGTGATTAAATGTTAAAAAGATTTTTTTTTAAAGTGTGTGGCTTATGAACACACGATAGAAGTTAAACATTACTAATGGGGCCGAGTCTAAGTGATTCACTTCGTCAATCGTTCAGTCACACGCTGAATCGTATACCTACGCGATTTAGCGCCACTGACCGACTGGAGCCGCGTATACCCGATTCAACGTCATCGAGCAAGCGAGTGTGTTTCATTCACTGTTCAGAAAGAGCGCAAAGTGTGCCCTAATATATTTTTATTTTAAAAATACAATTTAAATAAGTGAAGAGAGAGCATTATTAAGATACAACTTCAAAATCAGCGTAGCCTTTCCAAAAACAAAAATTGAACTCAAACTCAAAGCATTTATTTCAAATAAACTAATTACAGGCACTTTTGAATTGTCAAGGGGTCAGTCAGGCCTCAAAGAGATGTCAGCACAATTGGCGGGGTCCGCTAGGACCGATGCCTGCCAGGGTTGTGGGTTAGTCCGAAAGGGATACCGGGACCTTGGCAACAGGCAACTGAAGGAACACGGGTGGGTTTTAGTCAGTAAAAGTCTGACACGCCCTTCCGCTCCGCCCAGAGCGGGAGAAGTTATTGGATGAATTTCACACCCACAAAAAAAAAAAAAAAAAAAAGGGTGTCAGTCAGTCAGAAATATGAAGCTAGTTGCCCATTTCAAAGCGTAGTAGGTTCCTATGCAGAATAACGGGCAAGAAACTCCACGGACACCTTCAGTTTATTTTATTCTATTTTTCAACCACCTAATAAAACCACATTTTCCTTAAACAAATACAAAAGAAAGTCTACAAGCCCCATTACACTAAGTCAGCGGATTTACAAAGGAAATTCCGGATGCAGCGAGCAGGGAGCATGCTTACTTTTACATGTTTAGCGCTCACACGTTCCTTCCACAAAATTAATATTTTCTCTACAAACAAGATCAATACTTTTGTTTGTTCAACGTGGAATTACTTAAGTATTTATGTATTTGAGGTTTTTCATCGCGTTTGTGAAGGCAGTAAGTAGATATTTGTTTACGTTCGATAAGCACGTTAAGCCGTTGCGTTGGTCCCGGCTGTCATTCGTTGATCTTTGACAGTCGTTACGGGTCGTCAGAAGCCTGAAAGTCTGACAACCCGTCTTACCAAGGGGTATCGTATTACCCAGTTACTGGGTTGTGGAGGTCAGATAGGCAGTCGCTCGATGTAAAATACTGTTATTCAGCTGCATCTGGTTAGACTGGAAGCCGACCCCAATATACTTGAGAAAAGGCTAGGCAGATTGAAGTTGATTGTATATACGTTTTTTTTTATGACTGAACTGGTGTATTTTGAATTTAAAATGATTTACTAGCAAGAAGTTCCGTAAGTATGCGATTTTTTTAGCAACTCACAAATGAATATAAACATCACTTCATCTCTTGGAAAGAAGTACATTGCAAAAGTTCCTTTTTGCGAATTCTTTGCTTGTTATCCTACAAAGTTTAGTATACGTCTGAACTGCGAACAAATGTGATGAATAGAAAAATTTAATATAACATGATAAGTTTAGTTGTAAGAAATGTACTGGAAGCTTATGACCTACATTATTATTTTAAATTGTACAACTTTGAAGCGACCTCGTTTATTTTGAAAACTGCAATTGTTCACGGTCAAATAATGTAACATGGTCGTATGACCATTTGAAGTTATGCTTATCCTATCAAAGTTGCACAGCCGCATTCTCCTAGTAACATAATGTCATGCAATAGGAGCAGGCGAGTCTATCAATGGCCAATTACTAGTTACATATCCTGACTCCGATAATACATATGAAGTACCTGAATAATGAAGTACCTGAATTAGATCGTCATCATTCCAATTGAGGCCATGAGAACCATAAATAGTGGTCTACTAATTTTTTTACAACATTAAGTCTTAATTTTTCCAGTTAAAGTTCAGTCTATGATTATTTCCAGTTAAGTTAATTAAAATATAAAAGTATGTATTCTGAAGAGTGCTAGTTGATTGAAAAAAATCATTTTTTTATTTTCTATGGTTTTCAAAAGGTTTGTCCATTGAATTAGGCCATTATAGTTCTCAGGCCTCAATTTATTTCATTCGGGTCGGTGCAACTTGTCTTTTTCTTCCATGCTTTATTAGTCGTCATCTCGGTAGTCACCCCTTTTCTAGTCATAATCATCTTTCACACAGTCCATCCATTGTTTCTTTGGTCGTCCCCTACTATTATAGCCATCGACATTCATAATCAAAACTTTCCTCACGACATTTTCCTCATTCCTCAGTATCACATGCCCATACCATGACAACTGATTTCGGGACAACTGAATTTGAACTAATTTACCTGAATTAGGTACCTTATTAAAAACCCACAATACTTTCTCCGACCTATTTATACGGATGGCTGCTTTCAACCACTAGATCAGTAAGATAGTCTAGTCAGTTTCTTGAATTTTGAAAAACGGTTTCCAATATTATTACTGTGGCATCTAACTATCTAACTCTAACTAATATTATAAACGCGAAAGTTTGTAAGTATGGATGGATGTATGTAAGTATGGATGAATGGATGGATGGATGTTTGTTACTCTTTCACGTAAAAACTACTGAATGGATTTGAATGAAATTTGGCAAACAGATAGTTTATAACCTGGATTAACACATAGGATACTTTTTATCCCGATATTCCCACGGGATTGAGACTTACGCGGGTGAAACCGCGGGGCGCAGCTAGTACACAAAAAGTTCTACTTACACTATGTATTGCTTTATCTTTTTTATTTAACTTTCTTCCCGCTTTGAAAGATTGCTCGTTGGCCATCTATGTTGTGAACTTTAGTCGGGGTTTCGAAAGAAAAATAAATCTTCGACATTACGTGAACTTAGTTTGTAGCTTCTGAATCTGCTGTGATTTTTATGATGTCTGGAGTGTTAACTAGAGTTTTTTTTTAAATATTTGATTTCAGTAAATAAACCATCTACAACTTTTAACGCTTTCCTCTAAATCAATCTGCTTAGCCTATTCCCAACTAAGTTGGGGTCGGCTTCCAGTCTAACCGGATGCAGCTGAATACCAGTATTTTGCATGGAGTGACTGCCTATATAACCTCCACAACCCAGTAACTGGGTAATTAATACCCTTTGGTAAGACTAGTTGTCAGACTTTCGGGCTTCTTACGACCCGTAACGACTGACAAAGATCCACGAATGACAGCCGAGACCAACGGGTTATCGTGCTTTCCTAGGCACGGAGGAGTCTCGCTATGTAAAGATGGTCATACATCCACGGACCAACCCAGGCAAGCCTAGCTTAATCTGATGGATCGAACCGTGCGGCTGTTATTACTTAGCAACGAACTCCATACACTTTCCTCTTAATGCACCCCTAACAATATATATAGACAAAATTTAATTACTAAATTGATATTACATCCGCGTACCCAAAACCTGTAAGCCTCACACTAAACAAACTACGAACCTTAATTACAAAGTGGTAACAACGGAGAGAGCAAACTTATACACGATATCAAACGTAAATATGTATGTAAACGTTTGTGTATTCAGTGCGTAGTGTAGATACCGGTCCGCGTAGTGTCGAACTATTCATATGCAGATCTGTGAGACTTGCGTACTGTTTAGTTTATGTGGCAATCTTGGATGGAAGGAAAATAGAGGCATTGTCAGTGTAAATGCGATTTGATAACAGAAAATTGTAGCGGAAGCTGCGTTGGACAATTTGGACTGTGTAGTGTAGCGCAGATTCTGAAGTCTAGAACAGACTTCATAGCTTTGAATTGTCTCCGTACTCTAGTGCAGACTCCGTAGCTTAGTACTAAGAACGTAGCAGACTTTATTCTCCGAAACAATATTATCAGTACGGACTTCGTAGTATAGTGTATTGAACGTAACGTAGCGTAGCTTAGTACAGACTTCGTAGCGAAGACTACTTTATGCAGCGTCGTAGATTCCGTAGCCTAGCGTGGGTTTTGAGGTCTGGAGTAGTATAGGAAGCGTAGTGCATGCTCCGTAACGCAGACTCATCTTCGTAGCGTAGTGCTCGTATTGGAGTTTGTAGCGTACTTTTCAACCCGTAGTTTGAAGCATTACCAGTTATATAAATATTTATACAAACATTTGATATACAGTGCGACCATTGTGGAATAGCTGATGCCGGCTTACTATTCATATGCAGATCTGTGACAATCTAACGCTGCGTGGGTGTTTAGTTTGAGCGCTTAAACTTGCATAAAAGAATAATGGACCAGTTGAATAATGTTTGATGTGTGTGTAGGTATTCACTTCCAAAACCAAACATCAGTCTGAAAATGGCAAGTCGAAATCTCCATCATAAAATTCGTTGAAATAAATAACTCTTTATTACTGCCCAAACGGTTTATTTACCCAAAATAAATATTTTACTGATTACTGTTGGCCTAAATCATCCTAATACTGGGCAAAGGCCCCATGACTTACAGCTTTTTTGATCCAGTCCTAATAAGGACCACACTGAAAAAGTGTATTACAGAATTGATGAGTTTTTAAATGATAAGTTAATTTGATTTATATGTCATTTAATCTGCACGTTTTATTTTTATTTAATTGTATTTTTTGTTTTTTGATTAGACATTATTATGGATTTTAATATTGACATCTCTAAGACCACTATATTATGAATTGAATCACATATATTTCTTTAAGTGGAATGCTTTATGTACAAATCATTTGAATAATTAATTGACGCTTGTATAACTTAATGTACTGTACCTTTATATTAGTACGCCGTAAAGGCAAAACATTACTGTGACATAATTTATTGTAACATCTTGCATGCCTTGTGTGTGTATAATCGTGTTTTTCGTTTATTTTGAAAACTGCAATTGTTCACGGTCAAATAATGTAACATGGTCGTATGACCATTTGAAGGTATGCTTATCCTATCAAAGTTGCACAGCCGCATTCTCCTAGTAACATAATGTCATGCAATAGGGGCAGGCGAGTCTATCAATGGCCAATTACTAGTTACATATCCTGACTCCGATAATATGAAGTACCTGAATAATGAAGTACCTGAATTAGATCGTCATCATTCCAATTGAGGCCATGAGAACCATAAATAGTGGTCTACTAATTTTTTTACAACATTAAGTCTTAATTTTTCCAGTTAAAGTTCAGTCTATGATTATTTCCAGTTAAGTTAATTAAAATATAAAAGTATGTATTCTGAAGAGTGCTAGTTGATTGAAAAAATACATTTTTTTATTTTCTATGGTTTTCAAAAGGCTTGTCCATTGAATTAGGCCATTATAGTTCTCATATATGACTCACTTACTTACTTACTGGTCATTTGTTCTGTCAGGTTAAAAAAAAAATATGAACACAAAGATAACTAACAAAAAGTTTCGATTGCTTTATGTATTTATACTCTTTTAAAACCGAAACCATAGTCAGGCATTATTCGATTCGCCATTATTACTTCACATACCTACATTTTCACACTATTTACGTCTGTATGCGCTTCTAAGCTATTGTTGATCACACCCGTACTCTGTATTCCAGTTGGGTGTACCGTTCGCGTACTGAAGAGCTCTTGCGAATAATGCAAGATAAGGCAAATGTACGTGGCAGTTTGTTTCGCCTCTATGCGATTTTGTATGAAGATAAAATTGTAGGTAAGTATTGATTATTGAGAAGGGAAATATCTTAGCGATATATAAAAGGATCGAATGAACTCGCTTGTCTAATGAAATAGGAAAAAAGCTGTCATGATTTTTCGGGGTTTTCTCACTGGACGCCTGAGGGAGGACTTCGCCGTAGAGCTCGACTGCGGCGAAGGTGGTGTGGCGATCTAATCATGTTTTGCGGGACCAACATGGCCGGAGACACCAATTTGGTTTACAAACATTCGTTACGCGACGAACATTCATTCACGAAACGCACATTCGTTCGCGAGCAGTTTCTTGAGAATTGATTTCGTTTGGATTAACGTTGGTACACTCACGGAACTTTTCGTTTCACAAATTAATGTTCGTCACTTTTTGCGCAACGAATGTTTGCTCGCGGTGAGTACGGTCCCATAATACGGTCATATAAGCAATTTTTGAGTAATTGCTGCCTTTCGAGAGGATGTTAAAAATTCTGTCACTAGGTAAGTATATTAGAATAAACCTACAGGTGTTATCTCATACCTATGTTGTTCACAAAACATATTTTACGAATATTAAACTGCTCGACACATTGGCAGCTGTAGCTATCTCTTATCTTTGCCGCCAAAAAGCAGATTACCTATTAATGTGGCAACGCAAAATAATGCTCCGTTGTTATTGTTTTTGTTAGTTAATTGTGTATTTCTATATTATTATTTATGTATTATGATTTTACGGAAACAACTAAATTATCCCGCATGGCTAGATGGAATTTTTATTTCAGTCTTTCGATTTGTTTATTTCACTAGCTACTAATGTAGATACGTTTGTAAAATGTACAGTTTGTCTTGCCCTATCCTTAACATTATGTTAAATTTCGCATTAAAACGTTGAAATCAGTTCAGTATCGAAAGGTCAAAACAAATGTGGAAACTCACGGTAAGGCTGGTCCATAAATTCAAGGTCGCTCAGTGAGCTATGGAACGGGCTATGCTTGGAGTCTCTCTGAGGGATCGGATCCGCAACGAGGTAATCCGGCAGAGACCCAAAGTTGTCTACATAACTCACAGAATAAGCAAGCTGAAGTGGCAATGGGCTAGTTATATTAGCCGTAGAACCGATAACCGTTGGGGTAGACGTGTTCTAGAGTGGAGACCGCGAATCGGCAAACGTAACGTAAGAAAGGACGCCCTTAAGCTAGGTGGGGCGACGGTCTGCATAGGGTGGCTGGTGGCAGCTGGATGAGAGTTGCCGGAAATCAAGTTGAATGGCGTGCAATAGGAGAGGTCTATGTCAGCAGTGGACTGCTATAGGCTGATGATGATGATGAGTCGAAAGGACAAAAAGTTACAGACATATTTCTTGTTCAAAAACGAACATATCATTTTGTATAAGTAAGGTCCTAAACTAGTATGCCGCTTTGCTTTTCATTCATTTATTACAATAACTAATTTAGCTCTTAGTCTATGATCTACATATTTCCAACCGGAGACAATACGGAAATACTAATTTGCATAACAATACGGAGAGGCGGAACATGCATGCATAAATGCAATTATTGGTCACTATCAAGATATGGTCAAGCAGACAACTGCTTGACCATATTGCTTGCGCCTAGGCCACAGGTGTAGGTCGTAAGTTCGAACCCTGACAGGCGCTTTACTTTGCGTAAACTATAGTTTACGCAAAGTAAATATGTAGAAAGCAGTGGTTAGGTGGGTAGGAAAACACCGTGAGGAAACCGCCGTGTCGTAGAACCAAAAATTCGAAGACATTTGTGACGTCTACCAACTCGCACTGGGCCCGCGTGGTAGGTGATGGCCCACTCCCTCTCACCGAGAGGAGGCCGGTGCCCCAGCAGTGGGAACGTTATGATATAACGTTCGAACGAATAGGCTGATTATGCTATACTATATGCTATCCATCATTCTTTGGTCTTCCCCAACTCTTAAAGCTATCCACATTCATACTCAAAACTTTCCTCACGACATTTTCGTTATTCCTCCGATTACATGTCCATTTTCAATGGTCTTCTCCCAAAATTAACCAATAGAGACAGTATTTTGACTCTAAATCCTATACCAATACTATTGTCCCAGTTAATAATACCCAAATGTTATTGTTCACTATCAGGATATTATGCAAACTGTTTAGTGAACGGCCTATCGGTAATCTTTGGGGTCCATTCGTGAATATAATATCAGTTTTGGGGGCAAAATTTCAATATTAGTTTAGACTCAAATTGACGTTATTTGAGCGAAAGAACAGCTTCTATGGTATTGTGTTAGGTTGTTGTGGGTGCTGAGAGTATTGTTCAGGTTAATTATTTATGACCTAAAAGGTTATTAAAAACTATAAATGTTAACCTTTAACTACTAGTACTACTACTGTCCATTCCAAGGTTGCCTGGAAGAGATCGCGGAAAGCGATAAGGCCGCCCATTGTATATTTTGTAGTGTTTGTTTTTTCCTTTTGTTATATATTTTTGTGGTGTACAATAAAGTATATATAAATAAATAAATAAATAAATACTAGACAAAAACCTTTTTGTTTATTTATTTTTCGTGTGGTTAGTGACTGGACATGAGGACAAAGTGACATTCTATCAGTGATAGCGATGATAGAAAAGGCAAAAATGTATAGGACTGACTTATATGCTACCGAAAAGCTTAAGTCAATCCTGTTGAAAGTCGTTGTAGAAATACGAAACGCTTTCGAAGATGATTATGATGCACCTAGCTTAAAAATTACCCATTATACCTATCAATTAAAGACCTCTGCTGTACACAAAATTACCATTTATACGAACAAATATGCTATACTCCATTGGTTATTTTGGTGTGGCTCCAACACATCGTAAAAAGGGTATCTCATAGATGACACTTTTTTATTTAAAAATACAATACAAACAAATTAAATTTTAGATTTATACGATAGTTTTGTAGTGTAGAGAGCCCAAAAATACAGGTTCTCTAAAACTTCAATGAATTATAACGTTGCTAAATTGAAGAGTAGTAAGTACCATACAACTGAAGTGACAGGTATTATGTTTAGTCGTTTAACCAGACGCCTTTGACAGCTCTCTCGTCACCTGGTATTTTTTGTTTACCTTTAATTAACTACCTAAACCAACGAAGAATAGGTAGGATTGAAGTCGTGCGAGTAGAAAATTGGCATGCGTCTTGTTCATTCAATTACTTAAATACCGTCGGCGGCGTCCTGGGACATGACTTCGATGGGCTGTACATTCTAAATTAGGAGAAGAATATATTGTTGAATTTAATAGAAACATACATACATGGTTATTGGTTATATTATGTCGGCAATCGTCGTGGTTGCAAATGACTTCTCGTACATCCCCTTTGCCGACGTAACCAAAAACCCTTTAGATAGAATACTGTGTTTGAATGACGGCTAGAGCCTGCACAGGCCCAGTTTTAAATCCAGCAAACCATTAAACTGCCTTCTTGTGTTTAGAATTATAAAGATAAAACATGTAATTAGTGCACACAAAAGAAATAGCAAATCACATGATAAGTAAGAACATAAATATAAAGAAAATACAGTGTGGTAACACGAAAAAAAACACATTTTCAATAAATAAAATGGCACAATGACTAGACACTTACTGTAATTCAAATAAAAAATATACAGTGGTGTAAGTGTGGTGTGTGTAAGTGTGGTGTGCGTCTCAAGGTTGCTCCAAATGAGAGTCCAGCTCAGCATGTGTCAGGCAAATATACCTGACGCTGATATTCTGCTGGATCCCTGCAGTGACGCACGAATGTCGAGCAGACGAGAGAAATATAACGCGAATGTTCAGTAGGACTAGAGTAAGAAGCAGAATGCAAGGAAAGGCCTGGGCTGGTGCTGAAACCAAAGAAGAAAAAAAGACATTACAGCTTCTTCTATTTCGTCGTATCGATGATTCCCTTTTATTAAAATACAATAGACGTAGATAAATTTGGTAACCTATTCCGCTTAACTATTCTTCAAGAGTCATAAAAACCCTGTAAGAAATCGACACGTGTTTCACCTCTCAACGAGGCATCCTCAGGATGACGAATGACCAGTTGCAAACCAGAACACTACGTGTTGCCATACCAAACGCTGGACGCAGAGTGAATCAAATCGCCCGTCAACGGTCAATCGTCATCCTGAGGATGCCTGAAACACGTGTTGATTTCTTACAGGGTTTTTTATGACTCATGAAGAATAGTTAAGCGGAATAGGTTACTAAATATCTACGTCAATTGTATTTTATAATGAATTTCCGAAAAGCCACGCCTGAATCAATTAACTATCAATTTTAAATAAGCTTCGACCTGAGTTCGGCCAATTTGACACCGTAACCGATGGCCTCGTAAAGGTCTTCCATGCTAAATTAAAGGTATTCAATGCTCGTTATAAAAGTAATTAATTTTAATCAAAATATAAACGACGATATACAAGTACACACGTTGTAAAGGTAAAGTACTGAATGAAAGCAATTGATTACCAACAAAAAATCGTTCCGCAAATGTTTAATAGGAATCCCAACCAATATACAACGAAATCCCTTAAAAAGTCCCAAAAGGGTGCATGAAAAATGTAAATACCACCCAGTAAAAAGCTAAAACATCAACCGTCAGTAAACAGTAACGGAGCGTTGTCCGTAGTAATCAATTAGAAGATTTTTATTGCGGCGCGAACTGGGAGCATGAATAATATATGTGACGACACCGCTGCACGGTGAAATTGAAATAATATTGTGGATTTGTAATGCTGGAGTCTTTCGTGTTTTACGTCATTGCTTTAGCTAGTGGTCGCGTGAATGGGTATAGGCTTCAGCGGGACAAAGTAAACAAATAATACATAAATAGCAGCGTACTGTAAAGGTTGTCTGCAAAAGGGCTTACATCTTGAAAACTGGCAGAAAAATGAGTCTGGTTGCATTCGGTCACTCAAGCGAATTTAGAATTCGTTTGAGTGATCGAATGCAACCGGAGTAATTATTCTCATTCTACAGTAAACTCTGCGATTGGCCGGGCTTAAATATAAGTTACAATATATTCTCATAATAAGCAAGCTGAAGTCGCAATGGGCCAGTCATATTGGCCATAGAACCGATGAGCGTTGGGGTAACCGTGTTCTTGAGCGGAGACCGCGAATCGGCAAACGTAGGTAGGACGCCTTGAGGGCGTCCTACCTACTGCTAGGTGGAGATACGAGTAAGAGCAGAATTGCGTGTAATTGGAGAGGCCAATGTCCAGTGAGTGACTACTATAGGGTGATGATGAAATTAATGTATGTACAGCACACACTGGGTAGTCGGCGCCGCAACTATCCTTCTGACTGGCTAAAATGGTTCCCTGGTAACCATTTTAGGTATGAGCTTTTCTTAAAATATTGTTTGTATATACGAGAGAAAAATAATGTGCAATGCTACCCTGGTTAATGGAATAGGTTTCATTTTTCATGTTCTTACCAGATTCAAAAACCGTGCCACGAATTTCAAAAATCTTTTTAAAATAAATATTTAAAGCATATCAACTCCAACAGCACTACCTTTCATTTTCAGTATTGCACACCGAAAAGCAAGTGCAAGATTGCTCAAAAATAAAAAATCTTTACGTTTTTTAAAATTAAAACACATTCATTCCAAAATCTCGCTTTTCATGAAAGTGGGACGTTTCATGTATTTTTCACAAGTTTCCCTGAAAGGTGGAAAATGTAAAATGAGGAACTAACGACGCGAGGCAAAGCCGAGTGAAATCTGTAGTTTCTTTAGTTATAATTTTAAGTGTTGTATTGGTCAACAACTTTGTTTGTGGCGCTTCTATCTGATAACGGTATTGCGATTTCAGAATCTCATTACATGCTTAAATTGTTAGACATAGACAGTCAGCAAGGTAGAAAACGGGCTAGCTTTCTAGAGAGCGTCTTCCGATGTTTTCATTTTTGGAACGAAGTTCCTTATCGCACCTTATACTCTGCACAATTGGCGTATAACAGAGCTTGACCGAAAAAAGTGTAACATTTTGACGGTCACAACACTTTTTTTTTTCATTTAGTTACGTTTTTAGTTTATTTCATAATGCCTGTTATTTAATATAGATAGCAAAAAGAACTTTTTGGCAACCGAGTGTCCCAAAAACACCCCTTAACTTTTTTTCTCGCGTCATTTAATTCCGTACTCAAATCAATTTTATTACTCAAAGAATCTGCGAACATCAATTTATTTACTGAACAATTAAATGTGGCATGATTAAATTGCCACGAATTTTAAAGTTTTTTCTCACAGGTCTATAATAAAAAACATCATTTGTTTCACTTTCAGTGTTGCCACGTGAGAAAAATTCGAAACGATAGCCACAATCGCTGCAACCCAGTTTGAAACCACATTCAGCCAGCGCAGCGTTCCCACTAAAGTTGTAGTGCTATAATATTAAAAGTTGCACAGACACAAAATCGGCGTTGGTGCAAAATTTATTTGCAGTTTCCCGTTTTTGATTTAGTTTTAACATTTGTTTGACTGTTAAATCTGTTGTTTTTCGGTATGCAACGATTTATTTTGTGATATTTGAAAATGCTAATAAATTGAATTGTGAAAAGCTTTTGAACATAGCTGTCTAACTGTCACACACACAGAGTGGCCTTTATATGTTATTGATTTTTTGTTTTGGCATTTTCATATTCTATTTTTAAATGATATTAAAATCAAATAGTTTGCACCTTTGTAGAAAAAACTATTGGCAAACTAAAGTTTGACGTTAAAAATTAGTTTTTAGTTATTATGCTAATATAGGTTTAGTTCAGAGAGGATATTTTATAGTTATTCTGATTAATTATTTAGGTGTTATTTGTGATCTATGCATATTGCATTTAAATTCTAAATAGATATTCACCTTTTCGTTAGAAAAAGTGTAACGGAAGAAAGACTATGCTCTGTGGTAATAATCTTAATCACAAAGTAAAATTCAAATCCTCACTCCACTTTCAATTTAAATTTAGAACGAAACAATACGCGAAGCCCACTATCCATTCATTAATTGAATTCAAACGTAGAATAAGATGTTAATCGCCTTAAAATTCAATCAATTCATTTAAACGAACGGACAGGGAAAACCGTGCACTTTTCGTCGGAACAAAAAAAAACTGATTAAAACCCGATCGGGAATAAAGCTATTTGTTCGTGGCTTTCAATGTTTTAACGTTTATTTTTATATGTACCTAACTAGCTTTGTGCAATGACAAAGTCTTATAGTATTTTGAGGAGTGATAAATTGTTATTTTCTTATTGAGTTCAAAAAGTGTATTTATGAATGCTATTTATGTCAGTAAAGCTATCTGAATTAATGGTAGGTACTTAAATCATAGACTGAGATACTAATGAAATATAAAACTTATTACATAACACGAGGTTATCAAATTATGTATTATTTGTCGTTTCTCTGTGCGGCATGAGTTGTATACACGGCTACATATCAAGCAATATATTTCCAGTATGCAAGCATTGTACGGAAATCCTATATAACGCGAGATCGGCTTGATTTGTAGCCGTGTGTACCTACCTACTTTTCTTCTCATAGAGTACGAAACTGAACCTAATTTTCTTTAAATTTTTGTAGTGACAAGTAAAATTCACAAGTTTTATCATAATTAAAAAGAATTATCATAATTTTCATTTAAATGTTAATAATAATTACAGAATAACAACTGTGAGAGGACTTTTGAAGGAAAGCTGTTATGACCAAACTAAAATTACTTTAGAAAAAAGAAAAACACGAAAAAGTACCTACTTATTTTTAGTTTACTTTTGATGTAAGTACCTGGGATAATGAGTTTTCCAGGTAAACATAATCTTATGAATACCCTATTAATTTCTTTTGAATTGATATTAATATTTTTCTGCTTCCAATTCTGTAAATCCAGAATTTGTTTAAAAATATTTTATTATGTACGCAAATAGACTATCTAACCTAATGCTGGGGTATCACAATGTACACACGACTACACATCAAGCTATACATTTCCAGTTTATGCTGATCTTGCATTGTATATGATTTCTGTACAATGCGAGGTCAGCTTATACTGGCAATGTATAGCTTGATGTGTAGCCGTGTGTACTATTAAAGCTGGCGTTAATCGTGTTTCTTATGCTGGGGCTACATTGTCGCGTTATCGAGAACTATAATTTCGCACACTTGCTCAGCAAGACGTCGAGCGGTGTGCGAGAGAGAGCGTTTGAAGTATAGTTCGCGACAACGCGACAATGTAGCCCCAGCATAACAAAACACGATTAACGCCAGCTTTAATAGTACATTGTGATACGAGTGTGCTCTTTTGGATATTACAGTCGAGGCGGTATTTTCGCGTGAGCCGCAGGCGAACGCAATAAGGTAGCCGAGAGTGTAATAATCAATGCACACGCGTTTCATACGACGATTTTCAACACACTTGCGAGGAAAAAAACAGACTTGTTGTAAGAACTTATGCTACAATAACGTACCTAACTATAGAGATGATAGATTTATACATTTTAAATTACCTTTGTTGCCAGGTACTGACTATCCGGAGTTTCTTTTAAAAACTTCTATGTCGGTCGGTGGCAATACTATAGATTTTGTATTTTTGATAGGTAAAATAAACCACACAACGAAAACGATAGTAAATATTTATGGTAAATGGCGCGCTGGTCGCTGGCTGGTTTTGTTTTTCCATAGGTGTAAATAAAGGCACTGGCAAAACCGTTACACAACTTATACAAAAAAAATGATTTGATTAAGATTTTTTTTTTAACGTACCATGGTGGAGTCAAATCTATTTATTATTATTTACGCTTTTCTCCCCTACGTGAAATCGACATTTTTAATAATGATTACAAAAATGTTAACAAATATTTATCATAATTTATTAATATTTGGCGGCTGGTATTGTTTTTTTCCGCTAGCGATGCTCGCGTGGGTGTAAATAAAGGCTCTGTAAAGGCTCTGTAAATAAAGGCTCTTAAATGTAAAGTAAAAAGCACGCTTCCATAATACACTGCATTATGAACCTAAAAGTGGTTCAATACGAGTAAGAACCGCTTTACGAGCAAGTGTGTTAAAAAAATTATAATAGTTTGCTAAATATACAACTTTCTTTAAATAATACCATTTTATCTTTCTAATTAAGTAATAAATTGTAAGTATACATATTTACCCAAGTCGATGTTTCGACACTGCCCGAGCAGCAGCCGAACTCAAACGGAGCGCGTTTTTGCGAAATAATGTGAATGAAGTAAAATGTATGAAAACACACGATGACGCTTTTATTTCCGTCCACGATAATATTATAACGTGTTTCCATACATTTTATGGACGTGGACGTGGACCTCCAAGATAATAATTATTGTCACGTTAGAAATAATTAAAGCGCAAACTTCACGAGCCGAAACAATCATGAACATGTTTGTTTCCCATGTGTGTTATTTAATATCCCACTTTAGCTATGAACACATCTTTTGTAAACTACGCAGACTGAACAATAATAATAGAAATAGAATAGCATATTTGCAATGAGAATACATCCAAAAGAGAAGCGAATTTTCTTAAAATACCCTCTCACAGTAAGACATTGTAAATAGAATTCTAAATTCGGACCACAGACCTGTTTGCGTATTCTATAGAATGCGCAAACGTAAATTCAGTTCCTACAAAACTTTCCACTATTTGTAGAAAAATTTGCGACATAATAGAAAATAGAGGTGGAGGAAAAAATATTTCTGTTCTCACGCAAAATTATGTATTTACGTAAATTTTTGTTCTACTGCGGCGTTGTTCGTGAAATGTAGGTAAAATCATATTTTGACTGTGTAAATAGACAGTCCATTCGTTGTGCTGCCTCTTAACACAGTGTTCGACTGTGTAGATAGGAACTTTCATTGCTTACACAGGCTATTAAAGTTAGAGTTTCGCTCGCGTTATTGTTTCTGTTTGGCGAGTGATACTCTATTTTTTCTTACATGCTATAAAATATTGGGCTTAGACCAAACGAATATAGAACCCGAAAAAGAGTAGAACCATTATTTTTATACATTTTACATGAAAAAATGCACCGAGTATACACAAAAAGAACTTGGTAAAGTGGAGTTAGCCGTTGTCCTAATAGAAAACGAGGGTTACGCGGAAACCAGAAGGCACCAGAGGGTGCCTTCTGGTTTCCACGTGATCGTTGGCGCGACGACAGACGCGTACGCAATCGCCGAACAAAATTAACGCAACTGTCGCGTGTTCGTGCGACCATCTCTTTGGTTAGGACACGGCCTTATTGTACGCTTCTATAATTTGTACGTCCATAAAATATGTGATTGAAATACGTGCTCTTTATAACGTTATCGTGGACGAAAATTATAATAAACTAGCTGCGCCCCGTGGTTTCACCCGGGCAAACCAAAGGCAACAAAGGCGACAACAGTTTCGTCTTTAAATAAATACATTATATTTAATCACAAAACACAAAGAGATGACAGTATTTACATTCATTTCAAAATCATCATAACAATGAATCTAAAATATTTACTAACTAAGACTTATGTATATTAAAGCTATGTATATTTAAAGGGTAACTGATATTTACGACTCGTAAGCTATAAATTACAGTTATTATTAATTTATGCCACATCAATTATAAGTTTACGGGCTGAAGTTTTGAACTATGACCCTATTGTGAATGCAGGAATATTATCGAGATTACAAAGGTTATTTTGGTTATAAAATTATTTTTAATAAGACCATTGCTTTTTTTTTTCAAATGATTGACTTTATCCATTATGGCCCTACCCTACCTCAAATTGCTTAGCATGATCCTCCGTTATGCCGATAATACTGCAGCATTAAATCCTACTAATATTATAAATGTGAAAGTTTGTGTGTGTTTTGATGTTTGTTACTCAATCAGGCAAAAACGGCTGAATGGATTTGGATGAAATTTGGCAAACAGATAGCTTATAACCTGGATTAACACATAGGATACTTTTTATCCCGATATTCCCACGGGATCGAGACTTACGCGGGTGAAACCGCGGGGCGCAGCTAGTTTGAAATAAATATAATTATGTTAAAGTTGAGGAGTGATGTTAGGTCCTATGTTGGGCGATACAATTTTCTCGATAGAAAAAAAATCGAAGGCTTAGCTATTCGAGGCTTGAGAGTCGCCAGCACCCCACTCCGTCTCGCTCATTCAGGCCGCGAGTAGTATGGTGCGAGCGAGATAAAATCTGAGATAGGCTTGCTTTTCGACAAAGTATTTACAACGATCCTTACACACTCCTTTTGCTTCGTCTACTTTCATACAGCTGTACTCCACACCTGGGGGCTAAGTCTACTAATTTACAAACGTGTCAGTGGTCTCACAATGATGAGTTTTTGACAGATTTTGTATGGCATATCTGTCAAAAACTGATCATTGTGAGACCACTGACACGTTTGTAAATTAATAGACTTGGCCCCCTGACCAGCTGGCCTAAACAAAATCCCTTTTCTGTAAGCGTTAACGCCAACGGAAACATCAAATTGTATGCAGTTGACAGCAGCAGTCACGTGACATCTCTAAAACTAACTAACTCCATACAATTTGATCTTTCCTTTGGCGTTAACGCTTACAGAAAAGGGATTTTGTCTATAGCCTCTGACCAGTAACAGAAGGCCAATTCTCGTGCTTAAAAAACGTTCAAATTCAAGTCGCAGTGCCGCAAAAGTTCCAAAACGTCAAAAAAGGTATTCTGCTAAACCAAAAAACTAAGTCAAAGGTGGCGTTTGGTGCGATGATATTGCGAATTGAATGAAAATAAGAAATGTACTGAAACGATATTCTGCTAAATTGTCGAGTTGCGAATGAAATAAAATTGGTATTCCCGTACCTAAGCAACCGTCAAAACTGACGTAAACATGAGATTATTTGTTGACTGAACTGTCACGAAAAATTTTAGCTTCTGCAGTTTCAATTTCTCATTTTATTTTCATTTTGTCCTTGAAATCATCTTGAAATCCAATATTCATGAAATAAAAACTTATACAGGAACAGTGTTGTAAATACTTTTGTGTTTGTGTGAAATAATACATAACGAGTGGGTTCGCCATTGGGAGTTATTTTCATTCCTCGCACAACATGCAGACGCCGAATCGTCGGCGGAACAACGTAGAGAGCACAGCAGTAGCTGTTCTCAGCATCGCCGGCCGCGGGGTCACACATCAGGCGCATTTTCCATAAGCGACCGTGCGTTTTTAAAACTTACAGTCTTACGAACTGAAGCCGCATTTCCTACAGGATAAGCGAAGAAATGGACTGGATGTTGCAGCCAAGGTTGGTCTACAAGTAAAAATTGTAATACTTATATCAAAACTAGCTTCCGCCGCGTGGTATGTCGATAAAAAGTAACCTATGTCCTTCCCCAGGATGCCATCTATCTCCTTGCCAAATTTTGTCGAAATCCGTTCCATGGTTTAGGCGTGAAAAAGTAACATACAGACAGACAGACAGAGTTACTTTCGAATTTATAATATTAGTATGGATATATTAATAGGGATATTATCGATTGATATGCAACAAGGCAGCTATATTCTAACCATCTTCATCACCGCATCTACTTTTTCCACACTTTCATTGTGGGTCGAAACTCTATTCCTTCAGGTTCAAAGCTGTGGAGAAAGGCTGGAAGTGTAACCGTTATTTTAAAATCTATGCGAAATGAATAAGTAGAATTTGTTTGTCTATTCACTTTTTATTATACCTTTTATTTCTCCTTTTTAGATTCCATACATTTAGATGAGATACGAAGTCCCGACCTATTTGCGGTCATGGCGGCCACTTTAAACGGAGATAGCCAAGTATACAGGAGATACTATAGAAAACGAGGCTGTGCGCACACACAACAATGTACACAACCTCTTCCCTCACTCTCATAGTCCGATGGGTCGGCAATACGACGCGACGTAACCGGGAAGAGATTAGTACCAACGGCTGTACGTGCTTTCCTAGGCACGGGGTTGTCACACTATTACTTACTATTTGGAGGAATCACGCGGACGACACATGGCCGGAAAAATGAGCAGGACGGTCGTTCTGATTGCCATTGTTCGACCTAGATAAGAGCGAAAAGGACGGTCCACGTCTGATAAAAAAACTGTTTAAAAGCGCCCTAATACACAGTGTTACTTATGTTGTTTTGCGTAATATTTTTTTGTTTGTATAAATAGTTACCTGCCTATTTAATAATAAATATTCACTTCAGTAGGTAGTCATTTTATTTTTCTACAGTCACTCCACTTCTGTGAAGCACAGGGTCCGTCGATGTGGCGACGCTTGAGAGAGGCCTATGTTTAACAGTGGACGTCTTTCGGCTGAAATGATGACGGTGACTCCACTTTTATAGGGCTGACTTTATATTCGGTAAGCACTTAGCCTGCAACTGCATCACGGCACGTTTGTTCTTTCACTATGCTCGTGAGAGATGGTCACAGTTCCAAACATAATACATATTTATATAGATTTGTATAAATGTATAACATTCATTTCCTCCAGCCTCTTTGTCTGAATGTATGTCCAAGCTTCTGAATAAATACTACTTGATAGATTAGGTATGTACGATTCTTGCAAAAATAATCTTTAAGGGCGGACCAACACCATATGCTGCATTCGGTTAGACTGGAAGCCGACCCCAACTTGGTTGGGAAAAGCCTAGGCAGATGATGAAGGTCGGACCAACACATAGGTTCATCATAATTTCTGGCAGCCTTGTTCCGCCCACTGCTGAGTAAGTATATGCTACACATTATTACGCTATTGCCTATGGAGGGAAGATTAATATTCTATTTTGTTCCTGTTCTTCGATAGTTTACTGCGGGATTGTACAAGACAGGATTTGACAAGCTTTACAAGGAGCTATGTTGTAAAATAGTAAGAACGCAAACAGCCTTGTGGAATCTTCTTAGCAAGTGTTTGCCTCATAAGGTAATTGGCGTTTGACATATTAGTACGAGAGCCCACGACCAAAACCATGTCGCATCGCTTTACGGCCAAAACCGTATAAAATCATTAGTTCGTTGAAGTTGTTGTTACGTTACATACAAATTTTGTGAGGCACATGTGACCTGACAAATTTTTCAACACGTTCAAAATCCTTCGTTAGTATTCTTTCTATTTAATTTTATTTGTAAATCTAAAATCTATCGTTCAACTACATTCTGAAAATCAGACAAATTGTAAAGAAATAAATCGGTACTTTTTTTGGCATAATATTAGAAAATTGGGTCAGCTCAGACGTGATTGAGAAATTCTGATTGTGAAAAATTCTGAAAGGAGATCATTTATTTGATTGATTGTGAAAAATTCTGAAAGGAGATCATTTATTTTGGGCCCAAAACCCAAAGTTTTAGTTTTACATTAAAAAAAAATTAAGGTAAGTACGTAGAATAGACTTGAAGAAAACAGCTGAAGGAATAGTCTTTGAGATTCAGCGCCATGGTAAAACATGATTAGGAGTACTTCTCCGACCAAGGTACCTCATTTTTTTTTCGCACTTTGTGTTTTTTGCCCAACTTTGTATAAGACGTGAATGGTCCTCAGGATTTTGGATTCAGATCTATCAATTTTATAGGGTTTTGGTCGAAAAACGACAAGGCAAAAATGTTGGTCATGGGCTCTCATACTATAAGAAAGTGTCATGTGTCATGTGTGTCTTTTCAAAGTTAGCTTTTGTATATTAAGTACTTGATAACCTATATTTGATTGTTCATAAATAGTGTTCAAACTGCTGCTGAAAGTTCAAACTGCTGAAAGTCCATAATTTCTTCGGTTTATGGGCCCAGCCCGCTTCCACTGCGCAAGTGTCACAGTCAATTATGACATATAGATATATGAAAGGCTATTTTCATCACATGTCAAAGAATCGTACAGTCGAAGCGATTCGACGTCTGCCTTGCATGACCTAGGTTGTGAGTTCGATCCTCAACTATTGTTATTTTTTTTTGTTTGTTTGTAATTCATTTTTGTACTATTTTGATACATCAAGATTTCCATATTAATAATAATAAAATAACTGCATGCTTTTTAGGGTTCCGTACCGAAAGGGGTGTAAATTATTTGTTATTACCAAAGGAACAGACCGATCATTTGATCTTGCGAAAATGAGCAAAAGTTCATAATAAAGAAATAAAAAAGGCAAATGAAAACTATACTTTGATTTATTTTGCTACATTTGTATGCAGTAACTAGTACCTTGTATAAATTATTTTTTACAATATAGCATACAGGTAGCTTGGCACTTTCATCTGTAAAGGATTTTAAATCCGCTGCAAAACTTCATCTCCCGTCAGGATATCGAAAAATCTGCTATTGATGCTAACAACAAACCCTTGTGTTTGTTGTAGAGGGTACGGAAGTTTTTTATCATAACGGCACTTCTATATCTGTATGATTTTCCCTGCAACTCTTCACTCAACGCACTAGAACGACTACAACAGTAGGTATCTATCCTGGATGCTATGCTCGGTATCTATCCTGGATGCTATGCTCGGGTTCTGTTCCGAAATACGATGATATTCCTCACTCTGACCAAATACAAAACCTTCCTCATGGATAATATAGTTATGTAGGAACTAAACAACTTTCTGATGGCTATTTCGGCACCATATTCAAAAAATCTCTTTCTTCTCGGGATAGTGCTTTAGAGTTACAGTTAATTCACTCATAAACCAAGAATTTAATAAATAAAAAAGATATAATACTATAGTTTGACATTCAATGACGTCTCTTCTTGACATCTTAAACCATCGCGCTTGCGCGTCGCGATTTCAATACGTTCCAAATTATCTTTCTATCTGAATATTTATTTTAATGATTTTGTATTCTCAAAGATATATAATAACAAACGGGAAATGAAAATACTAAAACTATGTACTTATCCAAGCAAACTAATTAATACATTTAAAAAATCATAAAATAAGGTTGCTAAAAATGGAAGTATCACTAATTATCACAATATCGTCTGCGTGCATTGAACCAACATGAAAATATATTTATTTTCGTAAACGAAAACATACTCGACCGCCGTGAGACTCGACTGCGACGATATTGCGATCGGAATGTGAATAAACCGAATATTAAGGTTAGCAGAATACCATTTTTTGATCTATTCACAATGTCATCGCATTCCGGTCGCATGATTTTCAATTTGCACGTAAAATAGCAGAATTGGCCTTCTGAAAGGTTGTTCATTTTTAACCGACTTCTTCAAAAAGGAGGAGGTTCTCAATTCGTCTGTATGTTTTTTTTTTTTTTTTTTTGTGTGTATGTTACCCGATTACTCCGCCAATTATGAATCGATTTTGATGATTCTTTTTTTGTTTGGTAGGTCATGCTTCAGAGGTGGTCCCATATAAATTTTATTAATTTTGCTTGCGTAGTTTTTGAGTTAGCTTCAATAATTACGTAGTTTTCCCACTTTGCGATGTTGATGACATGTTAATTGACTCCGTCACATAGCAGACAACGGTATACGAATTTGTGTGGGGTAGTTACCACAACTAAAAAGTGAAAAATAAAAACTTTTTACAAAAAAAAAAACAACCGACTTCCAAAAAAAAAGTGAAAAATAACTTTAATTTCGGAAGTCGGTGGCGTGAACGAAAATTGAAAAGCAAAGACACCGACTTCCGAAATTAAAGTTATTTTTCACTTTTTTTTTGGAAGTCGGTTGTTTTTTTTTTTGTAAAAAGTTTTTATTCTGTTATCTAAATAGCGCAATTAAACACACGTTGGGTTTTGTCATTCTATTTATTCAAATTAATCTTGCTTATAAAATAAATCTTAATCTTTATTTATAAAATAAATAACGAAGCAGTGCCTTAATATAATATAAGAAGGTTCTTGTCGTTATTAAAATAACTTGATAGCCAAGGGAAATCAGGTATGCAAACTTCATAAAACAGTTATAACTTTTGTAGTTAACGCTCCCTAAAGAATTGAGAAAGGCAGGGTTTTCTTACGTCTTACTTGTGTATTTTGAAACAGGTAACTTTTACTGTAGAAGTCGCAAGCCGCTTTGATGTCGGCTTTTCACTTTAGTAAACTAGCTGCGCCCCGCGGTTTCACCCGCGTAAGTCTCGATCCTATGGGAATATCGGGATAAAAAGTATAAGTCCTATGGTCCTCCAGGTCATGGTCTACCCGAGTGCCAAATTTTATCCAAATCCGTTCAGTCGTTTTAGCGTGAAAGCGTAATAAACAAAAAAACTCACTTTCGCATTTATAATAGTAGTTAGGATTCCAGAACTAGAAGCTTTCTTTGACTTAAAATAGTAGGTTTTTTAGAGCTCTAAACGTCGAATGAAAAACGAAACCCGTATAGGATCACTCGCGTGTCTGACTCTCTGTCCGTCTGTCACAGCCAATTTGCTCCGGATCTAATGATTATGGATCGATTAAGTTAAAATTTGGTACACATGTGAATTTCTGTGACAAAACACGGACGTGTGAATTTTGAATGGGCGTCACTTTTGGGAGGCAAATGGGAAAACAAAAAAAAAGTTTTGCAAACTGTACCGTGTGACATATCAAATGAAAAGGATTACAGAGCAGATCTAAATAAAATAAAAAAAACAATTGTTTTATAATACTACTAAACTACTAAGCCTAAAAGTTTAACAAAAAATAATTCTGTAACTATAGGAAAACCTAAAATATGTATAATGATCTTAAAATAACATTTTAAATCGCTTACTTATTGTGCGTAGGTACAGACTAAGAATTCCGAGATCCGACGATCCGCGATTTTGCGGACGGACACGCACGGCAGACGACCACAGACCGCCACGCACCGCGCACCGTGGAACTTCCGATTCAGCGATACCCCGCACGTACACCTTCCCACGGTGCGTCGTGCGGGCTCGTCTGTGTCCGTCCGCAAAATGGCGCACCGTCGGCTCACGGCAGAACATATACAAGAGTCGAGTGGCGCAGGCGTGGCCGGTTGCGGCGCGGGCGTTACGCCATTCTTGTAATAAATGCATCCCAACTACGGAACCCTACATTGTGCGTGGTCTGACATGCACCTGCCTGGTTTTTTTTCTAAATAGCTTTTCTCTGGTTCCCCCGGCCTAACGGCCTAGCCTGTGAGAAACCGAGCCGTGGGAACCATCGGTCCGTTGAGAATTATAATAGGGAATGCTTGGCACGGGTCTCGACAGGCATGGCCGCACGCTAGGCCACGACAGGCCACGACAGGCCTCGACTGGCCATGGGACCGTGGCTTACCGTAACTCAATTTTCACTTCAAACTTTCAAAGAATATCATTAAAAATAACAAGCAAAAACGGCGCCAATTGTTTCTTTAGCGACAGACCGTAATTAGCAGAAGCTTTGTCAATTATTTCGAAGACAATGGGTAATTAGCTACCGATTCGACGCCGGTTTTGTTCAACGTCAACCCTTTCTAAAAGTTTGTTTATTTCAATGTTGCTTTCAAGTTGTTGTTGTCTAGTTTAGGTTTGTTAAAAATACTTACCTATTGTTTTGTCATCATAATTTTTAAATTATGATCATCATATCTCCATCAACACGAGTAGCATGACCATCGTAGAAACGGGATTTGTCGACGGAAGAATAGACAAAATGAGAGATTATGATTGTATATCTGCCATTTTGTCTATCTTCGCGGTCTTGCTTTGCGTGCTGGTGTTTCATTTCTCTACTGCCTAAACGCCAAACTTTAATATAATTTGTCTAAACATAACTCAGGTATGTTATGTGACCGGTTCGATCACTCAGTCAGTGACGTTCATGTCGTCAATTAACTTTATGATCCCTCCAATCCCCCTAAGTACTTGAAACAGCTTTCCTATTTTTTCAATCTTTACCATCACAGCGTCGTCTGACCTACATAAATCCCCTTGAAGCACTGTATCTGTTATCCTTATATGCAACAGCAAAGGAAGGCTTCAGGCAATATCAGAAAAGTGTAACCTATAAAGTGCCTCTCACACAAAAGGCTCGAGCTAGCCGGACGGCGAGGGATTATCTATAGGACAACTCGAGCCCCGCGGCATTGCGCGAAGTCCTGTTGAAAATGTTGCATGGAATCTCGAGCACAATGGCGACACTGGCTTTATCCGGTTCCGCTTTTGCTGTGACGTGGGCTTCTTGGAGGAGTGGACTCAAGACGCCGCCGCCGGTGAAACCTTTGCGGGAGCCAGAATTTTCCAGAATCTTTATAAGCGCTACTCGTTCTAGTGTGTGTTTGTATAACTATTTATGATAGTAGTAGACATGAAATTGTCATACCCAAATTTAGATTAACTAAAACAAGCAAGTCATTTCTAATAAACAGTATCCGCTTCTATAACAAGTTGCCAAAGTCGGTTACAGAACTTAGCGATGGAAAGTTTAAAACCCACATCAAACGAGTCCTTATCAAAAAAGCATTATTATAAGATTAAAGACTACGTTGAAGACAAGGAAGTTTGGCAATAATTCCTTCTGCACATGTGGCTTCCCTGGTACCTCATTAACGGCATATTTATGTAAGTCTATTAACTGTTCCCAAATTACCATGTTTATTTTCTTTACATTCATCCTTGTCATATAATCATTGTATTTGACATTATATACCTCCAATTAATTTCAACTCTTAGTGGCTTTTGTGGACAGGATTATAATTATTCAATTTGTTACAGTTGTAATAGCAATCACGTCAATTGGTTTAAATAGGTTTTTATTTTTATATGAATTCTAATTTTATTATCATTAGTCTTTTAGATAGATTATTTTCTATTTTGTGAATGTGAGAACATTGTAGGCTTATTGGACTGTAGATTTATTGAACATCTTCTATGTTTGTTAAGTACCTGGTACTTACTTGTTGAAAGGCCTACATTGTCCCCCCCATGCCTACCAACACTGTAATTTGAAAGTATTGTAAAAGCCAATTATTTTTAAAAGAGTAACCATGGAGTTTCTTGCCAGCTCTTCTCCATAGGAAACGACCAATTGGAACCGTGCTTCTGACGTTTCATAAGTGCCCATGTAGGTTTATGTGAAATAAAATATTTAGATTTTGATTTTATGTACTTACACATACAATGCAAAAACAAAATTGAGCATGAAAATTATAATTCAAAACTTTGCTAAAAGTTACCGGGGCAATTTCGCCGGGCCGCGCCGCCTAATCCGGAACAAAATGGCGAGATTGTATCCGCCAGCCGGTGCAGTCCAGTATTTACCGGATGGAATCTGTTTTAAATCGCACGAATCCGGTTCTAGCCGGAACGGCTAGGGCTTCGAGGATTTTGCATTTGCGCCGTTTCATTTGGAGTGAAATGCAGTCTCAAATTTTTATTTCTGTTTTATTTTATTCGAAGACTGATCTGGTTTTAGTTGAGGGGCTGCTTATCTCTAAAATGTTGCAGTGTTCAAGGTGTAGGGGCTAGTTCAGTCAGTATGGGTCTTGTTTGTACGTGTACCCCTATCTGTTGCATTAGTTTTGTTTTACACGCTGGTGTACTCGTTACGTTATGAAGACACGTTACGTGTTGACGATAAGAACAGTATTGTTGTGGAGTTGTGGAACTGAAAATAACGAACAAAGAGACTTGCATAATTATTATAGTTTATAGTTTGTATGAGAATAATATGACCTAAGTGTTTTTCTCAAACATGTTTGGAAATTCGAGCATTATTTTGATAACCCTCTTCGAGATAAATTGAATCGAATTAATTGCTGTATGGCCAGCAATGTTAATATGAAAATCCTTATCTGTCGTGTTTAGCGGCTAAATATATTACTAAAAAATCTCATATTTGTCGTGTTATTTAAAAATGGAACGAAGTTTTTACTTCAACACATGGCAACTAAGGAGGTAGATGATTATCAAAGATTTTATTTAAATTTCGTTTTTTATTTGAACGTGCTAATCTCTGGAACTTCAAGTTGGATTTGAAAAATTGCTATTACATTTGATAGCCCAATTTGACATTCGCTTTCTATTAGGAAACGGGGTAAACCTTTTCCTAAACTAATCCGTACCTTTACAATCTTCTCCAACACAAAAATCTTTTAAAATTTCTGGACCATTCATGCGCCTTATCGAAACAAAATGGCGCTGGAAACCCTTTAACTCCTAGCTTAAAACTTAAACAACACTTAGAACCTTATCTCTATGCTGCGAACATTTTGTTAAACTGAAAAGACTTCAAAGTTCCAAAGTTAGTTAAAAATGTAAAAGATCTAGGTACGCTGCGCTATCTTCATTTAGAACTGGCTAGCTTTCTTGGGCACTAAATAGTATGTTTTTATCTGTAAAGAAAATACAAAGTTCTTATAAAAGTCTTCATGCATTGCTTCCTACTTCTTATACGTACCTTTATGGAAAGTTCAATAAAATCTAACTTTAAAGGTAAAAGGAACGGAGCTTCGAGGTAGCGAGTCCTGCTGTGACTTTGGAGTTGGTACATTTTTATGTTTATTTTGAAATAGCGCCACGCTCTTGCTTTGCATGGTTTACGGCTTGTAAAAACATCGAGTTTTCCTCATTATATCTAAGTTTAATATAAATGTTTAACACATAAATATTCTAGTTCACTTGTTAGCGATACTTCGTATTTGCATACAGTAGTATTGCCAAATTAATCAAAACAGGTAAATATTTGACAGCTATTTGCGACCTTGCCAACTTTTAGAATGAACACTCCATTTTCAACGTATATGTAAGTACTAACTTGAATTTTACAACACACGCTGTGAACCCGAAATAGTTTTGCTTTCATCAGATGTCTAAGTACATGAAAACGTTTTAAATCAGTACATAAATAAATAAATCGCTATAAACTAAAAGTAACTTAACTTTATTACAGTTTATTTTAGTTATATATTTAAACGTTACGTTTTATTGAAGGGTTTGAACATTTTAAAAGTTAGAGTAGGCTGGGTTAGGGTGACCATCTATCAAACGATGTTGGAGGATCACCGAGGATAAGATAAGATAAGATAAGATATTTATTTTGCAAATATAATGGTGACATAAAATAAAAAATATAGGAGGAGGTTTAATCATTCCTTCTCGGTGAACCACCAACATCGTTCGTTGACAGGAGGGGTCTGTCGACGAACGATGTTGGTTGTTCACCGACCTAGCACGAAAAGTTTACGCATCAAAGACCTGACGTCACACTCAAAATCCTGACGTCACATAAAATCCTGCATCGCGCAATTAGTTTTACTGCGCGATGGACCTATACAAGATTTCAAAATCAATCGTCGGGCAGTTGCCCGCTAGACACGACACCCATCTGGTCGGTGGATACTCTTCTTTTATACCGGATGAGGGAACTTTTCACCCTGTTCCTCATACCTCTAAATTGGTGACCCCAAAACAATCAATTCAATCTTAGTCAATAGTCCGAAAAATAAAAAAAATTGCCACGTTGGTCTAGTAGACGCAAGTGCTACTGCTGAGCATGAGGGTTCGATACCCAGAACGCTTTTTTTTTTTTTTTGTGTATCATCAAAAGACTTCTCCGCTCTGGGCGGAGCGGGAGGGCCTGCCAGACTTTTACTGACTAAAACCCACCCGTGTTCCTTCATTTGCCTGTTGCCAAGGGTCCCGGTATCCCTTTCAGACTTTTCCGCAACCCTGGCAGGATTCCCAGAATGCTTAGCAGACAAAATTAGATAGATAGATAAAACTTTTATTTGGTGCACACAAAAGACAGCACAACATACAAAAACACGGTTAAATTATAACTAATTAGGTACATTAATAAACAGCTGGGTGCCAATATACAAAAAAAAAAATTAAACATTAAAAGAAAACTAGACATGGTGATGACAATATTGTCTATGAAACACTTTAAAAAAAAAAAAAAACGAAACACAAAGTGCGGTGTGCGTCTCAACGTTGCACCAAATGGGAGTCCAACTCAGCATGTGTCAGGCGAATATACCTGACGCTGATATTCTGCTGGATCCCTGCAGTGACATACGGACGTCGAGCAGATCTAAGAAACTAAGAATTATGTGAAAAGTGGAATGTACGGAGCAAAATTACGTAAGTACCCGCAATTTAAGTATTCTATTAAACAGTATAGTTTTGCATTAGGAAACGTTGTCGTTGATGATGAATGTCTATTTATTACCTTGATTATTTAGATATATAAATGTATAGCGTATAAATTAATAATCATATAGTGGCGTAGGATACTAAGCATAATAATTATAGTGGCGTAGGAGTAAATAAAATAATTGATTTGACTGGATAATAAAGTGGTTTCAATAAATAAATATAGGTAGATAAGGATATGTATTATAACTGTTACCTAACAATAGATCCACAATTTAGTGAATCATTAATATTCCCTTTGTTCTCAGGTTTGTGACCACGAGTTGCACTAAAAAAGAAGAATGACTCGGTAAAAACACGACAGCCAGTTATATTATGGACGTGTTCGAAACAGTCACACCCAGTTTTTTCTGCGAGTCGATAAGAAACTGCCGCAGTTTAATTCTGAAGGTGCCAAGACATTAATTACATATAAGTAATGACAATCTGTCATTTTGTCTATTCTTCCGTCGACAAAACCCGTAGAAAACCCATTTCTATGGTTGTCATGCCACGTAGTAGCAGGTCGGGCAAAAGTGTCGTTGGGTTTTACCATCAGGAATTTCTCAGTAATAGCCTGGTCTGGATTTGTTCAAGGTTGATGACAATAGGCTCGTCCCGTATCACATCGGACTTAAAAATAACTAGCGAAGGGTAAACCATTCTAGTTTCCCACACCCCTTCGAGGAAAATAGGCGTGATTTACTATGTTATGTTGTGTAAAAAATAGCAACAAAATTCTGAAGTTCATGGCTTGCCCAGTATAACTGTGATCTCAAAGACTCTTTATAAAGAGCGCAGTGGAATTCCGAACGGAAGCTGACTGCTTAAAAGTAGTCGTGTCCATGCACGACTATTGTTTGTCTTAGAACAACTTGCTCTAGATCGGGAATTACATTGAGATAAGGAGTCGGACTCACGGGCTATGTACGGGTTATTTTAGTTTTTAGTTCATGTTGTGTTTTTATAAGTTTGTGAGGTACCTATTGCTGGTTATCACTGAAAAAACAAAAACAAAGTATTTTATTTCACATAACACACATGGGCACTTATGTAACGTCAGAAGCTAAAGTCTGTTTCCAATTTGACAGGTGAATTTGAATGTCAAACTCCAACTTGGAAAAACAAAGAACAATCTAACGGCAGAAGCTAAGTGCACGATTCCAATTGGTCGTTTTCTATGGAGAAGAGCCGGCAAGAGCTCCACGATTACTCTTTTAAAAGTAATTGGCTTTTAGAATATTTTCAAATTAGTGTTAATTATTAGGTATGGGAGGACAGAGTAGGTAGGCCTTTCAACAAGTACTAGGTAGGTACTTAACAAATAAAATGGAAAGACTGTGTATGTCAGACTTTCGGACTTCTGTTTACCCGTAACGACTGTCAAAAACTAGAGGAATAATTTTATTATACAATGGAATTCCATTTTTACCAATGCATCTACTCTTCCTTATTAATAAACGTGCTCCAGCTGAATAGTTACACATCGATTTCTCTTTCAGTCGTTAGTAATTTGAGACTTTCAAAAGAAGAAGACAAAGCGTTGTGTAACTATAGAAAAGGGAGACAGACAGACTCTATACAGACGCTATAAAGCTATTATTAGTAAGGAGGTTCGCATAAAAATAAAGATTTGGCAATCTTTGACTTGATGACCTAGAAAAAACAACTTATTTTTTTTACGTCCTTGACCATTTGATAAAAGAAGAATCAATTTAGTAGTTACTTACTGAATTCAGAGATTGTCTGACATTAAAAAGGACTTAATATATATATTTTTTTTAATCACCCTTTATCAAGAAAAAGGTTTAAGCCCAAAACACACACAGAGCGGGTGCGGGGCGGGAGCGGGTCGGGCGCGGGAGTACGGCGGGTATAATAATTTGTAATTCAAGGAATTATATGGATATCAACACACAGAACGCGGGCGCGGGTCGGGCGCGAGGCGGGACCCGCGCGGGAGCCGCTCCCGCCGCCCCGCGACACAACAGCGTGGGGCGGGAGCGGGTCGGGCGCGGGAGTACGGCGGGTGTCATAAATTGTAATTCAAGGAATTATATGGATGTCAACACACAGAACGCGGGCACGGGTCGGGCGCGGAGCGGGAGCCGCGCCCGCTGACACAACAGCGCGGGACGGGGGCGGGTCGGGAGCGGTTGTGCTATTCTGTAAAAATATCTCCGTGAAACGTAGTGTAGTAAAATATCAAAGTGAGCTTGGAGTGAACTGTCACTGCCTTAGCATCAGTAGGTATCGATGACAATGACTCACTCCACTCTCACTTCACCTAAGTTTTCAAGGTAAGATGGTTACAGAATAGCAATGTGGGTGTAGCGGCGTTACATTCGTTGCAATACACGTATCGATGATATTCTCCATGTTGATATTTTTTTTATTTATGTCAAGAACCTACAACTTTTTCCATTTTCGCGTTCTTCTCTTTAAATAAGTAAAAAATAATAATTCTTCGTCCGTGTCAGAATCACCCAACATTTTCATACTGCAACCGCTGCCGTCTGTCAAAGTACAACCGCGCCCGACCCGCTGCTGTCCCGCGCCCGACCCGCTGCCGCCCCGCGCCCGCGCTCTGTGTGAACACGATGAACCGCGCGACTCACGCGATGAAAACGACCCGACCCGCTCCCGCCCCGCACCCGCTCTGTGTGTGTTTTGGGCTTTAGTTCAAGGCCTAAAATAAAGTTTTATTTTTTTACGTCTTTACAGACGATAAACGCCATGCCAACATATTACCTACCTCGGAAAAATATTTTAGCTTCAAAATTAAAAAAATCCAACAACCAATTTCTAACACACAAATAAAAAAAATCTATTTGTAAATCAAAGTGCGAATTTTCACTCAATATAACATTCATGGTTAGTTCCAATGCGTGGTAGAAAATGAAGCAAAAAATAAATAAACAGAGGCACAATGTGGATGAAACGTGAATTGAATACTTTAACCGTTCACAGTCCGATTGATTCCGGTTTTTGTACAGATTTTCACATTTTCACCATCCAAAAACCAAAGGAACGAACAATAGAGAGCCTTTTTGGCCTCGCCTCGGACTTTTTTGTCAGTTTTTTTTGTCTATTCAAAAAATAATGTTCTCCACAATTCGGTGCAAGTGTTCCTCGAAGTAAATGTTTGGGCAAACTTGTAAGGGCTTTTGTAGACCTCCATTACTGACTGATTGATTTAGCCTACCAAAAAAAATCATACGAAATAAAAACAAAACATCCAGAATAAAGACCGAACACAAATTAAAAATGGAACCAGAAATAATGCTTTTACTACTAAAGCAAGCAAGCCATAAGTGAGGAACAAGATTTCTACCGGCAGAGGCCCATGGGGTCGCTACTGCCCAACAGCTCGCCACATGCTGCCCTGCGAGTTTATGTATCTGTATTGGTCTAACTCCTGACCTTGTTTCGGTAAAGTAAACTATACCGGCACAGCCCTAGTGTTCATAGGAGCGCGCAAGCCCCACCACCACGCAACGTCAACGTAGATTTATATACGACTGTGGGAACTTTACAACTATTCAATATTAATTTTATAAATTCTATTAACTGTAGAAAACTAAAGCAGCTTACAATTTTACCAGAAATAGTTTTACAAGGAATTATCAAGTTCAATTTTTATTAGTAAAGTTCAGTTACTTCAAAACGTTGACTTGATAAATCGATTTAACTTGCCAACTCAAGCCTAGCTAGGAAAGTGATATAAAGAAGTCGCCAAACACTAAAGCTGAAATCATTAATCATTCCACAGTTCGGTGAACAAACTAGATAGTGTCAAAATTGAAGAGTTTCTTTAGGCATCCTTATTCATAATTTAAATGTGTAAGATTGTGGAGATGAAATTAAATTTGATGAAACTTAGTAAAACGAAAGACCATTCCCTGTATTATAACTACATAGTACATTCATCGGAAAAGTTTCTACCCAAGTATATCAAGTAGTTTCCATAAAATGCCAGTGAAACCGCTGGCAACACCTAGTAATTAAATTAAATTAAATTAAAATTAAAAATTGTTTATTTCGCAACCATAATAAAACAAAACATTAGTGATTGGAGCCTCCTTTTAAGCAAAAAATGCCTGTATTAGGAGACTCCGCTCTTTCTCAGCAAGTTACTTTACAAAATAAACTTAAAAATTAAATATGTGAGGGTGTGTGTGTGTGTGTGTGTGTGTATGTATGTAAGTATTAAATGTAATTTAGGTAAATAAGTAATAATAGAAACAGTATCCGGGTGAATGTGTATATGTAAATGGGGATGAGGGTGGGTTTGCGTGTCTTTGTGAGTGAGTGTGTTGATATAAGCGAGTGAGTTATGTGTTGCAAAGTAGCAATAGTGCCTCAGTATCCTCATAAGAAAATGGTTTAATCCAATTTATTATAATATTTTTACATGTATGTGCTTGTTTATTGTATATATAAATTTCCTTGTTTACTCTATTATATAGTTGAGCAGATCTTATATTGTATTGCACAGCAGCGAATTTCGTCTTAGTTTGAGGGATTTGAGCAATCAAGTCTTTTCGTCTTTTGGATATAATGTTTGTATCGTAAGGAAGTGTCCTATGTTTTTTTAGGACCGTATATGTAATGTATAGTTTTCTCACAGAAAGCAGACCACTAATCTGATATAGACTGTCCGTAGGGTATCTTTTCTTTTTGAAATACATAATTTTTATTAGTGCTCGTTGTCCTCGTTCAACGTCTATAAATCTCGTTTTTGCCGCACCGCCCCATATTGGGATACAGTAAACTAAAACTGATTGCACGAGTGCCATATACACTTCATTAAGTAGATTCCTATGAGGTCCTACTTTTTTATTTATGTTTGTAGGGAGGACATGTCGTAGTGTTTTAAATATCCAGCCCAGTTTCCTAACTCGTCCCGTTAAGTGCTCAAGGTGAGCGCACCATGATAGATTTTGGTCAATCATGACGCCTAAATATTTAGTCTGCGAGACTTTACTAATACCAGGGCAGCTACAGTTATTTTTAACAACGTGATCACATGAATGTATTTGGACACTAAATGCTTCATTTGGTTGTGAACGATTTGAGATGGTAAAGCAAATGTAGTTGGTCTTAGCTGTGTTTAGTGTGAGAAGGTTGTCATTAAGCCAGTTGGTTATTTGGACCATGCCCAATTCAGCTTTGAGCTTGACATCAGACCAGTCATTCCCGGAAAAGACAACAGGGGTGTCATCGGCATAAGAAAAAATGTTTGCGCCATTAACTTTTAAGTTGCAAAGATCGTTAATGTACGCTAGAAATAACGTAGGGCCCAGTACGCTCCCCTGGGGCACGCCGAATGAGACGTCCGCGTCATCACTAATATATGATCCTATCTTAACCCTCTGCTTTCTATTTGACAGGTAATCTTTGAAAAAATTGAGGGGCGTTCCTCTTATTCCGGCTCTTTCCAGTTTGGTCACAAGGGTTGGAACAGAAACGGTGTCAAAAGCCTTTTTTAGATCCAGAAATACCGTCAGGCATTTCTTCCCTGCATCGAGATGCGCGGTAACCAATGAGCTGAGGGCAGCCACTGCGTCTTCAGTGGATACTCCCTGTCTAAAACCAAATTGCGTTGATGATATTATTTTAAATTTATTTAGGTAGTTTATAAGTCTCATATTAGTTAGTCTTTCAATAATCTTAGACAGGGCTGGTAGGATCGAGATAGGTCTGTAGTTATTGACATCATCTCTGTTCCCTCCCTTGTGTACCGGAGTAATAATGGATTTTTTCAATTTGTCTGGGAAAATGCCATTTTTGAAACAAAGGTTAGCCAGGTGGGCAATGATAGGAACTACATCTTTGCAAACATATTTTAAGAAACTAGTAGAGATACTGTCCCATCCTGGGGCACTGGAAGATTTCAAGCTCATCAAAATTCCTTCGACTTCCATTGGGTCCGTGTCCAATAGGACAACACAAAGGAATTAGATTGAGCAGGGGAACTGTTTGGTCGATCAGAGGGCATATTATTAGTCCTGGGTTGAATTTGCTCAGCTAAATTTTTTCCAATTTTCGCAAAGTAATCGTTTACATAGTTAACTGATTCCGTTGGAGACGGTCTGATACTTAGCAAGGCTGCACTTGGGCTGTTTACATTGTTTGAGTAAGTGATAGATTTTATGTTTTTCCAGAGTAACTTTGAGTTTGTGACTGATTTAGTGATTAATTCTCTGTCATATTTTCTTTTTCTTTTTTTGATGAGATTATTACAAAAATTTCTGTATCGACAGTATGTGATTTTTAAAATAGTATTATATGGATCTGAACGAGAGTTTTTTTGCAGTTTATTGCGATTTTTAATGCAGCGTAATAATCCTGGGGTGATCCAAGGTTTGATTATACGTTTACTGTTAGGAATGCTCGTTATTGTAGTATTATTATTAATAGTGTCAGTTAGTTTCTGTATGAGTAGGTCAGTCAGTAGGTTAGGGTCATCACAAAATAACAACTCAGCAAGATTTTTTTCCTGTAAATATTTTAATGCTTGTTCGAAATTTATAGTAGTAGTAGTTTTGTTTATAACCACTTTGTTTTTTATTTTAGAAAGAGATAAGAATGTTGTGTAGTGGTCAGTAATTGTAGTTTGTAAGATAGCAACTGACGCCGACGTCTTTTTTTTGTGAATTCGCAGCATGAAGTGGTCCAGGCAGTTCAGCTCTCTGGTGGGTAAAGTATGACCAGGTAATATACCATGGGCCGACAACATGTTAAGGTAGCTATTTCGGTTTTTTCGTTCATGAGGCAATTCAGCGTCCTTGGTCCTAATGTTAATATTTATGTCCCCCGCAACTACTACATTTTTCTGTGAAACTAATGAATCTAAATGTAAACTAAGTGAATCCAAAAAAAAATCGGGATTTGTGTTTGACGGGGATCGATAAATACACAAGATAGTATTATTTAGTATGTCCAATTGGAGACAAGACGCCTCAGTTAGTTTTATTTCTTGAACATGAGATTTTAACGAGTTTTTTATATAAACCACTACCCCATCATTCTGATTCAGGTGCCGTGTTGTTACGTAAGAGTGATAGTTACTAAGTTGTGGTATGGGTTTATTAGTATTTAATCTGCATTCCGTTAGTATTATTACATCGGTTTCGAAATTAAAAGTAGATAACATAACAAGAAAAGCATCAAAATTGCAATATATGCTCCTTATGTTTTGTGAGAAAATAGTCAAATCATTATTTTTTACGTAAATATGTTCAGTAAGATTCGAACAATCGCATTCAATTGATCTCGCAATTTCAAGTTTGTCTATATCATTGACCGTTTGTAATGTGTCAGCCATAAGAGTGATATAATAGAATGATAATCACTACAAGGGCCGTGTAAATAACTCTGCAAAGTATACTGAGGTTGTAGTATATAAGAGGACAGCGGTATGGTTTTATTTTTTGTAACAGCATGCATGAAAGCTTAAAACTTAGTATTGTTATACGTTTAGATGTAATTATTTGTGTTTCGTGAGTGTAAAAGCTGTGTGATTTGCATAAATGAAGTATTGTATTTATGTAAAGTGTGGATGTCTTATGAAAAGTGTATGTATGTTTATTAATGCATATCTCTGTTATTGTGAAGGTGTGGGGCGTGTGTGATGAATGTATGTATTGGTTATTATTCATAATCGGCAAGTGTGGTTTGTAAGGACTGAGTGTATGTTGATTTAAAGAAATATTAATGTGCGTTAATGGGTCAGTGTGGATATTATGTATGTGAGGGTATGAGAAAGTCTTTAAGTATACAATATAAACAAAAAGGTACCTTATCACTATGTCCGTGGAATTATAATCACACGGCGTCAGACAGAGCCGCAAAAAAATAAAAAACACAAGGTAGTTCACTATAAACACTATGAATATTGATAGGAATGACGTTATCGCAGTTAAACGCATACTTTGTTGGCAAAAAGAAAGACCGGCAAAGAGTCAGATTTTCACTATTAGTTGATGAACTTGTTCTTCGGTTCTAATTGTTATGGTTGGTGCAAGGTCATCCTTCTTTACATAGACTTTTCCATACGCAGTCCAGCAGTATTTATATGCACCCGACCTTGTTAGTTCACGGGCCAAGAAATGCAGACGAGAGCCCTTTGGGGTCAGATGCTCGGACAAGAAGATAGGTGAATCTTCTTCTGTTTTAAAACCGAGATGCTTGCAGCACAGCTTAGACTTGTGTTTTATGTTGAAACTCTTACCCATTTTCATAATTTCATTCTTTAGCAGAGTGGAGCTGGTTTCAATAACAATAGGCATCTTCTGACTTTCATTGTTTTTTCCACGCACTCTGTAGACATCTTTAATGTCGTACTTCGCTATGGAGCAATTTATATTCTGGGAAAGGCTCATGACCATATCTATAAGATCTTGCTTAGACTCATTGGTTATTTTCGGAACATTTTTTAAGACGAAATTACTTTTACGACTTCCTGTTTCTATTTCTTCAAGTTTATTCTCCAAAAGTGTAATATACTTTCTGTCTTCCTTCGACTGGTTTTCTAACTGAGATATTTTCTTTTCAAGTTCTTGATTCTGTGACATAAGGTTGATAATAGAGTTTTCGATGTTAATGTTGGATTGTTGTATTTCTTTTAAAGCTGTCGAGACTTGCTGTGTCTCTTTTTTTTGACTAGCCAAGAATAAGTCCATCATTTCTTTTATTTCTTTTTTAAAATCCTGTAACTGATCACCAATTGAACAATCTTCACGACTTATAGCTGTCGATATTAATTAGATTGTTTACGTAGCAGCTTCGTGTCGGTATCGTCTTCTCTTTACGTCACGCAGTGAGTAGATTTCAAACGGCGTAGGTACGATCATCGTTAATTTATTATTGAGACGGAGTTCCACAAGGTAACATAATCGGCCTAATTTTTTTACTAGGACCAGCGTTTGATATCATTCCATAACAAAACATAATATTAGTACCTTTAAAAAAAATAAACCACCAACACATATACACAAAAACGAACAGACAAACACAAAGACGTTGGGTTTTACAATATATGTGAGAAAGAAGAATCAAAAAAATCCTCCATTTAGTGAATATCAATCAACGTTTCCATCCATTAGTCGTTTAGGAACCCGGAAAAAGGTTAACATTAGAATGAGGAAAACTAAAGCACTTAACTAAATCTGTGTTTAGTTAATACTTTCATTAGTTTGAGTGAACACTGCTTCTCAGAAAAAGTAACATCATGAAAGGTTTCTTTTGTCTAATTCTTTGGGACTTTCATATTGATTTTGCCAAAGTGTTTTCTGGAACAAAACAGGAAAATCTGTTTTCTGGAAAAAGAAAAGTAAGAAACATACAAAATTAGAAGATGACGAAAAAAAAATTGATTGGTTCTACTTGTCAAATATTTTTTTATTTTGTTACAAGTAACTATTTACATTCCTATTGTTTTAGTCACATGAAATTGTTATAAATATGTAAGTGATACAAATACAATGCAGGGGACACAAAGAATCATTGGGTCGCGTGTGTTGGATCATATAGCTCCCTTCAAAATGGTTGAGCTGAATGGTGGTGATGCATCATGTTCGTGAACGGGCGCCGTCACTTGAGAATGGTCATCTCTCTCTAATTTAATTTTTGAATTGTTTTTTGTTTTTATTTTTTATTACGGACGCTTTTAACGAGTACGTCATTCTAAATTGTTCTTGAATGATGTAACCAATATTTTGTACTAATTTTTGATTTAAAAGAGTGTCCGTGTAGTTTCTTGCCCGTTATTCTCCATAGGTACCTACTACGCTTTAGAATGAGCAACGAGCTTCATACATATTTCTGACTGACCGACTCTTTGAAAATTCAAAAGTGCCTGTAAATGGTTGAATTGAAATTAAAGCTTTGATTTTGAGATCAAATATTCCAGCGGAAAAGATTTTATACAAAGTAGGTCTTTGTGTGTTAATAATAATATTAACATACCTTTGGAAAGCATGGTTATAATGGAATATTCAATGCAACGAACAACATGATTGATCGTAAAATTTCCAGTGTTAGAAAATCACAAAGCTGTTCCATACAATCCCGCGAACTTCTATCGAAAAATATTTCCTTTAGTAGCTCTTCGAGTGTCAAAATCAGTAGGTGGATAGCAGATTACCGGTACCCGGAAACGATGCTCAAGCTATGACTGGGTGTGACGTCATCCAAACATCCGGGAGTGCCAGGTGCAATAAAATGTATATAGAAATGTTCGCATTTGGAAGCGTGTGCAAAAATAAAACTTGATTTACTGGTGAAATTACTGAGGACGTTATTTTCAATTTTTATTAGTCTTGACTCATTTGTAGACTCATTATTTATTTATTTATATATACTCATTGTACCCCATTGTACTTGAGCTTTACCTAATAAAATAAAATGATTCTATTTGCTGTTAATACTTAGGTGTACAAAAACTTTTAAACGTCAATAATATTTTTTTTAAAGTCGGCGTTTCCTATCTGACTACTCTGAGAAAAAAGGCTAAAACAAACTCATAGGTCAAAGTCTCTTTTAAATTCCAGACATAATCTTGGTCAGATCATGTGAAGACTATGTAGATTGGTGTCTGAAATGGTCTTTTGAGGAAAAAACCACACATATTGAGTGTTCCTGTCCAGTCAATGCACGCATTTGTCAGTAATCGTGCAGCTCAACTCAGAACTTGAGGAGCTCAACGATTCAACGAACAATACCAAAGGACGGACATTTAGGTAAACCACTTATATTACTCTGACTGCCAGACTATGATTAAAACGAACTGCAAAAAGAGAAAAAAAAAACAATGACTCACCAAATATTATAAATGCAAAAGTGAGTTCGTTTGTTTGTTTGTTTGTTACGCTAAGTAGTGTAGAATTGGGGTTCCTGGATCATACAAGATCCAGGAACCCGCAATTCCACACTTGAAAATGGGCTATCTATCAATCAATCAATTCATATTTGGGGTTTCTGGATGATATCCTGAAGCACTCAATTTCAACCATCGGAACCCGCAATTCCACACTGAAAATGGGCTATCTATCAATCAATTCATATTTGGGGTTTTCTGCAGATGACTAACTACGGGAAACAAATCCGATAAGAATCAGAAAAAATTGGATCGAACTTTTGACCTCATGCTCATCAGTCATCATTCCACTATTCAAGTGTGTATATTTAGGGTAACAGTAATACGCAGTGCCTACTCTATACGATACGGCGCGGCAGGGCATTGAATATGGAATGCTCTCATGTTGCCCGCCGCTGCCTTATATAGTGTGAGTATTTACGATAAACTGTCCTATTAAGTACTTCATATTTTATAAGGTAGAAATAAAATGAATAATATTTTTCTGTATTAATTTATTTTAAATATAACAATTTAATTCTCACATTTTACATAGTTGCTTGTCGATCTATTTATTACCTCATTTATTTAAATACTTATATTCTACAGAACAGTAGGTACTTAATTTTATTTAATCTATGCTTTTGGATCCATGTCATCCTGAATTCTTGCTATTAATTCTCTCGTACTGGAATAAATATCATCAAATAATATATTTTTTACAACATGCTGAACACACACATCTGCTTCACAATTACACATCGGTTGTTCGGATTTTGTAAAACTGTCCGTATCGTAAATTTCAATCTTGATTATTTTTGTCCCGCGAGTGATAGGTTTCTTTATATATTGAAAGAACGTTTGATCTGCTTTTGGTCTCTTACGAGCAAGACCTAGCGTTTTCTGTCCAGCTGTTTGTTGAACTGCTGGTTGATTCATAGGTACAAAATTGAAAAGATCTTCCGTGTCCTGAAAAATAACGTATATTGTAGTGGTGTACCAGACACCTATACTAAATAATGATTACCTAAAACAAAAGCATTTACTTTTGTTTTTATTAATACACTATTTACTAAAAATACTATTAACACTTACCGACATTACCACTTGTACAATCTTCTTTACTATATAATTTATGTTTTCTCCGTGTACAATAAAAATATTATATATTTATTTTATTTTATTAATTCACTATAATAACGTTTTATCCGTTTGGGAGACTCACATGCAGAAATTGAATGATCGATTTTTAGGTTTTTTTTTTCATTTATATTATAATTTAAGGTTAATCAATAGAGTTCAAAGTCGTACGTTTTTGTTAGAAGTTGATATCCTAGACAAAAATGGTATGGTGAAATTGAACCCTCAACCCATCACGGCACCAAACATGTTATTGTTTATAGATAAAATAAGTACTACTGTACGTTTGTTCGCTGTAATATTTTTCATACATTTTATTGAGAAGATACGGCAGGCGAAATCATCGTATGTAAGTAGTATGTCATTGCTAGTGTCTTTGCGAAGTTGCAATTCTTTATATGGAGACGGATCGAAACAAAATAGCAAATCCACACACTATTGTTTCGCCTGGTTTTACCTGCTATTATTCTTAAAACCTATTTTAAAAATAAAATAAAATATCATGTATACTAATTTTTAGTTTATTTATAAAGTAACGTAAGAAGGTATATCTGTATGATGAAATTGAATGCAAGATTTACCGAATCATCGAGATGATGTAGTTTACACCCTCAGGAAGTAGGTATTAAAATTAATTATGGGTATCTAAGTATCCCGTTTGTATGGTAGTTACTCAATCACACAAAACTGACTGAACAGATTTAGATGAAATTTAGCACACAGATAGTTTATAATCTGGGTATGTGTCTATCTTTCCAATAGCCGTTTAAAAGGAGGAGACAAACCCAGGAGTAATAATAGTATGTGGTTGAGGAACAATTCTATATAGATTTGCAATTCACTATCATCGATTTATATTTTATATCCTATACGATGTACATAAAGTTGAAATTACGCGTTCTCAATATGTTGCCAAGTAATTTTTCTGCAACTTAAATTACTTATCTATCATATTTGGGTGGTACATCTGACAAAGCATTTTTGTTACACGCGCCCTAATCCTTAAATGGAATACCATCACGCGGATTTACTACTATTTAAGAGCTAACCTGACGAAGCTGGATCATAAGAGTTCTTCTGCTAAGGGCAGTTACATCTTTACTTCAACCTACCTAAGAAAAAATCAATCTGCTAAAATGTAAGTACTCATCCGTTACTTTTTTAAAGTTAAATGTTTTTACCAACAAATGACTAGTTTTTTTTGTTAGAATTTCTAATTGATGCATTTCTTACTTCAGTTCATATTTCACTTTTCAATTGTTTTAGTATTCTTTCAATCAAGTTAACCTAAATGAAGTGAATGAAGTTAATAAATTCATATTTTATTTTATTTATTTTCTTTCTTAACATTCAATCATTCAATTATTACACATATCAAATTGTTTGATTAGATAATTCACAATTGTTGACTTATTCTTTGATTTCGTATTTTTACAGGTCTAAGAACACAGCCGACCATCTATTCCCATCGGAAGATGAATCGCTGAGTGATACACCAGTGAAAGCCAAACTGAAGGTGGATAAGAAGCGTAAGCCAGCGTCAACGAGCAGCTCGCAACCATCCACCAGTAAGAAACAGAGGATTAACCCCATCGCTCCTGTAACCAAGGCTACTGCTCGTGAGCTATTTGGGAGTGACAGCGATGACGACGCGCTTGAAGTTAGTGGGGAGAAGACGCCTCCTCCTATTTATTCCTACATTACAAGGAGATTGGCAAACGGCTTTTCCCGTCAAATGGATGAACAGAAGAAAGGTGCGTTCTACATTGAAGTTAAAATTTATAGGTCCGATGAGATAGAGCGTGCACACCCTGTAAATAGATGGCGTCATTCAATCATCACCATTAAAAATAAAGCCAATGAAGATTCAGAGTCCTGGAAATGTATGAATGAGTTTATCAAAAGCACTAGAAAAGAGTTTAAAAAGTGTCCTCCAACATTTATAAGCTCCTATCAATAAAATTAACTTTCTGGACCGTCGTGTTATAATCAAATTGTTTTACCATATAAGTATATATTCACGGCTAAATAATGTAATCCATACAAATATTTTATTGTAACATTTATCATGTTAAACTATCCATATTCATTTTATAACCTTATGTAATCGATTAATTCTATTAATTAAACTATGTAATGTGTATAACATTCGTTGTTTCTTTCCAGTTCATCCTGTCGATCACATCTCGCAAAGTTCTAATGTTATTATTAATAATGATACAAGCCAAATTGATATCTCAGAACAAGAACATGATACAAATATGTATGAACCTAATTGTTTATCAAAGAGTATTCATTGCGACAAATGTAAACTTGAGATTCCAGAACATAAATACAGATACCATAAGAGAACGAATATCCATAAATCGAATTGTTTAATGAAATCAAGGTTTGATAATGTTGAAATTATAGCAACAGCTTTTAAAAATAGAATTATGACTTATCGCTTAAACCCATCCATAGAAGACGAGAACCTCATACCAGAGGCGTTCTTAGATGATAAGCGACAATATATCTTAGAAATCATAAAGGTTTTAGTATCGAAAAATACCTGTATCAAAGTTAACTTTGAACTGTTTGCTTATTTTATATTACCTAAATCAAATGAGCAGCAGTTAAAGTCATTTAATACGAAATATGAAATTATATACAATAATACTGATTTTAATAAGATATACTCAAATGTAATAGAAGTATTTAAAAGAAAACTTACCGAATTCGAGCATTGTGAATCTGGATGGTCATTTGTTTCCATAAGTCACTTGGAAATAAATATAAATAAATATTGCCCTTTGCGGGGTGGTACATATTTAGACCTACCTGATGTTATTAAAAATACAAAAAGTTGTTTGAATATGCAGAATAATGATGAGTATTGTTTTTTGTGGAGTATAACCGCAACGTTATATCCAGCCAAAAATAATGTCTGCAGGACGAACTCCTATCCACATTTTAGTACAATATTTAATCTAGAAGGGGTTTCATTTCCACCTTCATTTCGCGATATCAAGATATTTGAAAAGAATAACTGTGAGTTAAGTATTAATGTTTACGGATTAAATGAGTACTATACTGTAACCGGCCCTCTTTATGTTACGAGTTGTAAGAAAGCTAAACATATCAACTTACTGTATTTTGAAAAAAACAACAAAGGTCATTATTGTTTAATTAAAAACCTTTTACGTTTAGTACGACGACAAGTTTCATACCATAGAGGTAAAATGTATTTATGTGAGACTTGCTTGCAGTTTTTTACCTCCGAAAAAAAGTATAAATCTCATAGTTGCTCCAAAATTTTAACCATACTACCTAACAAAAACAGTGCAATACAATTCAAAAATTATGAACGAAAGCAAAAAATAAATTTTGTTATATACGCTGATTTTGAAAGTATATTAATGGACTATGAAATAGAGCAGAGTGATAAAAATACCATAAAGAAGAAACTACATCAACCGTCTTGTTTTGCATTTTATGTATGTTGTGCACACGACAGCAGTTTAAATAAATATGTTACATATAGAGGGCCTAACTGTGTGGAAGTATTTATTAAAAAATTGATAGGAGAAGTGAAATTGATTCATAAAATTTTGATGACAAAGAAACCAATGCGCTCTATGACAAGAGAGCAAATTAATAATTATCGTAAAGCAACTACATGCCATATCTGTAATCATTTGTTATTTGATGATAAAGTTTGTGATCATGATCACATTACATCTGAGTATAGAGGCGCAGCACATTCGCATTGTAATTTAATTTATAGAGTGTGTCCCTTTATACCTATTATATTTCACAACTTAGCTGGCTATGATTCTCATATATTTATAACGGAATTATCAAAATATGATGGTGAGATAAAAGTTATAGCAGAAACTAAAGAAAAATATTTAACTATAACAAAAATAATAAATACGGGTAAAGGAAGTAAACCAATACAGATAAAATTCATAGACTCGTTTCAATTTCTTAGTTCAAGTCTTGAGAATCTATGTAAAAGTTTAACTGAGAATGATTTTATTCATTTATCCTCACATTTCCCCGACAAAAATCAATTCAATTTACTGCAAAGGAAAGGCATATTTCCGTATGAATACATCTGTTCATGGCAAAAATACAATGAAACACAACTGCCTGCTAAGGATAATTTTTATAATACTTTACAAATGAAACATATAACTGACGCTGAATATGAACATGCTCAGTCTGTGTGGAAATATTTTAATATAAGTTCTCTCGGTGAATATACAGACTTGTATTTAAAGTGTGATGTGTTATTATTATGTGATATATTTGAAAATTTCAGAAACATTTGTCTACAGCATTATAAACTCGATCCTGCATATTATGTAACTTCACCTGGACTGAGTTGGGATGCTATGCTACTTTATACAGGCGTGCAGTTAGAAATGATTCATGATTTGGAAATTTATGAAATGTTGGAGAAAGGAATACGTGGAGGGTTAGCTCAATGTTCTCACCGATATGCTAAAGCTAATAATATTTATTTACCTCAATATGATCATTCAAAACAATCAACATATTTAATATACTTGGACTGTAATAACCTTTACGGATATGCTATGACGAAAAAATTACCAATATCAGGATTTAAATTCATGACAAATAATGACATGCAAAAGTTTAATGTACTTAATGTTCCTGATGATGGGGAGTACGGATACATTTTAGAAGTAGATTTAGCGTATCCAGATCATTTACATGATTTACATAGTGATCTACCTTTCGCTCCTGAGAAATTCATACCCATTGGAGGGAAAACTCAAAAACTAATTGCAAATTTATATGATAAATATAAGTACATCATTCACTTCATTCATTTAAAAGAATGTATTAAAAATGGTCTTGTGTTGAAAAACATTCATAGGATTCTTTGTTTTAAACAAGAACATTTTTTGAAAAAGTACATAGACTTGAATACTAGATTACGTCAAGCAGCTTCAACATCATTTGAAAGAGATTTTTTCAAACTTTTAAATAACTCTATATTTGGTAAAACAATAGAAAATAAACGTAAGCATGTTGACGTAAAATTAGTTACCAAATGGACTGACACTTCGAATAAAACGAATAAGTTCATTGGTGCTGAGAAATTAATCACAAAACCTAATTTAAAAAGTGTTTCTATATTTAATGAAAATTTTATTGCTATACAGCTGAGTCCTGAAAAACTTGTTTTAGATAGACCAATATATATTGGATTTACAGTACTAGAATACTCTAAGCAACATTTATATAACTTTCATTATAATTTCATTAAGAAAAAATATGGTGGTAAAGCTAAATTGTGTTACACTGATACAGATAGCTTGTTATATTTAATACATACTGAAGACTTTTATAAAGATATGTGTGATAATTTGTCTGAATTTGACACAAGTAATTTTGAAAATAACAATCATTACAGTATTCCTAAGGTGAATAAAAGAATTCCTGGTTTGTTTAAGGATGAATTAGGAGGAGACCCAATCACTGAATTTATAGGATTAAGAGCAAAACTGTACTGTATTAAATCATTGAATACGCAAATTAATAAAGCTAAAGGCGTGTCTAAACCTATTACAAGATGTTTAAAGCCACATAACTATAAGGAGGTTTTATTTAAAAACTTAACACTTAAGCGTAAAATGAATATGATTAAATCAATGAAACATGTGCTGTACTCGCAGGAAGTAAATAAAGTAGTCTTGAACAGAATAGATGATAAAAGGCAAATTGTATCAAATCAAATTGAAACTGTTCCTTGGGGGCATAGTAACTACGTATGTTAACTGGTTTTTATGTAATGTTCTTCGATAATTTAATTATAGGTATGTTGTTTATTTTTTAATAATTTCTAACAAAATAAAAGTTTATTCACAACACACTTGACTTTTTTATTTGTTTCCATAAGTACCTAATATCAGTGTACCTTTAACATTTTTTTTTTTTTTGTTATTAATAAAACACAGTTTATAAGTATTTTTTTTATTATATTGAACTTAAAAATACACATTTGGTTCTAATAAACTCTAAATAGAGACAAACTTACACAGACCTATTATATAACATTTTAAATCCATATTATGAATTCGAACTTAACTTTTTAACTATTTTACTCACTAAAAGCTCAGTTTCACACATGATATCATCATATTCACTTCTCACTAAATACTGTACGTTCACGCTTGCACTACCAGGTTCAATGTCTATTTCATCCATGTGGTGACCGTCCAAATCATGTATAATTATTTTTATTAGTTGGCGAACACGCCCTGGTTCTTGACGCATGATAAATGATGTGTTTTTAAAAGATTTTGATTTCGTTTTTTGAATCTTCTTCTTCTTCTTCTTCTGTTTTTGTTGTTCTTCTATTTTTTGGTGTTGTCTCTCTTCACACACACTTGCCGCTACTTCAGCATACCGAGTTTCTCTATCTTGAGCATAGTAGAAAGGATTTATAATTGAATCGGGGATAAAATTCTTGAAAAAAAAAAAAAAAAAAAATATATGTTAATTATTATATTAATATTTTATTTTAGGTATAATTATTTAATAGCAAAACGAGCTTAGATACTTACATTACACTGAGGGTTAATATCTAAAACAGGACTGTAGGACGGTGAGTGTGACATGATGCTGTAAAAAAAAAAAAGTACTGCATTATTTATTTTATAATAGATCGAATAATAAAATAATTAAACAATAAACTTAAAAAATATTTACCTTGGTAATGTCCTCATAAACGAAAGCGATACGAAACGACTTACTTATGGAAAAGAGGGCAGCAAAGTGAAGTGATTGCTTATTTTATAATAAGTAGGTACACACCTTACCTTAGATTACTTATTATGTGTAAATTTGAAAGATGAGAATAGCATCTTTCTTGTACTCAACACAAGTTTCGACTTGTTAGTTAAACAAGTATATATGTGCATGTTATGTAGTTTTTTAATTAATACGTAAGATGAAGTTGATTAAGCAACCCATATCCCTCAATGTTAATAATATAAAATTAAGTGACTCCGTTCACCACATAAGACATAGCGCTTTATTACCTAATACAATTCGATGTATAATATGTGGTCCATCAAACTGTGGTAAAACGAATGTTATGATTAGTTTACTGATGCATCAAAATGGGCTCAAATTTAAAAATCTTTATCTTTACTCTAAAACTACTTTTCAACCAAAATACCGTTTCTTGACTGAAGTTTTGAAAAGAGTACCACAGATTAACTTCTACGAGTTCAGTGACGATAAAGATGTAATTTCTCCGAGTGAAGCTTTAACGAATTCTGTATTCATTTTCGATGATGTTGCGTGTGAAAATCAAGTAAATATCCGTAATTATTTTTGTATGGGTAGGCATAAACAAATCGATTGTTTTTATTTATCTCAAACCTATTCAAAAATTCCAAAACAATTGTTACGTGACAATGTTAATTTTCTTATTATATTCAAGCAAGATGATGTGAATTTAAAACATATTTATGAAGAGCATGTTAGTTCTGATTTACATTGGACAGAGTTCAAGAACATTTGTCGAACTGTTTGGAGTACACCTTATAATTTTCTACTTATAAATAAAGAATCTTCATTCAATAATGGAAGGTACCGACAGAATTTTGATATTTTTTTTAAATTTGACTGACTGTCTTAAATGTACTTAAGTAATTAATATGCAAAAACAAATTCAGTATAGTTTGTTCTTTAGCTGAACGTAGTTGTTATAATATAACATGGAGAAAAATATTAAAATAGAATTAATGAAGTCTGTAGACTCCATAAAGAATAAAATAAAACAATTGAAGGATCAGGAACACTCAATGAACTTGTCACTCGATAAAATGCTAAAACCTGTCACAGATCCCCTTAAAACTCTAGTTGATTCGAATATAAATATGGAAAAAATAAAACATTTAGAAAATACAACACGCTCTAATTCTGGAGACATTGAAATGGATGACATTAATACTAGCTCATCTACAAAGTTTGAGGACTGTTACGAACCAAAACTTAATTCTACACAATTGGTTAAAAAGTCTCCCAAAATGAAATTGACAGATGATTTAGAAATTTCATTAGAGGGTCCTGATGTCTATGATATTTATGATGGTATAAATGTACCGTTTGGAATAAGAAGCGAAAACAAAATTTTATTAATGGGAAATTCAGTAGTATCATTTTCTAAAATTGATAGTTTGAATTACGATACCGACATTTTGATTAAAATCGATGATAAATCCTACAATTTAACTCCTGGTCTAAAAGAACTTTTACTCCGAAAGAAACCTGATTTAAAATTAATATCCAGCAAAGATAAACTTGTCTACAAGGATATATTGCATTATACAAATGCTCATAAAAGAGACTTCAATGCTAAAGGACAAATAAAAGGTGATAAAGGAATAAAATATCGTGAAATAATCAGACCTTTGTTTTCTGAAACGTCAAACGATGATAATCACACTAAACTTGGAGGACACTTGCCAAAGTTAAAGAAATACAAAAACAATACTGATCTGGTATATTGGGACGACCCCAACGAATTGGTTGAGAGACTGAAACTATTAGTTGCTTCAAGAGATGCTGGCAATACAAATCATGATAATGAAATTTTATCGATAATAGAAGAATTAAAAGAAGCTGACATAATTAAAGAATAAATAGTAGCACTAATATAGTTTTCTTTCAGTATCATTGCTGAATTCAAGACAAATGTTTATTTACTGAATTCTGAACATGAGTAAAGCCGATGTAGTAAATGAAATTCATAAAAATGCAAGGGTAAACTTTCCACGAAGACATGTTATAATGAAAGATATAGATGACCTTTGGCAAGCAGACTTAATTGATATGCAATCAATTTCTAAAGAAAACAAAAAGTACAGATTTATTCTTACGGTTATCGATACATTTTCGAAATATGCTTGGGCTTTTCCTTTGAAAAATAAAACCAAAGATGTTGTATGTAACTCTTTCAAGATTTTGTTGGATAAAGGGCGTGTCCCCAAAAATCTGCAAACGGATAATGGAACAGAATTTTATAACAATAAATTTCAAAAACTTATGAAATCTTATAATATAAACCATTATTCAACTTTTTCGACAAAAAAGGCATCAATAGTTGAGCGATTTATCAGAACATTGAAATCTAAACTGTATAAGGAATTCAGTTTAAAAGGTGACTATAACTGGATAGATAATACCCTTAATAATGCTATTTACAAATTCAATCACACCCATCATCGGACTATTGATGAAATCCCTGCAAACGTGGATAAAACTAATAAAGAACACATACTAGGGAGATATATCAGTTTGGTGAAAAACAATAGTATAAAAAGCAAATTTAAAGTGGGTGATTATGTACGTATCAGTAAGTACAAAGGAACATTTGAAAAAGGATATACCCCCAACTGGTCGACAGAAATATTTAAAATTCGAAAAATACAATACACAACTCCTATCACCTACCTAATTGAAGATGCGATCAGCCGACCCATTTTAGGTGCATTTTATGTACAAGAGCTGCAAAAGACTAAACATCCTAATTTATATCTAGTCGAAAAAGTTCTTAGAAGTAAAGGAAATAGGGTTTTAGTAAAATGGTTAGGTTTGTCTTCTTCTGAAAACAGTTGGATTGACAAATCGAATATTTATTAAGTGTTCAACCCATGATGCGTCAGTCTTATGATGGGTATTGGAGAGAGCAGTCTTCTCAATTGGCTTATAAATAATTTACCATTTGAATTACATTTACCAGGATACAATTATTGCGGACCTGGCACAAAATTAATTAAAAGGCTAACACGTGGAGATAATGGCATTAATAAATTAGATGAATATTGCAAAGAACACGACATTGCCTATCACAAATCTTCAAACTTAAAGGATCGCCACAAGGCAGATTTCGTTTTGTTAAATATGGCTAAAAAGCGAGCACTTGCCTCAGATGCGAGTGTAGGAGAAAAACTGGCAGCACGTATGATAAGCAGCGCTATGTCGAAAAAAATAAAAACTGGTTCTGGCCTAAAAAAAGGTAGCAAAAAGTGTTCTCCAAAAATGACATCTGGAAAAGGGTTGAAAAATAAATTTAAAAATATTATTAACAAAACGAAAAGACATATAAAAAAATTAAAACCAAAATGCAAAAAAGTGGCGATAGAATTAGCTATAGCTGCTACTAGAGAATTAGCTAATGATTCATCCATTAAACTTCCTCGCATTATTCCTATACCAAAATCTGGCGGAGTATTACCTTTGATTCCTATTTTTGCTGGTTTATCGGCGGCAGGCGCCCTAGCAGGTGGTGCAGCTGGTATTGCTAAAACCATAAATGAATTCAAGATGGCAAAAAAGTTGTATGCTGAATCGAAGAGGCACAATGAAAAGATGGAGGCTCTCTGCATCGGAAAAGGCCTTCACCTTAAACCACATAAAGATGGGCTCGGAATTTTCGTATCGAAAGAAAAAAACTAATATATCGGCTACCTAAACGACCCTTGAGTAATTTAGACATTTTGAAGTATGGAAATAATATTCCCTATTTTAGAGGTGTCTTTATGAGAGATGAGCTCCCTAAATACCCTTTTAAAAAAGAATGTGGAGTTATTAATTTAGATAGCTCTCAAAATCCTGGTTCTCATTGGGTAGCCTATGTAAAATACAATGATTATATTGAGTATTTTGACAGTTATGGAAATCTTAAACCTCCAAAGGAATTTATAAAATATGTGGGTTCCGAAGTTCACTATAATTATGATAATATTCAACGCGATCATCCTTTCAATTGTGGACATCTTTGTTTAAAGTATTTGAAGAATTTTTGGTCTATTGCAAGAATAAAATAAACAGAATCTTGTAAAAGAGTTCAGTATAGAAGCATGTCTACTACGATTACCATCTCTGGAAATAAATCGGAACTGGTTACATACTTTCAACCACCACTAGATTTATCTACCGAATACGAGTGCGGTTTGCTGTTCTTTTCAGTATTAAATTCAAGACCAAATATTCCGATTAATAACAGCAGTCTGTCTGTGATCAGAATCGAATGTGATCTTGTTCACGGTTCGTACCACAACGGATTACCAACTCATTTCATTCATGAATTTGTATCTGATACTGCTCCAGGTCATCAGTGCATGGAAATACCACAAAACGTTATTTACTATCCAGTAAAGAAAAATATAATTTCATCTATATCTGTTCGGATTATTGATCAATTTGGTCACTGTATTAACTTTGGAGAAGAATATATTCAACTACGTCTTCATTTAAGAAAAACAAAATGATAATATACTATAAAAACACCCCCTTTAAAACAAAACGGTTTAGTTCTTCTTCGATTACTGAAGTGCTGAGACGTAATAAAAAAATTAAGAAATTGACTGAAGCAAATAAACATTTTCTTAAAGCCCTAGGATTTAAAGTATGAATATACTACAGATAACTGAATCACCACACTTCGACACTTCCATTGAAAGTTATGAAGTCCATTCATACAATCCCTACAATAACAGCTTTAGAGAAAACGATGAAATCCGGATTCCCATACACCAACAAGACATATACGTGCTACCATCAGCCAGTTCAATTTACATCGAAGGTCAAGCAAAACTCTTCGGTAAAGATGGGAATCCAATCAAGAAAACTGTTACGCTCACTAATAACCCTGTTATGTCTTTGTTTCAAGACATCAGGTACGAAATAAATGGTATTGAAATAGACCGTATAAAAAATTCTGGAATTACGTCAACAATAAAATCATACATCTCATTAAATGAAGCAGAAAATAAAGTTGCTGCCCTGTGGGGTTGGAGTTTAGAGGGATTTCAAAGTGATGGATATTTTAGTGCTGTGATACCATTAAATAAGGTTTTAGGGTTTGCAGAGGATTACAATAAAATAGTGATAAATTGCAAACATGAACTTATATTGAACAGAAGTAACACTAACTTAAACAGTGTTATTCTTACTGATGATATTGCTCATTTTCAAATAGAAATACAAAGAGTTCAGTGGAGGGTGCCACACATAAAAGTATCAGACCGAGAACGACTGACACTTTTAAAGCATTTAGAAAGAGATAAACCTATTCAGATGGCGTTTAGAAATTGGGATTTATATGAGTATCCATTATTACCTAAAACCACAAAGCATTCTTGGTCAGTTAAAACTGCTTCACAATTGGAAAAACCTAGATATGTAGTTTTTTGCTTACAAACTAATCGAAAAAATAATAAAACTAAAGACAGTTCAGTATTCGATCATTGTGAAGTAACAAACGTTACACTCTTTTTAAATTCACAATATTATCCGTATGAACATTTAGGCTTAAAGTTTTCTGAGAACAAATATAGTATATTATACGAAATGTTTGTGAAATTTCGTCAGTCGTACTACAACTATCCAGTAGACCCGTTACTTAGCTTAAAGGAGTTCAAAGAAAAAGCCCCTCTCTTTATCTTAGACTGCTCAAGACAAAACGATACCCTGAAAACAGGTCCAGTGGACGTGAGGTTGGAAATTGAATGTTCTACTGCAATACCAGATAAGACGACTGCATATTGTTTGATTATAAACGATCGACTTGTGGAATACAAACCTCTCAGCAACATTGTGCGCAGGTTATCATGACTGCCATTGTAGATGTTCAAGGATTTAAAACAGAAAGAAATGAATTTATCATTAAGGAAATTGCTGTACTTTGTAATAAAAAAATTCTGGTGTTTTTAATTAAGCCCCCGTTTCCATTTTACGATTTGACGAAACCAGAAAAACGACAAGTCAGTTGGATTGAACGTAATAGAAAGATATACTGGAGTGAAGGATTTGTGTCTTACTCAAATCATCAGAAATTGATTGTAGATATTTTAAGAGATAAACGTGTTTACACCAAAGGTTTAGAAAAAGTCTTATGGTTAAAAAATATTTCTAATAATAATAATATATATAATTTAGAAGATGAAGGTTGCCCTAATTTATTAAGCTTGAATAATAAATATGAACATTCTCATGATGTGTATAGTTGTATTTATCATGATACAATATGTGCTTTAAAAAATGTAATTTGTTTAAATAAATGGTGTATGGATAATAAATATTTGAAATAAATATTTAGTTGTTTAATTTTTGAAAATTGGGTAATATGTATCAGTTTCCTATCCCTACCAATCCCCTCCAATGTTAATCGTTATAAGCTGCTGGTAACAGATGTGAAATGTCATACTTATAAAGTTATTTGTATCAAGAACTAGGAAGTGAGTAAAGAGAATATGTCTCAAAATAAATACAATCCTCGATATGAAACGTATAATACATATAAAATGCGTGAATTTTCATTTAGATATTATTGGGCAACGGCTGATTCAAGGAGAAGATTGGTGATGGAAATGGCTGACGCTGGATTTTTTTATTTTGGAAATAGTGTAAATGATAAAGCAGCATGTTTCTCTTGTGGAGGTGTTATAGAAGATTGGGAGATTTACGACGATCCATGGATGCAACATGCTTTGCAGTTTCCTCAATGTTTTTATTTGAATGCTGTGAAAGGAAGATATTATATTATTATGTGTCTGAACCAGTTACTCTATTGAATTCAGAATGAATCTACTTATATGCCTACATATTATTGAAGTGTTATGTACCACAGCAGGGGAGTTAAACATAACTGAGACGAAATGTAGACCACACTATTATTTCATTTCTTCGAATATAATGTTTGATGGTTGAAATTGAGTGCTTCAGGATATCATCCAGAAACCCCAAATATTAATTGATTGATTGATAGATAACCCATTTTCAAGTGTGGAATTGCGGGTTCCTGGATCTTGTATGATCCAGGAACCCCAATTCTACACTACTACGCTAAAATGACTCAATGGGTAGAATATGACCTGGGGATGGACTGGTTTTTATGTATTTCATAGAAACCAGTCGTGTCGCGGCGACATGTCGTCTGCAGTTGCCACCTGCGGTCGGCTACGGAACGGTACCTTTTAGGCTACGTCTACGTACTAATAATATTAGTCATCTATAAAGACCAAATGACCTTGATGGAAGATTTTATGATAAACACTTTAAACATCAAGAGTTTGCTCATAAAATTGGAAAACATAAAATAAACTTGTCTTATTTAATAGGACTATTTTTGTTATTTTGTTTACACTTTCTAGACTATTTTGCAATTTGTTTAAGAACGGTTTATTTATTCGGTCATCGTAGGTGAGTCTAAAATGGCTAACTATTCTCAGCATTTATCTTTTTCTTTAGCTGAAAAACTTCTTAGATAAGTCCAGACCACAGATATTATAATACTACGTACAGATACCCAATCCCATACAAAGAAATGACACCACCCTAAGTCTGGCAATTGAGCTGGCTATTTTTCTTCCTCCATTTTTTAACAGATGGCAGCATCAGCGACTTACTAATTGCCAGAGACTGTAGTTTTACAACGCCATCTAGGAATCTTGCCTAGATACTACGCAAGACTCCTAGATGTTTTTCTTCCTTATTTACGTTTTTTCTTCCTAGGTGTTCAATTTTTATATTTCTAGGTATAGTACTAGATTTAAAAAAAAATGTTTGATTTTCCTTAATGAAACGACTTAAACGCAATTTTACAGTGACCCTGTCATCACTTGAGTAAAACGCCATCTATTGCAAAGAGCTCTCGACAAAATGATTATCATATGGCTGCTTTATCATTCTAAGGGTTCGAATTGAAGTAAACGGCATAATTAAATTTTTTTGTTGAAAATACGAGATTTATGAGTGTAAATACATAAATCAGCATTAAACAAAGATGTTTTGATTTTTACTAATATTACCTCAGCCAAAATTTGCCGTATAACGCTTTTTAGTGATTGTTAATTTCGTAAATTGTTACTTATGATGCCATCTATTTTTTTTTTTTCAAGACTAATTATAATTTGTTCGAGTTGAGACCCCATGTCCAGACCTATATAACATTTTTTGTTTAATAACTATAAAACTTGGTATCTTGAACGTGTTGATGGCAAAATACAACATAAAATATATATTTTTAGATTTTAAATTTGCTTGCCCCAAAATTCAGCATTGCTAATACCGTTTGCTGAAGCAGCCATTAGGTCCTCACGTGTGCAGGATCTCCTCTCCTCACGTATGCGGCGCAAGATGGTGGACTATTTGCCTTCGGAGAGACGCGTATACGCAGCGGAGATCTGACCCGTCCTTGAACATGAAGTGATTGTCTTTGCTGCGGTCGACTTGATATGAATATTTATATTATTACCTATCTACTTATATTAACAGCAATACCTAAACAATTTTTGTAATAAAATCTTCTCCTATTTCAATAAACCCGACAAATATCGTAAGAACCAGCTTCAATAATATAATAATCTAAATTAAGATCTCTTGAAATATAAGTTTTCCAGACACGTAAAAAGGATTTAACAACAATTTGTATGACATTTCAGGTTCTCGTAAAATTCTATGACTTACAAAAATAAAAATGGATATTATTTCCGTTTTTCCATATCATTTGGCGTATATTTCACGAAATATTATTAAAATTTATTCAAATATCCAGACGCATAAAATGCAGAACATAAGATTGCTATAAAATCTGGATGATTGCTTTGAAGTTGGCCATAAAAAATACAAACATTTCATTCAACATTTGCATGTGTATTTTAAGTAGAAAAGATTGAATATTTATCAAAAGAAACACTTCGTATCAATGTTTTGTTCTAACAGTTATGGATTTAAAAAAAAAACTCAATTAATTACACAGGATATTTTTTAAAGGTACTGAAACAGTAGTTAAACCAATGATATTATATTAACAGATATGTTATACGTTCACAAAACAACCGAAAAAAGTGTTCCGTGCAGCAGCGGCACACATACCCACGTTTCATTCCTTTCATTCATTTTACATTTCACTACAAGTAAAAACGTTACAATTGGAATGTTTTCGAGTCTTCACTATTGCGCGCTTATAACATATCTGTTAATTTAATATATCATTGAGTTAAAAAAATACAATAGACGCTGATATATTTAGTAACCTATTCCGCTTGACTATTCTTCAAGAGTCATAAAAACCCTGTAAGAAATCGGCACGTGTTTCACCTCTCAACGAGGCATCTTCAGGATGACGATTGACCAATTGCAAACCAGAACGCGACGTGTTACCACACCGAGCGCTGGACGCAGAGTCAAGAGTTTCTCTGCGTCCAGCGCTCGGTTTTTATGGCTCTTGAAGAATAGTCAAGCGGAATAGGTTACTAAATATATCAGCGTCTATTGTATTTTATAATGGATTTCCGCAAAGTCACGCCTGAATCAATTAACTATCATTGAGTTAAACAAATATAGATGAAATATTATAGTCTTTATAATTACAAAAGTCGGTACCTAACTACCTACATGACTTATTTTTTTTTTTTGGTTATTGTTTTTTACCTTTTTCACTAAAACTTTAATGCCACAAACAGGTTTCAGAACCAACGCAACAAAATGTCAAACTCAACACGAACTACCCACATTTTTTACATGGCAACCTCACATACAGTACAGTCGATAAAACAAGTGACCGAGCGAAGGTTCCCGTAAAGAATTCGTTGCATTATTCAACAATGTTCTGCTCTTCACTTTGCCAAATGAAATAAATTACCATTGATACGTATTTCACACGAATACGGCACAACAGTTTGCGTTGTCAATTTTGTATGTAGATTTTCGTGATTTTGATAGTGTTTTGTTTTCGAAAGAAACTTCTTTTTTTTTCTTTGCTGTGTTGTGATATTATGTGTTCACGGACAGTTTTGGGGGAAGTGGTTATTAAAAAAAAACAAGGTAAGTACCTACTTTAGGTCATATTTTTAATGTGATGTTTTTGAACAGTTATCACAATCAGGGTGGTCGGAAAGTTGACATCCAAAAAAAAAAGGATTTTCCATTATCCCTATTTCCCTTGGTCACGCCATCACGCTAAAACGGCGGAACGGATTTGGATGAAATTTGGCACATGGGTAGGCCATGACCTGGAAAAGGACATAGGCTACTTTTCATCCTGGTCCGCAGACGAAGTCGCAGGCAACAGCTAGTAGTCAATAAATCACGGTAACTCGATTGCCGTAACCTATACTGATATCGATACCCGTCACGTCTGCGCTGTCTCTCTTGCGACTTTAAATTTGATCCTGTACTCTCGATACTAAGGCCCAATTTACATTACTGCGTAACGGAATGGAAGATAATTTTTGGAATGAAATTGTGTAAAGCATAATGAACTTTATGACAATTGTTTAACGTACAAAGTAGATTCGAGCTGCTAGCTGCAGGAACTGCCGATAATGCAAGAGAATTCCCCGGAAGACGCATGACTTGTTTATATGCTCATCTAGTTTGTGCGTTACAGAATTGACATAAAGTTCATTATGCTTCGACCCAATTTCGTGACAAACATTCGCTTCCATTTCGTTCCGCGGCAATGTAAATTGAGCTTGCCTAAAGACTCCCTACCGTTTCAAAGTCAACAAATTAACATTGATCAATCGAAACATACCAAACAAAAACACTGTATCTACCCTCTATTTGCCACCATAAGCCCATGCTCCATTAAGGTGTAAGGCAGCGAAAATACCGTTTTATACTCGGTTTTAACCCTCAACCGTCGCGTCGAGTGAGCGTTTACTCCAGTTTAATTGCTTGCAAAATCCCGCTTCTGAAATACTGCTGTGGAAGCAAAATTTTAGAATATTAAATACAAATTACACTCGCTATGCATTTAAGTTTATAGGCTTTGGATATTAAAAGGCGTAAATGCGTTTATGCTCGTTCAATTTTTTGAGCGTTTACAGGTTAGGTTAGTTGATAGGTACGATTTTTTTTTTGGAGATAGATATTATTCGATTATCAGATTTATTAAGTAGGCAGGGTTCTGATAAAGTGAATATCGGTTTTTGATTGGTTGATGATTAAAGTGCGCGGTTTATTGTTTACTTGAAATTAGAAGAACTTGCTTCCAATAATCACTTATAAGTTATTATTTTTCACCCATACTACGTATAGCCACTGTATAATAAAGTAACAGTATTATCTCTCGGCAGAGACCTTGAAATAATTACTTACAGCCGTTTGGTAGATAAACCTTCCACGTCCAAGCGTAACTGCCGAACACTCGAGACTTTTGCACCCTGATTTTATACACTGGGATTTCGAAGCTCCATCTGTGGCGACCATTTTGTCTTTAAAATGACAATTTTAAATCTGACGTATACATAACTAGCTTCCGCCCGCGGCTTCGCCCACGTGGTATGTCGATGAAAAGTACCCTATGTGCTTCCCCAGGATGCCATCTATCTCCTTGCCTGTTTTTTATCGAAATCCGTTAAGTGGTTAAGGCGTGAAAAGGTAACATACAGACAGACAGACAGACCGACAGACAGGCAGATAGACCGACAGACAGACAGATCTAATTTAGAATTTATAATATTAGTATGGATATACATTATGCCTGTTTGAATCTATATAATAAATGTTGATTTTGATGAAGTATTACTTTAAAAAAATAAAAGGAAACACTCATAATCAAATGAAAGAAATATTCAATACAATAATAGGGCAAAATCCTGAATATTTTGACCTTCAAACGACACGTGTCGTAAATACGGGCAAAAAGGTAAACCACAAAACAATTGATATTCAGAATTGGCAGGCCATTCCCAACCCTTTTGCCAATAATTCAAGCCCTGCGTGACCCGATTATCTTTACTGGTTATCCGGGTTCGGGATTTCATTGGTAATTTATAAACATTGAATGGTAGGGTTAAGGTCATTTGTAGGTCAAGACAAATAAACATCTTATTTATCTACGTCAACCTGTAATTGGCCCATTGTCCGTTACATACACATAAATAATCTCACGCCATTTTTCTATGGGGGTACAACATACATTGTTGACGTTTAAACTTCTATTAACTGCAACTTTTATAAATAAAGCCCTAGTCACACCACAACGACAAACAATCTGCCTAGCCTTTTCCCAACTATGTTGGGGTCGGCTTCCAGTCTAACCGGATGCAGCTAAATACCAGTATTTTACATGGAGCGACTGCCTATCTGACCTCCACAACCCAGTAACTGGGTAATACGATACCCCTTGGTTAGACTGGTTGTCAGACTTTCGTGCTTCTGACGACTCGTAACGACTGTCAAAGATCCACAAATGACAGCCGGGACCAACGGCTTAACGTGCTATCCGAGTCACGGAGGAGTCTCGATATGTGAAAGTGGTTACCCATCCACGGACCAACCCCGGCAAGCGTAGCTTAACCTGATGGATCGACCCGAGCGGCTGTTATTACTTAGCCACGAGCTCCTCACTCCACTCCTCACTCCTCACACCACAACGACAAACCACTTTAATAAACAATCAACCTCAGACGACACTCCATACAAACGGTTAGTCCATTTCTACTCCAGCGTCCAATCTCTCCAAGAACTTCCACCGGTTTGCATTCCAGATTTTATCGCTTCGTAAACTTGGATAGGTGGACTATCTGTTGGCAATAATTCAGGGTGACCACGTAGGTATCTATCTGCCAACGCCTTCTGGTCGCCGTGTTTCAAACTCCTAGATAAACTTCGATTAAACCAGGGCCGTACGGTTTGGAGACATTTAGGGGAGACGATTCGATTGTCGTGATGAGAGCAGTTTCAGTTTCATTCTTTATTTCGTTTAAATGATAAATTTAATCGTTAAAAGTTTTAATCCTGTAAGTAGGTTTGTACAAACACGTTTACATATCAATAATATTTTGTTTTTTGCCCGTATGTACGCTATACTATTGCGAGTTAGCTGGAACGCTCTTTGTTAGTTAACATACTGTATATATTATATATATATACAGCTGGTATTCAGCTGCATCCGATTAGACTGGAAGCCAACCCCAATATAGTTGAGAAAAGGCTAGGCAGATTGATTGATATATATATATTTATTTTATAAATTAATATTGGTATTCAGCTGCATCCGGTTAGACTGGAAGCCAACCCCAACATAGTTGGGAAAAGGCGAGACAGATGATGATATTTATAAATTAAATACTTAAAGGAAATAATATAATAAAACAGTTTTTTCCGGGAAGTAGGATTTTCTAATAATATTCCATAATACGTTCCAGTAGGTACTGTAAGGTGTAATAGGTCTGATTAGTCGTGAATTGTAAAATCATATTTGGCCGTTCCTTGAAGCAGAACATAGTTGATTAGAGAATCTCAGTCGATTGGAACTATATCCTACAGGAAATCTAACCAATAATAATAATCTTTAGACGAGGTTCCTCTCCTAATCTTTATACGAGCCCTGACCACCGGCAGCTTGGACCTTGATCCTGATGCCGATGGGCTACAATGTTTTATATTTTTTAATGTTTTTACGAAAGTATTTAAAAATGTAAATAATTTATGTATTCAAAATGAAATAAAGGATAATAATCTGTACGATGTACAGTCACGGACTTTAATTGATGAGCCACCTGGCACTGTTCATATTTTAGCGTTCATATTGTGGCGATGTAGTGCGTCCGGATTAATTTTCATGTTTACTAACAATAGTCTTTAAGTTATCTTGTATACTTACACTATGGACGAATGTCTGAAATAAATTATTTGAATTTGAATTTGAATTTTGCCGTTTCGTACATTCACGATATTACATGATTAAACACGAACTCAAATCGCACGCTCGTAAACAAGATGACAAATAAATTACTTTTAATCAGAAATAGTCTTATCCATAGAGTTTGACTAATAAGTTCTCAATGATAAAAAATTAAAAATAAATACGTTGCATAAATATGTTGCATTAAGATTGTCAAATCTATTTGATACCGACCTCCTTTGAATCATAGCTCATTAACTCGTTATTTCTGAAAACTTTTTTTTTTTTTTTTTATTTATTTAGACCAAAAAGAATAAACATGTTACACAATTTGTCTTAGCTACTTAGAATTATGCTTAAGTAAAACAGTTACAATTTGTGTCTAATTATTAGCATCTGCTGCCGAACTAGGTTTATAGCCTGTGTTTCAGCATGCAGCGCCTCAAAGCCCTCGGACTGGGTATGCAAGTATGAGCTTACGAACAAAAGGAAACAGTTTATATTAAATTAAGAACGTACTTACTCTAAAAATAATGAAATAGTTGCTGTCCTCTGGGTGTGTAAAGTGAAGGAGGTGAGTGTGTGTGTGTGTGAGAGGGTGTGTAGAGAATTAAATAGATTTAGCTAGTAAAATCTTTCATAGTGTCCATAAGTTTGTTAGCCGCCAATCAGTTTGTATCACTACTTTAAGATAGTTAGTATATTTTCCGTTTGATCGTACGTTAACTTCCAAAGCCACTGAGATACCGACTTCTTCATCGTTAATTTATTAAAAGAGTATATTTCAAGAGTCTTATTAATTTTGTCATATAAATAGGGGCCTAGAAAGGGGTAAAATCTTCGAATAAAAGCCGTTTTTAAATGTACTAACCTCTTGCATACAGGTAAGCCCCTTCGCCTCGTTAATAGGGTTGGATTGTACTTTACTGCAGTATGCTGTTTTGAAACAATGCTTAAGACGAATAGTTGGCGAACAGTCAAAACCTCACAGTATTCATAAAGACATGTGGTTGCGTAACGGAAAGGCTTAAAAGTACAGAGTTTCAGTATGGTTCTTTGTGAAACCTCAAGTTGCTTTATCGTTGTTTTTGGTGCACCGCCCCAAGACGATATACAATATGTAATCAGTGACTGACAAAGCGCATAATAGATTTGTTTTAGGGTTATAGGGGTGACTATATGTCTCAATGTTTTAAAAATGTAGGTAAGCTTACGAACCCTTTTACTCAGCAGTTGAATGTGTGCTTTGAAACCAAAATTTTCATCAATTACAACGCCCAAATATTTAATTGTCTTTGTACGTTCCAAAGGATTGCATGAGCATGTAAAATCACTCGGAGCTTCAAGGGAGCAATTATGTGCAATTAGATTTAAACTCGTTTGTGAGGAAGAACGAATCGAAAAGGTAAGGTACTTCGTTTTCTCAACATTCAGGGTAAGTACATTATCATAAAGCCACCTCTTTACCAAATCAAAACCATTTTGGGCTAGCTGGTAAGTCTCATTCCATGTTTTAGCAGCGAAAATGAGGGCAGTGTCATCTGCATATGAGATTATTTTTCCATGAAATGAGTTTAGACATAAGAGATCGTTTATGTAAACGAGAAAAAGGGTCGGCCCAAGAATGCTACCCTGCGGAACGCCATAGGTCACTGGACGATCCGTACTAGTGTAGGGACCTACTTTAACACATTGAGTTCTGTCGGTTAGATAATCGGTCAAAAGGCTAAGCTGTTTCCCCCTAATTCCAATTTTTTCCAATTTTTGTACTAGGATTGGAACAGAAACCGTATCGAAAGCCTTCGCTAAATCTAAAAATAACGAAATACATTTATTACCTTTATCTAAATTTGAGGTTATAAAATCTGTTAAATTGCTAACTGCGTGATCGGTGGATTTACCACGACGAAAACCAAAAAACAAAACGGTCAGATAAAATGTGCTTACTTTCGAGATAGTTTACTAAACGCCTGTTAATAATTTTCTCTAAAATTTTTGAAAGCGAGGGTAATATTGAGATTGGCCTATAATTTTCAATACGGTCTCTGGCCCCACCCTTGTGAATTGGTCGAATCTGAGATTTTTTAAGATCTTTAGGAAAGCTACCCTTCTCTAGACACATATTAAAGATGTAGGTTAAGTGAGGGACAAGAATAGCCCTATGATCCTTCAACAACTGGTTTGACAAATTATCCCAACCTACAGAACAATCATTTTTGAGTGCACCTATTAGGCACATAACTTCATCTTCATCCGTGTCAAAAAGTACAAGAGAATTAAGATTTTGCTCAAGGGGCTTATTACAATTTTTTGGGGCCCTGTCTTGTCGATGCGCTATTCGTTCAGCCAATGATTTGCCAACATTGGAAAAAAAGTCGTTTATCGCGTCCACAGAGCGCTGAGGAGTGTCCGATGTTGTCAGTAATTCCTTTGGATAGTTAACATTTTTTGCTGAATTAGTTATATTTTTTATTGTATCCCACAACTTTTTGCTATCTTTCCCAGCTTTATGAACAAGTTCTCTATCATAATTACGTTTTACATTCTTTAAGATTGAGCCACAAAAATTTCTGTATCGAGTATAGGTTATTTTTAGTATTTGGTCATCTGGAAACGATTTTGATTTTTTATGAAGTTTATCCCTGTTGCGAATGCAGCGCAACAGACCCTGTGTTATCCATGGTTTAATCATTCTTTTGCGACGTGGTAGTATAATGGTTTCAGAATTTATATTCAGAGCGGTCTTTAATTCACCAATGACATAGCTGACAGCAAAGTCACAGTCATCAGTTTCATAAATCGGAGAATAGTTGATTTTGCTTATGTCCTGAGTTAATCCCTCCTGATCTATTTTAGTGCGCGTTACAATGGCATACTTACGCGACTGTTGATTTTTTAAACAAAGTATGACAGTTTTGTGATCTGTTAACGTAGACTGTGGAACAATTGTAATGGAAGGAAGCTGGGTTTTCAAAAGCACATGATCCAAACAAGACCCACTAGCGTCACGAGTGACAAAATAATGTGCTGGCAATAGACCGTGGTAGGCCGTGAGGGCCAGATATTGATTGGAAGACGTACTCAGATTCTCGGAAATTATGTCTATGTTCAGATCTCCTACTATTGCAATATTTTCAAAACCAGATAATTGCACCAAAGTTTCATCAAGCGAAGTCAGAAAAGGGTCAATATTAGAATAAGAAGGTGACCGATAGAGAGCTAGTAACACCGTGTCGTTGTTACCTATTTTAATCAAGAGGCAATTACAGTTTCGTATATTAGGTTCCTCAACGCAAAAGCTTAGTTCTTCCTTTATATATACGACAACGCCATCATTCTGAAGTGGGTTTGATGTAGTAAAAAATGAGCAATACCCACTAATTGCAGGTATACTAGATACACAAGTCAGCCAGCACTCGGTCAGAATGAGTACATCACAATCAAACCCGAGTCTGGTTATTAAAACCTGAAAACCTAAAAAGTTACAATTTAACTGAAGACAGTGACAGTTGCGGGCTCACTTTCACATTTATAATATTAGATAAGATATATTATAATATAATTTTGTGTACATATAAGTAAATAAATAATATAATTATAATATATTATATGATGATAATAATTCTGTAAACACATTTATTTGTTATCGCGAATCATAAAAAACGCCAAGTTGCAAACCACGTAAGAAAACTTGAATTTCCTTAGGAGAGCTTCCTTCTATGCTAGGAAAGTTACATGAATCAGCATGAATCATTATTTTAATATTCCTCATAACCAAAACAAAAGACAACGCATTTGTTTCTTGTTGATTCTCGTAACCAGTTCACCAAAATTCTCGTTTCTGTCGCAAAATCTAAAACACCTTTTAATCAGTTGCAGAGGCAGCACGAGACAGTTGATTAGAGTCTCTCGAACTGTTCTACACCGGCCGATAATGAGTCCGTCGGTGACCGGTGGTTTAGGCTTTGCCAATCTTCCCGCTTTCGATTTGGCCTAGGATTTGATGGTGGATTCGGGTCAGCGCGGCTTTTTAGAGGATTTTTAGCTTCTAGAAACGAATTGCATGATACTATTGTACGGATAAACACTGTTAGGTAAGGTTATAAATGACGTTTAAGTGAGTACCATGTATCTATCACATACTTATTTTTTTTTTTGTCATTGCTCTATTTTTTAATTTTTTTTACCTATTATGGTACAGTAATCGTATTCTAGGTGCATCATAGTCACATGTAATTATTAATTGGTGTATACAAAATATTGTTTTTTTTTTTTAAAGAGTAATGTTGGAGTTTCTTTTCCAGTCTTCTCCATACGAAAACTACCTTTTGGAAGGGGCAACTAGAATCAGTTCTATTTACTTGTTTTTGACGTTCAAAAGTGCCTTTAATCTGCCTATTTGTAATAAATTATTTGACTATGACGTTTTCGTGTTCGAAAAATCTTCGTTTATTCTGTAAAAATCTCACCGTCATTCCACCCAAGATGTTAGGGATTAGCACTCACAGCTCATTTCATATTCGTTTTTACAGAAGAGACTGGCTTAGATTAGAAGAGATTGGATAGGTGTCACATGATGAAGTTACACTTAAAATATATATTTTTTTTACTAACTCTTTTCGATACAAAATACCAAAATGAAACTGAAATAAAATATTACATTCCAGCCTCTAAAAGCAACACCAAAGAATAAATAGCATTCAACCTAATTCAGTTTTCTTGAAAACGTTTCACACACTACATTTTGTAAGTTCCACTCAAACACCAAAAGCAGAATAACCCTTGTAGCTTTAACACGCAATGAGATAGCAACCTTAGTTAGGAGTTACAAGGTCGAATTTGATTTGGCTATTGTTCATTTGAGGGTAATTCTGAATAAGGTTGCCACCACTTTAAAGAAACACTAATGAAGTGGCGGTCACCAACTATGTTATAAACAACGTTTTGCAAACTACATAGTTTGTTTTTAATTCGTTTTCACAGAAAATTACTGAACATCTGCTGAATATTATTTACCTACTAAAGTGAGACGTAAGGAGCTTAGGGCCCACTTACTTGCATCAATACACTAGCTAAACATAATTGTTTAAAACATCTTTATCACTGTCATCTTTAAACGATTTATAGAAATAGAACGATGATTTAAATTAGTTTAGCGCTAAACCTAAATCATTGAGGTACCAAACATTAAATTTGAAATTTAGCTGCCGAAAAATTGGATGAATGGCTAAACTAAAAATCACTGGCCCGAGGGGGTCACCTTGTTGACAGCCAACAGTTCGGATTATATATCATGATTTGGTGTGCAAGCGGGCCCAGAAGCTTAAACCTACTATTTGATCATCATCATCATCATCATTTCAGCCTAAAGACGTCCACTGCTGGACAAAGGCCTCCCCCAAGCACCGCCACTTCAACCTGGTCTGTTCCCCCGCATCCAGTGGATTCCTGCGGCCTTCACAAGGTCATCGGTCCACCTTCCAACGCTACGTCTTCCGGTTCCGAACTTACTATTAAGTAAATTGAAAACTAACTGTTCCCACAGCAAACTATTCCTGACTTTATTTACAAGTATCGTACAACATAGGCAGCTTAGGCAGAGAAAACAATTCTATGAATAAAATCACGTAAATCGGGTGCCTTTTTAGAGCCTTTATAGATTGGTCCATCTCGCTAGAGTCCCACACTACGTCTTTTTCTACTAAAACGAAAACGTATCCCGCGAAATTCAAGTGTTATTATAGTACATACATCTAACATTATTATAGTATTTAACCTAGATATAGGTAAGTTACATGTTAAAATATTTTACATTTTAGTTTACCCCGCGAAATACAAGTATTATTACATCCAACATATAGTACTTAACCTAGATATAGGTAAGTTACATGTTAAAATATTTTACATTTTTATCAGATACTTTTGGAACGGACTATAATTCTACGCCGAACTAGCTGCTTGAAGGCTGCGCCAACGTCCATGTTTGGGGTCACCAGTATAGAGGATTATGAGGATCACGTTGTAAAGTTCACTCATTCTCTATGGAGTATCCTCCGACCAGACGCGGTTTGTGTCTGGTGGGATATTACTGTCCAACTATTGATATCGGGACGGACGTTGTATATATGCTAGTCGTGCAGTAAACTCTGCTTGCGCGATTCAGGATTTTCGTGACGTCAGTGTGATGCGTAGTTCGCATGTGACGATGTAAGGTCTATTTAAATTCTTGTTGCCAATTGGTGTTATTATAGCTTAAACAAACATACACTTTATAACAGTGTAAATAAAGTTGATTTGAGACTGACTAGTACTGTTGATAAAGTCATAAAAAAATATGAAGTAGTAGCGCAAACTGAACCTAAAACTCGTGTTTGTTTACATGTTTGGCAAATAAATTGCGAACGCAGTATAGATGCCACACTTCCTCAGATGACTCCTTTACAAAGACCCGAGCTCTGCTACTACTTACTAGGTAACTATAGTCAGTTCGGTTGTCTTCTTGACATAGAGAACATCTAACTATGATTAAAGCCACTGTCACAATACTCGACTATACCTATCACAGTTGCACATAGTCGCAATTAGTTTCAACTCAGGATGGATCGAGCTTCACTCCTCCAAGACGTGATTAACTAACAAACAGACGGTTCATTTATATTATTAGTTCAATGGAGGTAGATCTGTGGTTCGCTCAGATTGAAATGTAGGTCGATAATAAACTTGCGAGTTTCAATCCCGTCTGGAATTAGTTTGGAGGAAATGTAGGGAGCCAATGTTTCTTGGGGACTAAAACACCCGTTTTCTATTCAATGATCTAGAAAAGCTGAACATCAGCTGACGAGAAACTAACGAAATAACGTTAGAAATCGAATAGAATGAAAGAAAGTTAGGTTTATTTTTCACAGAAACAAGTGCATACAAAGCTAAAAAAAACTTAGGTGAAGTGAGCGTGGAGTGAGCTGTTATTGTCATCGATTCCTACTGATGCTAAGGCAGTGACAGTTCACTTCAAACTCACTTCACCGGTGAGATGTTTACAGAATAGCACAGCTGTTAACTCGAACAATAAAGAAAAAATAAATGATAAATAACTACGAGCACAGAACAGAGGGCCAATTCTCTTACTTAAAAAACGTTCACATTCAAGTCTCAATCTGTCAAACTTGTCAAAAATGTTGGTAAATTGATTATTTTTAATAGATTGGTTTTTTTGACAAATTTCGAATGAGATGCGAATGTGAACGTTCGGCAGCTGCACGTCTAACAGGTTTTTGCTAAGCATTTTCCGATCTAAAAAGTTCGGAGTAGACTTTTCTAACATAGTCTCACATGCGGTTAAACATTAATAATTTGAAGCGACATCAGTCATCTGAACTGCACAGTACAGTTACATGTAATATCAGTGTCAGTTTTTTGGGCTTCTGACAACCTGTGACCGAAGGTTCAGGCAGAAGTGTACTTATAGTACAGCCTCATTTCGCCAGTTATGTAAAGTCCCTTGTAAAGGGGGCAAGCCTATGCAATCATTCAACATAACCTCTTCTGTGGCAATTATCAAGCAATTACACGAAAACTTATAGTACCTTACTGAACATGTAGCCTCACACTGTTTATTCATCGACTCTGAAATTCAATATTAGAACTCCTTTGAGAATTAAAGCTGGCGGTGAGTTTGAAACTAGTGTTGTACTTCGGCGCCCTAATCACTGTTTGTTTAATAATTCATTTTGTATGTAATTGGTACTTTACATATAGGGTAGCTCTAATATTGTTTGTAATATGTACAGGTTTTGGGTCGATATTCAAATATGAATTAAGGATAGAACGGATCAATATTTAGATTTGGAGGTAGTTTTGCCCTCGAAAATGTAAAAAAACGGATAGTTTTTTTTTAAATAAATGTTTGCCTAACACCTTCAGCGCCAAGTGTATCTTTTTGTCTGGAACATTGTGTATCCAAAAGTATACACATCTTTCTACTTGGCAAAAGCTGGTATCTTTTAGGCACACGTTCTATGTATATTTATTATGCAGAAAATAAAAGCCCGGGCCTGTCACAAATTTGTCAAATAGAGTCTGTCAAGCGAGTCTTGTCCCATGAAAAAGGCGGTTAATTTTAAAAAATTACAGGGGTCAACACTTATATATTACGCTTAAAACTGGTTTGATACTTGAATTTTTGTAGAATAAAAAATCTTTGGGATGAATTAAAAAAGCGCATCCTCCAAGGCAACGGTTTGGAATCTCGGAGACACAAAATATACGGTACAAGTACCTACATCCCCGCTAAGTCCCCGGATGAAGGTATTTATTAATCACAATCAGAACTAAAAACAGAATCTAGAAATTCAATGCCTTCATAAGGGAAATCACTGTAAGTATCATCATTAGTCATTACGCACAGAAATGATGAAGGGTTCCAACTCCGTTTCGGTTATCCTGTCCCTTACTTTAAATTCATGACTAAGATGTCTGAATCTAAATCCGAAATCGTGATCACATCACAGTAAAATTAAAATATGTACCTAAAAAAAATTCGGTAATTGAGCTAAAAGTATCAAAATGTTGTAGACTAGAACTTGTGACATATGACAATCCGTTTGACAGATAATAGTATTGCCATTTTAAGAAATCAGCTAAATGGTCGTGGACATGATTCGCTTGACAGACTCTATTTAAAGCACGTCCACTAAATGGGTGGCGCTGGGGTGCTAAGTGGTCCATTCTGCCTTGCCTTACATTAGATTTAAAAAAAAAAGTTGTTTTGTTATTTCACCAACCAAACAACATCGCAATAGGTACATGTTGCGACATCATTAATGTTTTTAAGGTTCCGTACCCAAAGTGTAAAACGAGACCCTATTACTAAGGCTCCACTGTCTGTCTGTCCGTCTGTCACCAGGCTGTACCTCATGAACCGTGATAGCTAGACAGTTGAAATTTACACAGATGATGTATATCTGTTGCCGCTGTAACAACAAATACTAAAAAACAGAATAAAATAAATATTTAAGGGCTCCCATACAACTAACGTGATTTCTTTGCTTGTTTTTCACATCATCATTAGCTAAAGTAAATAGTTTTCTTTTTATATTTCCTAAAGCCTAAATGCCAAGCTGAAAAGATCTGAGAGATTGGAGAAGGAAGAAAAGGTGAATAACTAACTGCACCTAAAACCAAGTTTGAAAAGGAAACCAGTACTAGGTGAGAATTTCTAATTTTAATATTTCTAGCAATTTTTCTTTACCACATACCAAAGTTTCACTTCAAAAATTCTATCTCCAAAGGTATGTGTATGTGTGTGTGTGTATGTGTTTGTGTTTATGTTTGTATGTGTGTGCGTGCATGTGTATTAATAATATTTCTTGACATTTGCACGTCACATCATGTGGCCAACATGCGTACCTAATAATGTTGTTACTATCTTGCATGCATGTATTTTCTTTAATGTGTTTATGACTCATATGTTTAAGCAAATAAATATTATCTTATATCATGGCGAACTTTTTCAGGTGCATAAAATTCTCCAGAGGTTTATCGCCCTCGTTCATTTTAATCTGAAAAATAAACGTCTACTTGAGACTGGCAGTGCTTAAGCAGTTTGCCACTGCTTAGGTACCTACTTCAATTTACCTGCCTTCCTTACGTTGGAAAAACAAAGTTCATGTTAGTTCAGGAGTCCGGGTCCTCGTATTTTTTGTCATAATTCTTATTACAAAAAAATATTAGTTTTCTAAATTATTTACAAGTGCTGGGTTGTGGAGATCGGATAGGCAGTCGCTCTAAGTAAAATACTGAGGGCCTAGACAAGTGACAATAGCTTCATTAGGTGTTTCGTTTTTCTACGACTCTCAACAGAATTGACAAAAGCTTTTCGATAGCTTATGTCAGTCCCATACATTTTTGCCTTTTTCATCATCGATAGCGCTGATAGAACGTCACTTTGTCTAGGGCCTCTGGTATTCACCTGCATTTGGTTAGACTGGAAGCCGACAAAGTTGGGAACGGCTAGACAGATGATGATTTTGTATTATGTATCTAAAACGCACAATTACGTAAAGATCTCATATATATACATTAGGCATTTAGTTAACCCTTCAGTCCATTTAAGCAGCTAAAACAATATCACCTGAGCTGTAGATATAAAAGTGACACCCGCTACAAAGAGTAAATATTTTAAAGTTTTCGCAAATGAAAACACTGAAAACCTGGTACGAACATTAAGATTGATTTATTTGTAGTCTTTAAAGTGTTTATAAAAGGTTTTATTTTTTAAATACATTTCAAGAACAGGCCACCCTAAGAGTTCTGTCCCTTGTAAATTCTTTGTTAGTAATAAATATTAGTTACAACACGTTGAGTGATTTACGCGAACGGCTAGACTTGTGAATCGTTAAAAGGGACTTTCTTTAAATTCCTAAATAAAATGTTTTCTCTTGTTACTTGAGCTTAAATATATAAGCCGATAGACTCAGATTTCGAACTTTGTCCACGATATATTGTTTTTGGTATCGTAAAAGGGACTAAAGGGTTCGATTTATAAGGAATAAAGAATAAAATCATAATGGAGACATCTACGTTTTTATTACAGCAGCAAACTTTAAATAAAAACTTTTTGTCGTTTTTTAGCCCATGTCTACGTAACGAAACCGTAAAATACAGATAACAAATGCATTACTTCATTTTTGTAAGAATATTAGGAAAATTAAAGGTTACTGATTATCATAAAAAAGTTTACTTGAAGTTACACATCAATCTAATAATCAATTTGTTTGATAGGAGTCCTTTTCTGGACATAGGAATCTCCCAAATTGCGCCACAACACGCAATTTCTTCGGTCATCCAACCATAGCCATAGATAAGTAAAAAAAAAAAAGTATACCTAATGAGTAAGTAAATGTTTATGTAACGAAATATGATGTCATGTATCTTGCTCTAAACAAAAAACATTACGAAAATTTATCCCGTCTCCCTGACTAGGTGAAACGTGCCCGAAGGTGCATTACCGTACCCATGTCTGCAGAGTTCAATTACGGCCGTCTCTGAAATTAGGCATTTTTCTTTGCTAAATGTGTCGTGAAGTGAAAAAAGTTTCAGTCTCCCTTTCACATCTGATGTAACTTAAAGGCATTCTTTTTCGTCCTGAAAAAATATCGCGCATTTTTGTAAAAAGTTTGGTGAAAATTGAGAGAAAAGCGTCGTAGATAAAGAGATTTTTTGAGTAAATTTTTTGTTGACTATTGTAGTTAGTTTTTCTTTATAGCGTCTGTGTATATTTTTCTTTTGTGAACTGAAATAGAATTTAGGACTTGTTAGTATTTTGTTTTTTTTTAATATTAGTATTTTTATTGGTACGAAAGATGAAAGAGACGCTTGGGACTATTTTCTGATACAGTTAATTGAAAGATGCTACTATAAAGTTGGAGGAGCTCGTGGCTAAGTAATAACAGCCGCTCGGGTCGATCAATCAGGTTAAGCTACGCTTGCCGGGGTTGGTCCGTGGATGGGTGACCATTTTCACATATCGAGATTCCTCCGTGCCTCGGAAAGCACGTTAAGCCGTTGGTCCCGGCTGTCATTTGTGGATCTTTGACAGTCGTTACGAGTCGTCAGAAGCACGAAAGTCTGACAACCAGTCTAACCAAGGGGTATCGTATTACCCAGTTACTGGGTTGTGGAGGTCAGATAGGCAGTCGCTCCATGTAAAATACTGGTATTCAGCTGCATCCGGTTAGACTGGAAGCCGACCCCAACATAGTTGGGAAAAGGCTAGGCAGATGATGAGTTAATTGAAAGATGCTAAATAATCTATTATTTACTAAAGATCTTCATTTAACTTTACCCACGGGATGATATCATTATTTTTATTTACGACTTTTTCCCATGCATTTTATACTAAGCTTAAATGCATAATCTCAGATAATTTATGTACGTAGTTATGTACGTAAGTACGTACATTCCTTAGCCTATTGAATCAACTACCTACTTTAACGTTATTATTCTAATTTGGAATGACCATTTCCAATAAAAAGATCCTATCCTAAAAATTGGTTGCAATGGAATTTGAACGTTTAGTATGACATTGGGTTGGTGTTACAAAATAATTGTCTCAGATTTTAAACCCTGTAAATATTCCAAACTTGAATTTCACATAAAATCTCGCCTGCATTCCCCAAAGGGTTACGCAAAGTCAACTTGAATTTCGTCCAAAAAACTTTGCTGTCACAACATTCCCAGCCACATTCAACACATCGTCAAAAACCTACATAAAAAAGCTAATTTATTATTCGCTAACATTTCGTAATTTCACACGCGTTATAACATTAAACAGTAACATAAATATCACTGCTGACAGCCTCATACCGCAACAGGTGAATATGAATTACTGCCAAAAGCACCGCTGTGACGTAGGCACTCGTATTAGCGCACGGGTACTTTTTTAAAGCGGCGTTAGTAAGACGCGCACTGGATTTTCAACTCTGAGCGCTAAGCTGAGTGTAGAGAATCCAACAGAACACATCCCTAGCGCGTTAAAAAGTGCATCATTGGACTTGCAACTCTCAGCACTAAGCCGAGCGTTCAGAATCACGTGCTCGGTAAAAACCGTCGCGTTAAAACACCGCTGTGACGTAAACACGCGTATTACAGTTTGTAATAACGTTTTGAGATGAAGAAAAGATTTTAATGTTGCATTAGTGTTTTTGTACTGTAATTTCATTTTGACGGATTTACTTTTTTCTGGGAAACAGATGCTGCTCCTAGAAATTCTCTCCGTGTTGTCTTCTTTGATTATTTATATATCTGGATAGAGTGTCGCGCTGCAAAAGAACTAAAACAAACAGGCCTTTTTTATGCTGGTGTGCATGACAGCTACGTCTAACACCCGCATCACGTCATTGGGCTGTCATTGTGCTTTTTTAGTGTGCGTGCATTTAGCGGCTTTGACTTAATAGCTTTAACTTTGACTAAATAGTCAAAGCTGTAAACTAGATATATTTATATCTTTGGTTGTTTCATTATATTGTAACAACCTGTAGATATTTTTGTCGTTGCGAGACATAGAAAAGCTGCTTTAAAAGATATTGAATTTAAAGAAACGTAATTTAGATTTTAGTTTATGAGTCGTTGTTTTATTGTCTTGATAAATGAATTTCATTTACCAATGCGCTAGGGATTCTTGGCAATCTATTAATATTGCAGGTGTTAGTTGAGTACCTACATATCAAAGAATTTGAAAATGCATTATGTTTAGCCATAAGATAAACCTGTGATGAAACCTATGGCGCTTGTACGATTTTCGTGTCAGACTTCAGCGACATTTCAAATCAGCGTCAGAGATATGCCTTCACTCTATATTTGTTCAAGTTCAAATGTCGCCACCTTTTCCCCACTACCGAAACTCACACAAAAACAAAAGAAATAGACACGACACATATGATGCTTTGTTCGCGTGCACACAAGAAATTATTCGTCACACATGCTCAAAATGGGCGGGCACTAGAAAGTATAAAGACACTACTACTGAACGCACACATGCAACTCTAGCCTCAACTAGGGAAGAGGGGTTAATATAAATATTTAATCGATAAAAATATCGATGAAAACCGGATATCTATGATTAAAACCGGCTGCAAAAAAAAAGTTTTTTTGAGCGTATTTTGATGTAATTAAAACCAAATTATGTAAAATATCATTCAAAAGTCATTTATTTAAACTAGGCTGAGAATAAGCACTTTTCGAACGCCAGAATTACATAAGACAGGTCCCTCAAAACACCTACCCTTCACCACTTCCTAGTGCTTTGGGAAGAAGAAGTGGCATACTCGCCAGAAGCACAGCTGTCAGTTCAATTAGAGAAAAAAAATTAAGACAATAGTATGCAAAATAATATACATTACGCAACTCAAAACATCAATCATTAATTAGCCATATGCACACGCCAATATACCAACCAAAAACATCAAGAACTTATACTCAATCAGAAATAAAAAATAAAGACTTAACGTAAACAAATCTATATCTAAATAAAATCCTCCAGGCATAAACAATATGACCGCTACGCGCCACAGAGTTCTATGCCACAATACAGGGTGTTAGGGCACCGTTATCCTTGAAACCAGTGGTTTGGTATAATTTACAGAACGTAAAATCAATGGAAAATGACTTTTCTATTTACATTTTTTACCACTACAGTATTCCACCCTTTCACCTGTGCGCTAGGGCAACGAACTTCCGTCTCAACACGGGTGGGGGATGTGACCTGACCGGCCGCGAGCGCGACCCCTCCCTCAGTCAGTCAACTGTTTCGCTAGCGAGCACGGTGTCGGATAGAAACTTTTTAAAATCTTTTAATGAAAATAACCGTTTTTTTTGTTGTTACTGTCATTTATTATATTTAAGTCAACTGCCCATGGTTTGAGTGACAACGGTGTTTGAGTGAAAATGTGGGCCGAGGCGTAGCCGAGGCACACATACGTGAGTCGATCAATTCCTGATTGCGGCCAAGGCTTGTATAGTAGGTACTTTTCTCAAATAATGCGCGGAAATTCAAATAACACTTAGTTTTGTGGGAAACCAATTATTTTCCCTGCCAGTTGCATCTATCCATTTATTTTTAATTCCTGGATCTTTCGGAAAACTGAAATAAAATGCATAAAAATAAAAGCACCTCTAAAAAAACGGCTGAAATAACTAGATCGAAGTGTGAAATATGTACTCAAAAATTTTATCCGTGTTATTTACGAATAAAACCAGTATTAGGCTTCTATTATTTCACTACTCATAAAATTTCCATACCGGAGGCCTCATATTAAAATCGATTCTTAAGGAGTAAACTCCAATAATATTATTTTATATTAATAAGCAAATGTTAGTAATAATTAAATAAATCCGTAAGAACAACAAAAAATTATCGATATCTATATCTCAGCGCTGCACACCACTAAACTATTCCACAAATAAAAATTTGTAAAATCCTTAAATATTATAATTAATGATGTGATTTTTTACTTACCGGTGGTAGGACACGCCACACGTCTTAAGATTTGTTGTAATTGTCCTATTTTTGCAAATAAGCACGGAACAAATCGGCATTTTGTAAAAAATACGAAATGACAGTGACACATTTCGATGCAAACATAAACAAAACGGTGCGCACCGTCGTCAGGCGCATATAGACTCGGTTTGCCCTTATGCAGGCGACAAGTGCCACGCCTCCATGCCATATCCCTCGATATCCGTGTGTTTAGCATAGAATTTGAAAATTCATTAATTTTAGCATAGAATTTGAAAATTCATTAATTTTAGCATAGAATTTGAAAATTCATTAATTTTAGCATAGAATTTGAAAATTCATTAATTTAATATTCTTTATTGCAATTAATTCTTTACTTTGATTCTAGTCATCATCATCATTGCAGCCGAAAGACGTCCACTCCTAGACATAGGTACTCCCCCAAGCACCAATTGTCAATAGTATTACGCAACGCAATGTATTGTGATTGGCCCGGACATTAAGCAATAGACAAAATAGGCAAATTACTTTGCTTTAATAAGAGGCTTTTGGCTGCTCTGTATGTGCGTTTTTTAGGTATTACTTTTTTGTAATATGCGTTTTGTTTGTGCGGAATACTTTCTTTCTTTCTTTTCTTTCACCGCCTTCGCCACCATGGACAGCTTCTGTGCTTCCAGCATTCCCGCGACTTTTACAAGGTCACCTTGTCTGCCAAGCTCCGCTTTGATTCTAGTACCGATTTTAAAATGGGAAATATTTAGCAGATCCTATACAAAGTTATAAATTCTAATAATGTACGAATTTCTAATTAAATGAGCCACTACAAACTTTTTGTGCTTCTAAGGAAATCAGAGGTATATTCATATTTTTAGGACATCGAAATGGGAAATATTTGGGGTTCTATTTTTTTGATTCTAAGACATGGGTTATAGCATCTGAAATAAATGTTACATACATTACCTTTGAGAGCTTATTTCTCACTTTATCCGAGTCGAAGCCGAGTCACTTTATGCCCGTCAGTTTAACCAGGTGACGCTGAATGCCTATATTACCAGTTAGGATGACATGTGTATTAATATATCATGACTGGTTTAATCTGGCTTAATCATTATTAGTAGACTATCTCAGTACATAACTCAGTTTAACAATCTGTAGTTAGGAGCTCACAAACATCATGGTACGACATTCCAATCCAGTTAGTTTATTCTAATTAGTGAACGATCATATAATAATACGCCATAATATACAGCATTATTGGAATAAAGTTCTTTTACGCGGCTTGTAAACTTTCAGAAAATGTAACACTTAGGGTCAGTTCACACCGAGACGTGACGCGCCCTTTGTTATGATCCAATACAATATCAAATTTATTTACTACGCAATAAGGTTCACGCGCTGCGCAGCACCGCTCATGTCAGTCTACTTTTGACACGTGTCAACACTCGCACTGAAAATATACCTTTTTGTGAAGAAAATAATTTCGATAATCTTTAAAAAGTGCGTACAGCGTCGCGTCGTCTATCTTCTTTTAATTCAAAGAGAAAGAAAGAGATAGAGAACGCTGGCAGAAAAAACAAAAGAAAAGCGGAAAGCGATTACAGTGTCGTGGGATAAAATTGTACACATCGGCATCGGCGTGAGTCCCGAGTAGACTGCAGAGGCAATATGAGTTTGGTCAAAATGAAAATTCAAGATGGCGGCTCGGAAAATTTTGATTTTGTTTTAAATGCAACGTGAGAAGGAACTTCGTTTTTGATGGGGGTCCCCCGACCCTATGCGTATTTATTTATGTTTACCCCATATTTCATGGGACTTACTCGTAAACATAACAGGCGAAATGTGGGTGTAATATTAGGTACACCTCTGTCTAATTCTTCGGGTCTTACACGCGTGATGTTATGTAATATGTGTTTATTTATACACTTTCCTCAATACAATACAATACAATACACCACACCACACGCGCTTACTCACACACTACTGCTGCTGTTACACGTTTTTAGTTAACTTAATTTAGTAAGAAATTATAACAGACGAATGAATGGCCCCTTTATCACAGGATTTTCCTAGTATCGAGGTCATTATTCACAAAAATTGAATACGAAATAATGTATAACCATTGTAACGTGACATGCAAATTATTTATTTTTTCTAAATAAATTATTATCTATTCTCTTTTCTTATATCCAGCTCTCATAAAACAAATTACCTTTTAGTTATCTGCTATTCCAGCTCTTTTTTCACCTCAGATTCACAAACATCTCTGTAGGCCATGTGGCTCCTTGTGCCTCTGCGGCTCTTGTTCTAGGAGTTCCTATAACACAAGCCAAGCTATATTTTAACACATTAAATTACTTATCTTTCTTTCTTTTTACAATTTAGAGCTCACATAATAGGAATCTCACCTTGATTGACTGGAAAGATCTAAAAAAATATCGAGGAAAAGGATCTCATTTGATAGAGCCATAGAGCGTTTAAAATATAGAAATGTCAATACTTTTAATTTTGTAGCGAAACTGACTGACTTGGTACTCAACTGTTAATCCATACTAATATTATAAATTCTAAAGTAACTCTGTCTGTCTGTCTGTCTTTCTGTCTGTCTGTCTGTCTGTCTGTTTGTATGTTACCTTTTCACGCCTAAACCACTGAACGGATTTCGATAAAATTTGGCAAGGAGATAGATGGCATCCCGGGGAAGGACATAGGTTACTTTTTATCGACATAATAATAATAATAATAATAGTCCTCCAGACCGTATTTTCGGCCACGGCGGCCAATCTCAACGGAGACGAGCCATCGGCGCGGGAGATATTATAGTGCACAAGTGTTTGCGCAGGCACAAGTGCACTCTCTCTTCCCTCACTCTCATAGTCCAATGGGACGGCAATCCGACACGACCGGAGAGAGATAAGGCGTAGGACCAACGGCTTAACGTGCTTTCCGAGGCACGGGGGTATCACACCGCCAACTTCCAAACTCCGGGCTGTTACTACGAAATTCCTAATGGAAAAATCCAATAACACTTTGCCCGACCCAGGAATCGAACCCAGGACCCCACGCTCTGCAGTCGCGCTTGCGACCACGAGACCAACGGGGCAGTCAAGTTATCGACATAACACGCGGGCGAAGCTAGTTTTCTATATACATATTCTCACTTCAAACAAACAGACATCTACGTATTTTACCACTCTATGGTAACCAAACTTGCGCGTCGCAAACAAAACGCCTTTTTCTCATCAGCCCAATAGCCTCAAGAGTCATCAGTAAAATAGCCTTCACTTTTGGCCTTTTGGCTATATTGTAATCCTGACGCTGATTTAATGGCTTCAAGAATAGGGTCCCGTCAGTCTTTGTAATTAAGGGGCTGATTATGCGAAGCCCCTCAGTTACCTTGCTTAAGTAATTATGTAAAATTGGGCGGTAAACGGATGGGTGGAAGTTGGCTAAATGTTTCAGTGTAGTGTTACTTAATTTAAATAAGTAGTTCAGTTATTTGGTTAACAATGATTATACATTACTGAATTCTTTTGTGACGTGAATAAATACATACATTTTCTAGAATTGTGCAAACACTAAGGACGTCTTTCGTATGTTTAGCGACTAACTTGGTGTCACAGTTTTAATGCCATCCATGGGCAGGACTTGGCTTCACATACCGTCGAGAAATATGTCTCAGGCGATAACGAAGATGGAAAAGGCAAAAATGTATAGGACTGACTTATGCTACCGAAAAACTTATGTCAATCCTGTTGAAAATCGTTGTAGAAATACGAAACGCTTTCGAAGCGATTGTCACTTGTCTAAGTTGACACCTAGATAAGTGGCAATCGCTTCGAAAGCGTTTAAGCGTTTAAGGGTCACTGACTTGGCTTCACATGCCGTCGAGAAATATCTCTCAGCCATGCCGCTTTCCTCACGATGTTTTCCTTCACCCTTTTTGTAGCAAGTGATAATTATAGAATACGCACATGAATCCGAAAAGTCAGAGGTGCGTGTCTTGGGTACGAACTCGAGACTTGGCAGTCTGACGGTCACACCAGTCGACTAGGCTATCACTGTTCATGCTTTAGTTAAAAAAATCAAAAAAAGGGTGATTTAAAATAGCGTCCACGCATGGCGATACCATTATGTATATTCAGCACATTATGTTTTAAGTGGGTAGTTAACTTTAAACTTCGCTAAATGGTTAATCTTCTTACCATTAACAGAAAATTGTATCTTATATCCAATGTAGCACTTATTAGTTTACTATTTATAAAGAAAAAAAACTAGACCTTCATAATCTACATAGATTCTAGACCCCCATTCCAAAAACACCATTTTAAATATCGGCTCATTTCCCAGGACTTCATAATCTCAAACTAGGACTCGTAAAGGCCCTTTCATACGAGGCCGGAGATACCCCAATCTGCTGAGACCTCCGGGCGTCCGTAACGGCTGGTCATTTTGGGCATGTGGCGCTCCATACTATTAGGGCACTCTTTTGTTCGGAATACTTTATTGTATGCCTAACGCTTTTATCTTGATGAAATGAGACTCTAGAATTTTTAATTTTATTAGGTCTTCAGACGGCCTTTCTGTTTGGGAGTGAATAGATTTTTATGTGCTGCGAATATAAATGGCGTCGTTACGCGTTTATATTTTACTAGTTGATGCCCGCGGCTTCGGCCGCGTGGATGTCGGTTATTATAAAAACCTTCCTCGAGAACCATTCTATCCATTGGTGAAAACAGCATGAAAATCGGTGCATTAGTTTTTGAGTTTATCGCGGACAGACAGACAGACGCGGCCGAGGACTTTGTTTTATAATATGTAGTGATGTAATTCACGGAATGTAATAGTTTTACTTTGATGTAGGCTATTTATCCTAAAGACAGTAATGCTCTTGTTAGGCACTGAGGTGATATACAGAAACGATCAGTTCAAGGCGCTAAATCGTACTGGATTTATTTTAGAAAAGCTTAGCTACTAATACAAATCTTAATGCGGGTTACTTAAAAATTAAACATTTTGAATAGACCAATCATAGCACAGCACGTATCAGTCTGTAGTTCTTCAAACTCACGACGGGGGCGCCACCATCGAGGTGGCGGTAGCGGGGCGCTAGGGCTCCGCGGTCGGCCGCTCGGCTGGCGCGCGCGGCGCGCACACTTTGGACTATGGTGCAGCTACACTCTCATCTAGAATTTTCTCCTGTATTGTTGAAGTGTTAAGCTACAAATAAAACTTTGTTTAACGCAGAAGCCATAGTAAACACGGCTACACATCAAGCTATACATTTTCAGTATAAGCTGACCTTGCATTGTACGAAAATCCTATACAATGCGAGATCAGCTTAAACTGGAAATGTATAGCTGGATGTGTAGTCATGTATACTCACACACTAAAAAGTTACAACTCAACTAAATTATTATATCATTATAATATTATCTTATTATTTCTGCTATAAGTAAGTGCCTACATACCTGTTACAAATACAATGTAACAATATCACAAAGACATGCATAGGTAAAAAAGCGAGCTGAACCCAACATTGGTTTATCTAGCAAGCCTCAGATCTCAATAACTAGTCCGTATTAGAAATAAAATGTAGACAGACAAACGAATTATTAAAAATATTGACCAAACTAGGCATTGAAGACACTTCTTTGCGTCCAGCGCTCGGTGTGGTAACACGTCGCGTTCTGGTCTGCAATTGGTCAATCGTCATCCTGAGGATGCCTCGTTGAGAGGTGAAACACGTGTCGAATTCTTACAGGGTTTTAATGACTCTTTTAGAATAGTCAAGCGGAATAGGTTACTAAATATATCTACGTCTATTTTATTTTATAATGGATTTCCGCAAAGTTACGCCTGAATCAATAAACTATCTTGAAGACAGTCTTCCAAACATCAATACAAAAGATTTCAAAGAAAACCGGATAAATCTCTTTCCTTCCTCATAAACTTACCACACAAGCTTACGTACCATGCAAGCTCTAAGAATGGTTTATAGCTACTTCAACACATCGCTTGCATTCAGCAGCTTACATTTGAAACAGCTGTAAAGTAAGCCATAATTTCCTCTCGTGAGCACGCAGTTCCATTACGCGGTTTCACTAAATGCTTCTAGTTGTATGTTCGTACTTTATAGGAGGTTTTGTGGGAAATGGAAAGTGTTGAGTATGGGAATGGGAGTTAGCTTGGTCGTTTATTTTATTTGAAACAATTTAACTACAGGATCGTTTGCGGGAAAGTCCGAAAGGGATACTGGGACCTTGGCAATAGGCAACTGAAGGAACACGGGTGGGTTTTGGTCAGTAAAAGTCTGACACGCCCTCCCGCTCCGCCCAGAGCGGGAGAAGTCTTCCGCCAGTGACACCCGCCTCAAAAAAAAAAAAAGAAATGATCGTTTCATTATTGTTTAATGAGGAGCTCGAGGCTAAGTAACAGCGGCCGCACGGGTTGATCGATTAGGTTAAGCTAGGCTTGCCCGAGTTCGTCCGTGGATACGCCCATGTTTACATACCGAGACTCCTCTGTACTTCAGAAAGCACGATAAGCCTTTGGACCCGGCTGTCATTCGTGGATCTTTGACAGTTGTTACGGGTCGTCAGAAGCCCGAAAGTCTGACAAACAGTCTTACCAAGGGGTATCGTATTACCCAGTTACAGGGTTGTGGAGGTCAGAAAAGCAATCGCTCCTGTAAAATACTGGTATTCAGCTGCAACCGGTTAGACTGGAAGCCAACCCCAACATAGTTGGAAAAAAGCTAGGCAGATTGATCGTTTTATTATTGTTTAATGTTTTGCTTGTTTTGTTTTTGAATTTCTGGATAATTTCGGACTACGACGGAGCTCTTTTATATGACCGAAGGTGAGATCTAACGTAAGTATCAAATGGATTAAACCCATCAATGTCTATCACGATAGAAAAGCCTATTTATGTTTTTCTTCCTTCCTCCCCATGGACGCCTGAAGCCTCATTTGACATCTCCTATAAACGCCCATTTTTGACTGAACCTAGATCATGATATTACTTTTGTACAGCATGTAATTCTTTTTAACCGACATCCAGAAAAAGAGGAGTTTCTATGTTCGTCTGTATGTGTGTTTTTTTTGTGTATTTGCATCGATATATTCGCCAATTGTGAACTGATTTAAAAAAATATTTTTTAGTTCGAAAGGGTATACTCCCGAAGTGGTCCCATATAAATTGTATTAACTTTGCTTGCGTAGTTTTTGAGTTAGCTTCAATAATACGTATTTTCCCACTTAGTATGTTGACATGTTCTATGTGACTCCGTTACTGTAAAAAGTTTTTTAAACCAGGATCTTCTTAATAAAGATTCTCCAAACGATCACATTCGACTTTACTCGTTCAAAAGGTAGGCAGGTCAAATAAAATGTAACGGTTCAGCATCTTCACACACAAGGGTCCCATAGCCTCATGTGTACCGATCCCATTGATGCACCTCAATTCAAAATAAGGACCATCCCCTCTTTGTCCCAATACCGTAATAACCATAAATTCTCATGTCACCAATATAATGGAGGAAGACGTTGAGATGCTGAAAGAAGTTATAAAACACTGATATGGGAAATAAGGGAATTTGAGCCTTATGACGCCTGAAAGTTGATGAGGTTATGGTTGGGTAAAAAGGTTTAAGTAATTCTGTAATGGACGAGAAGCCAGCCCTTATTATAAAACGCAACGTCTCCCTATGCGTGACAGACACGTATATGAGCTTCTATGTCAAGAACTACTATCTCTTTTTTAGGGTTCCGTATCCAAAGGGTAAAAATCCACCCTTTTACTAAGACTCCGCTGTCCGTCCGTCCGTCTGTCACCAAGCTGTATCTCATGAACCGTGATAGTTAGACAGTTGAAATTTTCACAGATGATGTGTTTCTGTTGCCGCTATAACAACAAATACTAAAAAACAGAATAAAATAAATATTTAAGGTGCTCCCATACAACAAACGTGATATTTTTGCCGTTTTTATTAGATGATGGTACGGAACCCTTCATGCGTGAGTCCGACTCGCATTTGCCTGTTTTTTATGACGTTTGTGCTTGTGTTAGTGACCGCAGATTAGCAACAAGAATTTTACTAAACCAATTGTTGCAAGCATTTTGCAGCATTTTCTTAACCTTACTTTACAGCGGGCTCGTATCTAACCGTGTGTGCTATTATAACAGCCACACAGGTCGATCTTCAAGGTTAAGCATTGCTTGCCAAGGTCGGTCCGTGGACAGGTGACCATCCAGTACATACCGAGACTCGTTCGTGTCTCGCAAACCACGTGGAGCCGTTGGTCTCAGGTTTCATTTCTAGATCTTTGAAAAAGCTAGTTAATTATTACTCAGACGTTCCAGTATCCTATAGCTTGAGCTCGTAGCTATGTAATAACAGCCGCACGGGTCGATCCATCAAGTTAAGCTACGCTTGCCGGGGTTGGTCCGTGGATGAGTGACCATCTTTACATACTGAGACTCCGCCTTACTTCAGAAAGCACGTTAAGCCGTTGGTCCCGGCTGTCACTCGTGGATCTTTGACAGTCATTACGAGTCGTCAGAGGCCCGAAAGTCTGACAACCAGTCTTACCAAGGGGTATCGTATTACCCAGATACTGTGTTGTGGAGGTCAGATAGGCAGTCGCTCCATGTAAAATACTGGTATTCAGCTGCATCCGGTTAGACTGGAAGCCGACTCCAACATAGTTGGGAAAAGGCTAGGCAGATGATGACGTTCCAGTATCCTAAAGTTAGACCTATTGTCAGACACAGATCATAAACCCAATATATTTTCACAGCCGGAAACTATTAATTACAAATCTTCCTTCTAAATTATTTACCCATCAATTTGGAAGTACCACTATTCCGAACTTAAATCTTCGTAAGCGTTAGAGATCAGTAGGTGAAAACTTAACTGTACTTGTACGGAGTTTAGAAGTTTAACGGTAGTTTAGAGCAGTTAGTGAATGTAATTGGGATAGTTAATTTACTTAGTTGTGCCGATTAGGTTGGGTCAAGCGGCATGTTTTACTTAAGTGTTAGGGGTTTATTCATGGTGTGTGTTTGAGAAATTGTTTTCCTGTGAGTTTTCGCTAAAAAGAAGTAGGTATGGGCGTTATTTCACGGCATTAGTTACAATAACTAGCTACAGGGCATGTAACTGAATAACTAGTTTTGAGTCACACATAAACACGTGATTTTTGTAACTAGTTACATTAAAATGCAGTGATCGAATGAAAAGCGAGAGAAACGAAACGAAAGTACGTTGCGAGCGCATGTCGTTTCTTTCGCGCGTAATTTATACTGCCCTGTAAATACTTGTAGCTGCAAAAACTTATTTGTTCAAAAAACTTAAAACTAACGTAACGTAATGTAACGAATAAATTCATTAAGTAACTATTTATATTTTCGTTTCGCAAATAACTGTAATACTTCGATATAATCACCATGTTGAATCACCGAATAGAATTGGAAAAATAACTAGTTACTAAAATCACTAGTTTTCAAAACAGGTGACGCGTTCCAAGTCACTAGTTCCGTTACGTTTCGCGAAAATCGCGTAACGACCTATAACTAAAAAGAAGAACTTTTTGAATTTTTGAGTGACTTCGCCTTTCTTGAACTATATTTAAAATGGCTACTCTCATGGCTTGACTCTTGAAGAATAGTCAAGCGGTTACTAAATATATCTGCGTCTATTGTATTTTATGGCTACTCTCATCTCAGACTACTCTTTTTGCTTTGTTTTCAATGGAGATCCAACGTTCTACAAAATATGGCTTAGCAAATTAATCATTTGAGGATACAATTATTAGATTTCAGTGAAATTCAATCTGGGGGATTAGTCCGCGATCGGCAAGTTTGAATTTATTTATTGAAATCATCAGACTTCGGAAAGGTCACCAAGTTTTATGACGAACAAAAATATACAGGGCTATGAATTGCTTCATTATACATACTGATATGAATTGCTTCACATTTTATTATTTTTGCTATTATTTGTCTACTCTAAGCTGAGCTTGTACGGGACCGGGATCGTTATCCACCGCCTTTACCTTAATCTTGTAGGAAGCAAACATTTAGCAGAAGTCAATTATTCAGCCACTGCGCCAACCGTAATATCAAATTGATTTGTCAATGCCTATGAACAATAATTATTTAGAGAAGCAAGCTTAGGGCTGATTATTTACATAACATTATCCACGTCCACGTAAGACCCATAAAAACCCCATTAATGAATGTTTAACAACAGCCATTAAAAGAAACAAAGGATCAGTTCCCGTATTTTTAAGAATGTTCGCATTCTAATCTTATTCTCATACTACATTCATATAGATACTTTTTCTATAGGAAATTGGTTTGAAAAAACATGTTGCGCAACATGTCAAGTCAACAAGAAAAGTCAAACATGTTTATCTTTTACAAGTTTGTGTGACAATGTGAACGCAAGTCGAGACATTGACAGAAAACAGAGATTTCAACATGTTTTTTGTTAATGTTACGCGCAGTTAACCTATCAACACAAAAGTCTTTTTTACCTACATTTTTGACAACTTTTTGTCATTAATACTGTGGGTTGAGATTGTGGATTCCCGGTTCTTCATAGCATATCCTCAAAACAATGCACAAAGCAAAATATTCAACAAGTCTCGGAACCCAAAGCCAAGCAAAAACATCAAACAACTAAACATTTATTCACTACACTTAATAAACTTACGCAGTCGGGTAATTCAGCGTAATAAATCGCGCCGGAATAGCTCCGCCTTAAGTTAAAGCGCGCGGGATTACGCACTTTATATTGTTTTAGTTTTTGATACTCCCTCTTAAGTCGTAACTTTTTATCGGGGGGCAGCCATTTTGTTTGATGTCTTGTTTGTCTTCTAGTTTTTGAATGTGTTTGTGATTTTCGTGAATGTGTTTTGTTGAATTGAAATAAACCTTAGTTGTCGTTATGACTACGTCTACGAATTACTTACTTTTAATTACTTAGCTAACTAAAGCTTTTGGTTATTCTAGTTAAGAATCTCAAACTAAAAAAGAAAAACTTTTTTCCAAAAAAAAACAACCGACTTCCAAAAAAAAAAACCCTTCTTCTTCAGTGGTTCAAGATAGGTTTGCCAGTGAAAATAAAGTATTTTATTCAGGTTTTACTGCTACTTAACAACTCATCTCTTTTTCATCATTATCATAACTTAAATGTTTTCGTAAATGGAGTGTTTCTACACTAAACCGGTTTCCTAAATTTAGCTAAGCCATCCAATCTAAGGAGATTATTATCTATCTAGGTATCCCACGATAAAGACTAGGCAAGCCTAGGCGGCTTAGTGCCCAACAAAAATAGATAATCATCTTTAGTTTCAGAATAAGACCTTTGATGGCTGAATACTTTCATAAATATAACGTATTTAGAACAAATCAGTCTGTGTTTTAAATACATATTTTTAAGTAATCAATATTTATTTTTTACTTGGAACCCGTAGGAATTACAGCCCGTAGCGTTCATTTCCCTTACTCATTAGGGAAAGGTTTGAGTTTATAATTACTGTTTAGCTACTAAACAAAGACAATACAACTTTGTGCAACTACAAGTAAAATAATATAGGTACCTAATGATAATTATATATTTAATAATAATATATAAAAATATTATATATTTTATAGACAAATAAAATCGGCCTTAAATCTTCAAAACTGACTGTATTGAAGATTTCATCATCTGCCTAGCCTTTTTCCACCTATGTTGGGATCGGATTCCAGTCTAACCGAATGCATCTGAATACCAGTATTTTACATGGACCGATTGCCTATCTGACCTCCACAGCCCAGTTACTGGGTAACACGATACCACTTGGTAAGACTGGTTGTCAGACTTTCGGGCTTCTGGCGACCCGTAACAACCTAATACGGCCTTAGCCGGGACCAACGGCTTAATATGCTTTCCGAGGCACGGAGGGGTCTTGGTATGTAACGATGGTCACTTATCCACGGACCAACCGCGGCAGCGTAGCTTTACCTGATTGATCGACTCGTGCGGCTGTTATTTCTTAGCCACAAGCCCCTCGCATTTGCCAAGTGTGCAGAGAATAATGTGCGGTAGGGAACATTGTTCCAAAAAAACACCTACTTACTGAATATAAACCTTCTGGACGTAGGGTAAAATACGTCACGTTAGTCTTAACTCCTTGTGCAAAGAATAGACATTTCCTCGGACTAACGCTAACGGCGGTAATCGCAGCTTAACCTCAGGACTCGATCGATTCCCTTGTCATTCTTGCTAACGTTTTAAGACAAGACTTTTTCAGCCCTGGATTTACTAGGTACTTTATGAACGTGTAATAAAGAAAGAAAGAAAAATATTTTATTTGGGACACGCACAGGAAATAAAACAATAAAAACAAACATTAAAATTACAAGAGTAAAAGTTCTCTAAGTTCATGAAAGTGCCAAATGTCATGATACTGACCTGAAAATTGCAAAAAAACGTAAGAAGAATTTCGCGGGCTACCCTAGCGCATCCCCCTTAAGGTTTATTGATGGGATTTAATTTTGGATCTTTGTGTGTTCTTGGATTGAATTCTTTTTTTTTTTTTCTGTAAAGCCTGGCAAGTTGGTAGTAAAAAGATTTGCTTAAAGAAAAACGTTCCTACTTACACTACGCAGATTCTTTGATGGCTAATATTTAATCAATAAGTTACGATTCACTCCAATCATGTAGGGTTTTTCGAAGTCATGGTTTGGTGACGTGTTTTGTTTGTGAAATAAAATCCCTAATATTGGTGTGAATCCATACTAATATTATAAATTCAAAAGTAACTCTGTCTGTCTGTCTGTCTGTAACCTTTTCACGCCTAAATCACTGAACGGATTTCGATAGGCAAGGAGATAGATGGCATCCCGGGGAAGGACATAGGCTACTTTTTATCGACATACCACGCGTTCGAAGCCGCAGGCGGAAGCAAGTGTTATACAAATGAGTATTAGCAATGATCATCTCAGTGAAACAAACTATTTCAAAAAGTATAATAATTTGTACTCATATTATAATGTATCTATCTTATTTTACTGTGTAACAGACAGACAGACAGAAATAGTTACTTTCGAATTTATTGAGGGTTTCGAAAGTAACTCTATCTGTCTGTATGTAACCTTTTCACGCCTAAACTACTGAACGGATTTCGATAATATTTGGCAAGGACATAGATGGTATCCCGTGGAAGGACATAGGCTACTTTTTATCGACATACAACGCGGGCGAAGATGCGGTTCTTTATAAACCCTAATCCAAATATAATGTCAATAATAGAAGGTATCATAGTAAGTAGGACAGCCAGCTTCTAGCTATATTCTCACCAACTGACATCCGTTGTACTCCAGACATCAGGAAATGGATTCCTCTGAAACCCTCACTGAATAATACGGTCTGCCTTATACACATCACGCTACATCAAGGAATACTCTTTTTATCATGAAAAACAATCAAAATTATACCCTATCGTTGAGAAGTGAAAGTTGTTTTTTCAATGTGGTGGAAACGTCTTAGGATGTGCACGAGATTTAAGGGAATAAAGACTTAAAAGTTGGTAGAGTAAAGTTTAGTTTTGATTGATAGTTTAAAAGGGTATCAGTATCTTGGAAATGCAAAAGGAATGGAAATATCTACTTGTCGCAAATATATACAATCTGTAAAAATGTATAGTGCTTACATCCGTTGTAAACTTGTAAAGAGCCTTGCGAGTTTTTGTCACTAAAATGTCATTAGTTTTCATTTAAGGCCAGGTAGACCGAGCAAAGTAGGCATTTAACGCTTCCACCCTTCACGCGAACGCCACTTTAATAGATAATTTAAACTATTTTGCAAAATGATTCCACAAATTATTCTTCCATATATTTTTTTTTTTTGGAAGTAAAGCGTTCATAAACTTTAAGAAAAACAAAAAAATCATCTAAATCGATTATTTTTTATGTTTTTCTTATTTTCCGACTCGTCTCCTCTTCCGATTTTTTTTGATCGATTTCGATATTGTATTTTGAACCACAAATAGACAAAGTACATTCATAGTAAACTACAATATATATTTTTTTTGCTTTAAACAATCACTATTTGTTTGGTTATTATTGAATCAGAGTGATGTAAAATTGGGAATACCTGGCCTTAATGCAGAGTTAAAATGTTTTTATCTGTTATCTTGGAAAAAGAAGGACCCTAGAAATATAATGAAAAGTGGTTGTAATTTATTGTATACAGGGTCAAATCAAATTAGCTAGTGAAACTCTGCAGACGTGATGGGTTATTGACATCTAATCACGATAAAATGAAATCGATTTGAAGGTTGCCTTTGGGGGTCAAAGACGGTAGTGTTGTGTTACTTGAAGTATGAGTTTAGATTTGTTTTATCGTGTTTAGGTATGGATACCAATGATGGCTGTGCCGGGACTATACAATGCCCTTATCGGTCATCGTGAAGTCCCGTTCCTATGCTTTGAAAGAAAGATTTGACAGATGTCATGCGAGCGCGCCATCAATCGAACCAGTTTTTTTTTTTGATTTTTCTTTATGATGAAGGCCCTTACCAGGCCGGAGGTACCTTTAAATAATGTGATTGGCAAGTTGTGCACGGGTGCAAACTAACATATTTCAAGTAACTAGAACTGCGTTCGATGCCTTAGGATTTGAAAGAATACTATTGGGTGGTGTTACTAAGGTCGAAGCAAGAAACCTTGACTAAGTAGATTACTAATTAAAGCACTAAACTTTTGACCCACAATAGCTAATTTTAATTCAGGAAAATCCCAAGCATTTTTTAAATTTCAAAAACAAAAGGCCACATACATTTCTCTCGTCGTTCGAGTCAGCTTCCAAGAGTGTACTTACATACAAAGTGCTACCAACTGCAATACGAGCGACATCTAATTTAGTGCCTTTTCTAACACAAAGGAACGGAACGCATTTCCAATTTAGCCGGTTTATACCGTTCGTATCAAGGCTCATATATCCAGGGGAATTACACTTGGATTACACACCGAACGTGTGGATTACATTACGTATTTGTGGTTCAGATAAACTATATTACGTTTGGAGAAACTGTATTTTATATATATCTGAAATAGGGGCTTGGATATATATAGGGGGAGGAATTGTTTTAAAGATTATGAAAAATCTCGTTTATAGAAGTTTAAAGAACTTATTAGATAATTATAAAAGGGATCGTGTTTGATATGAGATTACAAATTAATATTTTTTTGCTTGACAAAAGCAATGCAATGCTTATGTGGTTTTGCAGTAGATATATTCAAAATACTTCATTACTTTGAGCTATAAATAATGCTCTTCTTTTCCTATCAACCTTTTTGTAACATACATACACATAAAAACTCACCTTTTATTAAATATTCACATAATTTATATAAAAACCACCACAGCATTCCAAACAGACTTTTTAAGGAAGCTAAGGTATTAAAACGTTACAGCCTTAATGAAAGTAAAGGCTATAGAACAACAATAATAAAAGGTAAACACAAAGTGTTGTTTTTAACTTGAAATTAATTACTAAATAAAATTCCACGGGGAACAAATTGTTAGTAATTTACGAAAAAAAAGAGATAAAATACTTTTTAGTGGTTCTTTGAATTAGTAGTCTGTTGTGGTCTGAGTGGGAAGGTAGCGGACCCTTAAGAAAGAGAAGCGATTTTGAGAATCATCTGCAGAGCCTTTTCCCAACTATGTTAGGAACTATAATAGACGTAGATCTTAGTAACCTATTCCGCTTAACTATTCCTCAAGAGTCATAAAAAACTCTGTAAGAAATCGACACGTGTTTCTCCTCTCAACGAGGCATCCTCAGGATGACGATTGACCAGTTGCGAATCCGAACACAACGTGTTGCCACGCTGAGCGCCCGAAGCTCCCACATTTAATTTCTTAACGTGCTTTCCGAAAAACGGAGGGTCTCCATTTACATGTTTTTGGATGTTCGTGATGGTCACCCATCCACGGACCGACGTCGGCAAGCGTAGCTTAACCTGCGATTGCCCCGTGCAGCTGTAATTACTAAGCCACAAGCCCCTCAATGAAGAGTACTATTTATAGATCTTTTTTAGGATTCCGTACCCAAAGGGTAAAACGGTACCTAACTCTTCATTTCAACTAACAATAGCAAAGTAAAAAGCAGGAAATCATGTGGCTGATACCTAAATTTTTTTGTTTTATTGGTTTCATTACTTACTTTTTTTTCAGTAGATAGTTTTTATCGATTTTCTCATGAAATTGATTTTTACACATTTAAAGTCGCAATGACGATATGCAATAGGTATATAACACAACTTCGACGCCATATTTTAGTTTGTTTACCTATTTGTATAAATAACTAGATCTTTATGTTAGTTTCCGATTTGCTCGAATAACGGCGATGAACTTGATCATCTATTAGCCTCTAATTGACCTAATATAGTAAGGCAGATTATGCATCGACACCGCCTTCACTACATAAATCCGAATTTCGACAAAAATAAACTACACAAGTCCCAAGTTCATTAGAAAACCTATCGGCGATAACCCGTAACAAAAGCAGAAATACGACTTTCTTTTGTAAAGAACATACAAAATGTTTCAACAATGTCTTATACCAGTAAAAGGTCGTAACACCCTCGGATGAACGTATACATATCCGTATTAATTTCTCAGTAATGTGAAAGTCAACGCGAAATCTGTCATAATCATACTAATTATGCATACAATTTAATGAAATGCTTACACAGAATTATAAGGCCCTTGGCATATAGGATGGAATATAATTTCTTTCTCACTTCAGGGGCGCGAATCACTCAGTTACAGAGAAATAATTTAATCCGCGCCTCAAAGGATTAATAATTTTATCAAAACTTGAACAAAGCCGCGCGAAGCATCTAGTTAAGATATAAATCTTATTTTATACGCTTACGGAATATATTCTAATGTTATGTGTGAATGATAAGTTTGGCAAAGGGTTTGCGTAATCTTAGTTATGAAAGTTTGGATGTCTATGTGTGAAAAATCAATGTGTTGATATTGTCCGTTTTAAGGGTTCGTACCCGAAGGCTGCCAAACGGAACCCTATTACTAAACCTCCGCTGTCCATTTGTCCGTCCGTCCGCCCGCGTCCGTCTGTCTATCAGCAGGCTGTATCTTATGATCCGTATTATATAGACTGTTGAAACTTTCACAGATTCAGTATTCATTATTTAAAATAATATGGTTTTAAAAATGAAAAGGAGTCCCCATACAAGAAACGTGTTTTGTTAGACCTGAACAAGGGCAGTATTTACCTCATCATCTGCCTAGCCTTTTCCTAACTATGTTCAAGTCAGCTTCCAGTCTAACCGGATGCAGCTGAATATCAGTATTTTACAAGGAGCAACTGCCTGTCTGACCTCTACCACCCAGTTACTGGGTAATATGACCGTAGCGGGGACCAACGGAAAAAGTGCTATCCGAGGCACGGAGGGGTCTTGGTATGTAAAGATGGTCACTCATCCACGGACCAACCGCAGCAAGCGTAGCTTAACCTGAACGATCGACCCATGCGGCTGTAATAACTTAGTACAAGTATATACCTGTTTTATTATTATCTTATTTTTTTTAATAGTCTAATGGACCTGTTCTTGACCACAATCTCCTGATGGGAGATGTCGATTAACATCAAATACTTTGTAATAAGAAGGAGCTCGTAGCTAAGTAATAACAGCCGCACGGGTCGATCCATCAGGTTAAGCTACGCTTGCCGGGGCTGGTCTGTGGATCCATCTTTACATACCAAGACTAGTCCGCGCCTCGGAAAACACGTTAAGCTGTTGGTCCCGGCTGTCCTACGTGGATCTTTGACAGTCGTTACGGGTCGTCAGAAGCCCGAAAGTCTGACAACCAGTCTTACCAAGGGGTATCGTATTGCCCAGTTACTGGGTTGTGAAGGTCATATAGGCAGTCGGTTCAAGTAAAATACTGGTATTCAGCTGCATCCGGTTAAACTGGAATCCGACCCCAACATAGTTGGGAAAAGGCTAGACAGATTGACTTTATAATAAGAACAACATAAATATCCACATTATTTCCACAGAAACTAATCACACGGTATATCGAAAGCAAAACTAACCAAACTAGTATCCCGAACAAATCTCCAAGTATTATCAATACCACTTTTAGCCAGTGGTCGGCTGTTTATACAGTTTGTGAATAGCGTTGAATTATGAATGAGAAGAAGGTTTTTTCTTAACAGGATACTCAGGATGAGCAGAGCCGTAAGCGGCAGGACCACTAATTAAGGGACGGTTCGCCACTTGAAGCGCTAAGTGTTGAATTATTTATGAGACTTCGTTTTTTCAGGAAGGTTCGAGAGATCTGGGATTGAAATAGAGTCGAGTTTGAGGCTTTTAGGTTGAAGATCGTGGGTGTTTTGGTGTTTTAGATGTTGAGAAGTAATTATTGAGTGGACAAGAAGGTTCTTACGAGATATTTATTCTTCGAAGTAAATTATGACAGCTCTGTCATTATAGTTAATTGATTCAAGCGTGACTTTGCGGAAATCTATTATAAAATACAATAGACGTAGATATATTTAGTAACCTATTCCGCTTAACTATTCTTCAAGTTTCATAAAAACCCTGTAAGAAATTGACACGTGTTGAAACACGTGTCAATTTCTCGTCGTCATCTTCGTCCTCTGAGCGAGGCATCCTCATTATCATTCTCCTATTGGCAACACGTCGTGTTCTGGTTTGCAATTGGTCAATCGTCATCCTGAGAATAGGTTACTAAATATATCTACGTCTATTGTATTTTTTTTGTTCTGTCATTTGCTAAATAGAGCCTCTCAACAAGGCTAAAATTCTTTTTGGGAATACCTAGAGATACACTGTGATTATTATATGTTGTGAATAAATAAATAAGTATGTTTCTTGAGCACTTATTTTCCAAAGTCAATAATTTCTGTTCATTGTATATGAAGCGTGAACCTTCTTTCTACTCGGAAGGCTAGCCATCAATACTCCATTAATCGCTTTCTAGAATCCTTCTGCCTGTTTCCACATTTCCTATTTTTAAGCACTGTTGAGCTGAGTTTCTGAAGTTACAAAGGATATTGACCAATTTGGACCAAATGCTGCCCAGCCATGGGAGTGTTTCCAAATGGTTCCTTGCATCAATTTATACTTACAAATAAAAAAAGAAAAACGGTCCCAGGGTTAAAAAGTTATTGCCTTTATACGGAGCCGGCAGGTATCCATAGGAACTCCTCAACCAAACAAGACAGCACCATCGAGTTTGGACTCGATGAATATGCATTGACAAGTGCGTTATACTAGGCAGTGTCAAGTGTCTGATGATGGGTTCGGAAGGTGGCCATAGAACTCCTCAACCAAACAAGATAGCACCATCGTGTTTGGACTCATTGGCTTTGTCTTGACTAGTACTTAGTATAGTCCAAGGTAGTATCCAGAGTCTGGTAATGGAGCTAGAAAGTACCCATAGGAACTCCTCAACCAAACAAGACAGCACCATCGTGTTTGGACTTGTCGAATATGCTTTGACAAGTGCTTTACACTACAATGTGAATGATATGCATAAAAATGGAATAAGAATGTGTTGTGTAACATGATTACTGTCATTATTTTTAATTAAATGCGCCATCGGTAAGTTAGTATTCATCAATAAAATATACTCAACAAAAAATAGTTTTTCTCAAAACTCCGCGGATATATATTATTGAGGTTTGGTGTACAGACTAGTACAAGCCTAAGGAACATAATGCACTATGTGTCCATTCTGGGCAGCACTTGGCCCAGCTCCCATATATCGATGGTCAGTAAAAAATATTTAACATGTAAATGATATGCATACAAATGAAATAATAATGTGTTTTTTAACATAATTACTGTAATTATGTTTAATAAAATGCGCCATCGGTTGGTTGGTATTCATGAATAAAAAATACTCAACAAAAAATAGTTTTTCTCAAAACTCCGCGGATAGATTTTATTGACCTTTAGTGTACAGACTAGTACAAGCTCAAGAAACATAATGCACGATGTGTCCATTCTGGGCAGCCCTTGGCCCAGCTCCAATATATGGATAGTCACTAAAAATATTTAACATGTAAATGATATGCATACAAATGAAATAATAACGTTTTTTTTAACATAATTACTGTTTTTATTTTTATAAAATGCGCCATCGGTTGGTTGGTATTCATCAATAAAAAATACTCAACAAAAAATAGTTTTTCTCAAAACTCCGCGGATAGATTTTATTGAGCTTTGGTGTACAGACTAGTACAAGCCCAAGAAACATAATGCACTATGTGTCCATTCTGGGCAGCACTTGGCCCAGCTCCCATATATGGATGGTCAGTAAAAAATATTTAACATGTAAATGATATGCATAAAAATGGAATAAGAATGTGTTGTGTAACATAATTACTGTTTTTATTTTTTTTAAATGCGCCATCGGTTGGTTGGTATTCATCAATAAAAAATACTCAACAAAAAATAGTTTTTCTCAAAACTTCGCGGAAAGATTTTATTGAGCTTTGGTGTACAGACTAGTACAAGCCCAAGAAACATAATGCACTATGTGTCCATTCTGGGCAGCACTTGGCCCAGCTCCCATATATGGATGGTCAGTAAAAAATATTTAACATGTAAATGATATGCATACAAATGAAATAATAATGTTTTTTTTAACATAATTACTGTTTTTATTTTTTTTAAATGCGCCATCGGTTGGTTGGTATTCATCAATAAAAAATACTCAACAAAAAATAGTTTTTCTCAAAACTCCGCGGATAGATTTTATTGAGCTTTGGTGTACAGACTAGTACAAGCCCAAGAAACATAAAGCACTATGTGTCCATTCTGGGCAGCACTTGGCCCAGCTCCCATATATGGATGGTCAGTAAAAAATATTTAACATGTAAATGATATGCATACAAATGAAATAATAATGTCTTTTTTAACATAATTACTGTTTTTATTTTTTTTAAATGCGCCATCGGTTGGTTGGTATTCATGAATAAAAAATACTCAACAAAAAATAGTTTTTCTCAAAACTCCGCGGATAGATTTTATTGACCTTTAGTGTACAGACTAGTACAAGCTCAAGAAACATAATGCACGATGTGTCCATTCTGGGCAGCCCTTGGCCCAGCTCCAATATATGGATAGTCACTAAAAATATTTAACATGTAAATGATATGCATACAAATGAAATAATAACGTTTTTTTTAACATAATTACTGTTTTTATTTTTATAAAATGCGCCATCGGTTGGTTGGTATTCATCAATAAAAAATACTCAACAAAAAATAGTTTTTCTCAAAACTCCGCGGATAGATTTTATTGAGCTTTGGTGTACAGACTAGTACAAGCCCAAGAAACATAATGCACTATGTGTCCATTCTGGGCAGCACTTGGCCCAGCTCCCATATATGGATGGTCAGTAAAAAATATTTAACATGTAAATGATATGCATAAAAATGGAATAAGAATGTGTTGTGTAACATAATTACTGTTTTTATTTTTTTTAAATGCGCCATCGGTTGGTTGGTATTCATCAATAAAAAATACTCAACAAAAAATAGTTTTTCTCAAAACTTCGCGGAAAGATTTTATTGAGCTTTGGTGTACAGACTAGTACAAGCCCAAGAAACATAATGCACTATGTGTCCATTCTGGGCAGCACTTGGCCCAGCTCCCATATATGGATGGTCAGTAAAAAATATTTAACATGTAAATGATATGCATACAAATGAAATAATAATGTTTTTTTTAACATAATTACTGTTTTTATTTTTTTTAAATGCGCCATCGGTTGGTTGGTATTCATCAATAAAAAATACTCAACAAAAAATAGTTTTTCTCAAAACTCCGCGGATAGATTTTATTGAGCTTTGGTGTACAGACTAGTACAAGCCCAAGAAACATAAAGCACTATGTGTCCATTCTGGGCAGCACTTGGCCCAGCTCCCATATATGGATGGTCAGTAAAAAATATTTAACATGTAAATGATATGCATACAAATGAAATAATAATGTCTTTTTTAACATAATTACTGTTTTTATTTTTTTTAAATGCGCCATCGGTTGGTTGGTATTCATCAATAAAAAATACTCAACAAAAAATAGTTTTTCTCAAAACTCCGCGGATAGATTTTATTGAGCTTTGGTGTACAGACTAGTACAAGTCCAAGAAACATAATGCACTATGTGTCCATTCTGGGCAGCACTTGGCCCAGCTCCCATATATGGATGGTCAGTAAAAAATATTTAACATGTAAATGATATGCATACACATGAAATAATAATATTTTTTTTAAATATAATTACTGTTTTTATTTTTTAAAAATGCGCCATCGGTTGGTTGGTATTCATCAATAAAAAATACTCAACAAAAAATAGTTTTTCTCAAAACTCCGCGGATAGATTTTATTGAGCTTTGGTGTACAGACTAGTACAAGCCCAAGAAACATAATGCACTATGTGTCCATTCTGGGCAGCACTTGGCCCAGCTCCCATATATGGATGGTCAGTAAAAAATATTTAACATGTAAATGATATGCATACAAATGAAATAATAATGTTTTTTTTAACATAATTACTGTTTTTATTTTTTAAAAATGCGCCATCGGTTGGTTGGTATTCATCAATAAAAAATACTCAACAAAAAATAGTTTTTCTCAAAACTCCGCGGATAGATTTTATTGAGCTTTGGTGTACAGACTAGTACAAGCCCAAGAAATATAATGCACTATGTGTCCATTCTGGGCAGCACTTGGCCCAGCTCCCATATATGGATGGTCAGTAAAAAATATTTAACATGTAAATGATATGCATAAAAATGGAATAAGAATGTGTTGTGTAACATAATTACTGTTTTTATTTTTAAAAAATGCGCCATCGGTTGGTTGGTATTCATCAATAAAAAATACTCAACAAAAAATAGTTTTTCTCAAAACTCCGCGGATAGATTTTATTGAGCTTTGGTGTACAGACTAGTACAAGTCCAAGAAACATAATGCACTATGTGTCCATTCTGGGCAGCACTTGGCCCAGCTCCCATATATGGATGGTCAGTAAAAAATATTTAACATGTAAATGATATGCATACACATGAAATAATAATATTTTTTTTAAATATAATTACTGTTTTTATTTTTTAAAAATGCGCCATCGGTTGGTTGGTATTCATCAATAAAAAATACTCAACAAAAAATAGTTTTTCTCAAAACTCCGCGGATAGATTTTATTGAGCTTTGGTGTACAGACTAGTACAAGCCCAAGAAACATAATGCACTATGTGTCCATTCTGGGCAGCACTTGGCCCAGCTCCCATATATGGATGGTCAGTAAAAAATATTTAACATGTAAATGATATGCATACAAATGAAATAATAATGTTTTTTTTAACATAATTACTGTTTTTATTTTTAAAAAATGCGCCATCGGTTGGTTGGTATTCATCAATAAAAAATACTCAACAAAAAATAGTTTTTCTCAAAACTCCGCGGATAGATTTTATTGAGCTTTGGTGTACAGACTAGTACAAGCCCAAGAAATATAATGCACTATGTGTCCATTCTGGGCAGCACTTGGCCCAGCTCCCATATATGGATGGTCAGTAAAAAATATTTAACATGTAAGTGATATGCATACAAATGAAATAATAATGTTTTTTTTAACATAATTACTGTTTTTATTTTTTTTAAATGCGCCATCGGTTGGTTGGTATTCATCAATAAAAAATACTCAACAAAAAATAGTTTTTCTCAAAACTCCGCGGATAGATTTTATTGAGCTTTGGTGTACAGACTAGTACAAGCCCAAGAAACATAATGCACTATGTGTCCATTCTGGGCAGCACTTGGCCCAGCTCCCATATATGGATGGTCAGTAAAAAATATTTAACATGTAAATGATATGCATAAAAATGGAATAAGAATGTGTTGTGTAACATAATTACTGTTTTTATTTTTAAAAAATGCGCCATCGGTTGGTTGGTATTCATCAATAAAAAATACTCAACAAAAAATAGTTTTTCTCAAAACTCCGCGGATAGATTTTATTGAGCTTTGGTGTACAGACTAGTACAAGTCCAAGAAACATAATGCACTATGTGTCCATTCTGGGCAGCACTTGGCCCAGCTCCCATATATGGATGGTCAGTAAAAAATATTTAACATGTAAATGATATGCATACACATGAAATAATAATGTTTTTTTTTAACATAATTACTGTTTTGATTTTTAAAAAATGCGCCATCGGTTGGTTGGTATTCGTCAATAAAAAATACTCAACAAAAAATAGTTTTTCTCAAAACTCCTCAGATAGATTTGATTTAGCTTTGGTGTACAGACTAGTATAAGCCCAAGGAACATAATGCACTATGTGTCCATTCTGGGCAGCACTTGGTCCAACTCCCATATATGGATGGTCAATGTCCTTTTAGTTTCGTATTTCTACAACGACTTTCAACAGGATTGACATAAGCTTTTCGATGGCTTATGTCAGTCCTATACATTTTTGCCTTGTCCATCATCGATATCGCTGATAGAATGTCACTTTCGATAGCTTATGTCAGTCCTATATATTTTTTCCTTTTCCATTATCGTTATCGCTGATATAATGTCACTTTGTCTAGGGCCTCTTGAATGTTAATCGCTTCGCCTACGCAATAAGTTCTTACCCCCAAAAAACATCTGTCGCACCTGCAAAGGGGTACAAGCGAAGCAATTATAAACACAAAAACGGTTCTATAATTCATCTAAGTGTACTTCGTAGGTCTGTAGCAACTATTGTAAAAATAAATGAGGTTTTTAATTGAGTTCAGATAAATGTTGTGATGGTGACTGTTAAGGTTTGAAGTGCAATCTAAGTTCAGTTTTAGGACCATTGTTGTATTTACAATTGTTGGTACGTGATTTGCAAAGGTTTGCAAAGTAATTTATTATTTATTTATTTATTAACTCATCATCACTATCATTACAGGAATTTCCTAATTCAATAGCGTGGCCATAATTACAGCTTCATTATTCACCATAACATATAATGTACAGCGCGGTTTTTGAGAACTCACTCAGAGAACAAGTAAAAAGATCTATGCTGTCTGCTACGTCATTAAGTACACGCAAGGTAGGTAAGGTAATGAAAGTACTTAAATGACTTACATAATTACCTAAGTGATCCTCCGAAAACCCTTACCTTGTCAAAACCGTGTTTATCAGTGGTTTAGCTAAACACCTTATAAACATGACAATTTTGCATGGAATTTGACATAAAATTGACATTGAACACGCGTTGAACAAGTGTCTAAGTTTTTGTGGTAAGGTCCCTAAGGTTTTGATAATGGTAACTAAAGGGTGGGTGAGAAAGGGTTAGATCGGATCCATTACTGTATTGAATAAGATAATTATTACACACTTTGAGCCACTTAGCAACTACTATCCAACAATTAACTTCCCTATCCCAAGCTGATTGATAAATTATAAATAATTTTATTTCTGTAAGTTTTTAAAAGCTAGATGTGGTTGGTGTTTCCTATCTGACTGCTCTGAAAAGAAAGGCCGAAACAAACACAGAGGTCACAGTCTCTTTTAAATCTTGGTCAAATCCTATGAAAAGTTGCTACTTTCTATTTAATCTTTTCATGAATTTTCCACAGTTCTTTAAATCAAATGCAAGTACTTACCTACTATTATCAAAAAACTGATGCAGATCAAAGTACCAATAGTACTTCGATACTTACCTTTTTAACACAAAACCGTGTTTATCAATTGTTTAGCAGAAACACCTTTTAAACATGACATTTCTATAAGGAGTTTGACATAAAACTGACATTAGACACGCGTTGAACAAGTGTGTGTACATTTCAGATTTATTTACATTCCACGATGTGAACTATGTAGTAGGTTTTAAATTAAATTTTCTAATTTTCCGCGCAATTTTCTTATTTTTTTCTTTCATAAGAACCTTCTCCTGACAATAACAAACACAACAGAAAAATAATTAGCGAAATCGGTCTAGCCGTTCACACGTGATGGCGTGACCAAGGGAAATAGGGATTCATTTTTATAAATATAGATTACCTTCTTAAATACTACTATTTACGTAACATGTAACTCAAATAAATGTATGTTCTTTATTTCTTTATTTTTTTTCTTTCTTAATTATTAATGGTTGCATTTGTTCACACCGAAGAACTCCAAATTAAAATTCTCTCTCCAATAGAAAAAGGTCCAACACATCTATGACGATCACATTCATCCACTTCAACAAATTCTCCAAATTCAAAATTCTCTCTCCAACATAAAAAATAAAAGAAACTAACTGGCAACGAAGAGTCCACCGGGTCAAAATTCAAATACGGAACTGGGAAAAATGGCAGGCGTTCCGTTTCACCGATAGACTTTGATAAAAGTTTGTCTAAGTTATCAGTTGGCGGAGAGTATCACGTGCCAACGACCAGTCACTTCCTTGCTTCTTCGCTAACAAGATTTATTTTAAAACTACCTTCCGTGGATTTATCTTTCATGGAGGTAGGTATGTGTGAACATTTTCTTTTATCGCTGAAAAATATTTTAGTATTACATGTCATTACATACTTACCTTTGTACTTGTGAAAATATTTCTAACAAATAGCCTACCCAATCACTAGACCCAAAAGGAAAATTAATTTGAATTAGGTATTTGGACCAAAATCCTCTAAACAAATGAAAAGAAAATGTAAATCAACCCAGGAATTATGAAGGAAACACCCAAATACAAAAAAGAAAGAACTTTATATAAGCATAACCTGCTCCTGTTTTTTTATGTCAGTAAATTAAGGAACATATAATGAAACCAGCCTCCACATGAGCTTATGTAATAGCCCACATTACACTCTTTCGCGAATCTTATACAAAAATATTGTAAAACATAATTTTAAAAGAGTAACTATATGAAGTTTTTCATGACCATTCTTCTCACGAAACTACTTTTAATAGCCTACTTGAAATAAATGATTTTGTGTGTAGATAAATGACTTACAAAATACAAAATATTACCACGAATTCTCTTCAAACCAAAGTAAGTAAATAACCAATGAATAAACCCAAGAAATATACGCCTTTAGATCTTTAAACCTGAAAGTATTCCCGTCACGTTCACAACAATATGATGGCATGGTAACTTTCTTACCACAAATTTACCCTTTTACGTGGCCACGGGGATATGGAACTGTATATAGGATTTCTGTGCATAAAAATAAGAAGGGCAAATGAGTTTTCCAAGTGTTTCTGCAGGAGTGAAATAAATAATCTGTCAGTTTTCGTTATTTGTTTTATAAAATAAGTAAAAAATACTTATGCTCGGTTCCTATAAACAAAAACGAATCGTTTTGCTTACGAATGGTAGCATTTTTTATTGCCAAACTGGGCAAATAAATAAATTCGTAAGCTAATTTTACCTGTGATATCTACTTCTATATGGGAGGGTCTACTATACAAAGCTATGAGGTTTTTGCTTCATTATTGGTAAAGATACAAGAGTCTTAATTTTAACCCATAACGGTCCGTTAATTATAGGAATCGGCCATTAGTGACGGTGTTGATAAGTATCGTGTTATGGGACTATACGAGAAAATTTCCAGAAAAAAAAGAAGTACGCACTATTTCATAAAATTCGCGCTGGTCCATTTTTTTGTTTTATTAATAAAAAATATAATTTTGATACGTAAACGGGAATTTTAAACTACATACAAAAAGTTTTTTTTATTTTTAATAATATAATTATTTCGTTTATAGCTAAATGATAAATGATAAATGATTTATTTCTGTAAGTAGGTTTGTACAAACACTTTTACACGTCAATCACATTTTTAAAACGAGATGAGGTCGGCGTTTCCTATCTGACTACTCTGAGAAGAAAGGCCGAAACAAACTCAGAGGTCACAGTCTCTTTTAAAGTCCAGACATAATCTTGGTCAGATTATGAGAAGACCATGTGGATTGGTGTCTGAAATGGTCTTTTGAGGAAAGAACCACACAGATTGAGTGGACCTGTCCAGTCAGTGCACGCATTTGTCAGTAATCGTGCAGCTCAACTCCGAATTTAAGGAGCTCAACAACGCGATTTGACGAACAATACCAAAGAAAGGACATTTGGTTAGGCCGCATACATTACTCAAACTGCCAGACTATGATTAATTAAAATTAAGAAAAAATAAATAATAAAAAAGAAAAGAAAGATCCACATAATCTTCACATTCACAATAATTAAAAATAATATAATACTTTACAAAGTAAATATTCATGTCAATGTTTGAATAAAATGTCAATGTAAATATAAATATAAAAATCCGGAAATAATCTTAGTCAGATCATTTGAGGACCATGTAGATTTGTGTCTGAAATGGTCTTTTGAGGAAAGAACCATACAGATTTGAGTGGACCTGTCCAGTCAGTGCACGCATTTGTCAGTAATCGTGTAACTCAACTCAGAACTTAAGGAGCTCAACGACTCGACGAACAATACCAAAGAAAGGACATTTGGGTAGGCCGCCTGAAGTACTCAAACTGCCAGATAAATAAAAAATATGATCCACATAGTCCTCAAATTCACAATAATTAAAATAATAATAATATTATACTTCACAAAGTAAATATTCATGTCACTGTGTAGGTATATAATAAAAAAAAAGTTACCAAAAATAACAAACCGCGTAAGTAATTTAAAACCAATAAAAAAAAATGTAGAAATTGGAGCAGCTCAATCCCAAGCCTTTTTGTCCTCAATGTAATCTTTAATGGTATAAAACGCTTTTTGGCACAACTTACGAATTTAATGAATGTTTTGAATTTATTAAGGCTTAGATCTTGTACGTGGCTTGGAAGCTTATTGTAAAAGCGTATACATTGACATCTGAACGAGCCACCTATTTTCTTGAGCCTTGTTGTAGGTACAACAAATTTGTGTTTGTTCCTAGTATTTATATTATGGATATCACTGTATTTTTTAAACAATTTTATATTTTTATGTGCATATAAAAGTTTTTCAAAAATATACTGTGAAGGCACAGTCATACATTTATCTCCTTAAATTTCTCTCTGAGAGAGTGTCTCGGACTTAGTTTATAAAATGATCGAACAGCTCTTTTCTGCAAAACAAAGATAGTCTGAATGTCAGGGGCATTTCCCCACAACAGAATACCGTACGACATTACACTATGAAAATAACTAAAGTACACTAAACGGGCTGTCTCTATGTCAGTTAAATTACGAATTTTTCTAACAGCATATGCTGTGGAGCTTAGTTTTTTTGACAATTTATCTATATGTGGGCCCCACTGAAGCTTAGCATCCAAAGTTAAGCCCAAGAATACTGTGCTATCTTCGGGATTCAATTCTTCGCCCTTTATCAACACATTAGTTTTCACCTGCCTAACGTGAGGTAGCGTAAACTTAATGCATTTGGTTTTTTTTTCATTAAGAAGTAAATTGTTAACATTAAACCAGTGAACTACTTTTGCGATCGCGCTATTTACATCGTCAGTAACCAGCTGCTGACGTTTAAGTTTAAACAAAAGCGAAGTGTCATCAGCAAACAACACTATCTCATGATTATCCTTTATGAGGTAAGGCAAGTCATTAATATAAATAAGAAACAAGAAAGGACCAAGAATTGAGCCCTGTGGGACTCCCATTGTTACTATAGATCCGGGAGATCTTTTCCCATTAACGTCAACGCTCTGAATCCTATTACTCAAGTATGAAGTAAGAAGATCCAGAGCGGTGTTCTGGATTCCGTAGTGGCGGAGTTTCCTGATTAATGTTTCATGAAGAACGCAATCGAATGCCTTAGACAAATCGCAAAAGATGCCCAAGGCATCGCATTTATCTTCCCATGCATTATAAATATGTCCTAAAAGTTCAACACCGGCATCAGTTGTTGAACGACCCCTTGTGAAACCGAACTGCTTGTTATGTAACAATTTATGTCTATTAAAAAATCTTTGCAATTGCTCTAAAATTAGCTTCTCAAATATTTTACTAAAGGTAGGTAGTACTGAAATAGGTCTATAATTTGTGGGGTCTGATGTACTACCTGATTTAAACAAAGGTATTATTTTACTATTTTTCATAAGGTCAGGAAACTCCCCACAGTCGATACAATTATTAAAGATAAGAGCTAAAGTAGGTGCTACAATGTCAATAATAGACTTAGCAACTTCTACAGAATTACCCCACAGATCTGCAGTCTTTTTTACATTTAAAGTGTGAAAGGTTTTAATTATGTCTCTACAGGTTAATATGTTCAAAAAGAAATTCCGATTCGCAAACATTAACATTTTCCTTAAGCAAAGACTCAGCAACAGAAGGTGATGAGTTTAGGGATTTAGTAGTAGAAACGGGAATATCTGAAAAGAAATTCTCAAAGGCCTCGGCGACTTGTGAGTCTGATTTTATTATGTTGTCATTAATAGACAGGCTGTAGTCAGTATTTCGGTTACTAGACCTTCCCGTTTCACTATTAATAATATTCCAAGTCGTTTTAATTACATTACTACTGTTTTTAATCTTCGAACTCAAATAACGTGACTTGGCCATACAACAAACTTTTTTAAATAATTTTGAATAATTTTTAACATATAAATTAAATTCAACAGTGTTTACATAGGTCCTTTCACTGTACAGCTCATAAAGCCGTGTTCTACTTTTATGAATACCAATGGTAGCCCAATCACTGAAAGATACATTACTATTAACCGAGATAGTCTTGGGAATAAAGGTGGAATTAAATTGTTTACAGTATAAATTTAAAAAATCATCATATAGATGACTAGGATCAGTATGATTTGACAAAACTGGTAATGTATTAATTAGTTTTTCTTTAAAAACCTCCAAGCGACTTGCAGTTTTGGGGTTAAATGTTATATCCTTTTTAGCCACTTTGTTGTTTTTGATAGGGATAGTAACCCTTTGCCCGCAATGATCAGAATCTAGTAGATTTATAATTTCTTTGTGGCTTGGTATAATATCTGTATAAATATTATCTAGGCATGTGGCACTAGTAGGGGTTATTCGAGTGGGCTCCAAAAATAGGTTTACAAGATTGTAGGACTGAAACAAACTTATTATTTTACTACAAGAACCTGAATTTTCTAACAAATTAACATTAAAATCACCGCAAGTGATAATAGACTTATTGGAGTTGCAAATCTTGTGTAACACTTCATCCATTACCTTTTCAAAACAGTCATACAATCCTGAAGGGGGTCTGTACACACTTAATACAATAAACTGCTCCAATTCTATACAGGCTATTTCAACTGTCCGTTCGACAGATAGGCTCACAATATCCTTACGGTCTTTAAATTTCAGCTGGTTACTTACTAAAATTAATGAGCCACCATGTATAGCATTTACTCTGCTGAACGAACTACCAACCTGGTGATTATCAAAATTGAACAAGAACTGGGTACTTTTAAGCCAATGTTCTGTTATACAAAGAATATCAATATTGTTAAAATTCATAAATAATTCTACTTCTAAATCTTTGTTCATAAATCCTTGAATATTTTGATGCACCAGGTTAATATTATTTACTGATTTTAAACTTTTATTTGATTTTATTTTGCAATTCTGTATACTATTGCTAGAGGTTGCCTCTGTTGTCTGAATTTCTAATTTAAATTATTAACAATGTCAATATTTGATACCAAATTATTGGCTGAATTATTTAACATGTCACAGCATTGCTCAATAGAAGCAATTTGTTTAGCCAAATTCTTGGCTGTAATAGAAAAGTAATATGATAGCGACACAGCTATCTGTCTTTTACAATACTTTGAAAGATAGTACTTATCCACAAAAAATCTATTTTTTGTCAAATATAAGCGATTACCAACATAATTGTTAGTGTCAATTAAATGGAATAAATTATTATTGTATGTCAAATTGTGTAATGTCATATTAATTGCAGATCTAAAGTTGTTTTCTTCCTGTGGCAAACTTTGGCTGTAAGGGAACGTGAACATCACAATTTTTCTTAAACTAAGGTTGCACAAAGATTTATAATATTGAAGTAATTCTCCTTTGTTCACATTACCCCTATTACCAACAAATATTATTAATACAGTATCCTGGTTATAATTGCATTTTATAGCATTTTTCATTATGTCAAATAGAGAACAACCAGGCATACAGTAGTTAATTATTGAGTGTCCCGGATATTCATTTAACAAAAGCTATAATAGTACATTGCAAGTGTGCTCTTTTGGATATTACAGTCGAGGCGGTGTTTTCGCGTGAGCCACAGGCGAACGCGATAAGGTAGCCGAGAGTGTATTTTTGGTAGGTAAAATAAACCACACAACGAAAACGATAGTAAATATTTATGGAAAATGGAGCGCTGGCCGCTAGCTGGTTTTTTTTTTCCATAGGTGTAAATAAAGGCACTAGCAAAACCGTTAGACAGCCTATACAAAAAAAAAAGATTTGAGAAAAAAAAAATGTATTATCACTAAACGTACCATAGCGGAGTCAAATCTATTTATTATTATTTACGCTATTCTTCCCTACGTGAAATCGACATTTTTAATAATGATTACAAAAATGTTAACAAATATTTATTTGTTTGGCGGCTGGTTTTGTTTTTTCCGCTAGCGATGCGCGCGCGGGTGTAAATAAAGGCACTGGTAATACCGCTGAACAGCCTATATAAAAATATAATAATGTTAATAATACATAATACGCAAATGGGGTTAGGGTATAATATAGACTGAAATTGCCACAGACGATATAAACCCTTATTTAATAGTACAGATAGAGTTTTATTCCGCGCGAACGCGGTGGCACACGGGCAGGCCAGCGCGTTTCGTCTAGGCGGGTCAAGTGGCCTTGCTTTTGAGTGCTTGTCTTTGGCAAAAAACTTCACCAAAACCAATTTCTATTGGATACAAATTCTATGCTGCCATGATAGTACTTACTAATTCAATACTGCCATGTCATTACTCCGACTAGTAAATAGTTATCTGTCGGGCACATTACCGCACTAGTGCGGTAATGTAAAGTAAAAAGCACGTTTCCATAATACATTGCATTATGAACCTAAAAGCGGTTCAATAAGAGCCACTTTACGAGCAAGTGTGTTGAAAATCATATAAAAATCTATCTTTACCTTCCAATTTATTAATAGGTGCCTGTCAGACGATACAAGTGACGCTTCAAGATAAAAGGTAGCAGACTTAAAAGCCTGCCCGTCTGTATTAGCCTTGATAGTGTGGAAACTACTCTCACTTCACCGTTTTTAACGATCGAATGCACTAAGGAGGTCGTTCAATAAGTGCAATATTAGCTTGTAGCAAGGAGGATTAAATAAAAAGTTGCTATTTTTACAATTGGTTTAGAAAATAGAGAAACATGAGGAGAATAAATGTTTGTAATTGTAACTATATAATAATTCTTGCTAATATATTTAGATATATTTAATATTATAAATACGAAAGCTAATATTTAATAAATATCGGTATTAAAGAGAAAAGTTTAGTGAAAATAAATGTGTTTTCTTTTTTTTTAAATGTAAAACCCATCCATCCAACCATCTATTGGTCTAGCAACAATTTAAAATAATGTTTACCAAATCAGCAGAATTATCCCTGATTTCCAACCAATTAGTTTTCGTATAAAGATCACTGGACCCGTGACATAGTGCCAAAGACGCTAGTTTAAAGATAGATGATTATTTATTTCTGTAAATTACTTTCAGCCAAAAAAAAAAACAATCGTCCACAAAATATTTTTAAACTAGACGAGGTTTTTAATCTAAATAGTACCCTAACTCATTTGTTTAAGATACAGGAGTACCCAAGCTCATTGGTTTAACAAAACGCACTGTGATACAAGATAGCACCACCAAATGGCTCCTTAATAAATTAACCCTAAAAAGCTCAAACAAAACAAACGAACATCAACTCATTGGGGGGATGGGATGAGTGAAACAAATAAAATAGCTTACGTTGTACCACGTAGAACGAAATTGACTCTCCCCCGAGGGATGTGACTCGCTACCGAATTCTACGGGAACTTTACTTGTTGGCACACACAGGCATATTGTGTTGTTCGTGATGTTGATTTACGGCTATTTCGGTTATTATAGATAACTCTACCTAATCTTTTTTTCAACAATGGATCATTCTTTTGATCGGCAATAAGTGAATTTGTCAATGAGTCAATTTAGCTCCGAGGGAAAGTAGGTAGGCTACCCTTTTCTTGCCTGTGAGCATTGTAATGGCTTTAAAAGACAAAGAATAAGCGAAACTGATGAAAAAAAAACATTAAACAGCTAAGTGGCAGAAAATTTTTGTTTTTCAAACCACCTTTATAATTATTTATTAACATTAAAATGCCTATATATACAATGATTGCATCACTAACTATTTACACTAGGTACTAAATTAAATGACTAACTATATCAATAAATACAAAAACAAAAGAACTCTTAGGCGTAAACAACTAAGTAAAATAATCAACTACATTCTTCGTGATAATAATTGTGTAAAATCGCAATTTTATTAATGAAAAACTGGAAAAACATTGACAAAACCAAAAGTTCCTCTCAACTAATAACTACATACTTATTAACAACATTTTAAACCATTTTTATTTGCGGTGACATCCTGTGAAATATCTCGGTACATCAGACACGCAGCGGCGGTCGCAGGGTTAAGCGATAAACATAAAATTAATTACACGATATGCGACATCTCTAGACCACATGAAGTGGTGTTATTGTAAAATACATTAAATTTATTTTAAAATGTGACTTCAGCTGTGTTACGTGCACTACGTGTAAAATACTTTGTATTATTATGATTGAAAACTCGAGATTTTAAGGTACCATCCACCAGTCATCGGTTAATTAATAATAATCCGGAGATTTTTTTTATGCAAACTAGGCTAATAATCAGCACTTTTTGACCGTCGAAATAACAATTCCTGATTTAGTCTTCTTTCTGAGTCCGGATTTCCGGAACTCGGAGATCCCGGAGATCTCGAAACATGGACGTTATCAGTGCCTTAAGCTGTCGTTAACAGCACGAATGTATCTCGGCTATTTTCAATATTACGAAAATATATTTGCGTGATTAATTATTATTAAATTCCGCAATGTTTCTGTTTTACTGCATCTGTCATTCATGAGTCCGGGCACGGATTAAGATAAGTAAAACAACGTTGACAAAAAGATCTGTTCCTTCAGATATTGCATACCTACTTACTATCTATGCCTAGCCTTTTCCCAACTTTGTTGGGTTCGGCTTCCTAACCGAATGCGGCTGAATACCAGTATTTTATACGGAGCGACTGCCTATCTGACCTCCACAACCCAGTAACTGGGTAATACGATATCCCTTGGCCTATATTCCTAATCCCAAAACAAACTAAAACCTTACAAATTAACTTTGATCAAACTCCGGTTAGACTACATAACCCTGCATATCCCGGTCAACTGCCAGCTTAGCTACGACTAAAGTTAAAGTTTGAAGAAGTACTTACTGGAACTAGATGCAGTCTGAACCGAGCTAGTATGACGGTGGTTTGAGATTACGGTATGCCTGCAGCGATGATTAAGTGGTAACGGGATTATGTAGGCAACTATTTTGTATCATGTAAGTTAGGTAGGTAGAGGAACTCGTGGCTAAGTGAGGAGCTCGTGGCTAAGTAATAACAACCGCATGGATCGATCCAGCAGGTTAAGCAACGCTTGCCAGGGTTGGTCCGTGGATATCTTTACCAACATACCGAGACTCCTCCGTGCTTTGGAAAGCATGCCGTTGCCGTTGGTCCCGGCTGTCATTCGTGGATCTTTGACAGTCGTTACGAGTCGTCAGAAGTCTGACAATCAGACATACCAATAAGGGTATCGTATTGCCCAGTTACGGGTTATGGAGGTCAGATAGGCAGTCGCTCCATGTAAAATACTGGTATTCAGCTGCAATCGAATAGACTGGAAGCCAACCCCGACATAGTTGGGGAAAGGCTAGGCCGATGATGATGAAGTAGATATTCAAGAGCCTTACATAAACAGATCTAACTTCGTCTATTTCTCTCTTTTTTCACTACTAATGATCCTCATTGATTAATTCCTCAATAAAAAAAAACAGACCTCTATATTTTTTTTTTCAATCACAATACAGTAGCTATGCAAAGCCTTTGGATCCGATCCGCTGTGAATTTAATTATTAGTTACGCCGCAAATTTAAATTGGATTGATCTCGGATAATCTCGTCCATCCCAGGCGGCTTAACCCCCCAATGTAAGGTATGGAAGGTGGACTTTACGCCCTAACTATTGACTTGTCGGTGTAGTGTTTTAGGGTTAGTTATAAATAAGCAAGAGGAGTCTCGTTTGTGTATACGATATGGTTAATTTCGCTGATAAGAGTGTTTTCTAATGTAGATACCGACTTTAATGGATCGCTATTCAGTGCATAACAAAATAGATAAGTAAGAAACTTGCTATTTTAAGGTAGTTTGAAGGATATGATATATGCTCCGTATCTCCTTAAAACTACCAGTCTATGGTGACTAGATTGGATTTGATACAGAGAATTGCATGTAAAACATAACTGGCGATATGTGGGTGTACTATAGGTACAGCTCTGTCCAACCCTTCGGGGAAACAAGGCGAGATGTTATGTTATGTTATTTGCGCGTAAAAAAGGAAAGTATACGCGACTGATTCCAAATAGCCAAGGTTGCAAATAATCCATACATCCATACATAATTATAAAACAAAGTCCTCCGCCGCGTCTGTCTGTCGTCCTGTTCGCGATAAACTCAAAAACTACTGCACCAATTTTCATGCTGTTTTCAGCAATGGATAGAGTGGTTCTCGAGTAAAGTTTTAGTATATAATAACCGACATCCACGCATAAACAAAGTTGATTATTGCAATACAAAACATTACACATCTAATGATCAATATCCACTTATTCTAATTCCATAGCTAAATACAATGTAATTGCGATTCCAATCAGTTTCGATGGCAACTAAATTGATGTCAGTAACGAGTTTGATTTCCAAATTACAATTGAACGTGATTTGACCACAGGGAATAATGCATCAATTGATAACAAATCAATTCTACATAACCTACGTAATTTAGAATTGATTTGCTATCGCACTTTGTCATGTACACGCAAAAAGCAACAACACTGAACTGTATAACTTTTTTGTAAATGCGTAGATAATTATTGTAAGAACTTTAAAAAAAGTTAAACTCTGCTATTGTTCAAATTGTAAAGGTATTTTTTTATTTCTATATTTTTTTTATAAAGAGAAATCTCTTATGTATTTCTGTTATTTTATTTAAATAGGTACGACCCTTATATACATCCCTACACACTCGTTTTTGTAAAAGTTTCATGATTATAACCAATAGTCTTTTGAAGTATACTAAAGCCTGTTTTTTAGTCTCACAGACTAATTTGACATTTCAAGTGATTGTTGTTTGTTTTTTCAATTAGAAGTTTGACATTTGCACCTGTCAAATTAGTCTACGAGATTTAAAAACACTGACTTTACCAATGTTGGGGTTTTTAACAGGGGTGACCGAAGGGGGCGGCTGACCACAATAGTCCCTGGCAACAGACATATTGAAGCCTTGAAGCCTGTTAAGTAGTGATTCTTATCACACATCAGAAGTCAGAATGCGGTCTGCATATTATGCGGATGGCTCGCAGTGAAGACTGGGCGGAATACCCAATTAACAACTAACAATGACAAAAACAAAACAACTTTCATCACCACCTCAAACAAAGCAAAATAATCCTATCTTTAACAACATTGTTTCAATCTAAAAAAAATACGTCACTATTATACATGGTCGTGTCGGAACGTGTGGAAGGCACCCTAACGACGACAGGGTGACCATAAATCTATCAAGAGAGGGTCATACGACCCGCCACGATACCGTTTGAGGCATATTTATATACTTTCCGACGCAATTAATACAAATTTACAATGGGTAGGAGTGACTTGTAGTGTTTTAGCAGTTTTTTTTGGTCAAATTAGGTTTTCTCAAGGCGATTTATGTTTTCATGACTTTAAATTGAATGATCGACCTCTCAGTGCTTTGATACCCTGAAAGAACAACAATATTTTTATTTAAAAATGTGCCCATGGAGTTTCTTGCACGTTCTTTTTCATATGAACCTGCTACGCTATGGAATTTGTAATTGTGTAACTAGATTCATCTTTCTGACTGACCGACTCGTGCGACCGACAAGTGCCTGTATGTAAATAGTTATTTGAAATAAATGCTTTGAGTTTGAGTTTGAACGTTTTAATAATTTTTAGGATATTTAGGCATAAACAATAATCCTCTACATCTACATACACACTTACACCATAACTACATCTCTGTTTCAATTTAGATCTCACTGAAATGTTGTCACTTTAATTTCCATTAAATTGTCAAGCTATAACGCTACAGGATCCTAAATGATCTTCATAAAATATAACTTCCCAAGTATTGGTAAAAAAGAAAAAAAAACATTATTTAAGTACATGGCACATTTTTCACAACACAACTTTGAAATCGAGAGACGTATCTTTGAAATGGGGACGATTTATAAGCTTTAGGAAATTGAGACATAAATCCGTTGGCTTGGCAAGCGTGTGATAAAAAGTGGACGCTGTGTCAAAGCTGTGTCGTACAGAATTTTCTTTTTTTTATAATGGTCGAATGAAAATATCGTGTTGCTCAATACTCAATTTTTTATTGCATTCCATATCTTACATAGATGGTATAATAAGTAAAAGATCAATATGGACCCTGTCGGGCACAGCAAAATTAGGAGAGAGGAAGAGGGCTGAGCAGAAATGTAATATTATTATAAATTATTAGATGTGATTAATTATGTAGGTAAGTAATATATTATTAGGTTAGTGTAAATAGGTATAGTATATTAGTTATTTTAATTTTATGTATTGAATAAGAATAATCTAGGTAATTATTATGAAATTATTAAGTAGAAGTATTTTCATTATTATATCGTGTTATTTATGTATTCATATTTTCATATTTATATTTGATTTTCTATATTCCATATTATATATATTTCATAATGTTTGGTATTTAAGAGAGAAAATAATTTTATTATGTAATCGATTTATCATCCAAAACTCCTTTACTGAGTAGTATGATGCTATTTTCCAGGTGTTTCTAAAGTAACTTGGGTTTTTTGTTGGATTATTTGGACATTTTAGAAGTCGTTATTTTACTAAGCACAATACTTGACACTACCTGTCACCTACGTAAACAAACATGTCACATAAAATGGCCGAATTTTTACTACGTTGACTTAAAAGCTTGATTTTTTAGAGCTCAAAGGGACCGGTAGACCTACGTATTTGATATTTATTTCAACTAGATATCTCCACATGTTCCTGAGAAAAAGAGTCTTGACAGACTGACAGACTGACAGACAGACGGACGGACGGGGACCGAAGTGTTCCTCTAAGGGCACAGTTTTTTCCTTTTGAAGTACGAAACCCTAAAAACTACGTTATTATCCCATTGCAACTTCTATAACACACTTTTCCCTTCAATCCACCAGCCAATGTAAACAAACGTATCTACTGTTTACGTTGGCAAATTTTCCGAATGCGGTGACTTCCTACATACACAACAACGTTATCATCTACTAGAGATGGGTAGCTCACCTTTTCAAAATGAGGATCGTGCGAGGCACTCTTTTTACAAAGTGTGGTAGCACAGTGTGCTACCACACTTTGTAAAAAGAGTGCCTCGACGATTGAGGCGAGGCTGCGGTGGCTTGTTGTGAGCACGAACGTGCTGTGAGTGAGTCAGTGAGTCGCGTGACTCGCCGACTCACCGAGTCGCCACGCGGATCGCGTGTGTGGTGTGTAGTGAGTAGTGAGGACAACGCAACACAGCACACATACGTAGTAGAGTAGGCACACGCGCGGTGAGTTCTGTGGTGTATGTTTGTGCTAGCAACCGTGAACGAAGATATCAATGATCAAAATACAAAATAAGAGTGAATGACTCGATCGACAGACTCATTTCGTTCAAAACAGTACAAATGTTCTGTGTGTAGCTAATCTGTGCCAGTGTGGTGTGTGCTAGCACATCAAAATAAAATGAGTGAGTGACTCTTTTCAACCAAATGAGTAGCTACAACTGTGCTAGCACGTGTGCCGAGTCACCCAACACTAGCATCTACCACTAACGAGCCGTAACTGAGATGTATGAACGAGCCGTCGTACGTAGAGATGAGTGCCAACCGTTCAGAAAGACTGACAGATCATTAATTTTTATATCTTTTTGGGCCACTTATCATATCGCGGAGATTATTTGTAACAGTTCTGTCTACAATTATTTTTGATTACTTTGTATTATGTTTGATAGTAGAAATACTAATGCGATACTCTCTCGATAAATTAGATTATTTTTGATCGAAGGTAACAGCAGCTAATGCATGTTGTCAACCGTGGTGATTTTCACTTAAAACCCTTTTTTTGGGTATCATTGATGTACTAATAAGCCCAGTTTTAGTTTCATAAAACTGCACTATTCTTAGTTTTTTATTAAAATTCTCACAACACTGTCCGACCCGAAAAGAAATGAACCACATGTGACTGTTTCTAAATGACCCAATGCTGTTATCATGTTCGTTTCTCATATTTATAAATTTAATAGTAGATTGCTGCATCGAGCGCAAAGTGACTTATAGATGCATTAGGGTTATGTTGGTGCCCGAGCGCACGCGAGGGCACTAAACTACTACACTGCACTGTTTTGTTTATAAGCAAAAAATTTGTCCTTTGTGATCGGTTTTGTAGTGATTAATGATAACATTACTATGTACTTGAAAGAAAATTAATTAGTTTACTTGGTTTAATTTATTATTATTGTATATTAATGTTTATGTCGGCTTCCCCTTCTGTAAACTTCCGAAAATTGGGTTAGAAATCAATTCACGGATTACAAACCATTGAAACTAGCACTATTTTGCACCAACATCATAAAAAATCAACCGTCCAAACAATTCCAATAAAGGCATAAAAATGCGAACAGTGAACAACGAAAAACTAACAGAAAATAAATTAAAATCTACAAACTTCTGGATTCATTCCAAAATAATATCTTCAACGAATCTAAAATTATCAGCATTGTCAAGAGCATGCTGCAACCAAGGCTGCCCATTCACTGCCAGACAGTTTGAGGTAACGAGGTACTACTTTTGCCAATTTCCACCAATCGCGTCGCAGGAATTTGTTGTAAGTGGTCATATTTCATGTCTTTATTTTATGAGGAGTTTACGCGTTTTGGGGTTATTAAAGTTTGTAATTTACAATCCTTTGTTCAGCAAATATGTAGTTTGTTTAATTATGTTTACCTTTATCAGAATACGCTGCAAATATCTTGTTTATTTTGGGTTCCTGCATAATAATAGCCCCGGTATCTAGGCTCGATAGAAACTGGCTGGTTTCGATAAATGACAACACTAAAACAGTTTTCTCACAGGCTAGTGATAACTGTCCTTTTCACAATAATTACTTATGCCACGTCGTTGATGCCACACCGTTCAATCAATCTGCCTAGCCTTTTCCCAACTATGTTGGGGTTGGCTTCCAGTCTAACCGGATGCAGCTGAATACCAGTATTTTACATGGAGCGACTGCCTATCTGACCTCCACAACCCAGTAACTAGGTAATATGATACCCCTTGGTTAGACTGGTTGTCAGACTTTCGTGGTTCTGACGACTCGTAACGACTGTCAAAGATCCACAAACGACAGGAAAGGAGGAGGGTTTTTTCATTGTGTCAATTCACAAAGAAGTGTGTAAAAAGCGGGTCAACATTACTTTAAAAAAAAATTAAAAATCTTTTTTATATAATTTTATATATAAATAAAATTCAAAGTAAGTATAAAAGCTAGGCAAATTAAAAATTGTGTGTTTTATAAGCCTACTAACTTCATCTCATAGGTACTTAGAATTTGACTTCTCTAGCATTACCTATCCAGACTGAAGCTATGAGAGTTTGAAAATACGACGAAACCGATCAATACAAAAAGCACCTCTCTATCTATCTACTTTTTCTAGAGCCCCTGCTTTTTTTTTGGCTCTTCTTGACAGAGGCAGTACCGTGCCCCTAAATTCACCACCATTTTTGACACGATTTCGGCAATGATTGTCGGTGAGATGATTAAGACTCGTATTAAACCTTTTTTAAGTACCAAAAATACCTTTCTGAATTTGTGTGAAATAGCTTGATAGGATGTACCTACACCTAAATTATAAAACACCCCATTTCCTACAACTATAAAGCGTCACACAGTCGTTGAGCTCCATTCCGAGTTGAGCTTCTCGGTTACTGACAAATGCTTGCAGTGACTGGACAGGTCCACTCAAATCTGTGTGGGTCTTTCCTCAAAAGACCATATCAGACATTAATTTACATGTTCCTCATATGGCCTGACCAAGATTATGTCTGGACCTTTAAAGAGACTGCGACCTCTGAGTTTGTTTCGGCCTTTCTTCTCAGAGTAGTCAGATAGGAAACGCTGACCTCATTTAGCTAATTTTTTTTTATATAACCTGTAAAAGTGATTCCAATATTCTATTAACAGAATAAATCATTTCATTTCATTTCATTACAAAATACGTTCGCAACTTATTCCTTATTTGTTCCATATAAGTCACCTGTACATTGAACAGGCCGCTTTACTCCGGTTACCGGCGAAGCGGCCGGTCTACAAGTGACTCTAGAAGATTTTAATAAAAGATTATTTTAATTCATACGTTCGGCCTTATACAGCTCCGTGGGATTTAATAAATAAGAGCATGACGTTTATTTAAGAATTCTTTAGGAAGAATATCCTAACTATCCATATACTAATACTATAATATTATAAATTCGAAAGTAACCCTGTCTGTTTGTTACCTTTTCACGCCTAAACCACTGAACGGATTTCGATAAAATTTGGCAAGGAGATAGATGGCATCCTGGGAAAGTACATAGGGTACTTTTTATTGACATACCATGCGGGCGAAGCCGCGGGCGGAAGGTATTATAAACGCAAAAGCGAGTTTGTTTGTTACGCTTTCACGCTAAAACGGCTGAACGGATTTGGATGAAATTTGGCACAGGGGTAGACCATGACTTAATAATATGAATATGACATGAAATAGGACTTAGGATATCTCGATATTCTTACGGGATCGAGACTTACGCGGGTGAAAGAAACCGCGGGGCGCAGTTAGTTTACTATATTTGTATAATTATAATAAGAAGAAAATGAGAGTGATTTGTGGTACAATTTGGTATAAAATACAATAGACGTAGATATATTTATTAACCTATTCCTAAAGAGTCATAAGAAACCTTGTAAGAAATCGACACGTTAATATTTTATCATATTTATTAACCTATTCCGCAAAAACACGTCTGAATCAGTTAAATATCTTACAATTTTGGTAGACCCTCATATTTTTTTTTTAACAGCTAATCAAATTGTCGCGCTTCTTTTGTTGTTTCAACATGAATTCCTGAAATTCTATTACACCGAAAAAACCGTAAATCAGCCTCAATGTACATACAAAAATCTATGTATTAAAATTTAATTTCCTCCGTGAAACGAGCCTCAGTCATTCAAATGACAGAATGACGTCCTTAACTGTAAGAATGTAGTTACATTTTTTCAATTTACAGTAAAATCTTGGAGTTAATTAAATTGAGGACCAAGTTATAGGCGGCTGGGTTTATTGGTGCTTTTAAATATTGATACTTTGTAATAAAAACTTTCGGAGTTTTTTAAGTGAACACTTCTTTAGGCGCGTTGAGCACTTTTTCGATGAACAAAAATCATGCAACTCGCGTCATCGTCACACTTGAAGAAATGAATGAATGTTACTTAGTTTTCACTTCTATCGACAGTCCCCAGACTGCCCCGCATTTATTTATTTTATTTTTTTTGTAGATGAAATACTTACTTTTGCTTTTAGCGATAAGCGCCCATTGTGTCACCCTATGTAAAATTTCTAATTGATGTCTGTAATTTTTATGGTGTACATAATAAAGAGTATTCTATCTATCTATGAAATAAGTTCATAGATAGATTGAATACTCTTTATTTGGACTGGAAGCCAACCTCAACATAGTTGGGAAAAGGCTAGGCATTGATCCTCAAAACTCAACAATTAAATCTAATTTAATAATCTCACTTCCTCGTGAATCTATAGAAGCCCACTTCTGAACTGAGCACTGAGAATTTCTCGACAACGTTCATTTGAATAACCTCTTGTCCTATTGATTTATAAATTCCCTTTTAAAACTAAAAGCAAACGGCAGTTGAGCGTTTAAAATGCATGAGCTCAACACTACAGCTGCTCAATTTACGCTCATTTTACGCGTTATTTGCCAAGGTACGCTTCGGTGGACTTTTGAACGAAAGTATATTTAGAGCCACTCAAAAAGTATAATATGTCAATAGGCTTTTTGAGTGAGTTTTAAGGCAAAAATTTCGCTGTAGGACAAATAACAGGGGGCCAAGTCTACTAATTTACAATCGTGTCAGTGGTCTCATAATGATCAGTTTTTGACAGATTTTGTATGGCATATCTGTCAAAAACTGATCATTGTGAGACCACTGACACGTTTGTAAATTAGTAGACTTGGCTCCCTGGGTTTTTGTATTACTCCTCATTTACGATACATTACATAGGCATGGCATACATAAGGTTAGGTAGACCGATGGGAAGATAGGTCAGCGACATAATTATGCTTCAGAAGAGCCGAATAAGATTGGCTCAAAACAGAGGAAAAGGCGTAAAAGTGAGGTAGTGGAGCATAGTGAAATAAAAAAAAGCCTGTGGCTACTAATAAAATATAGCACATTTTTACTTGGATATAAAAAACGAGTCGGACTCGCGCACGAAGGGTTCCGTACCATTATCGTTGTTGTATGGGAGCCCCTTAATTTTATTCTGTTTTATAGTATTTTTTGTTATAGCAGCAACAGAAATACATCATCTGTGAACATTTCAACTGCCTAACTATCACGGTTCATGAGATACAGCCTAGTGACAGACGGACAGACAGACAGCGGAGTCTTAGTAATAGGGTCTCGTTTTACCCTTTGGGTACGGAACCTTAAAAAGATTTAAATGGAACATTATTTTCATACAGTCAATATTTAACTGTCAGACCCTCTAATCTTGGGTCTCAGAGGGTAAATAAGAAACGTATAAGACAGTGCGACAGAGAAATGTACAGGACATTATACGTATTTTTTTAGGATTCCTGGGAACACATTTATTAATAAATAACCTACTTCGTAGTCAGCCTGTAACATCCTACAACTGGTCATTAGACTCGCGGCAATCTAAGAAGTCCGTTTTGATAGGTATAAAAATAATTGCGATGAAAAAAAAAATAGCTGCTTATAAACCGATTCTCGAGACATATTGATTAAGCATACTTAGAGAGTTTGTAATCGACGACTTATCTACATTGCTTAAAACTAAGTAATAATAAATATTTCTCAAAAAACTTAGTAATAATTTACAAAAATAGTTTGGCAGTAATAGTTTCCAATATAGTGGATGTAGCCACTGCAACCGAACTAGGCAAAGCCTGTATTTCGGTTGCCAGTGCCTTTTCCTTCGATATTTAACAGTAAGATGCCAACATATGTTTGGTTGGTCTACTGATTAATTTTGAAAAACTTAAGTATAATTCATTTAAAAGCGTTACCTTTATTTAAAATTTTATTCCTTAAAATATAGTAAGTGATCTAAACGTGGGTGAAATGTTTATGAGTATGTGAGGACTAGTAGGTGATTTATGTGAAGTTAGAGTGATGTGGGTGTGTGTGGTGTTGGTGTATGAGGATGTGTGAGTGTGAGTGTGTGTGGGTTTGAGGGTGATTCTCAAGGCAAAACGTTTTATTACGAGTGCGAGACCGAAACGTCAAAACGGACTTCTTAGATTGTCGCGAGTGTAGCAGAATAATATTCATGAATAACGAAATGTTAAAAAAATAAAATGTTAAAATATTAATCACCCTATAACGGTCCCTCTGCTGGGACACAGGCCTCTTCACAATGACAGGGAGTGGGCCGTAATGGCAGGCCGCAGTGCGGGTTGGTAGATGTCAAATGGTCTTCGAATTTTTAGTTCTAGGATATGCCGGTTTCTCACGATGTTTTCCTTCACCGTTTTAAGAGCAGGGAATGGGTTATATACATTTATTATCGTCTAAAGCTTTACAGCCACGGGTGGGCCATAGCCTGTTCAAGTATATTTCTCCAATGTAATTTCTGGCTTTTTCTCTAAAATTTCTCACTCAAACAGTTCTTAAATCTTGGTCTACGCCATCCAACCATCAGAGCTTGGGTCGCCCTCGACTTCTCCGGCCATCTGGTTTACAATCATTATCATTATTATTATTCATTATTATCATCATTATCATTTAATCATTTGTTAACTTAAGTACAATAAAATAGTTGTTATAAAAAATTACAAGCGCGCTATGTTATACCAGAAGGCAAACAAATAGGTATTCATGGATGTCATTGATACTAAAATATCACTAGGTACAAGTAAACGTTTGGATGATCTAATCTCGTCCATTCTTGCAACATGTGCTACCCATCGAAGATGTCCTATTTTAATGGTATGAATCAATTAACTGGGCAATAAACAGTGCCACAATTTGAATAATTCATATAGGCACACTGAAATATATTAGAGATGAGTTGTAACAGCTTAAACACGATATCTGTTATCACGGTTTCTGTTACAAAAAAATATCAGATAGGTACCAATATCTGTTATTAAATAACAGCGTGCCTGTTATTTTTGTACGGACGATAAATACGTATTTAAATCTCAATTTAATATCTTCTTTATTTCTTTTTTCTTAAAGTCGAAAATCGTATCGGAAGTTTTAACAGTAACAGCCGCGGCAACAGTTTTGAGGATCTGTTATTTTAAGTAACAGATATGTTTTATTGTTAGGAACAATTGTTACCTTTTATTTTTTAATATCTATTATTTCTATCTGTTACGATAAATACGCCTCACTAAAATATATCTCAAAAGTCAAAACCATTCGCCAACAGACTTGGAGAAATGATACACATGATAAATGTGTTATAAAATATTAATGTCTTACCTATTTTAGATGCAGACAGAGGATGCCAAGATTCTGGCTGCAGTTGCTCGCGTAGTTTGTTTACACAAATAAATGCACTCTCGGAAATCAGATTTCCCGGTAGGTACTTAATAATATTCTTGTGTTTCCCGAGTACCATTTTCCAAATGTTTGGACTGAATAATTCTTATGTATGCCACGGGTTAAAAGTTTGGATGGGTATAGACAAATATTTTTTTTATTTTTTATTTAGATTTTTAAGATAAAAAGTGCTTGTAAAAGTGCAATGAAAAACTCCAGTAGCAAAGTATTTGCAGCTTGAAACGACAGAGAATACTGGTGACCTCTGTTGGACAACTGCAAATTCTATCTCTAGAGTTTACAGAATGTTTTTAGTTCTAAATAAGAAGAAGATTTCAGTCATCATCATCATAATTTCAGCCGAAAGACGTCCAGTACTGGACAAAGGCCTCCCCCAAGCACCGCCACTTCGACCGTTTCTTTGCTTCTCGCATCCAATGGATTCCTCGGCCTTCACCAGGTCTTTGGTCCACCTTGGGCCTTCCAACGCTTCGTCTTCCGGTACGCAGTCCCCACTCCAGAATCTCTCGGCCCCATCGGCCATCTGTTCTGCGAGCAATGTGCCCTGCCCACTGCCACTTCAGTTAGGCAATACTTCGGGCTATGACGGTTACCTTGGTTCTCCTACGGATTTTTTCATTACTGATTCGATCACGTAGGGAAACTCCAAGAATAGCCCTCTCCATTGCCCATCCGTTTCATTTTTCCCCTATTAATGAAAGTAAAAATGTATTAAAATTACCCAAGATTGTCCATCACCCACGTCCAAACTAAACCATAGTTTTGAACTTTAACCTTCATTCCTCTAAAGGTAATCTTCGTATTTAAAGAGTTCGGTTTAATATTTTCAATATGCCCCTGGAGCCGGTGGCTAGGTAATTAAAAAGGAGATGTAAAGCCTTGTCGTTTGAAGATTAAGAGCGATCATCCGATACTCAAAGTTCCTCGTTCAGATTGCCTTATTGACAATTTATTTTTCATATTAACCACCTACTTTAAAATAAATGTCCTCTATTTTAGGAATCACAAGAAAAGGCTGCTTGAACAACAGTTTTATAATTTCATTGGTGGTTAAAATGAGCTCGTCGCTAAGTTATAACAGCCGCAGGTCCATCAGGTTTAGCTACGTTTGCCCATGTTGGCCCTATCTTTACATACCGAGACTCCTGCGTGCCGCGGAAAGCAAGTTAAGCAGATGGTCCCGGCTATCATTCGTGGATACACAGTCGACAGTGGTTAGACAGTCGTTACGGGTTGTTAGAAGCCCGAAAGTCTGACATCCAGTCTTGCCAAGGGATATCGTATTACCCAGTTACTGGATTGTGGAGGTCAGAGGGACTAGACAAGTGACAATCGCTTCGGAAGCGTTTTGTATTTCTACAACGACTTTCAACCGGATTGACATAAGCTTTCGATAGCTTATGTCAGTCCTATACATTTTTGCCTTTTCCATCATCGTTATCGCTGATAGAATGTCACTTTGTCTAGAGCTTCAGATAGGCAGTCGCTCCATGTAAAATATTGGTATTCAACTGCATCCGGTGTAACGTTGTACCGTTACCGTTAAACGCAATTAGTTAGCTGTCAATGCTAGTGGTGCGGGAAGCCGACCACAATATAGTTGGGAAAAGGCTAGACAGATTGATTGTTGTGGTGGTTAAAATGAAAAATATAATGTATGACAAATCTATTAACAAGTTCCAGATACAGTTGAAAAAAAAAGTTTTGCTAGATACATCTATTCTGTTAAAATAAATAAAATTGAAGTTTCTGTATGTAATATCAAAATAATATCTAGCTTTTTTACGGGACGGGACTTTCACTGGCAGATAGCTGATGTTATAATGATAACTTTAGCTTATTTCATAATTATTTTTATTTTAGAAAAAAATTAGGATCCACGCGGGCGAATCTGTCCGTAAAAATAAATCAAGCTTTCAGTGTTGGACAGTCGTACGAAATTACTTTGATATAGTAAAATGGCGTAGTTTCCATCTGCAAAAAATATATTTTCCTGACAATACATTACGATTCAGCCTTCCATAAACCTTCAAACAAAATGAATCACAAACAGCGAACAAATTGGCCAAATGCGAGTCGGACTAGCACACGAAGGGTTCCGTACCACCAATCAATATTTAACACTACATTATTTTTATTTAATACCTACTTTATTTAAAAAGAAATCATTTTTTATACGCGGCCTTTAATTTTTAAATAATATATTTTTATTATTTGTCGTTAAAGCGGTCATAAAATCAAAATCAAAACATTTTATTTCACATAAACCTACATGGGCACTTATGAAACGTCAGAAGCTAGGTGCACGGTTCCAATTGGTCGTTTTCTATGGAAAAGAGCCGGCAAGAAACTCCACGGTTACTCTTTTAAAAATAATTGGCTGTTACAATATTTTGAATTACAGTGTTAATTATATGGGAGGACAGTGTAGGCCTTTCAACGAGTCTGGTACTCGTTACCATACTATTACATAATCAGTGATTGAGATACAGCCCGCTGCGCTGACAGATGGAAGGGCAGCGGAGGCTTAGTTATAGGGTTCTGATTGGCACCCAGTGGGTACGGAACCCTAAAAAGTAACTTTTCACCTACCCAGCAAAAAAACCAAGTCACAAAAACTTATATAACAAAAGCTGACCTATTTGTTAGCTTCCATATTAACATGCGACATGAGTCTTGACCCACAAATACTTTCAATCAATATACAATAATATATACATGTATCACAGAACTCACCAGCAGAAGACAAACAAAATTATATCTGGAAGTCGAATGTCACTTTCATGACGGTCATAGATAGTGGAAATAGAGGATGTGTGAATAAAGAAATATAAGGAAAAGTTCGGTATTATTTATGTTCGATCGGGATTGCTCTACTGTAACGAATGAATATATTAACGTTAAGGAACACATGCCACTAAATAAACCTTATATGCTGATGCATTCACACTGATGACGAAGAGACGGGAAAATAGTATCTATTGGATAAATTAATAAGGTTTCTTATCTGATTTACGATGAAGTAAAATATCAAGTAGATCAGAGGGCCTAGACAAGTGACAATCGTTTCCAAAGCGTTTCGTATTTCTACGAGTCTCAACAGGATTGACATAAGCTTTTCGATGGCACTGGGAAAAATGTATAGGACTGGCATAAGCCAGTCCTATACATTTTTGCCTTTTCTATCATCGTTATCCCTGATAGAGTGTCACTTTGTCTAGGGCTTCTGAGCTAAAATAATACGTATAATTGATGGATCAATGCTAGTTCTTTCTCCGTCTCAAATGCAACGTAAGGCCACAAGTGTGTTTAAACCATAAATAAGTTTACTCAAATGTTCGAAAATCAAAGTTGGAACGCGTTCGCGCCATATTTCATTTAAGGAGTATTTTCCCTCGGAATTTTTATTTATTTCAATGTTTTTATTACTGGCAAAGTTTTGCCGCGTTTTACTGCTGCTAGGAATAAATGCTTTTTTGGGGTTCAAATAAGTAGTTTTAATTTTTCTTTAAGTGGGATTCATTTTGCTAGACTTTTGTTCTGGGGAAATTAGTCAAAGCGAAGTTTGAAGTTCCACCATTTCTCGTCTATGTTTTTTTAGAATTTGGGATTTTGCAACGAATAAGAGAGGACCGCTTTTCGAAAAAAAGAGCTTTAGAAATCCATTTGACAAAGTTTTGGCGAAATACGAAAATATGATTTCATCACAGTAGTACCTAAGTTTGTTAACTAAGCTGGTCTAGTGCAGACATAAGTTTAGATGTGGATTAAAATTAAGTTTTGGTCATTGATGGAGGCACTTTTAAAGCAGGTAACCTAGAATTAACATTCAGGTAACAAGGTGGACTGATGACCTTGTGAAGGCCGCAGAATTTCGCTGGATGCGAGAAACACAGAGTCGAATTGGTGGTGCTTGGGGAAGGCCTATGTCCAGCAGTTGACTTCTTTCGGCTGAAATGATGAACCCAGAGTTAACATAAAATATACCCCCCTAAAATTCTACGATCCTGGTACCAACACAACACAAAAATAATTACGTAAATATAAAACGTATAACGTACAAAACACGACGTAACGATGTAGGGTCAGAAAAACAAGGGCAACTCACGGACCATTAATAAAGGGATTAATGACGATAACCTTTTTTGCTGACGCTCACCTATCTGTGACAAAGTGTGTAATGCGGACATTAATTACTTTTGTACGCATTAAGGATTAAATGTCAATTATAATTACAGTTTGGTACATTAGGGTTGCTACGAAAGCTAGTTTAATAAGATTTCCTTGAAATGTCATAAGAATAATTTTTATTTTCTCATGTGAGTAACTGCTTACATATCTATGTAGGTATCATGCACCGATTCCCGGGTCGAACAAAATGTTATTGAGTATTTCCATCTCTTTCTCAGTAGCTCCAGAGTCTAGATTTATACCCAGTTGATCGCAGTAGGCTCGTCCACTATTATATGGGAATTTAACATAACTGGTAAAAGGTGGGAGTACTTTAGGTACAATCCTTGCCAGGGTTGGTCCGTGGATGGGTGACCATCTTTTCACACCGAGACTCCTCCGTGCCTCAGAAAGCACGTTAAGCCGTCGTTACGGGTCGTTAGAAGCCCGAAAGTTTGACAACCAGTCTTACCAAGGGGTATCGTTTTACCCAGTTTCTGGGTTATGGAGGTCAGATAGGCAGTCGATCCATGTAAAATACTGGTATTCAGCTGCATCTGGTTAGACTGCATCCCCAACATAGTTGGGAAATGGCAGATTGATTGACTTTAGGTACAAACCTTCGGTTCCTTCGGCCTAATCCTTCGAGGAATACAGGAGGATCGTATAAGTAACAAAAAATAACCAGTCGAATAAAGACTTCCATTTTCGAAACTCATTAATGAAATACCCGCGCAAAAGTTAGAGCTATGCCTGCAGCGTCAAGTCGAAGTAAAAACGAATTTCCGTTTTCAGAAAGAAAAATAAACTAGAAAAATGAATACTGGCGACTTCAATACACGCTTTCGAGTATTAAGTACAGGTGTGCCATGGAGGTCAGACTACAATTTCTACCACCGAATAGGATAAGCCGTGAGTTCCTTATTTCAAATCTGTGTTCTCTATGCACGGGCCTCGAAAAGAACATCTTTGGTAATTCAGCTGATTCAAGTGAATGTGAACCTTAGTACCAGGGTGTAAGGTTGGAGTGAAGTGCAGGAGAATGTTTGCTAGCATAAAAATCCGCTTAGGAGGTGCGCCAATTCCAATTTTGAAATGGTTTTGGCGGAATGGCAGTGGATTTTGTTTATAGGGTTCCGTACAGGCACATCAGGCTGAAGGCCTGAAAAATACATGCATTTCGCCATTCTACAGTTTTTTTACATCGGTAGTTACTGCGATTTATAGTTGGTACTTTACATACGGAATCCAATGTTATCTTTCATACATTTTATTTTGGAGCTTTAAGCAGAGGTGTATACTGTATAATTCTGTTAAAATTCCCAAAACGTGTTGTTTCTAGTTATTTTGTAACCAGCTGTGAAATTCCCTTGTACAGCTAAAAGCTGAGCCGATGAAAAAACTACAAAAAAGAACGAGAATACATTTAAAATATCAAAACCACAGCCTGCGCATCAAATCTGAACAACAAAAACATTCCGTATCAATTCCGGGAAAAAAGCCGAACTCTTGCAGCTTAACAAAAGCACCTACAGATCCCAGCACGCTTGGTAAAGTGCTCGCGCGTTTTTTTTCACACACAGAGAGCTAAAAGTTGTTCGCATTCAACTTTGTACTGAAATAGAAATCGAAGTATCGCTAGATGGCGCCACTGAGCTAAGCCGACGTATAAAATACATGAAATAATTTTTCGTTCCAGTACAAATTCCGTAGTTGATTCGTGGAATCATTTTTAGGAGCTGAATCTTACGATAGCGTCGGATTTATTGGAGAGTATTTTAAGTGTTGGAGAATTTACTTCAAAGAATGTTATTTCACTAAGGTAGTAGGTAGCTAATACTTTTATTGTATTTTTTTTTAATTGTAACTGTACTTTCACTTTAATATTATTATTATTATAACACATACCGGTTCCTGAGGTCTATAATAAAATTTATAAATGTTTCAAGAGCACTTGCCGATTATGAAATCCTAACTTCCTAACTAATATGCAAAATTGAGTTACGCTTTCACGCTAAAACGGCTGAACGGATTTGTATGAAATTTGGCACAGGGGTAGACCATGACCTGAAATAGGACATAGGATACTTTTTATCCCGATATTTCCACAGGAACGAGACTTATGTGGGTGAAACCGCTGGGCGCAGCTAGTAATTACATATTTTATATAGTAACTAGCTTCCACTCGCGGTTTCGCCCGCGTGTTATGGCAATAAAAAGTAGCCTATGTCTTTTCCCGGGATGCCATCTATCTCCTTGCCAATCCGTTCAGTGGGTTAAGCTTGAAAAGGTAACATACAGACAGACAGATAGACAGAGTTACTTTCGAATTTATAATATTGGTATGGATGTCTTTGAATATTTAAAGGAATAATAACGCTTTCCAAGTAACCACCACATTCATGAGGATTATTCCAGTAGAAAAGTCACCATTATATCGATCTTATTAACTCAGTCGAATAATCGTGTTATAACGCATCACTAACAAAAACGAAGTTAAATTGGCTAGGACTTTCAGCCTAGCGGGTTGCCCAAACCTTAATTCGAAATGAAAGCGAATTTAAAAGATTATTTAGAGAATTAATTCTCCAAAAAGGTTTTGCGATGCGAAATACTATTCGTTACAGAATAGCAATGCTGGACATAGCTCACAAAAGTATGTCGTTATGCTAAATTCTAAACCCTAAATATCCTAATCACAAAATCCTAACTTTAATATTATAAATGCGAAAGTGAGTTTGTTTGTAATGCTTTTACGCTAAAACGGCTGAACGGATTTGGCACATGGATAGACCTAGGATACTTTTTATCTCGATATTCCCACGGGATCGAGACTTATGCTGGTGAAATCGCGGGGCATCCGAAATCAGTTCAGCCATTTTAGCGCGAAAACGTAACAAAAAAAACTCTCTGTCTCATTTTTAATGATAGTAATCATCTAAACTGTTCATGAAAAAACCACTTACATTATAACTCCTCATAAATAAAAACTCTATGCTAATTCTCCACAATAACGCATTAGTAATGCCGCGACTCATCTCGATACGTTTGTTAAACATTTGTTTAAAATAATCAGCTATAAACACACAATAAAGTTTATTTATTGGCTCTTCTTTTATCAATTTGTGGTCCAAATGTTTGGCAATATTTTCTCTCTTAAAGCTTCCAATCGTGACTGTGAGGACGTGGTGGTATTCCCATAAATGTTTATAGTTTCGATCCTTTTTGATTATTATCCTTCAAGACCCACTTTTCTTTGTTTTCTGTACTGCATTGGATGAAGAGTAGGTTTGATTATAACTTATTCGTTTGGTGCCTGATGAGAAAAAGATTTCTCGAGACTTGAGCAATTTATGATCACTACATATTATAAAACAAAGTCCTCCGCCGCGTCTGTCTGTCTGTTCGCGATAAACTCAAAAACTACTGCACTGATTTTCATGCTGTTTTCACCAGTAGATAGAGTGGTTCTCGAGGAAGGTTTTCGTATAAAATAACCGACATCCACGCGGACGTCACCTAGTAGAAAATAAAATATGTATAATATTCGTAGGGTTCCGGATATACAGTGATCTGTTACGATCTGTTATGGTGTTTAATACTATGCGGGACACTAAACGCCCCCAGACTCGTTCAGTGTCCTTCAATCGATGAAGTAATCTCAAGTTTTGTAATAAACGAGGGTGATAAATTTTGATGAACTTAGTTACCAAAATGACGGCACTTTTCAAACTCGGCATTGTGTAGTTATAAGATAAAATTATTACACACACAGGGTCAACTCCACCAAAACTAACGCGAATACCCGCCAGCTGCTAAGGCGTTTACTCTAAATAACGTTGGAGGAGACATGCCGCGAATTTATAGCATCCGACGGCTTCGCGAACAAAAACCTCTTTAATGATATTGATTCCGTTGTACGGATCAATATGAGAAGTACGTTGAATGATTCGTATTATTTAGAATACATTTAAAAACGGCACACGCTGCGGGCGCATATTGGGGAGTTTCAGTTAGTCTTGCTACTAATCATACTCTCCGCGCAGCGATGCGAGCAGCAGCGTTGATCAATGAGCGGTGAACGGGACGCCGCCGTGCGCCGCGCGCCGTTATCTGTGACGAATGAGCGGGTTTTAATTTATTTGACCTGGGACAAGTAAATTTATTTTCTTTCCACCTTGTTTTGTCAATACACAATGACGATGATAATTTCTTTTTTTTTTCCAACAACGACGCCTCCTTATTAATAACTCCGTGTCAATGTCATTCAGGTGCCAAAAGATACTTGAAAGGACTATGAGTGAGTACAAACTACACACGTCTAAAGGTACAAACAAACCGGGTACCGTGTTTTCTGAACCGCTTTTTTTTAAGGACATAAACAAATTTTAGCGTTTAATTTAAAGGTCAGCTAGGGTCAGCTAAAAGTAACCAGATCCTAACTAAATTGATTCCAAAACAGAACGCTCCATTTGGCGGCTGCCAATCTAAATCCTTATATTCCTGGGTCATATATCGCGTCTATGTCCGAAAGATCAGGGTCCCATATGCATAAAGTTTGTGTTTTAATAGCCGATTCTGTTGAAAAGGGTTCGGGAAAATTTTTCGCTTGATAGCTTTTGTATTACGGTGTAAGTTACAGGAAAAATATCTACCACATAGGCAACTGAAAGCTTCTTTTTTTATCATTAAACTGTATACTGCGGTTTTACTGTATGGCAAAGGCTTTTCTCATAATACACAGTTCAAAATATTGATCACCACTCTTCCTCACTGCGTCTTATGACTCCAGCAGTATACAGCACTCCAGAATTATAATCATTAGAATCAGCAATACAACTCCTTAAGTTAGAATAATCTTGTCATGATTTCATGAAATAATAATTCAATAGGATTATACAGGATGTTTGGTGCATCTTATGCTAAATGAAAATGGCGGATATGACTCATACGCTATCTTTTCAGGCCCCAAAAAAAAATCTTGGCCCCACGGGATCTTTTTTAAACCAGATGAGGAAAAACGCTAGATGTTATTTGCAAGTAATTTAGATTTTGATAGAATGCTTATTTAACTTAAAGATTTATGATATCTATAATAATAGGCCTTGAAAGGTAGGTAGGCCTTTGGTGTGGGATGCAACGTGTGTCGACACCCTTGCGCCATCCCATCTTCCCAGCACGGCGGGCTGTGCTGGAGCTGCTGCTGCAGGTGCAGAAAACCTCAAACGGCGCAAATACTCCAATCTTATCGGGACGTATATGTTCGAGCCGTTTGGGGTTGAAACCCTAGGGCCATGGGGTCCGAGTGCCCACTTGGTTTTTCAAGACATCGCCAAACGCTTGGTCGACTCTTCACGTGACCAGAGGGCTGGCTTATTTTTTGGGCAAAGAATCAGCATTGCTATACAACGTGGCAATGCTGCCAGCCTTTTGGGCACTTTTCCTGTTGACAGCGATGCGAATTTTTTATGCCCTTTGATAATTTTCCCTAGTACATAATTATTATGATAGATTCGTGTAACATGAAACATTAAAAAAAAAAAAAAATTGGAGTCTACACCAATACCTTTTTTTTTACTTAATTCAAAGGCTGACTTGGGGGATTTTTCAAAAATAATAATAAAATCATATTTGGATCAACATTTATAACCTAATACAGACCTGCAAATTGCAAAAATACGTAAGAAAATTGCTACCCTGGCGCTTTCGCCTTCGCCTTTAAGCCATCGCTTCTTCTTACCCTTTAAGCCATGCACCAAGTCAACATATGGGTCGTGAGGGTAACTCGTCTTCATGACTTTCTAACATGCTTTTAGATTTTCACGTACAGTTGACCATCCCAGCCGTCTCAATATGCCAAAGATCCTTCTATTATGTAACTTTCCTAAGAATTTACGGAAGATATTGGGGAAAATGAGAGTTTTTTGGAACTAAATAAAAATCTTTGATAAAGGTGTGGTTAGTGACTAACCCAGTGTCAGAGTAAGCCGCACAAGGGCTTCTGACTTGGCTTCACATGTCGTCGAGAAATATCTCTCAGGCATGCCCATTTTCTCCCATACAGAATGTATATAATATAACTGGATGAGAGCTGCCGAGAATCGAGCTGAAGTGCGTGCAATTGGAGAGGCCTATGTCCAGCAGTGGACTGCTATAGGCTGATGGTGATGAGCCCATGCCCATGGGCTGATGATGCTTGTTCTCCCATAAATTCTGTATGGGAGAACAAGCTTTTTAACACAATGCAAATGTAAGTTGGTCGATTATTACTCGGTAACTTGTGAAGCTGTGATAGTTTTCCTTTTAATTTCATTATTTATACTACTGCCGTGAATTTTTTCACATATACAGAACCAACCATTTACCTGGCAGGGCACTTTACTCTAACAAAAATTATATTTCGCAAACGGATCCCTGAATCCAAAAATTGTTTTCACAAACTCAAAAATTTTGAATGACATCCCACAGAATGGCATAGGCGAGAAAAAAAAGTTCCCACTTTAAGACCTAAATTTTTTTTTTCCTTGATTTTTCTTTCTTGACACAAAACCAATTGAACCTCTTACTGAAAAGGTCGATTAATCATGATTTAGAAATAGGCAATCAAAAGAGAGGAAAACACATTTCGTCGACCGGCGTTAACTAAAGGTCAAGGAATTCTTCATTAACTAATTACTCTTTGATAATCCAATTAGGTACAATAATCCTTCTAAATTCGCTTCTAGGGACAGCAATTAAGTAATGGCTGTCTTAACTTTAAGTACCATACAGTGTTTTTAAGCTTAACTGTTCAGTAACGTAGTGCAAAAATAATCATTATGACCGATTTCTGTTAATGACTTTTAATAAATACTCGAGTGTCGGTAAATATTCGGTCATTCGCAATAACAAATGAATGTTGGTAGATGCCAATTTTACTTTGATTCTTAATATACTCTGTATTTTCCTACCAATAGTTATATAAACTGTTTTTAAGAAAATTTCAATCAACATGAATTCTCATCCTGATTCTCCTACGTGCCGTTGTGATTACGTAAGTGTTTTTAAAATTAATCTTCCACTTATTTATTCTCTCTAGCTATCACCGTTTGTGAGAATTTCACTATTTGTCTTGTCATATTCAAATCCTCATCATCTACCTAGCCTTTTCCCAACTATGTTGGGGTCAGCTTCCAGTCTAACCGGATGCAGCTGAATACCAATATTTTACATGGAGCGACTGCCAATCTGAACTCCACAACCCAGTAACTGGGTAATACGATAATCCTTGGTAAGACTGATTGTCAGACTTTCGGGCTTCTGACGACCCGTAACGACTGTCAAAGATCCACGAATGACAGCCGGGACCAACGGCTTAACGTGCCTTCCGAGGCACGGAGGAATCTTGGTATGTAAAGATGGTCACCCACCTATGGACCAACCGCGGCAAGCGTAGCTTAACCTGATGGATCGACCCGTGCGGCTGTTATTACGTAGCCACGAGCTCATATTCAAATCCTCATCTCTGTCATAATGTCTGTATGTGTCTGTATCGGTACGTCAAAATACGCGTAAGCCATATACGCCCCAACGATGGCCGTTTGATGGTTTAATTTTCATCATAAAGCTGCGAGCTATCGAAACGTATACACTTGAGAAATACTAAACGCACTTCATTATCGTTAATTGGTTTGGGTTCTTGAATAAATAGACCACATACTTATGTATAAACAATAAGCGGGTAACTAAAATAGAACTTACAAATAGAGAATGTTTCGTAGTGGGCCTTGTTTTTTGTTTTGACCGTATCTCTAAAACTACTGGATCGATTTTTATGAAATTTTCGCAGGTTTTATTATAAATACGTAAGTAATCTAACAACATTAAGAGATTATGACATTAACAGGAAAAAATAAACAGATGTCACGGCAATTTTGACGTGAAACACGCGTCAAACTTCAACAATAAAAAAAAAAAAAAAAAAAAGAAGTTCTGGTTTTTAATGAGTAAGTTGACTAGAATATCTATCTGCCCATAGACTTAAATTGCCACAGATGATAAAAAACCCTTATTCATAAGCAGAAATAGAGATTTTTGCCGCGCAAACCGTGGGACCCCGCTGGAACGATATCGTTCCACCGCAGCCGAACGCCGATTTCCGTGCGGAACAGCGCCGTTCCGCTCGCATTTTAAATGTTAACTCATTTCTCCCTTTTTCAGGTTAATCGCTGGCTGGACAAACACGAGAAGTACTTCTTGCGGTCTACACACATACCGAAACCGACCAGTTTCTCTCAATACGTGTATGGGAATAGACCGCACCATTACCACAATGAACATCTGTACTATACGAAAGACGTTCCTGTCGTGTCTCCTTCTCATCATCTGTCATCTTTGAGGCCAATTTATCATTAATAGTACAGATCGATTCAAACTTAATCGCGGCTCGGAAGTTAGCTTTTAGGTGCGCAGTACCCCACCCCTCACCCCCGCTGTCACATGAAATTGTTACTGCGCAGCGACTCGCCTCATGTTCCGAGCCGCCATTAAGTTTGAATCGAACTGTATCATTGATGAAACTAGAAGTCCAAGCCATGAAACTTTACTACTTTGTCTCTGGATGTGAGCATAGCGATGATCAATTGTGTTTTTCCATTCAGCCATGAACGATGTTTTTAATTATTATTTATTTGAAATAAACTGTTACATGTTTGACTTATTGTTTTTGCTATTAATGTATAATAACTAAGTTTATAACCCATATTAAATAAATGAAAACATTTTTTTTATTTTATTACCTGCGAACTTCTCATGAATATGGAAAATAGTTAATCATACAAACGCAAAATTATTAAACTATACTAAATCTAAAGAAACCACAACATGCCTAATATGTTTTAGTGCGATTATAAATAAAAAAGAAACCATTATTCAAAAAAAATATCTGAAATACACTATTTCAATACGAATTCATTTATCATCAAACGCAAATGGCGGTTGACAACCACCTCAATAACAATGAAAACTCAATAATAATCAGAATAATTATTATGTCGATACTTTACGGCTTCGATGGCGGTTCATTATCGCATGGCTGCTCTGTCAGCGTTTAAATTGAACCAATTAATTCATAATAAAACGATTAATTTTATCATTGTTGTGATTTATAAGATCAAGGCGCTACTAGGGTGAGCTATGGCAGTTCCTGTTGTGGTATTTAAGAGTTCCATTAAAATTCTAATAATTAAAAAGCTTTGTCACTATAAACAAGAGAAGAGGAGGAGGAATATTCTATGCTCACGACATAGTGAGAACCTTGCCTTAGTTGGAATATAAGTTACCCACTAGGGTATGCACATTCAGCCAAGTAGCACCGAAGCACCCTTCTAACCCCGGAGAGCATATTCCTACAAGTGGGTGCTCGTGCAAATACGACTAACTGTGCATGAACCAAATGTGCATCTTAGGACGCATTATGTCACTCAATTGAACTGCAACGACTCTGAGTGAGAAAGGTCTATAAATTCTATAAAAGAATATGAATTGGATAATTTGGTATTGTTCCAGCAGGCCTTGTTGCTAAGTATTTTATGTGTTTTATTCCTAAATACACTGTTAGGACGAGGACACAAACATAAGTGTAGGTAGTGTAGGGTAGGGAAAGTCCGAAAAGGAAACCGGGACGTTGGCAACAGGCAACTGAAGGAACACGGGTGGGTTTTAGTCAGTAAAAGTCTGACACGCCCTTGCGCTCCGCCTAAAGCGGGAGAAGCCATTTGTCGATTACCCACCGTCTAAAAAAAAAAAGGACGGGGACGCAAACCATAAGTGTTAAAAATATTTTGTAAACTCACAACACAAAAAACGTAGTAGTACATTTTTGTAGGTATAATATTTACGCTCCTCTATATTCTTTCTCGTCTAGTTAAATTCATACTTTTGCTTTTCATTCATTTTTCTTTTATTCATAGTAGGTAGGTAAGTTCCTTACAAAACATCTAGGCTTGATTCTTTGAAAAGATTGAACTAAATATAGAAGTGATTTTCCGAGCCACTGGTGTTTACGGACGTAATGAGATTCGATGTTAATTCAGAAGACGCACCGAACAGGAGGCGAAGTATTGGATAAAGAAATAGGTACATAGAATTATAGGCCTTACAGGGTTGGATAAAAGTCAGTTTCCTTCAGTGGGTGACATAAAAGCTAAAAATATTATTAGATTAAAAGTTCCATCGGCAGACTGAAATAAATCATCTCACTTGACGTGAGGTCACACAGGTTGAACGTAGCATAATGCTGCCACCCTCCCCCTAATAGCAAAGTCATATTATAAGTACCTATATCCGTATTTTAAATGGGTTGGTATAATTGGCTAATGGTATTGTGCATATGCACAATATATGACCCATTTTTTAGGCCTTTAGTGGAGATTTATTTTGTTGGACATCCGAAAGAAATAAAAAAATAAAAATGTAAATGCGAAAGTGACTCTGTCCGTCTGTCTGTTACCTTCTCAAGCTTATACTACTGAATCGAACGTTATAAAATTTTACAGATCTAGAGCCTAGAACTTAGAGATGGACGCGGGTAATCGCTAGTAGTCATTCAAAAGTCCTAATGTTTATGCGTGTCTTCTGCGCAAGATTGGCTTCGTAAACATGGATGCTCCATTCTTCTTTCATCATCATCATCAGCCTATAGCAGCCCACTGCTGGACATATGCCTCTCCAATTGCACGCCATTCAGCTCGATTCTCGGTAACTCTCATCCAGTTGCTACCAGCCACCCTGCGAAGGTCGTAGCTCCACCTAGCCTGAGGGCGTCCTACCTTACGTTTTCCGATTCGCGGTCTCCACTCAAGAACACGTCTGCCCCAACGGTCATCGGTTTTACGGCTAATATGGCCGGCCCATTGCCAATTCAGCTTGCTTATTCTGTCAGCTATTTCAACAACTTTGGTTCTCTGCCGGATTACCTAATTCCGGATTCTACTCCAAGCATAGCACTCTTCTTTGCTGTTATGCGTGCGTGCATGGCTATGCGAGCATATGCAGGCTACGCTTCCATTCTCTCCGTCAGAGTTAAATTGTAGGTACTTTATGTATGTAGCTAGCCCGGTTTCACCCAAACATATTTTGCCTTCATACTTTTTCATACCGTCATTCAATGATCATCATGTCATCCGAAGGACGTCCGCGGCTGCTGGATACAATCTTGGAACCAAGCATTGTCACATCGACCGGTCCTGTTCTTCTCATGACGTCCGTCATTCATTACCTACAAATACATAACAATCAATTCCCAGCAATCAGGCACCTCTACAGCTATTATGGGTACTTAATTCTGAAACGAGAGGCCAAACCCTCGAGGGACAGTAATCGTATTAGGAACGAGTCGAAGATGCATTCTTAATCAATTATTACGAGCTCTTAGGATAACAGGAAGAAAGTTTTAGCAAGGTAGTGACATGATGTGGAACTAAATAAGTACATTTAAAACAGTTATTTTTACCCGACTACGGCGAAGAAAAAAGGAGGGTTATGATTTTGACCGGTATGTATGCATGTATGTATGTATGTATGTATTTATGTATGTATGTATAATAATAATAATAAATTTATTGAAACATTGTTACAATTATTACCTTAAAACTATTAACATAGTAATTACGAGTATATCTGTAACTGTTGGTGACAATCATTTTGTTAATGCGATGGTCCAAAAACTAGGCAGTGCCTGTATCTTGGGGACCTGAGTTGTGATACATAATTCAATTATTGAGTCACACGTAATCTGTTCGATTTATGCCCTAACACGTGTGACTCCGGATTTTTAAGTCGTAGTTGGGTTTTAGTTTTTATTACTTGATTTTTTTTACTAAACGACGTTATTCTTAACAGACATACAACGAAAGTTCTAAGTGCTACACGAGCACACTTACGTTCGGAATTCCATATTTGGTTACGCCTTTTTTTTCAATGTGGGAATTCATCAAATGCCTTCTCCCGCTCTGGGCGGAGCGGAAGGGCGTGTCAGACTTTTACTGACTAAAACCCACCCGTGTTCCTTCAGTTGCCTATTGCCAAGGTCCCGGTATCCCTTTTTGGTTACCCTTTGATGTCATTATTTTTCATGAGTCACATTATATATTACCAAAAACTAGCATGATGACGTAGGATATGGTTTTTACTTTATTTTGAAGATAGACGGACGCGTACAACGAAACTAAGAGAGATACTTACGTACATTTCCTTTCAAACTCTAAAATATCCAGCTGAAAATCGCATTTTCTTTGCATAAGGATCCAAAAAAGCTTCAATATTAATCCGGGCCGGGTAAGGCTGGGTATAAATTGCGGTAGCCGGGTAAAATCACTCGAAGCCCGGATGTTTTGTACATACCGGTCTCAACCAAGATTATTTTCAATGTTTGGCTACCTACGGACTTATACGGGTTCTTTTCTTTCATATTTTCTTTATTTACATTTTGTATTTCTTCTTTGGTCAATGGTGTGATTTTTCTTTTTGTGGGGTGTGATATGAAGATTCGAATGAAGTTGTATTGAAGCACGCGTTTTCGTAAAAAAATCCCGAGTGGTGGCGTTCGATAACACATTGAATCGAAAATCGCTATATCGAATGACGTTGAAAATCGCTTTAATTAATGATCGTGATCGAAGACTTTTCCTGTAACTTTTCTATATTTTTGGCTTTAGAAACATAGTAATACTAAAAGGAAACGTTTCATTGATCTGCTAATAGTCCATTATTTTGGATTACCTCTGAAAGCCGTATACCTCAATAAATCTACTTTTCCAGTTACAAAGGTTATATTTAGAACAAAGGACCGACACATTTATAGTCTTCACTTTGAAAATGTTCAGTCATCGGAAATACTTAAAAATAGCTATTTTCGTAAGGTGATCGTAGTTGCCTCCTCTTGAATAGGTACCTACTTTGCGCTAAAAAATGCTGCTGTATTGCATGCGAGTGCAATACAAATGCCGCGCGATGTTTCAAATGCCTTGATGGTGCAGCGCGAATACCATGTTCAGATAAAACAGGAAATCTTATCCCATTATCTTGAAACATCATTTCTCGAACGTCAATAGTAGTTTTTTTTTCAGAATACATAGGTATATAATAGTTTTAATTTTAGTACAATATAATGAAATACATACCTACATGTGTGTATAAATATAAATCAACTATGTATAGGCATGAATATACGAAAATATCATATTAGCTACTCGATACAAATACTTCATGTTTATACTGTTCACACTATAGTTATACTATAGGTATACTATAGGTACACTATAGGTATACTACTCTAATTTATATTTTTTCTGGCCAAATAAAAATATGTACGAATGTAGTACAAAACAGTTACAATGTAGGTTATTAGTTGACAGTTACGAAGGAGTTTGTGTTTTTAATCATTGTTGTTTAACGACCATTTCACCACAGCAGGGGGGAACGTTATTATAGGCTGATTATGCTTAATGCAATCCAGGCAAGAATTTAAAATGTACTGAAAAATTACTAAATCAAAATTTAGCCACAAAAAAATGTGATAACGAACTAACTATACTTTAATGATAGGGATAACCACGTACTAACGATTGGATATTCCCAAAAGGTTTTTAATCAAAACTCTGAGCGCCCTGCCAATAAAATATGGGCCCATTACAAATTTTACGTGCCCTATAAAGGGAATTATACGACCAATCTGTTAGTAAAACGGCCGGATTTTAGAATTGAGGATTAAGATGTAGTTAAGGGCATTTTTAATTGTTTGTCTACCTTTAAAGTGGAGTTTAATTATTTTTTTTTGTCTTTTATAGGGATAACTTTGCTGAGAAGTGTCATTAAGTATGCTGTGTGCTGTTGAATCGACGAAATCATCATCGTCTGCTTAGCCTTTTCCCAACTATGTTGGGGTCGGCTTCCAGTCTAACCGGATCAAATCTTTATTCTGAATCAGAATGCTAAATGAAACAACATGGACGGATGCTGTTTTCAGAGGCCTGGGCCCTGTTTATCAAAAGCTACAAGTCTACACGTTCACAAGTGACCTAGAATATTAATTTTCGTTAAATTCATAGCTCATCTCCATATTCATAATCAGCCTTAATGTTTCCACTGCCGGGACACGGGCATTAAAAATTAAAAAAAAGAAAATCCAATTTAAAATATTTATTGAGGTACTTGTAAACTTATAAGACGGAACAGAGAGTCGCCGGACACTCTCAGGATTTGTTATGATTTTCTACAAGTTGTAACTTACAAATATTTTTTTGCTAAACAAAATTACGAATAAAAGTGTCAAAATGTAAGTACTTGTGAACTAAATAATGACATTTGGTAATACAAGGCTTGTAAGTTTTGATAAACAGGGCACTGCTCAGTCTTGAAGGGAATCCTAAGAAAAGCTACTCTGCCCCCGATAGAAAAAAAGACGCATCTAACAGTTTTTCTAGATTTGAGTTATATACATTGCCGGAATCAGAAAAAAAAGGCGCATCTGCCTGTATTTTTAATATTTTTCTATCTTCCTCCAGTGCGGTTTTAGCACAACAAAATAGGGCGCTTTTGTTCACTTTTTACACCCGATTGAAGATGAAAAGGCGGATTTATGTGAAACTTAATTAAAAAATCATCTATGTAGATAATGTCCTTATACTTTATAGTTATTTTTTTGTCAGTAATATATGCGTTTGAAATGAAGAAAAATATTACATAATACTTGATTGAGTAGACGTAAATGGCTATTTACGGCTATTTAATTAAGTATGGTATACTTTTCTTAATTTTGTTTGCTAAGATAAAACTGTTTTTTTGCTATTTTTATTATAATAATTAATAAATTCATAGTATTTATCAAACCAAGTTAAAGCCTATTATAGTGGGCATTATTATCAACTTTTAATATGTAAATATTTTAATTTACTCGAAGACAGCAAACGATTTCCCGTTTCATTCATTAAAAGATTTATTTCTCTGTGTTTATATTTTGTTACATACGTCTTTTTTACTATCGGGGGCAGTACTTTGAATTTTAATCTGTTTAAAATTTCCAATATGCAGTCGTAGAGCCGAGGTTGTAACGCGCGTAATCATTGCTGGTTGATACCCATGTAATAGGGGGCGAGCTTATTGCCGTCAACCGGGCACAAAACCGGAAAAATTCCTTACGGAAAAACACAATTTTCCCGATCTGGGAATCGAACTAAGGACGTCCTCATGCTGAGCATTTAATAATTAATTAATGTTATTAATATTTAAAATTAAAAAATAATAATATTAAATTAAAAATAATAATATTAAATTAAAAATAATAATATTGATATTATTTTAAAATTAAAAAATAATAATATTTATTAATTAATTAATTTTATATAGACACAAGAGATGTCTCAGCAATAGCATTAAGCCTAGAATACTTGATATTTTACTCAAAGTTATGAGGACAGAAAATTTAAATATCTAGTAACAAAACTTAGCCTTAGACTTCTTATCTTGGCCGCTGAACCTTGCAATAAATTTAGGGATTTTAACTAAGGACTTTCTCACTTAAGCTATTGTAGCAAGATAACACATAACTTATTAAATGTGTATAAGTCAGTAGATATAGCTAAAGTTGTTTTTATGTCAAAGAAGAAGAATTAATATAATATTTACATACCGAGACTCCTCCGTACTTCAGAAAGCACTTTAAACCGTTGGTCCCGGTTGCCATTTGTGGATCTTTGACAGTCGCTACGGGACAGAAGTTCAAAAGTCTGACAACCTGTCTTACCAAGGAGTGTTACCCAGTAACTGGGGTGTGTAGGTCAGATAGGCAGTCGCTCCATGTAAATACTGGTATTCAGCTGCATCCAGTTAGAGTGGAAGCTGACCACAACTTAGTTGGGAAAAATCTAGGCAAGTTGAGTACCACCGATAGATTTTTACTTTGTATATCAATATGATTTCTTTTTACCCGACTGCCCCAGAAGGAGGGTAATGTTTTTCGAGAGTATGTATGTATGTTTGTATGTATGTATGTCTATTTCTGTGGCACGCTCTGTAGCCTAAACGGCTTGATGGATTTTAACATACAAGGTGTCGTTAGGTTCGTTTTAATTGTGGGAGTGACATAGGCTATATTTTTATATATTCCATCTGCAAACAAAAAAAAAGGGAGGGAAAGGTTTTTTTTTAATATAAATTACCATATTGGTATCAAATAAAAGCTAGTAATGAGTTAATTCCAAATATATAAATTAATAAAACTAAAAAGCTTGAAATAAAACAAATTATTTAAAAAACAAAAAACCCGCCTGCAAAAACGCATAACTTAAAAGAGAAAAACAAGCATTGTCTGTAGAATTTTGGTATTACAGGTGGGGAACAAACCAATAACCTGAAATATGGTGTAACTTTTGTCTGTTCCCCGCCTGTAATACCAAAATTCTACAGACTATGCTTGTTTTTCTCTTTTAAGTTATGCGTTTTTGCAGGCGGGTTTTTTATTTTTTAAATAATTTGTTTTTTATCTGAACATTCATATCAGAACGCAAAAACCTTGACTGTTCAAATTCTGCTGATCATTTGATAATAGAGATCTACACATAACATCACGCTTATAATCCTCGAATGGTTAGGCAGAGGTGTACTATGGTACACCCACATTTCGCCAGATAAGTTTAACTCCCATGTAATGGGGAAATGAAATGAAATGAAATGAAATTGTTTATTCTGTAAATAGGATATTGGAATCACTTTTACACGTCATATTAAAAAGTTGTAAAAATAAGCTAGATGAGGTCGGCGTTTCCTATCTGACTACTCTGAGAAGAAAGGCCGAAACAAACTCAGAGGTCACCGTCTCCTTTAAAGTCCAGACATAATCTTGGTCAGGCCATATGAGGACCATGTAGATTAGAGTCTGAAATGGTCTTTTGAGGAAAGAACCACACAGATTTGAGTGGACCTGTCCAGTCAGTGCAAGCATTTGTCAGTAATAGTGGAGCTCAACTCAGAACTTAAGGAGCTCAACGACTCGACGAACAATACCAAAGAAAGGACATTTGAGTAGGTCGCATAAAGTTCTCAAATTGCTGGACCTTCGCTAAAACTAACAGAACGAAAAATAAATATCCACATAGGTAGTCCTCACATTCACCATAAAACAATACTTTACAAGTAATCATCATGTCATTTTTTATATAATATTCAATAATGTCAATTTGTATATAAAACTGGTAGGTATATTTTTATGGTTTTCCATAATATTCAAAATGTCACAATGCTTAGCAGAGCGAGCGGGCCTATTACCATCAACCGGGAATAAATGCAGACTGTGCTGCTACTGAGAAATTCCAGATAGGAAAACATTATAACACTGCCCGACCTGGTAATCGAACCCAGGCCGACTACCACTAGACCGACAGAGGGAGACCTCTTTTCATATTATATTATGATCTAAGGCTGCATTTCCACCAGAGATCTGTGAGGATGCGTAGCGAGAGATGTGTTTGTAAAGAACCAATAGAATCGCTTCATTTACCTGGCCTTGGCCAGCACAGCTCTGGTGGAAACGGCTCAGCGGAGCTAGATTTTTGCGCATACAAAACAAGCGAGGGATGTGTGCGAGGGATGTGTACGAGGGATGTGTGCGAGGGATGTGTTGCGAGGAATGTATGTTGAGCAGGATGTGTTGCGAGGTTTGCCCATACTGTACCAGCCAGTCATCCATCCTCGCACCACACATTAATGCGAATTTTCACAGCTCCGCTACACATCCTCGTAGGCACATTTTCATCGCACAGCTTTGGTGGAAACCCCCACACATTTTCACAGCACAGCTAGACATCCTCGCACGATACATTTCCATCGCACATCTCTGGTGGAAACGCAGCCTTATAGTCACATCATGTAGTAGTGTTACTACTACTTTGACAGGAATCTCAAACGGGTTCTAAGGTTTGAAATAAAACACAAAATATAATCAGCAGTAATATTTTAAATTGCTTTGAATCACAATTTTGTAGTGTTTATAGATTATAATAATTACAAAGGAAGATTATTTTTTGTTCAAAGTACACTTATCCAACAGATCGTCGTCATGCACTCTCGTGTCCATCATCTCAGAATATTTTACAAAAAGATAAACAATATTCTCATGTAAATACTAAAATTAAAAATACAAAAACTAAAATTAAAACTTTTTTTAACAAATTAAAATAACCTTATTCTGATAACATTTTGTATTCATTTTAAAATTATAACCCTTTCTTATCCAAAAATCATTTTTTTTTTAATGTCAATTTAGACTACAGCACGTGAATCTTAAAATTAGAAAATGAAAAAAAAATACTTTGAAATCAATACCCATTCATAAAATCATTGATACACATTGAATATTTTTTACATAAGAAATAAGTACATGATTAATTACGATTATAAATACTTAGGAACAATATTGTTTATTTACAGTTCACACAAAATACCTACAAAATTAAAAATAACAAAAAAAATCACCGATGACTTAAAATAATGTTGTGACAAATACGACATATTATTATTATTCTTTTACAGAAATTATTTACAACTCATTTTCAAGTTCATTAACTATTAAAAATAGATGTCAAAAATACAATTCACATAATTATTTAATCCAATTATAATTCATACGACATTTTTTTTTACGAAAGTTGAACTATAAAAAGAGATTCTAAGCTGTTCGACTGGACAGTCCTCATTCATACGTCCCCAATTCTCCCTTATTCCACATATTTTGGTGTTTTAGAAACCTTGAAACTGGCAGTACGTAACAATTTCTTACATTCGCTAATATTAAAATTAAAAAAAAACTTACATACAACGCTTAAGATTGCATATAAATAATTATATTAATTAAAAAATTAAATAACATCATAAAATTCGCTATCAAACGCTCGTTTTCTATATAAATTTGTTTATAAAGCAATAATACTAGTAGCTAGCTATAAAAATATAGGATTGTAATTATTTTTGAAAATTTTAAATATTATTACGTTGGTATTTTTCCTTCTAAGATAAAATGACTAGTGCTTTGGTAACTAAACTTATATGATAGATACTTCTGGACTACTGTATGACTAAATCAGGCACTATTGAATTATGTATAATTAGTAAGTAATCCAAGTTATAATTATTTTTAGAAGAGCCTAAAAATGCTTATTTTTGGAATATTTGGCTA